>JAWWNJ010000092.1:0-600000 GCA_037176885.1 Favolaschia claudopus | reverse complement strand
GCGAAACACCCCGAAAAATGCGTACTATGTACCTTGATCTGGACCTCCACTTCTCTGACGGTGTCTCGCATGCCTTCCATGAAACTTCTATCACCAGTAACTCTCCTCATTTGTTGGTAGGTTATATTGCTCATAGACATTTATTTTTTTCCGATAAAATCTTCTACAGACCTTTAGCATTCATCATGCTGCCCCCGGATTCTTTCCGGCCTCTCCTCTTGCGAACCTACCCACTCCAGACGATGATCCATTCAGTTTATCCCTACCCTTGAAGCAAGGCGCTTCAAATCGCACATTTTCCCGTGTATGGAACTGCGTTGAGCGCGTCCATGCCGCATTTGATCCAGACTTCGTTGTGCTACAATGCGGTGTGGACGGGCTCGCTGGCGATCCGTGTGCCATATTCAATTGGTCTCTCGGTCCGGAAGAGGGCTCTCTTGGATGGTGTATAAACCGCTTTATAAACGAATGGCGGGGCAAGAAAATGCTCCTCGGCGGAGGTTTGTCATTATTAAGATGATGTTCGGATATCTAACCAAATGGGTTGTTATCAGGCGGTTATGACTCTCCCAATGCTGCACGAGCATGGGCATATGCCACCTCGATCGCGGTAGGATTCGATTCATTCACCTAAGTTCGCCAAGTTGATTCAGAGTAGCTCGGCAACCCTCTCTCAATCGACACCCAAATCCCAGACCATCCTTACTTCCCTTTATATGCGCCTTCATTTATACTAGAAGTCCCAGCTGGAAACATGCAAGACCAGAATTCCGAAGATTATTTGCACACTATCGACAAAGCCTTCGACGACGTAGTTGCAACGATAGCCAGACGGATGACGGAATGATTATTTTCGGGAAATATATAACGGGTACATGAAATGTAAGCCGCTCCCTCTTTTGAAGATTGATGGCATTTAGTGCGCAATAAAGGACAAAACACTGACACTAAAACCAGGCGCGATATACGAGAATCCTTTGCTAGTGGCGATAGTGCTATTTTTCGGAACGACGAGGTTCGGAGTTGTGGGCGTGTTGCTTGCGTTTGCTGCACCAGTCAATATCTGGTTTGTATATATCAGACATGTTTGCGTATAGCGAACGAATAAACCTGAGCTGTCCCGGTCTGAGCAACTGATCTGAAAGGAAGTTCGAATGTCAAGTCCGCAGCAGTCTCGACGGTGTTGGAGATCTGTTCTATGATCACGGTTCAATTGAGCTACGGCCAAGACGCTGCCCACCTTGATGATAATTTGTTCAGTGGATATCTTGCGCACTACACTCCAGAACAAAGTGCCATTTTGAACGGGAAGTGTGCTTGGGAGATATTCGTCGCCCCTGTTCAGACTGAAGAGCTGAAAGTGAAATCAGCTTGCTTCCTTGTAGCGTGCGCTGAATGGCTGAAAGACAGTACTTTTTGCACGTAGTAACTGGTTGACGGATAGACGTCTCCGGCACTGTCATTAACGTTAGCACAGTTCAATCTCATCTGAGAGCGGATCCAGAGAGAACTTACTCGAAGCTGATGAGATTGGGAGTCTGCTCTGACTTCAGTGCATATGCAAGGTGAAAAACGTCCACAAAACTTACCCATTGAGAGTTGGTAACATGCTGCCAAGGTTCGCGATTAGCAATAGTGATAAAAAATAGAATATATGGGGTGTTTTACGTTCAACAAAGGAGCATAGGAAGCACTAAAAACTGTTTCGAAATATATATTCAATAACATTGAGATCAATCAAACGGCCAACATACCGATATCTGCGTTCCTCTCGAGGCCCGTCATATACGCAGCTTCGCCCGAAGCACCTACAATGTATTGTCAAAGAGTGACGAGCTGGGGCGGAGTGTTGAACTGACTCTGCATTGTGGGGAAAGTGAGCCGTCCTGTTGCTGGTGTGCCGAAGATATCGCTGGAATTCGTCGAAATGGCGGCGTATTCTCCCTGGAGCGGCCGTATTGAGACGCTTGGAAAGAATAGGGAATCTTCAGCAGTACCTCAAAGTATGTTGTTCCATTGCGCTGAAATTCGTTTAATTAGAATGAGATGTAACAGTCGCAATTTGTGTAAATACCTCAAATCCATCGTAGAAAAATGAATTCTCGGCAAACCAAGCTAAGTAAGTAGATCAGATCATTGGTCAATAAATCATCGTCGTGACCATGAAATCGAGTTACATGGCGTGTTATAGTTGTGTTGATCCCAGCTCTGTGGATCGGGCGATAGAATTGGGTTGAAAGTGTCGCTTGTTGCGATGAAACCTAAACAAGGTATAAATTCAATTTCAACTGCAAAATCATACTAGGTGTGAGTCTACATCCGTATGTTCGAGAATTTTGGTTGAAGCGCCGTCACAAAGTCGTGCCATCGGTATGTATACGTTGAGGCGGCAAAGAAATCCTGAAGGAGAAATTATGTGAATCAATGCATTGTTTTGAGGCAGTAAAAGTCGGAACACTCCCACCTCGTTTCCGACCTCCACATACGCGAGCGGATATGGATCGGGATGTCCGAGGGATGCTCTTAGAGCAGCTTATTCGACATTAAAATTCGTTCGTGACTCCCTTTTGAGTCGAGATTGAACATACCAGGAGCTGACTTTTTGCTGTCGCCGATAACAAAATTTATCTGCAGATGCAGTCGGCTCAATCAATCCTCCTGCGTACTACGCATGCCATCAAATATACTTACTTGGTCCATAGCCTGTTGGATGTACGGACCCAGATCGGCTTCAGCAACGCTTGTTCCACCGAGCGCGAATCCAGACCAGATCGCCATAATAGCTTGCATACCGAGATCTTCGCACCAGTTGAGATAGTCCTTCAGCCCGAGACCGCTATAATGCGCAGCATAATCAGTTCAGTACTAGGTAGTAAGGTTGATTTTCAGAAGCAGCATACTTACTCAGTGTTGATATAGCCCCAATCCCCGATACGGCCTTGTGCATCGTTATTACTTGATGATCTTAAAATTGTATTCTTACCTGGTCGATTCAGCAGCGGGCCGACCTGACAGAAAATAAGTTGATCATGAACACGAAACGCAGCATATCACCGACAGTTGCATTCCATTGCCATCGTTGATCAACTGTTTGTCCCTGGTATTATCATGATAAGTAAATGACTTGTGAGAACAGGAAACACTGGCCCACTTCCTACGAATATAAGCCCGCCCGTTGCTGAAGTATACAACCCAATCAACACTCACAAGATTGTTTCCACCTATCATACAAAATGAAGTCTACTTTCAACCCCCTTCATGCATCTCGATTTTCACTGACCAGGCAAACGGAAGAAGGAGGGACCCATTTCAGCGAGTGTCTGGATGTCATGTTTAGTTTTGTACACCTGATTCGGAGGAATCCCACCGTAGCGATATCAACCCGCATTCCATTCGGCCTGTTTTTGAAAGTCGGAGGGAACAAAGAGAATAGTGCAAAATGAACAGTCTGTCCCGATGCCGCAGAACCGTTCAAAGTTACTGTGAAGTTGTTCGCAGTCGAGGATGCGGAGATGCTAGGCCTCAAAGTGACTTTGACCTCTTGCCATTTTGTGGTTTCGCCGGTGATGGGAACCGACGTGGACACGAGTGATCGCCCCGCGGCGGTTTGAAGAGCTACCGTGAAGCTACCTTTGAAGGATGACGCTTTTGCGAACCTATAGTGAAATGAAGCTGTGTATGTAGAGCCCGCAGTGACCTTGATGCCTGATCAACGAAATTAAGGTTTCATCGAAGCTGGAATATCATGACGGAGTACCAAAGTATCCCTCGTTTCCAACACCGACAGGTCCAGTTGACCCAGCAGGAATTTTCACCTGTAAGGAATTTGGGAGGGCTGAGGAAACGGGCAGAGTGTCAGCAACGACACTGAGCGCGGCTCCGTTGATAGAATGCCAAGCGTTCAAAGCTGCTGTTGTGTCTGTATGGGTGCGAAATCAGATAATGCCTTGGTTTCAACGAAAATAAACGTGCTCGGTGTTACTTGTTGGAATGCCCGATTCTGGAGCACTACAGGAGCAAGTGTTGAGGAGGAGAATATATACTACCAGGAAAACTTCCGAAAACAAACATTCTGCGTATAGCCCACCGTCGCCGCTCTGAGAAGATATCGGTAAAACTTTGGGAAGGAAATCCGAGCAGATCTGGAATCGTACATGCTGTTGACCAAAACTACCGTCACTTCTCGCCACTTTCGAACGAAAGTCCCAGAGTGCTTACGCTGATGTCTTCGAACATTTGACCCCCTAGAAATTCTATGGAATCAGACATAAACAAATACTTTGAGATGTGGACGGCTGCATACATAGCGTCGTCGGAACAGGATGACTTGCGGTTGGGCTGACAGTGACAGTGGCGGCTTGGACTACAAGCACAATAGAGGCGAAGCCCCATAATTCGAAAGCAGAGATAAACATTGAAGGGAGCTGCAATGCCCCGAGACGGTTGCAATCCTTTATTCCATGCGGCGGTCCGAGCCCACTCCGCGACAGTGGGAAACTGAGGACAAAAAAGCCTCACACCAGGCAGCATATTTTGGGCGGACCAATGAGTGGACAATACATGCATCTCATGACGAGGGATAGATGTTCAGAATTTCGAAGAGTTGTTTCTCGAACAGCGCTGTCAGTCCGCTCTGTGAACACAAGGTGCTGAAACCATGATGAAGGAAGAGGGGGAGCTGCGGCTTTTGCCGAGTGCATTGATGGTACTTACCTACTTTGACAGTTCGACTTCCCACGGTTGAAATTGAATGTTGAACTTGCTTGTATTTTTCTATCGCGTGTTTATATTGTTTGTTCAAACCCATCAAGATTCAGCAGTGCATAGCAGCATATGGAATGACCGAAGCAGGTTTGAGCAGCTGTCGATATTCACGCAACAAGTACGTTCAGCAATCAAATCTCGGTCTCCATTTCTGTCAAAAGAATTTCACTTTGAGAGACCAGGAAGTTAGAGAGGGAGCTATGCTATAAAAATCTCAGATACTTGCTCACTTAGAGGTGTCAATCGTTTATCGAGACGAGAGTACGTACACTGATATCTTCAAACATCAAGTCATCTGCGCACAAATGTTTATGGTGAGGCAAGTGACGTCGGGAAAACGTGGAACTGGTTGTAGAGGTAAAACCTACCGCACATTCTTTTGGTGGGTCTTGAAAAGAAGAGTGGCCAACTTCAGAACCTCAACCAGGTTTCTGCGTGCCCCACTGCCAGCCGCGCTGTTCAGGTACGCCGGCAGTTTGCTTCTAAAAGTCTGCCAGGAGTCCCCGAGCAGAAATAGAGACTGTACCCAATGATTCCACGAAAATCATATTCAAATTGAGTCCTAACATTCCTACCCAACATTGCTCACGAAAAGAATCCTGCCTCCAACAGATACTCGCGATGTTCTGCCCGATGGTCTCGAACACGTTTGTCGACGGAGCGTTTCCAAATTGGTGCAATGATCTGATGAAGAATGAGCCAGTCTTCTCATCCATGTAAGCAAGAACATTGACGTACGTATGCGGCCATATCATATAGAGAATCCAGGAATATATTATGCCGAGGAGCCACCCCTCGAGTCGAAGCCCTAAACAGCGTTGTAATCATGTCGGCTGTTATGTGCGCATGTCCAGCTCGGACACCTCGTAATTCAGGCTCAGACGAATCCTTCCCTTGAGTCGAAACTGTCCACTCACCTTCGAAAAGCGCAACCGCCGCAGCCTCGGCAGTCACCCCGTCATCTGTGCTTTCGATATCACGCGTGATTTTCGGCTTCGTTTTGTTTTCTTCCTCGTAGCCGGGTGTGTACATGGTTGGGGGGAAGAAGATGTGCACGTCTATGTCGTATAGCATTAACTCTGACTGCAGAGTGTCTGCTAGGCCTGCGGTGTCCATCATGAGTGAGTGAAGAGCTGCCGATGGAGCTGATGGTACGCGCACCTCGAAGCGCGTGTTTTGCAGGCGAGTATGAAGCCCAACCAACGAACGACATGTACCCCAGGGTAGAAGAAACGAGGATTATTTTTCCCTTTGTGCGGTCTCGCACCATTTTTTTCGCGGCAGCCTAGAAATTAGCGGAGCATCAATGGATGTTGAGAGGATCGAGAAATCACGATAATAAATTGGTGCGTACCATGGCAGTCCAGGCCTGAACCCAGTAGCCATTAGTCATTCCCTTTTGCATCTCCTCTGCACTCATTTCTACAAAGAATTTGGGCTTGGAACTGCCAGCGCATGCAAAGACAGCGTCGGGTGCACGTCCATCATGTGGCTCACAAACCGCGTCGAGGGCAGCCGCAGACTCTCCCGCAGTGTCCAGCGAGAAAGAGCGGACAGCTATCTTTTGATTCGGATGTTGTCGGTGTTTCTACCCAGAAAAATGGGGTCTTACTCGGGGCGCGGTAAAATCTCGAACTTACCTCCAGTTCCTTCAAAGCATCATCCAATTTGTTCTGGTTGCGCGCGACAATGGATACGTGCGCTCCCTTTTCCACCAGTAAGATAGCCAGCGAAAGTCCTAGGCCGGTACTTCCGCCAGTCACATAGATGTGCTGTACCAAATTGAGTGAGATTTAAATTAACGACTCGGACTCAGATAGTGGTTGAACTTACCTGACCGTCGGGATTCCAGCTCGAACTCTTACCAAAGAACATCCAGATTAATTCGCAATTGGGGAGCAAAGCCGGCGGCGCGGAGACCAACTTGCAAGGGAGACAAAGGGGAGACGGAGACGTGCAAGCGAGCTGTCAAATGGCAGTGGGTCCCACGATCACAGAAGCTCAAGCTAAACGCTGAATCAGTGAATGTTGATCTCATGTTCTCTCAGCTCTCCCATGATGCAGGGAATGTTCTGAAAATAAGACGGTCCATATGCTTCGTGAGGCTAAGCTTGGGGAATGTTTGAAGCCCGCAAGCCCGCCGACCACGCAAAATTGTTCCGAGCCGGAGTTGATTTGGAGCTCGAATAGGAAGCCTGGCAACGACCAGTCTAGTAGGAACTTGAACCCAGCTGGAAGGTGTCGAACGGCTAGAGTCGGAGGTGCGTATATGAGTTTTGCGCCTCTCAGCACTGGTTGACGGTCGTGTCCATGGCAAGTCTGGATCCGACATTTCACCCTGATCGCAGATAAGACGGGGAACAGGTTGATACTCCAGAATCGCAAACATAACTTCCAATGAGGTGACGGCGGCGGACTGTTCACTGGTTTAAATCTGTGTATCAGCTCTCTGTGGGCGCTCCGAGAGTCTTCTGCATAAAGACTTCAGAATGGGTGCACATTCGTCTCTGTGTCCGTCCCCCGCGATTGCAGAATGGGAACGATGATGAATTCCTCCGCACCCTCACCAACCGATATCGACTCGGCGATTTTGCTACAACAAGTCAAAGTATGAAAAATTTTGGCCTGCAGATTTCATACGACTCATTTCCAAATTCCCGGAAAAGTACATGCATGGTAAACCCGGTGCTACAGATACCGCGCTAATCGACTGAACCTTCACGCAGTGGCCAGTATCACAATTCTGGTAAGTAGCTTCGTCCCTCGGCTCCACGAGATTTTCGTCCTAATGCATCCCACCATCAGGCGTTCGATTATCTCTGTACCCTCAACCTCGAGGTGCATCCCGTCTCAAAATCAATCACAGCAATCTTCCTGAGCCCCAAAATGCTTAGATTTCGTTGGTCTGGGGTGGAAAATGGAGTCTCACGAAGATCTTCTATATGCTGGCCCGATATCCGCCATTTATTGATGTTCCCTTGGTATTGTGGTGTAAGGCGCTCTGCTGAAGCTCTTCGGTGCCGACTTGAATCGGCTGATATCACTGCAGATGAGTTGACCCCACATATTGACACGACGGTGAGTGGATTGTTTGCCGTGTTCCTCTGAAATATTGAAAGATATTTCAAGGAATGCTTTCCTGTCTACGCTGCCGCATCGTGTTGGTTGTTTGATCTGACAAACTGGTCAAAAGCTGAATGAACCACCAGGGGGTACATTTTTCGGGATCGCTACAGCCGAAGGTGAATTTTGGAGTTAGGTTAGATGAACATGTATTGATAGCTATTAGCTCTACTCGTCCTTCGCACATATGCATTGATGGGTTGTAATGCCCGTATTCTTACCGCGTTTATTGCGCAGTATGTGGTATGTATAGTGCTTGCCCCTTCATGTTAAGCGTTAACCGGAATAATCTGCAGACCGTCGCTATTACCACTGTTATCGTGCTTTGCATTTTTCTGAAGAGTCTACGGTGTACGCGGCTTTCCAGGATCTGTCCACGTTGTATCTGAAAAGAAAATCTAGTTGGTCCACCTCCATTACCCGTAGTACCAGGCTGTCATCTGGTTGATGGGAGTGTCATTTTGGTCGTGGCTTTTATTCTGGTCTTATTCAATGAGACAGGTATTGATTTTATCTATAGTTCTGAGCACTTCTGAACGAATATCAGTCCTCATGATCTGCACACTGTGGGTCGGTATCCGAAGGTTTCGGCATTCAAGCAGTCCGTTGGTGAAGGTACTTTACCGCGACGGGGTCTCGTATTTTGTCCTTTTATTTCGTGACGTGCTTTTTTCTTCGGGTGTGCAGTCGAATTTCCTGATTTCCATCAACAGTCATCTCTGCTGGGAATTTGGGAGTCCTTATCTGGGGACCTGTAAGTGACCTGAATTCATCTAAATTTGTTGGCATTCTTATATCCACCTCAAATAGGTTGAACTTGTCGATCTTTTTAACACGTCCGTGTGTCAAGAGTCTTTTCTCTCCGAATACTGAGCCTCTTTCAGATTCCTCCGGGTAATGCACAGTGTTTTGTCTACGAGGATAGTTCTCCATGTAAGAGCAGCGGATGGCCGACAAGTGGAGGGAGGAATCGCTTCGCAACCTCTCAGAGAGATCAAGTTCAGGATACCGGGTACAACTGCGGAATACACTATTGATTCGGAGTGAAGCTTATATTGGCTCTTGTAAGTTATCTATATCCAATATATTCCATTTCAACATATTGAGCCCAGCGACAAACCAAATTCAACCGTGGGAATTGAATTGGTAAGCACATAGACCCATGTGCGGATCAGGTTGGGGATCAGAGCTACGGTGTTAGCCGAGATTTCGCTTTACTTTCGCCAGTGACTTTTTGCAACGATTTCGTTCAAGTTCAGCTGGGAAATGACTTGGGCCCACCTTTAAATTCGCCACAATTCGATCTATTCCAGCCATACAGACTGAGAGTTTCAGGCTGTTGGCCGTCCCACTCATCGTGTCGTAAACCCGCTCGACAGTCGCATCGACACCACGACAACAACACGACGTCTTTGCAAGGTCCCGAGCTCAGGGCAAGATATGCGTACGAAAGCGGGATTCAGTACACACCACTGACACCTCGGATCGAAATGCCGGTGCTTTTCTGCGCTTGATTCGTGAATTCTGGTCATCCCACGTCTCTCAAAAGCTCTTTGACTCGCTGGACATACAGCAAGTCTTGTGCTCTCCTGGCCGAATTCCAGAGCTTCTAAAATGTCTGGGTACCCTAGTACTGTGACGATAACATCGACGTCAAAGGATCTCGAGAGTTCCGATAAACTCGATGCACCTCCAGTACCTCCGCTGCCTAAGCTGGAGTTCGAGCTCGAACGTATAGCCCCAGCCTCGGAGGAGACATTTCCAGAAGGCGGACTACGTGCTTGGCTGACCGTGGCCGGAGGGTATGTACAGGCAGGTCAACAATGCGCGCACAAAATCTTACATTCTTCAGATTCATGGTCACATTTTGCACGTTTGGTGAGATCTAGTTTCTCGCCGTTGGAAAATTCGTGTCTCACTTTACTTCAGGGTCTATGCAGTCTTTCGGCGTATATCAAGACTACTACACGCGAATCTCGCTCAATGAACATCCTCCTTCGGAAATCTCGTGGATAGGGTACATACCAACTCATTAATTCTATCATTCGCGCATTCAAATTGGCCAAGTTCGGTTCAGATCTTCTTCCTATTTTCCGGGGGTGTCATCAGCGGAAAGGTTTGTCGCGTCAAACTCGAGTGTCGCATTGGTCAAACCCCCTCATAAAACCGCGTAGCTTTTCGACAAGGGCTATTTCCGAGAGCTGCTAATTGGCGGCTGCATAATATATCTGGCGTCCTCTTTTTTGCTCTCCCTTGCGCAGCCGCACCACTACTACCAAAATTTCCTCGCTCAAGGGGTAGGAATGGGTATTGGCATGGGTCTGTACCACTTCAAACTAAGTCGTTTACGTCGAGCTAAAGGACAGTCAAAGGCATACTCTTCCTCCCCTGCATCTCGGCCGCAGCGCACTACTTCAAGCGGCGACGAGGACTAGCAATGGGTGTTATGATTTCCGGTAAACCCATCTTCATGTTTCGCGTTCATAACACATAGCTCACCTTCCCCCAATATACAGGAAGTTCCATTGGTGCTATCGTATACCCAATCATGATCAACCACCTATTCAACGGGGAAACGGGTTTCGCATGGGGCGTTCGTTATGTCTCATTCCTCGATCTTGGATTACTGGTCGCGGCGAATGCCATCATGAGGACTCGCTTTCCGGGGCGTACCAAGGCGAGCGCAGAGAAGATAGAATTTGGGGTCATCTTGAGGGATATCCCGTTCTGGATTTTCACTGCCGGGTAAACCGAGTCTGCTTTTGTGCGTCTGGCGGCTGTTTCTGATCTCAGCGGCCAGGATTTTCTTGACTTATTGGGGACTCTTCGTTCCTACGTTCTATCTGCAACTTTTCGCCGTCGAACATCATGCTTCGCAGACTCTACAAACATACTCTGTGAGAACAATTTACAAAGGTCTTTCACGTCTTCTCATGCATCTGGTCTAGCTCGCAATCATGAACGCCGCCGGCTTCGTAGGACGAACTATTCCCATGTACTACGCCGACATCCTCGGGTTATTCAACGGCAAGCAAAAGGCCCCAGACACCTTCATTCTGAAACTCATGCCCTCCACAGTCCTCATCCCAATGACCATAATATCCGGCGGCCTCGCCTTCGCGTTCCTCGGCGCCACCTCCAACGCAGGTCTCATCGTCTTCGCCATCCTCTACGGATTCTTCAGCGGTGGAGTCGTCTCGACGGCAGCCCCAGCTTCAGCATCCTTCTCTCGCAATGTCGGAGAAATAGGGTGATACCTATTTTCGCATGATCGACTTTCTCAATGACACCGTGTCCAGGACACGGATGGGAACGATAAATTTCATAACGAGCTTCAGTATGCTTACAGGCAATCCGATCTCTGGCGCCATTCTGCACCCTCCCGAGTTTACCTGGGTCCCGCCTATCGTTTTCAGCGGAGTGAGTAGTGGTCTCTTCCTCTTTGTTTACTCCTGAGACCTTACATCGTTTCCCCAGGTTACTGTACTGGCCGGCGCCTTCCTACTGTCCATCTCGTACTACATGCAAAGACAGAAACGTTGATTTGCACTTCAAGAGCAAGGAAATCTTTGAAAGGGGAAACCCTGTCCCTCTTGTATACATTGCTAGTTAACGAACGATATAGAGTAGTAATGACAATTGGGTATGTAGTGGAGACATTCGACAGCATAGGTACTTGGAGTACACATAGATTCTATAGATCATACGCATAGACAGATATCCGAGATAAAAAGAAAACACAGCACATATGCACATCAACTTAGATCGCTCAACCTCACAGGCCTCAGGGCCGCCACATCGGGCGCCCTGCACCCGCTGACGTCCCGACCTTCTTCCCAAACTCCCCAACACTCCTCACGCGCTTAATCTCTGCTGCGCCTTTCTTCGCCCCATCCAACGCCTCAAAATTCTTCACTAAATCCTTGACACTGTTCCCACTGCTCGTCCTCGGACGCACAAACGGTACCGGCGCCTTGGGGGCCTCCTCAACCGGCGGGTCCACATGGTTCAGATCAACAAGCCGTTTTGGCGGGGCGCGACGCGGTAGGAAGCTCTTGGGTTTTTGTGGCGGCGCAGGCTGCAGATTCACCAGCTCCTTCGGCGCGCGGGTCTTCGGGAGCGGCGGTCGCGCAGGTGTCGTCACGGGTCCGCGCTGTTTCTCGAGGAGCTCAAGCGGAGGAAGGGGCAGCCGAGGGCCAGCATGTGCAGGACGACGTGTCGGTGGCGGCGCGGTCTTGGCCATGGTAGGGAGGTACGAGAAAATGAAACCTTTGACGCGCCCGCCGATCGTGGCAGGTTCGGCTGGTTGTCGAGTCTTGTGGTGGAGCCGAGCCTCGCGTTCGCGCAGCGGCGTTGCTGGCGCCATTTCCGCGTCCTGCTCGTCTGCCGAAGATTCAAAGCTCGAATCATTGTCCTGCTGCTCCGAATCCTCGGCCGCGTCTTCTGCGGCTGTGAAGCTGACATCTGCATCTGCATTCTCTGTTGCATCTTCGTCCTCCGGCGCCTGTGCTTCTGCGTCCTCCATAGCATCATCGTCATCATCATGCACAACTGGTTTGCGTCTCGGCCCCGCAGCCACTGCCTCCGCCTCTTCCAACAAATGCGAATACCTCGGCGCGAACAACGACCCAGGAACACGCCTCCGTCTGGCTCCTTCCGGTGTCGGAGGCAAATTGCTGAAGGGCGCCCCCAGACCAACAGGAGGAGGTAGAGAAGGACGACCGGACAACGGCGAGGAGGTGTTCACCATCGCCCGCGCGGCGCTCATGCGCGGAGGCATAGCACGCTTGCCGAGTGGCGTGAAGTCAGGGACGACCATCGAGGCGCGGCGGCGCGAGAACACATTATCGTCTTGGTTTAACTTGGTTTCGGGTTTGGCTGGAGTCGCAGCGGCAACAGCACCAGGAGTAGGTGGCGCTACATTCCCTGCACGCTGTTTATTCTGTAGCGCCCTCGCGCGACGAGTGAGATTCTCCCTGGAAATCAAACGATCGGCATCAGAGAAAGCAAGATCCAAGAAAAAAGGATGAAAAGACTCACCCATCCCACGTCTCACCCCAAGTCTTCACCACCTGCTCCCCACCCATAATCCCAACAAACCTCTCAACAACCTTTGCCAGATCCACGGCATCAGCAGAAGCCATCATCACCGCGGGACCGTCCACGTTCGCAGGGGCATTGCGAACAGGTGTACTGGGGAAAGGGACTGTCTTCGGCGGAGGCGCAGGCGAGAGATTAAGCACCATCCCAAGCCTCTGCGCCACCGCAATCCGTTCATCCGTGAAACAAGCATCGAGCACCTTCCAATCCGCCTTCGTCCATTCCCGCTCGTCATTCTTCGTCGACGAAATCTGTTCCTCCTCTTCAGATTCATCATCATCATCAGACTCGGGCAGCGGCACCCCCCGGGCAGACGCACGCCGACTCGTCGTCCCAGAGCCCGAAGCGGATGCGGAGGCCGAACCCGAAGCCAGAGCGTTGGACAACGAAGAAATCGGCCCCTCGCGCGATGGTGAGACCACACCCCGGCTAACAACCTCCCTCTCCGCCTCCTCCAACAACTGCGTCGTCGTCACCGGCGCAGGGCTGCCCGGGAAATACACCCGCTCACCCACCACTCTCGCAGGCGTTGATTGTCGGCGCTTCTTCTGCTTCTCCCTCTCCCTCTCCTCCTCGTCAACAGCTCTCCCCTTGCCCTTGTCCTTATGAGAACCGCGCTCATACGCTGCCTTCAACTCGGCGATATCCTGCATCTTACCCCGGGCACTCTGGTGCGGCCCCGGCGTCCTACTCCCCCTCGGGGACACAGGCGCGGGCATTGCCTTGCTCACCCCTGCATACGAATGCCTTCGGCGCTTGTTCCCAGTATCTTTGAGTCGCAGACGCGTGAAACAGTCGTAGTCGTGCTAGAGTTAATGATAATAAATAACATCATCAGTAATCTGAGAGAAACAAACCCACCTGCTTCAAAATCGCCGCAGCCCTCGCCGCAGCCCTTGGATCCGCACTCGTGATCTTCACCATCCCCAACAACGCAGAGTCTTCCTCGTCGTTCTCGTCGTCATCATCATCTCCTTCATCTGCATCAACGTGATCCTCCGCTGCATGCACCAACTCGACATCCTCAACGGGCACCAACCCCTTCGCGAACGACGCCCTTGGCGCCCCGCCCCTCGTCGGCGTGCTAGGCACCGGAACATGTGTGCCCACGGCGTGCAGGACGGGTGGAGTGCGTCGTCGTTGTTGGTCTTCCTCTTGGTGGCCTTCTTCTTGGGACGTGTCGGCATTTTCATGGGCGTCGCCGTCCTGTCTCTGATAATCCCGAGTCCGCATTGGCATCGGCACGTCTTCCTCCTGTTCCTCCTCTGGAGCTTGCCCGTTCAGCTCGTGCACACCGGCAGCTGGAACGGTCGACTCCCGCTCAACCACCCCGCCCACCATCTTCTCCGCCCGAACCGACACATACGGCACGCGCCGCGCGGGCGGTGTCTGCGGGTTGACCGCTTGACTCAGCTGATGTGCGGCTGATACAGGCGTCTGCACTCGTATTGGTCCTTGTACTTGATCTGAAACTGGGGGAGGTGGACTGAAGACGAGATTGCGAGTAGGCGTCTGCTCGCGAGATTGATGCTCGTGCGATGGGAAGCGGAATGGTGTGCGCGTGGTTTCATCCTCTTCTTCCTCTTCAGGTTCCGGATCGACGCTCATAGCGCGCACCTCTGCCTCCTCCTCGTCATTCTCGTCTTCTTCCTGTTGCCGCCCGACATCGACCTCTTCCTCTTCTTCCTCTCGCGCATCTTCTTCCACTAGAGGCGGAGGCACAGAAAATCGCGCCCGCGAAGCGTTAGACGCAACAGACCCAACGCTCCCGGACCTCCTCTCTCTAATCTGCGCATCCTCCTCCCTTAACGCGCGGAGGAACGACACGCCTTCGTCAGCCGAGTCCTCCTCGTCGTCTTCCTCCTGCTGTTGCTCGTGAACGTAATCATCGGCTTCCAGTCGCGCCTCGTCAGATGGGTACGAAGAGGAAGCCTTGGCAGAACCACGCAACAAGCTCCTCCCATCCATACGGAAGCTACCTTCGCCTGCTTCAGACGGACCACTGACACAAGATTTAGCTTACAGTAACATATGTAGTAAAACGCTCACCGTCCAGGCCAAGGACTTCCCCAAACGCCCCATTTGTCCGCACGGGCCTTGGTATGAGGCGTCGGCGGGTCCGGTTTGGTCGGGAGCGTATACACGGTAGTAACTTCTTCCGTGTACGACTGCTGCGGAGGGGTCGTCGTGCGCGCACGCGTCGGAGAAGCGTAGGTGTTATTGAACACCAGGGCACGCGTCGGGGTGGCGTCGGGAAGGGAGGCGGCGCTTGTGAAGGAGAGCGTAGGCACGAAGGGGCGTGTCGCGGTGGGGGCGGAGATGGGGAGCATTCCCGCGTCGTCGTCGGTGTCGGTGTCGTCGGAGTCAGCCCAGCCAGCGGTGAGCGGGGGTGCGGTGGAGATGATGGAAGGGAGGGGACCGTCGAAGGAGGCGGGGAGGTCGAGGTCCATGGAGTCGGTTGTGGGCGGGTCGATGTCGGCGTCGTTGTCTGTAGAGCATGTAAGATGGGAGGTGAGGATATAAGAGAGAGAGAAGGCGCACCGAGGGGTAGACCGGCGGTCCAATCGATTGGGGCATAGTCAGCGTCCGACGAACGCTGCTGCTCCTGCGGGCTAGCGTTGCTGCTTGTAGCGGAGGGCGACCTTGCCTTGATTGGGCTGGACGAGGGCAGGAGGAGGAGAGGATCGTCTGTGGGACTCGGCGGGGTCATGGGGCGGGCGAGGTCAATGGGAGGCAGAGGCTCCTTCTTGACGCTGTGTACTACAACGCGCAGGGGAGTAGCAGTGCGCTGGCGAGAGCCAGAGCCGGAGGGGGTAGCTGCGCGTTTGCCCTTGGTTCCATCTGTAGACCGTGGCTTGCCCTTCGCCTTAGTGGTGGTCCTCTTGCTGGGGGTGGGAGCGAGAAACACCTCCTTCGGGGGAGTGAATACGTCTGTTGGTGGCTCGTATGGGGTGACGCTGACGCTGCGGCGAGGAGGGGGGACCCAATCTGCATTCGGGTTGACTGCATGCGGACTGCCAAAGTTCATGCGGGTGGGCGACTCCTGCTCGATGTCTGAGGTGCGTCTGCGGTGGGATTTGCGTGGTTTTGGATTCGGGGTAGGCTCCGGCGGCGCCTGCATAGACTGCTTGGAAGGAGTGCCAATGCCACCGCGCTTTCGCTTGGGTTGCTGGTTTGCTGTTCTAAGGATGCGTAGTTCTTCTTCCGGAGGCGGACTAATCAGCATTCTTGCTGGGTCCATCTGTAGGTCTTTGGGGATATCCAGATGCTTCAGGTCCACTGGATTCCGATTTTCGTTCATCGCGGCGAGAGAACAAGAGGTCAACTTCCACGTGACCGCAATAAACGTGGTACGTCATTTTGATGCCAGGCCACGTGGTACATGTGGGTCCTTCCTTTCCCTCTCCCTCCACGATTGAATGGTAGAAAAATTCAGCTACACGTCCACAGTAGAGCAGACTGCACTGTTAATCACGACTCTCAGTGACTTGACTCAAAAGTCGCGAAAACTCGGCAATATTCAGCGCTTACGTGGGACCCACAATTTGACAGCTCGCTTGATTCGCCGTCTCCCCGCTGCGGTGAAGACTCTGAAGAGTTCGACGCCTGCTTTCCCCCCACTCGCGTGTCACTCTGGATGCTCTTTGGCAAGAAGTTAACTTGGAATCCTGACGGTCAGGTAATTCTCCCACCATCTAACCGAAAAAGTCACTCAATTGGATACAGCACATTTATGTCACTGGCGGCAGCACCGGGCTAGGGCTTTCGTTGGCCATTTTGCTGGTGAAGAGTGGAGCACACGTATCGATTGTCGCGCGCAACCAGAACAAGTTGGATGATGCTCTGAAGGAACTGGAAGTAAGTTCGGGACCGGCTAAGTTCTAATTGGATTCTACCCGAACAAGCCCTCATTTCTCTGAGTAGAACCACCGACAACATCCGAATCAAAAGCTGGCTGCCCATTCGTTCTCGCTAGACACTGCGGAAGAGTCCGCGGCTGCCCTCGAGGCAGTTTGTAAACCTCATGATGGACGCGCACCCGACGCCGTCTTCGCCTGCGCCGGCAGTTCCAAGCCCAAATTCTTTGTGGAAATGAGTGCGGAGGAGATGCAGAATGGAATGACCAATGGCTACTGGGTGCAAGCCTGGACTGCCATGGTATGTACCAATTTATCATCAATACTCACAACAACTACAGTACTTATTGACGATCCACTCAATTTCTAGGCTGCCGCGAAAAAAATGGTGCGAGACCGCACAAAGGGAAAAATCATTCTCGTGTCTTCTACTCTGGGGTACATGTCGTTCGTTGGTTATGCTTCATACTCGCCTGCAAAACACGCGCTCCGAGGTCCGTGCACCATCAGCTCCATCAGCTCTTCGCTCACTATGATGGACACCGCAGGCCTAGCAGACACTCTACAGTCAGAGCTAATGCTATACGACATAGACGTGCACATCTTCTTCCCCCCAACCATGTACACACCCGGGTACGAAGAAGAAACCAAAACGAAGCCGAAAATCACGCGTGATATCGAAAGCACAGATGACGGGGTGACTGCTGAGGCTGCGGCGGTTGCGCTTTTCGAAGGTGAGCAGAGAATTTTATTTCAAAGGAAGGATTGGTCTCAGGCTGAATTACGAGGTGTCCGAGCTGGACATGCGCACATAACAGCCGACATGATTACAACGCTGTTCAGGGCTTCGACTTGAGGGGTGGCTCCCCGGCATAATATATTCTTGGATCCTCTATATGATATGGCCGCATACGTGTGTCGATGTTCTTGCTTACATGGACAAGACTGGTTCACTCTTCATCAGATCATCGCACCAATTTGGAAACGTTCCGTCGACAAACGCGTTCGAGAGCATCGGGCAGAACATCGCGAGTATCTTTCAGAGGCGGGATTCTTTTCGTGAGCAACGTTGAATAGGGATGCTCGGACGTTAATTTGGATAGAATCTTTGTGAAATATTTGGGTACACTCCCTATTTCTGCTTCAGGACTGCTGAGAAATGGACGCAGGAACACCACAATTCCCACGGTTGAACTTCGTCTATCAGGCAGTTTTCTCAGTTCTGTAAGCGCAGGTAAGCGCTGACTAGCGCTGACCGAAAGCTGGATCTTCATGTTGCCATTAGCGGCTGGAATTTTTGCAACAGAAAGAGAGGGAATTATCTTCGCAATCAGGGAAAATCAAGCGAAATGATACACCATCGCAATGACGGGAACTCGAATATAGTACGCAACAAAATTGCCCGCAGCTCATTCATCAGAGAAATAAAGCGTTTCAGACTTTCCATTCAGTAGTCCAACTTGGAGACTAATTCATATTCCTCCACAGGATTCGACGACTAACAGGCAGCGAAATTAAAACACACGTTCTGGAACTACTGCGTCTGACTCCACCTAGTCTGCGAGGGGAGTTGCACCAAGTGCCTCCGCAACGTCGGTCGTATAGAGAATGATGTCTCCACTCGTATCGGTCCAGGCCTATATTGGTAAGGTTAGGACATTCAAATATATTTAACACGGGCCGACTCACACAAACGAGTTTAGCTTCAGCTAAATAACATTGAGCAAGTCATCAGTGCACCCGCGACGCTGAGCAATAGAACACCCACTGTCCGCATTCTTGCCCTGGAAGTCACCCGGTTCGACGAGAGCGTCAAGGAAGGTGTCACTGTCGCCGTTCTCAGCGGGATACCATGTTGAGCAAGTGTTTTGGAAGCTACAGAGATAAATGATTAAATAAATTCAGGATGCGGAGGAAATACTCTGCACGTAAGTACTCAGTTGAGAACTGGTCCATAGATTCCCCAGCAGGAATGGTGAAAAGCAGCCTGTCGTCGCGGGCGCTGACGAGGCCGACCATGGCAAAGAAGATGGAAGTAGTCAAAATAGCGAAGCGCATTGTAGAGCTTGGGCTGGGGCTGGGTGCTTGACCTCACCAAGGCCTCTTATTTATAGCAATTGTAGGCGTTGGAATGACGCAAGCGATTGGAGGATAAAATTAGCCAGTTTCGGGGTGTTGAGACCGCAAAACGATCGCAATTGGTCTCCGAAATACATTCCGTATAGCGGACTGACCGCCAATAGTTCAGGCACGGGGAAGCTGACACTATCGGGGCCCCAGTGGGCGAGTTGATGTTGTAGCCTTTGCTGGTGGAGTCTGTTGTACTCAAGCTGGGCTTCTCAGAAAACAGCTCATGTTGGAGTTAAGTGCAAGTACGAGTCGGGTTGACTTTCAACTCAGAGCACTCGTGTTCCTGTTGTATTTACGGAGTCGCAGTCTCTCGATCGCGCATCACAAACGGATTCCCACGGTTGAAACTTGCTACCTGCGCGGAGCTGAAGTAACGTTTGGACAGAATAGTCGGAAGTACGCCGGTCAGTTATTATGAGACTCTGTCCCTCGTAAACAGATATAATCTGGCTTGTACTGTACCTCAGCATGCGATGAGATCGATGAGAGCTCGAGAGTGTCAGTTTAGAATGAGTGAACGCAGTAGTATGATAAGCAGCCGAATTGTCGCGGAAAACTGGCAGTATGTTCACAAGAACTCAATATTGTGTGCCTGACGAGGACGTGACTTGATTTGAAGGCCAGAGTGTCAGTTGTCATAACATCACTTCAACGACTTGCCAATTCTCTCATGATTCAAAGAAAATCAAAGCCCCAACATCGCTCGCACCCTCCCATTACAAATTATCCTCCTAGCAAGTACAAGACAGTCTCAATAGATCTGGACCTCATTGTAGACCTCAGGTCTAACCTTCACCTCCTCTTCCCTCATACTCGGCGTAATCGGCTCCCTCCCAAATCGCATTTTATTCATCTCGTCTCTTGGGCTGGTGGGAATCATCGTGAGCCGAACTGACTCTCCCCGAGGTCGTGTGCGCGTGCCGCTTGTTATAACGTGAGAGCATTGGGGGCAGACACCCGGGGTGCCAGACGATAATTCGCTCGGCTGAAGCGAGTCTTCAACGGAATGCTTCGAGCGCACGATGATAAGCGTAAGGGTGGGCAGAATTGCCTATGGTACATGCCTTTAGAATATCGAATCAGATGGTGGAGAAAAAGTTACGCACAGCAAGATATATAGCGACCTTTGAGATCGCACCAGCCGCCATATCAATCGGTGTGGATGGGCCAGGGTTGATGTTTTGCAAAATGGCAAATACAAGCTGGAGAAAAGTTGGGGATCTATGAATTATAGCAGCGAGCAGGACAAAGCACCTGAACGGCAGCCCAAATGAAGCCCGTCTCAACGAGAACTAGCAGGATCCGAGGTACGTCACCTCGCCATCGAAATAAACTCGGTTGGGACATGGCGCGACTGTGTTTCCTACATGCATCCATCAGTGTTTAATTGTGCTGGTCTTACAGCACTGACGAATGAGACGCACCACGCTACTACCCAAATTACAGCCGTCCCAATGACCGTCGTTGACAGGGATATAACGATACTCGAAGTGTTGATTTCCTCATCAGTAGACCGATTTGCACTCCGCTGGGTGGCGTCTCGGCTCGTAAGAGCTGCCGCTACACACCAAACCACTAGCCGCAAGCAGATCTCAGTTGTCGACGTGTAACATAGGTAAGTGCGCACATACCGATATCTGCGAGCCCCAATACATACAACACCCCTCTCACCCACCATTGCCATTTATCCTTCAGGTTTTTGCACAGCGTACTCGCCCGCCACAAGACAATCAAATCCGATATGATAACTGCATGTGAGAGCCCAGGTGGAGTGTGTGAGAACGAAATTCTGACGAAGATAGTACAGACACGAAACAATAACATACAGTTGAATGCCGTCGGCCATCTCTGGAGAACAAAGTACGCCAGATGGGTAGCTTGCCACGAATCCTTTCGCTCTGGAAGCGGGAACCTTGTTGACATTAGATAGCCTTTGATCTGCGCAATGCTGAAGACGAAGTCCGTGACAAATTGTACAGTGGAGGAAAGAAAGAGAATGAGCATTGCAGCCTGCAGTCTTCCGTTCGCACTAAATTGTCTAGCTCGGCGAGGGCTAGACGGCAGGTCAGAAATTCAAACGTTGATACGTCAGTGAGTTCAAGACTAACCGGAAGACATATGAGAAGAAGGTGGCCAAATAGATCCCTTCGTTGTTTTAGCCATGGATACACTACTCGAATCATTGGATAACATCGCACCGTACATGCACCAGCCAGTTCCGTGACTAACAGTCATGCGGGTTATCGACTGTCCCCATCTAAAGAGGACATCATCGGTGGCAGAGGAATTGGAGGACATTTAGTGAGGCCTCCTTCCAGGCCAATTCTATGTCAATGCTGTTTAAGTAAATTCCTTTCACTTACTCGAATAATTGCTCCCTTCTGATTCATTGCTCCCGGATGGTCGAACGGTGAGATATCTGCGACTCCCCGGAATTAGAAGACTGAAAAAATAATCGCCGATTCCTGAGAATGGACTAGGCGGTGACCATAATCCAACCAGATTCCGCGAATAACTTCAAAACTCCCACATATATTCAGCAACGAAGATGCGCGGATAGGAGGCAAGAAATTATGAAGAATGGTGGCCGCTAGATAAA
Organism: Favolaschia claudopus; assembly: GCA_037176885.1. NCBI lineage: Eukaryota > Fungi > Basidiomycota > Agaricomycetes > Agaricales > Mycenaceae > Favolaschia > Favolaschia claudopus. Next base: position 578,427 of record JAWWNJ010000092.1, on the reverse strand, counting down.
GGAGCGATATCCAGGTCCTCGTTCGAATGGCAAGCGGCAGCCTCGGTTCTATCATGCGCGGTCGAAGCCAAAGGACTCATTCAATGAGCCTGCCGACGAAGGACGGCAATTGCCGAAGGCAGCGCGTAGGAAATCTTTTCTCGGCTGAGAAGATCAGTGGCGCATGAGAAGAACATACCAAGTCCGATTCATATTGCAGTGGTAGATGCAAATCCCGAATCCCACCCCACCACTGTACACCCGGCTTTTAACAGCGTTGAAGATGAAGGCGTAGAAGAGAGCAGCAATCCAAAGTAGCAAATCAAAATATTAGCATCACAATAACACAATCTAAAGACACCCTAGGTTGAGCGAAAGACGAACAAGGACGTACCACAACTCACCGAATTACGTATTATTGAAGTTGAATTTAATGTACGGAACAACTTCTTTCTAACTCACGATAGTGAGCCGAGAACAGAAACCAGCCACGGATTGGCTTCGATGCGTGGTTGGAATTGTGCGACACATCTCTTCAGTTCCGCCAATTGCAATTCGAGGTCGGAATCGTCCGTCATCACGATATCCTCTCCATCCTGTGTCGGTTGAGTCCAGGTTGCGAGCAGCTCATCCACTATTTTGATTCCTTCGTCCATAATGTCTGAAGGAAATTCCTCGTCGCCCCGTTTGTCTGAGAAAGAGTCAATTAATTTCAAGGGTTCACCGTTAGAGAAGGCGGCTGACCTCCGCCGAAGTCCTCTAATTCGTCAGCTTTGCGCCGAGCAAGCTGGAAAAGGCGTAGTCAATATTTCTTTCCATGGGACCCAATACTTGATCCACTCACTTTAACTACATTTTCAGGAAAGTTGGCCAGTCTGGCAACGTGAATTCCGAAACTTTGATCTGAAATTCCTACAATCGTGTTGGAAGATTAATCAGGCGCTCATTCAACGGTAACGTACCGGGCTCCACTTTATATAACAAAGTTATTTGCTGCTCCATCCCATTCTGCGCGTCTTCAACGTGTGCGACGACATGCAGATTTTTCACGTGCGGTAACTGTTGATCCAACGCAGTCAACTCGTGAAAGTGGGTCGCAAACAAACAGAAAGCGTGAATTTCAGAAGCAATATGTCTGCCGCGGATCAGCAGATTTACAACAGGTCGAGAGAAAGAGCTCACTCCGAGATAGCCCACGCCAAGCCGAAGCCATCGTACGTCGATGTGCCTAAATGGTTTCAAACTTTATCCACGAGAAAAATCATAGGTGTTTACCTCGTCCAAGTTCATCTATGATTATAAGCGAATCTTTGGTAGCGGACTTCAAGTAGAGTTAGTAGATTGCGCCTCGGGTGTTGAGAACCAAACCGACGCGTAGGATAGTAGCGGTTTCCAGCATTTCCGCCATGAAAGTTGAGACACCTTTGAGCTGACTGTCCCCAGCCCCAACACGACATAAGACTGAATCGAAAACCGGAAGGCGCGCCTCGGAACAAGGTACGAAACAACCAGTCTGGGCCATCAACGCGATCACGCCAACCTAAACAATTCATCTGAGCGTTCATGAGACGACCTCGCACTATTCACGAACTTGACGTATATATGTTGACTTTCCACCCATGTTTGGGCCAGCTGGGTGGAAGCTTAAATCTTTTCTTCCAAGTGGAAATTTGAGAACGCACTGATTATCTGGAATTCACTTTTGTCTGGAAAACGTCGTCAGGCAGAGATCTTTAGATGAAAACGTTTGCATACCCTTGACCATCTCAACGTCGTTCGGGATGAAGCTCACGTCGTCTTGTACTTCTAAACACGGGTGCCGAGCATCTCGAAGAACCAAGTCTCCGGTCCCTGCAAAGCGACACATGACGAAATTTCGATCCCAACGAGTTAAATTCATACCTCTTTGCGTGATTTTGGGTTTGACATAAGGTTCTGGGGCATTCACGGACACATGCGCAAAGCTTCACAGGTTGATCAGACAGGGCAGAATCGAAGGCATCCAAGCAATACTCACCTTAGGATGACATCCAGATGCGCAATAACATTATCCAAAGACTCGAGGACAGGGATATATGTCGCTGGCAAGGCACTCAGATCGAGTATTTCAGCACGTATTCAACAATCTCACAAGCGATGTTGACGACCTCTTTGACCAAACTGCGCTGTGCCTTCTCGTACTTTTCGGTATAGTCTTTGTAATCTTCGGCCAGCGAACGCAGCGTCTGGGTAGTGAAATACATTCCGGCCTTGACCATCCCCAGCTCGACATATTTGTTCCCCTTGACCTGTTTCGCGTCCTGAAATGAGGGAAACAATCAAACGTCTTCCTTGAATGAAACGAACGACCCACGTTTTTAGTGACGCGAAAACAATAGCCGTATGTCGAGCTATTTTCGAGATGCAGTTTCTTGTCAAGCTCAAGGCTAAGTTCACGGCCAACAGACTTGTGCTCTTTGTCTAATCCATCGCGCGTCTGCCATGAAAGAACGTAAGTGCCACATCTTTCGGCAACACGACAGACAAACTTCGCTGAGACTCTCAGCGATGGCGCCTAAATTCTCGTCGTATTCTGGTTTGATCACATAGTTATGTCTATCCAGCTCGTCCAGATCGATGGTATGTTCCACCATATCCGAGTACTTTTCCAAATTTTCGTTGAAGCCCTGCAATGTACGAACGATCATCAAGCGGAAAATGGCTAAAGAGGAACTCTGATACCCGTAAAGCATCAAGATACGTTTGCTCAATCAGTGTTGAATGTTTCTCATTTTCGGTTTGAACATTTTCCAGCGCCTGAATCATTCCTGGAAGCTGCAAGCGGAATGAGCGGAGAGATTGAGAGATATTGACATGATTACCAAGAGGACGACTTGATAGACTCGAATCACGTCTTCCAACGTCGCTACGCCCTTTTGAAACCTCTTGCTCAAACGGTGAAGGTCGGGCATCATCTTCATGTATTCATCCTTGATCAACGTCAACACCGTCTTCACGAAACGCAACATAGATCACAACCTGCAGCGTTCGGCGCGAGTTGGAGTCGTCAACAAACGTCTCGACGAGATTCTGTCGTTTGTCTGCTAGGAATCAGAGGTCTGCGCCTAGAAAGTTAGAATTCAGAACGTACGAATTTCGTGGAGATTCACAAGTGGTTGCTTCAGCCATGTGCCCAGAAGACGCGTCCCTTGTGCGGTTTTGCACTTGTTCAGCAAACCTAGAAGCGTAGTATTTCTCGTCACCGAGCCCTATTCAAATTGAGTGGTATATCCAAATTCGAAGCAATGGCTTACGGCGTTTCCTTGTGTTTCGACGAGGTTCAAAGCGCGAAGGGCGCTAGCATCGAGCTTCATATATTGATCCAAGTCGTGCGTCCGAAGACTAAATGCATTATGGTTTGCAGAATCGCCGAGTAATCCCAGGTAGCTGATCAAAACAGCCAATGAAGAAGAGGCTGCGGAGAGTGCTAATTGGGCTGGACGGACTCTGAGTATGGTAGCGAAAATGAGGAGAAGAACGTACGGATAATTGCCGATGCGTCCGCCGAAGATGACGTGGCGAATGTTTCTGTTGCTTTGGCGGAAAGGAGACGCGGTAGGTCATCAGCAATGTTCTTCGACGAGAACTCGCCTGGAAGGATATGAGCTCGTTTGGCAAAAAAAAACCACCATGCACAACAGACGCACTGGGTTTCTTCTCCGTGATCATTACATCGCAGCGCTCTAGAACACTTTTCAGCTTGTTTAACTCGACATCGCGGTCTGTGGTTCCAGAGGCCGTGCCGGTAGTGATAATGGCCTCTTTTACCGATAGTTGGATGATGAGGGACTGTGGAAGCATTTTTGATTAAAAGGGCAGCAGAAAAAGAAAACAAATAGGACGAACTTCTGTGTTCGAGAACAAGTCATTATCGGGAAACTCGGAAACACCTAGCTCTCGCAAGGTTGGATCCGCAAAGGCCACGCCGACAGTCTTTGTTTTGGATGCGGCGGAGGATTGAAATTTTATAGCCATGACAATGGGCGTGGTGAGTAGGTCGGATCCGCGACCAAAGAGAAGCTCTTCGACTGCTTGTAAGTTTCCTGGTGACGCCTGAAGAAGACTGAGAACGCAAAAGCAGCTAAAAGATCTTTCGGACGCACCTCTTTGTCCAAACGGAATTTAGTACACTTTTTACCCTGTCCACTCTCCGGCACCCAGATCTCCACTCGCAGCTGCTTAGCTGTCAATGCGTCGCGTAGCAGAGTCTGTGCCACCGACGTCTTCAGGCTGACACAGGGAAGCCCCGCTGCGCGACCACCATGACCGAGATACTTGATGACCGACTGGGTGCGAAAGACATGGGTGGCAACAAACAGAGCATCCTCTCCGTAGGACTGGTAATAGTCCTCCGTCGGACGGTAAAAGAGGCGCAGCGTCCCAGTCTCGGGAGACTTCTTGGGCAAATTTCCGAAAAAGGTGATGAATCCGGGGTCAGTCGTTTGCTCTGTAACGGGGTTGAGAGGAATTTCTGCATGAGAACAAAGCAGAGTACCAGCCGCATCCTGCTCTGCATCTCTTTCCTTGCCGTATTGCTGCATAGTGGCACGAACTTGAAGGCGAAGACCAGAAAATGCTGTCAATGTCACGAACGCGGAAAGTCACATCCACGTGCACGTTACCCGTGTCTCGTTAACCAAATTATTCGCGAATACCGATGAGAAATCAAGCAATGACGATAAAACATAATATAGATGAAGTACATGTAGAAAAGCGACGCAGATCATGTAGTTACAATCCCATTCTATACAGGTCCTCGGCAATAACATCTTGAATAATGCGCACGGCACTGACAACGCACTCAGTCCACATCTTGCCCATACCGCCGATCGCCTGGTGCGGAAAGCTGCAATCGCGGCCGCCAGTTTACTCCGTCTGGTCCATGAAGCTGAATATTATGTTTGAGCAGATGTTCTGCCTGTCTAGCCCATGAACTCATTGTGATTTGATACCTGATACGTTCATCAACACGAGCTCGTGTGTCGACTTCGTGAAATTGGAACTCACTCGTTTTTGGGCCATTTGCAGAGAGGGTGTTCCACCTCACGCAGGTTTGGGAACAACATTGTGGTTCTCAGTCCCTCAATCAAGTCGTTGATGTGAGTGGGTTGATTTTGGATAAGCCTATGAAACAGCGTAAACAAGCAATCCGAACTATATGCGACATTGGAATCGTAACGTACCTTGTGTAGTTTTCATGTGGTATTACAAAGATAAGGCGTTCGAGATGAACGAGAATATTGCGCGCGCGAAACCAAGGCACCTGCAGAGCAGTAGGATACTACAGCTCGAATATGTTACACAGTGGTTTACAGACAGAAAACACAATGCACACACACCTGTGTTCCACAAAAGACGCGAATTTTCAGGGTGTTTAAAGACGGACAATTGCCCCAAATCCCCAATCTATCGTCTGTCATTTGGAACTCAGATATCGTGAGATCCTGGATTTTGGCTCCATGCTTTTGGAAAAAGAGGGCTCCCCCAGTGGCGGAATACGAGTCGAAGGTGACTGTTCGCAGATGTGGTAGCCTGTCAAGAAATCAAGTTTGTGAAAGACACAAAGAGCTATACAACTCACTCCATCTGCGCAAGCACATTCAGGAACGACTCGTGGGACGGCGTGCCCACCGTCAAATTCTCGAGCAAACCAAATGCAGCCTTTGGGATGAAGCTGGAGTCTGTGATGAAGGGCACCCAAGAGTTCCACTGGAATTCCCGAATTTGGGAAAATAGACAAAATGGGCCGGGGTCAACGCCTCCAAGATAGGATATTTCGAAGCCGGATATGTCGAGGCCCCTGCAGACCCGGAGGCTTTCCCCTGCTGTCTCGCCAAGACGCGTAAAAGAATCCCAGGATATGGGCTGACAGGTGTCGGCATGCAATTCAGTCAAGTGAAAAGTATACATAACAATTTTGCTGAACTCGACCGGCATTGTGATACTGGGAAAGCAAAAAGCGAGGGTTCTAATGTGACGGCCAAGGTCAGGGTCCCGTTGAAGTTGCAGCACAAGAGATCGAGCATTTGATTCGGATTTTAGTTGGGCGTATCGGTACACGTATGGAGTGGCGAGTCGCTATGCGTTCAAGAGATCGTCAGCATGGGAGCAAAAGTGAAAAGAAAGCAGAGACCTTGAACATCTTGCAAACCGTCAATAGTCCCACGCGAAAGCCGGTATTGCTGGATGTTTCAATAGTTCGGGCCGGTGCTTCGGACTGCAATGCGAGGCAAAGAATTCGACTCCAGATGCGATCTTCTCTTGCCGAGTCTGCAGCGAGTCGCGCGGGATACGAAAAAGGGATTCTATGTTCATTCGATCTCGGGGGAAATCCTAAATGCCCAGAGGGAATCGACTGATTGTTGGCAATCCTGACGGAGTTGAAGGTGTGAGAGCAATACGTTGCTGAGGTTGGAAGAACTTCACCTTCCACTCGCCGGGGTGACCAGGGCTGTAAGTCGCGGTTCTGCCGCGAAGGCATCGGACAAGATTCCATCTACATGCGACATCGACTGAATTGAATCTCTTATTTGAATGTGTCTGAGGGTCGGAGCTCCAGACAATTTTCGGATACGTGTCGGCAACTGGCGTGTGTCATGCCTGTTCCAAAGGACTAATGAATTGAGGTGGGGCGCCTGGTTCAAGACTGTCGAAATTTTCCCCAGCGCGAAAAATAAGGGCAGTTCGAGTTGTGTCTGTACGGAAAGCAGTCAGTACAAAAAAGACCACCGAAATCAGAAACAAGTACCAATCGCTTCCAGGTAAGAATGCAGTTGCTGAGGACGCTCAACAATGGTTCTCCTTTCCAGGACACATCAGGATTTGCGATCGTGTCGATAATGACTCGAACGGGGTTGGTCAGAGGGAGACCGGTGCACAACCCGCTGGAACTGTCCGTTGAAGCAAGTTCGAGAGTGATAAACAGGTCGGTGAGATTTATGGCGCTCTTCAGAATTTCGTGCATGAAATCGTCGTGACCCCCCTCCACACGCAATCTCTTGATGTAGCGGCCGAAATTGGGATGAGACGACAAGGTCGTGGCCAAAGCCTGTGCCTGGGCTTTCGAGCGTAGAATGACGACTTTATAGAGGAGTGGATTGGCAATGTGATACCAGGTTTTGCATACAAGGGAGAACGAGGAGCTGGATTCGGAGAATGTGAGGAATGGAGATGTCAACGGGATATCCTCAGAGAAAAGTAGAGTGGCGAAATTGGCATCCGATATATGAAGAACCCATGAGAGAATTTCGTAGACGATGTCATCTGGTAGGCCTTGTGAGTGTGCGGTGAGCATTGTAATGAGGGGGAAGTGTCAGGGTTCAAGACATTCTCGTTTCAATTTGCCTGACTTTTATAGGGCACCCGACTCGGAGAAGAGGCGATCGCCGGCGATCATCTCGCCAAGCTATTGAAAAAAGGAGTCGTTCAAGGCACCAAATCAGACCCGTAAGACAAAGAGAACTTTCAACTCCAGTATGTACTTGAACCTCTAACCTTTGCTATTAATGAGGAGAAACCGCACACCGATTCTAATGCATTTGAGTTGACTATGTACATTGCAATTGTGGTAAGTAAGTATGTAGATGCGTCTTGTCTGTAGTAGTAGTGTAGTGAAAACATCTTGGGTAAGGGAAACATGCATGCGAGGACAAAGACAAAAAACAAAAAACCGGGTGTCATCTCGAGACCATAACCATTCTTCCACGATTCCATTCACCCGCGACGAAATCACTGCATCTAGGTAGAAGTTGAGGACGGATTCCCGACCCAGGGAAGGCGAAAGCGGTCAGAGGCAGAGATCAGACTGAATCCGTCCCCGTCGCGTCAATATCCGCGTCGAACTAAACTCGCTCCTGCAGCGTTCGTTCGTCTCGTCTATACGCATCCCGTCGACCTCATGAACGCATGAATCAACCCCGATAATCCCAATCCCACCCCAACCCAATTATGCTTGTCAAGTCGGCGCGGCTATTGCACCCCCTGCGGCGTCGGCTGCTGCTGCACCGTACTGACATCGCGTGCTTGGCCTTGCATGTCCTGTTCGCGGTGTTGGTTGGTATCGTAAGTGCGTGTTCCACAGGAAGGAAGAATGAAGGGGCAGGCAACGAAAGGATGAGGAAGAAGAAGAAATAAGAGGGTGCGAGAAAAGTGGAAGGAAGAGAGTGCGAGAAAGTGAAAGGAAGGAGGAAGAGAAGCAAACAACGCAACGCACCAGACGCTGCTTCTTCAACGGCCTCGGCCGCGCACCCGCAATCCCAGCCTTCGCAGCGACGATGACGGGCGCTGGCGGCCGCGTCGTCGTCGTCGGGGTGGCATTGCCGTTCCCGTTCGTCGGGGTCCCGTTCATGCCATTATTACTGTTACTGCTCATCTGCATCGGCATGGGCGTCGTACCGCCGTTGCCGTTTTGATATCCATGTTGCTGCTGCTGCTGCTGTGGAGGCCCACCATAACCATTCGCCAGATCCGGCTCACGCTCACGCTTTACACCGACAGGCGTAGCGCTGAGAGGATGCGGCGTGCGCGGGTGGGCGCTCGTAGGCGTGCCACCGCCGCCCGATGTGCGCGTGGCGGTTGTTGGTGTCGCAGTGCCGGTGCCACGCGAGGGTGTGCCGACGACGCGCGTTTGTGGCACGACCACGGGCGGGAGCGACGGGCGTTGGGAGGGCGTAGGGCGTGGTGTGCCGACGGCAGCGGGTCGGGGGGTGCCTATGCCTACGGGGCGCGGGGTGCCTGCAGACGTCGACGTCGAGACGGCTGATGTGGGGCCGGGCGAGCCCGCGGCAACGGCTGCTTGCGCGTGGATCTGTGCTTGAGCGCGCGCGAGGCGTTTGAGCTCTTTCTGCGATGCGAGTGAAGGCAAGTGTAAGCAAAGGGTGATACGCGCGAAAGAAAGGCGCGGAACACGCACTCGTTTCTTACGGTCCTCCCGAGCTTGAGCCGACTCTTGCACGAGCGTGCCGATATTCCACTGGAAAATTAAACAAAGGATGGGTATATCATCATATGCGATGGATAGACGCGACGCACGCCCTTGAGACCCTCCAGGCTGACTGAAAACGCCTCCCGTTGTGTCTTCAAGTCAAAGGGGACAATCGCAATCCTTTGCTTCGGCGGGACCTGCATAATCCCCGCAAGATAGTCGTCCTTTTTCAACGAATGCTTCCCCGGGATGCCCTTGATGAGGTGCCTGTACGAGTTCTTCTTCTTCTTCTCGCCTTTCGCCTGCGCCGCCTCGTCGTCGTCCGGATCGTTTTCGGCGGCGGGGGTCTGCGGCGCGGGGCTCTCGCGGCCCTTGCCCTTGCCGTTGTCGAGTGGGGGTGCAGGGAGGGCGTCTGGGGGATCGTCGGGGGGTGGGCGGACGTACTTGTCGTAGGCGGGGAGGAGACGGAAGCGGGCGAGGAGATCGTGGGTGCTGGCGAGGCGTGGGGCTGGCTGTGGGGGGGCTTTGGGGGCATTAGCGAGCACGATAGAGAGGGGAGAGTTGTACCATTGGGCTTGAGGAAGAGGCGGGTGGATGGACCGGCCTCTGCGTTGGAGTTCATGGTGAGCGTCAAGCGTTCGGCGTCGCTTGTTTACATCACTCTTGCTTCACACCACAACATTCGACTAATCTAGACGCCGTCTACCCAGTTATACTCTACTATATTCTCTCTTGCGCGATACAGTCCTACCGTCTCAGTGAATACTCGACAAATAAATTGGTTATGTCCGACTCTGAGAGAACTGCGGTGGCAACCATACGATTCAGGCACCACTGCCAACTCAGCGACCGGATGTCCATGCTCCGGGAAGGGTATCACACTGCAGGCACCTTTTCTTAGTCGGCTGGTGCATCGAACCACCACTCAATGCACGAATCTATGAAAAGACTCGGTCTCAGGAACACCCTTTTTTTGTTCACTCAATTTACCTTGTGTCTCGATCGTTCCAGCACATTTTTGCCTCTCCATTCCCTCTTACTTCATGCGACTTGGGTCATACGATAAAGTTGCAAGAAAACCCGTCGCACTGCCGTTCTATGCTGTTATCACACGACAAAGGCTTCGACTGCTGCCTATGGTCCCATCTGACCCTGCGCGTTTCAACGAGCAACAAACAAGTATTCTTGGCCATCACACGAAGCACACCGTCGCTGTCACTCTCTATCCCGCAATGCCCTCCACTAACGAAGCCCTTCTCGCTGGTTCCTCCTCGTGCACCACGCTCATGGAATCGCCTGAATTGGAGTAGGCACCGTAGGTTACATACCATCGCCCCTCTCGCCCTTCATTCATTCATTCATTCATTCACGAATCCACCGCTCAACCTACACCGTCAGACAATGAAGCTCTACTTGTTCAAGCACCTACGGTCGACTCCGTTTCACCAACAGGCCTCACTTCTGCGTTCCACTCATCTCGACTCAAAAACTTGCTCCGACCGCTGTGCACTAAGCTTGGGAGCCCGGACTCCGACAGCCAGCAGGATGATCGCACTACACAGCAGTACCGTTGCCTATCACCAACCACCCGCATCGCGCATTGTGTAGATATTCGATGCGTCGCCAATGTGGCCGACCTACAAGTCCTTTGCTCTCATGAGTGATATCCAGCGTTATCATGATAATTGAGTTGAGGTAGAATGCCAATAGCAACGAAGTTTGATACAGATGTAACAAATCAGACGGTACCGACTTGGTACCGACGGCACCTTGAAGACAACAAAGCACCTTTTCTTGGAATGTTTGCCCACTCAGCAGCCACTTATTGGTACTGACTGCTCCGAGTCGTCTATGTTGTCGTACCTTGTTGTCGTTGAGACCTGGCTTGGTGTGGAGATCATCAAGGCGGAAAACAAATTGTTCAGCCGGCGCCACCGCCTCGTCTGAACCGTCATGTCGTCGCCCGCCAACTCACTGCCCGACGAAATCATTTCGGAAATTCTAGCACCCGCCCTTCGCATTACAGATGCCCAATTCTCTGACCCCAGATCTTCCCGTTTCATGAGATTCTCAGAATCCAGCTCCGCGTACCTCCTCGTCTGCAAATCTTGGCTGCGCGTCGCAACCCCGTTACTCTACAGCGTCATTCCACTACGCTCGAGAGCACAGGCGCAGGCGCTCGCCGCCGCACTGACCGCCAACCCCGAACTCGGCCGCTTCATCAAACGACTGCGCGTCGAGGGTGGGTATGGTATTTCTATGGACGCAATCCTCCAGGCTGCCAAGAATGTGTCGCACCTCTGCTTGTCTCTCCACATCACGCACTCCGACAGCGCCTCTGGTTTGTGCCGCGGCTTGCCCTTGCTTAGTCCCGTCCACCTTATCCTCGATGGCGGGCGGGCCACCAACTCCCAGCCCGTCGAAAAACTCATTGACGTGCTCGAAAAGTGCCTTCTGGCCTGGAAACAGCTTGTACTTCCAGATTTTTCTTTCTTTCTTTTATTGGTGTAATTTATTTTCATCGTTTTTCGTATCATTCGTGATTGCAGGCCACGGTACACATACACCACAGATTATGCAGTCACCCCAAGATTTGCGACGCGCTAGCGAAGGCTCCTGCGCTTGAAACCCTCGTCATCGGGGGCTCGTTGGAGGCCATACGGGTGCCGCCATACCTGCATAAAGTGGCGGAAAATTCGACTTTGATAGACATTCGCATTACATGGATGTTCTTCCCGCATTTATCACGCCAAACGTTTTGCGATGAAATCAGGGCATACCCCAGACTCCGGTCGCTTGTGCAACTGTCTGACCAAGGGTGAGCATTCTTTTCTTATGTCCCATTATGATTACCGATGTAGACTTCGTATCAAGCGCCAAAGAGACTACTACTCGTCCTCTCATCGAGCCAGAACTCAATAGCTTCGTATACCCTGCGCAACTCGCCGCCGATCCAGCACAGGAGGATGCCATCTGGAGCCGTATCTTATTTTTCGCCACACAGCCCACTGATTACCATTGGGGCATACCCTTCTCCGAGCGAATCCCTCGTACAACATCACTCTACGTCTGCAAATTATTCGCCGTGTGTTGCCCAACTCAGGTTTCATTTTTGCTCGCTCTTATTTTTCTTATGTAGCGACTGGGCACCCCACATCTCTACAGGCACATCACACTCACTGTGGTCGTGCGCAGACTGCCATCCCTTTTGCTGCAAGTGTCCCGGCAACCGACCCTTGGCCGCAACACACGCTCTCTATATCTCAATTACGACACCACTGCAGATACACTCAAGACCCTCTTGCCCCATCTGCCCTCGTTGGAAATCCTGCACCTCGGGCAAGATGCTCATACGATTCCGTGGAAATCTTTCGCCGAGCTAAGCGCACTCGTAGGCCCAAGTCTGCAAATTTTGCGCGGGATGAGGATCAATAAGGCCTCGGGAAGCGCAACTCCACAGCTCTTCTCTCTATATACTCAGATGCGGGAGCTTCACTGGGACTCGGGGACGAAGTTCAAGACAGACCCGCGAGTCGTCCCGTATAGCGCTCTCAATAATCTTGTGAAACTGACTATCGACCATTTCGATGAGTCGCTACTGGACGTCCTCGCGCGGATGGAGTGCGTTCCTCTTTCGTCTGCCTAGCCATGAGTTCTGCCAACTTGTTTTTTTCGCAGGTTGCCGGCACTGCGAGGGGTGGCCTTTCGCCCTTTCCGTGCCATTCCCACTGGCGGTGCCGAATTCTTCCAAAAACACGGCCCTAAGTTGACGCAACTGACGCTCTGCGAATCTCAACTCAAGAATCCTACGCTTGCGATCTGGCGCAACTGCCCGCTGGCGACGACACTAGGTGTCGCTTGCGATAAGAAGGTAAGTGCAGGCTAACACACTCATTGGATTATCTCAGCTTATTCTCGTGTCTTGTGTGCTAGCACCCCGTGGACGGCTCCTGGGTCGCCACGTTCGAAACGCACCCATTCCTCAAAACCATCGTTTTCGAGTCTACATCCTATATCCAGTACGTCGTATCCTGATCCACAGCGTCTTTGATTGCAGCTACTTAGCTCATCGGGACATTACAGCTTGACCAAGCCACAAGAGCGGATCTTCGACCGGTTCATCGATGCCTTATGCGATACGCAGAGCTTCCCCGCTCTGCACACCGTCATCCACCCATCTTGTTACTGGCCCTCAAGGGAGTGAGTTTCAAGCTGGGATTGCGAGTGGCTGATACTGAGTTTATCTCGGCAGGCGCGAAATATCGAGCAGCAAATGGGTCAAGTGGGCGGAGCGTCTCATGGAGCACAAGGTGCAGCTTTTCAGAGGAGACGACAGCGTGCGTTGGCGGCCACGGCTGAAGGTTGTTGCGAAGGGCAGCAGAAAGTAATGAGAGGGTACCCACTCGGAGTGGTGTGAGCATCGTCCTCGGGATCTTGTGGGAAGACGAGCAAATGCGAGTAAGCGAAATAATAACAGGCAGTACTTGAGCAACAACCGCGAACAGAGCGTGCTCATAGGATACACAAGAACTCGACTATAGGACCCCGAGAGAGAGGAATGAGAATGCCGTTTCGATCGACTGACCCCCCTGAATATGGTCGACGAGCTGCGTTTCCGGGATGTAGAGTTTGACGAAGGCGGCGGGATGCGTAGAAGACGGGGGATGGCGCGGGGAACCAGGGGAAGGAATATAGCTTGAGTTGGACGACGGGATGATGGTGTTAAGCAATCTATCTGAGACGGAGGCAAGGACAATCCGAGAAGCCAGATGTGGCAGTTGAGGCCGTTGGGATGGAAAGTAGACGCGCCAAATCTTACTGAAAAACCGGGTTTTGAGCTTTGTCTGAGGAATTCGCGATAGGGTTGGCCTCGATGAGATTTGGAGAAAATTTAGTGAGCTCTAATAACGGTCGAAGGTGCCACCGTTGAGAGATTGGGTCGAGCGCGGGACAGAGATAGAGCACGATTTTGAAGGGGTGCTGGGATGCTGGAGGTCACAAGGAGGGCATGGGGCATGTGGATGCATTTCATGTCATGTAATATGGAGAGAGCAAAGTATGTAAAAGAGATAGCGCTCATGCGATGAGCTTGACCACGCCGCCCGCCTCCTTGATTTTTGCTCTGCAATCGCCATCAGTGGGGTGCAATACAGCACAAGACGGAAGACGCACTCTGCGATGGCACTGACGAAGCGTGCTTTTACGATGAAGGGCAGGGTGGGCAGCTTCCCATTGCCTAGCACCTTGCCGTAGCCGTGTGCGAGGGTGTCGATGACGGGGACAACCTCTGAGTTCTCCTTCAGCCCCTTCTTCTGCTCTGCGGGGACGAGACTCCATAGCTTGTCGACGTTGATGATGGGCCGCCAGTGTTGGTTGCGGGTGAGGTGGAATTGGCGCATACCGACTTTACCGAAGTAACCAGGGTGGTACTTGTCGAAGTTCGTCCTGTGGCGAGTCAGTGGGAGGCGCGGGATGAAAAAAGCAGGAGACGGACCTGTGGTGGTGCTGACCACCGGCGAGACCGCGACCTCCTGGGTGTTTGCGGTGCTTGCCGACACGACCGTGGCCGGCGGAGACGTGGCCTCTGTGTTTGCGCGTTTTGGAGAGGTGCGTCGGCATCTGCGCACATCGTCAGTCAGTCATTCAAAATTCGACATCCGTTTTGCGCGAGTCCAATCCATCGATATTCCCCCCGTTTTCGCCATAGAAAGTGCATACGACCATTCTAGCAGCACCAGGGCGGCGATAAGGATTCATGGGAGAGATGGTGCTCACCTTGAGGGAGGGTTGAGGCGGAGTAGGGCTTTTCGCTGCCTCCACGCAAAATTGATCGGGTTGATCGGGATGGGATGTAAACACGAGTACACAACTCCTTGCTCACAACCTCCCTCGCAAAGCGCGTGTCAAGTCCAATTTATTCACAACCCCTCCCTGGGGGGATTATTGATTTCGTGCGAGTGGGCGTCTTGAGTCGCAATTTTTCGTAACCTCTCCCGGGGTTTTGTGAAATTTGGTGCAAGTTCATCGTCAGGCGCGTTTTGGGTCGCATTTTTTCATAACGTTGTCATTTTTGCTGGGCACGGTTTATCTCGCAGGGGTTGCGCACGCTTCGGCACCGGGACACACTCTGCCCGCCATTATGATCGTGACCGGTCTTGACGCTCCGCTGTACCGACCTCCTTCGACGGGAATCTATCTGCCATATGTGCCATGTCGCGCCACCGTTTCCCTCCACTCAACCTCATATGACTGCAATCTCCGCACTGCCAACAAGTCTCCTTGCGCTTGTCCTTTATACTCAACCGACACAAGTCTCCGACTCCGGGATTATTCTTTCTGTTATCATACCCCCCGCGCTTACATGTATCTGGACGGCGTTCCCCTGCGGCTGTGGACACCCAGCGCCTGTGTCGCATCTTTGAGGATCTTCTCCCTTTCTTAATTGTCTCTTTATCTCTCTCTCTTCTCTTCCCATCCCCACTCTCCCATCCCCATATCCACCTCCACTCTCTCATATCCTTCCACCCCACCCCCTCGTCATTCTCTCCGCTCCTGGATTCCCACCATCCGCAGAGTTCAATTGCTAAGACGAGGGAACAACAACTACAATACAAATTAAATTGCGGGAGGCATTTATTTCGGTTGCGCCTAGATTGCGGGGAGAGCAGCCTTACGAGGTGCCGTACATGTTTTTTGTATGCGCGTTGGTGGTCGATGGACGTCGGTTAGCGGCCTGCGGATATTGTACATGTGGTGTCTAGGGGTTTACCCCATCATCCCTCGTTAGCGTCGTCCCATGATAGCAGAATAAATGAATGCATTCACCGACTCGTAAACTATCCAAAAAATGTACCGTACTGTAATCATAATAGTTTTCAATATACATACATATAATACACTGCTCTTCGCCCAAGAATTCTTCTATTCCTCCCCTCCCCTCTCTTCCACCATATATCACTTTTACTTAGGATCGATGGAAACTCACACCTCCCCAACCTTCCGCATCGAATACGACTCCGCCTCGCTCTCCCCGTCCCCAACCGGGAGGTCCAGCCGATCCGACGTCGTCTTGATCGTCACGTTGATATCCACATTATCCACCGTCTTGCTCTCATGCGGGCTGACGAATTGCAGCCCCCGCCGCACAACACCATTACTACCTTCCGACGACGACACCGCCGTCGTGGTCCCCCCGCGCTCGGTATTGTCAAACGTCGTGAACTGTTCGTCTCTGCGGACGGTCGAGCGGATGATGATGACTGGGGTCGTTAGTTAGGAAGGTCACGACGAGGTAAGTACGTACTCACCATTGAACGTTATTCCGGTTGCTTGGAGGGTCTATGAATGAGAAGGAGAAGTCAGTACCTAGATGTTTTGAGAAAATGGAGGAGAAAATTGCGAACGCACCGCATCCGAGAGAGGATATAAAGCATTGCTATTGCACACGCTGACGACGAAGGTCATGAAGACCAGCGTGCTGTACGCGAGCCCGGACTCGGCGACGACGCGGATGACCTTGCTCAGGCGGGGTTGGTGGGAGACGGTGAACGAGGCGCTGCGTCCGCCGCGGAAGCGCGCTGCTTGGTGTTCGACGCGCCATATCCTCCACACCAATAGAGCTGCGCATCAAAATATTTTAAATTTTAATGGATAGAACAGAGGAAGAGGGGGGCAACGCACCAGTGGTAAGAACGTTCTGCGCCGCCGTTATCGCAAAGAACGCACACCACCACGGCTCGATGACGTTGGAGTTGAGGGTGATTGCGGCGTTGCTGGTGGTGATCTCGACGTGCATGAGCTTGATGGCCATGGCGATGCCAGTGAGGTAGAGGATGAAGGAGGGGGTGATGACGCGCCAGCGCCGGCCGTAGACGATGAAGCAGCGGTAGATGAGGACAAAGTCCCCCACGATCATGTTGGCTGTTTGCGCGAAGGACTGTGTGCGGCGCACATAAAATAAAGTAAAGTAAATCCACGAGCTCAGAAAAAAATATGAGAAAGGAAGTAAATACACACCCTCGCAATATTAATCCAATCATGAATATTCGTCAACTCCTCCTTCGCGCCTCCCCCGCCTTTGAAGAACACGAACGCGCGGAGGTTGTGTAAAAGCCCAATGACGTCGTCGAAGGTGTTGACCGCGAAGATGAAGCAGAACACGCTGACGAGGAGCCACCTTATTTCGCTGGAGCGCCGGAGACGGTCGTCCCCGCCGTGCGCGGTGGGGATCCAGAAGAGGGAGCGGGCGCAGAAGCAGCAGGTGACGAGGTACATGCCGTAGGTGAGCGTCTCGAAGTAGTTGCCTGTGAGCTGCGCCTCGGTTATGGGGAAGGTGGCGGAGTCGTCGCGGGGCGCGAGCATGATGGGCGCGTGGGGGAGCGTGGGCTACCTGTCGGTCGTGTGTTGGGTAGGGTAGTTATAGTTCTAGAGAGATGGAAATGAATGAAGGCGGGACATGGGGTTCACTACTTATAAATGAACGCGTCAAACGAAATGCGATAAGCGTCGATGCTGTGCGATGCGTACGAAAGTCAGAGAAGTAAGTAATTTTACTGTCAACTGATGGGGTCAGTCAATGCGTACCTTGACAGGTATCACGGTAAAGCGCCCGTCCAGCAATGCCGTTCAAGCAAGCCAGTTTGAAATTCAGAACCAAGAGTGGTATTCCAAGGCACGAGAGGGGAGGGAGCAATCAGCGGGGGGTTAATCACGATCAAGCCGTCTACGTCTACGAATCCCTGCTAGTCGTTTGCGAACGCCAAAGCTGTTGTTGTAATTCAAGTTGAGAGGTAGGTAGGTGCCAGTGCGCCGGTAGTGTATTAGCTCTGCCGGGAAGTAGAGAGTAAAAGTAGACATGGTAGATCCATGGGAGAGTGATAAGAATCTTGAGGCTCGTGTGCGAGGTTTTGTACTTAGGTGCGGTTGGATCGTGTCGCGAATCGCGGGAGGGCCAGGGAAGCCCGACGCTGGCAGCACGGAACGACGGTTGATTGCAGAACGCGCCAAAAACACAGGGTCGAAGGTATGGACGGCATGAAAAGATTTGTTTTCTTCTGGACAGACAATGGCAGCGGCAGATCTAGAGACAAAGCGGGTGAAGGAAGACGGAGCCGGGGTATCCGCTAACGGCGGAGTCTGAACTAAGCACTAAGCAGAAAAGGCCAGTTCAAGAATAATTTTCGGTTGGCTTGAGATTTGAAATTCGAGATTGGGCGCGACAGAGTGGGACGTTGGAGTGATGCTCGAGTCTCAGGAAATTATAGAGCTGGCGTCAAATGAAATAACGAGATGTGTGAGTCCACCAAGAGTTTCGCGACCAAGTAGCGCCAGGACTTTTGAGTTTCAGAAGAGAGAGTCAAGGCTCACAGTGCAGGTGCAGGACGTCGTCGTCACGGTCAACGTTGAACGAGCTTCAGCGACTCGGGGATTCCCGGGCCGGAACACGGATGAACAAGCTTGGTGCTCATTCCCTTGGGTACATTGGATATCCTTTTTTGTTTCCTACCACACTCACCACACGACGTCGACCGGCGCTTTCATCTTTCGCGGAAAGACGACTCTATCACTGGTTTCGAACTAGGGTTCTCTGGATCTTGCTCTTTGTTCTGATGCCTACCGTATCGAGCTGGCTTCTACCGGTGGCTTCTACTTACTTCAAGCTTTCTTTCAACTTCAAGGCCGCAACAGAGGTTCCCATTTGGGAGTCCCTCTTCCTCATATGGCGCTCGGAGGCGCGTACGCATGATTAAATTCCAATCTTAATCTGTCAATCCCCCGAACGCTCAGCATGATGGCGAGACGCGATTCTTTTATCTATGATCTTCTTTCTTTCTGGTTTCGGTATGTAGATTGCCCATTTCTTTGCAGGCCACTGGCCACAGTATCCTTGTACGAAAACTGCCAATATAGCTCTTTCCTGTTACCATCATCGTCGTGTCGACGTTAGTGACTCCGCTACGTGCTTCGCCTCCTTGTCTTGTTATATTCGACAGCAATGCATCGAACGGCTTCATGCTTCGAGGGCCATTGTCAGGGCCGAAACGGTGCTCAACTCGACGGTATACTGGAAGCATTAATCAGATGGCCAGCAAAATGAACAGAAGATGCTCACTCCTGTTGAACCATAGCCCGGGTAAACGAATCCTACTGCGAGGCCAATTATCGTCTCGCCATCCGCTGGTGCCATTGGCTCCAATCCTCTAAGGGCGTACTCTTGAGGCTCTTCTCCCAGTGCATTTCTCGGCCACGGTTCGTGCGGAGCTACGAAATTCAGCACCGCGACTAAGATACAAGTTGGAGAAGGACCTCCCCACCTTGACCATCTTGATATCCTCGTCATGCACAACATCAACTGCCACTACAACTTCACCTGTAGCACCATCGATCTCAAGCGCCTTCCACGACCCCTCCACGCCGCTGTTATCCCACGTCGGGTTGAACCCCTCAACAAGACGCCGCCCCGCTTCTTCCCCCACCACTCGTGCGGGGATATTCGACCCAGCAGCGAAATCAACACGAATTGCGCCAATGTGACGCCGCCCATCTTGCTGGTAGGCTGAGATGCGCTGTAGGCTGCGTAGTTCGTGGCTGTCTGCCGCCCAGATGAGCACGTCGGTTGGGACGATGTCCTCGTGGTAACGGCTCTGGAGCATGTACCGGTCCAATATTCGTGTGGTCGATGGGATGGCGCGGATGCGGGGGTGGTGTGACCAGATAGGTGTTGTTGTGTTGTGTAGGGTGTTCGAGGTGGTGAGGCTAGGAGATTTCCAGAGCAGGCGTAAGAGGAGGGGAGCTTCAAGTTCTTTGTCGTTGTCAACTTCCTCTAGAGGGTGCTGAACGAGGCCAAGACGCGTGATATGACCGTCCTACGAGTTCTCAATCAGATCGGCGGCGCAGTCAAGAAAAAAAACCTTGCACGCCTTCGTGATATGGCCTACAACACCTGTGAGGGCATAACCCGATTCGATGTTTAGGAAGCGCTGGCAATATTCCGCATTGGAAGTATCACCGAGCGGATGACACTGTCCCGAAGCTGTGTGAACCTGGTTTGGACATTGTGAGTCTTGTCGCAGTAGGATGAAACATCCGTTCGTACTTACTATTATCCCCTTGATCGATGTTTCCCTCTGTTCGTGGCAGAAGATGTCCTGCATACACAGGACCAACCCCACGATATCGCTATCCAGGATGACCTCTTCCTTCGACATCTCGGAAGATATTCCAAACAGTCTTCGTTCTGATTCTCCCGCAACGGTGAGGCACATTCCCCTCAATGATCCGTCCTTGTCCCAATAAGTTTCAAATACTCCTCCCCTCTCCATCGAATGGCTGGATTCATCGACACTGATCCACTGCACCGCGGAAGTTCGTATCCCTGCCTTTTCTGCCGGTTTGGGCCATACAACCGCTGGCATATCGATATTCACTGATTGGTCCCAAATGGACTCCGCCACTGGTGAGTCCTGTATGCGCTCTCTGGATTTCAAAGCGACGAGAGGCAGGTAGTCGTCGGCAAGTTGCTCACAGACGTCCCAAATGCGGCGTCGATTCGCAATCCCCATAAACGGTCCACGCAATCCGTCGCGCGGGAGAGTTTGTTTGTTAACCCACCAGGCAAGGCCCTTGAAATCCGTGGTTCGGAAGTCGATTGAGCCGTCGCATAGCAGTGCATGCAGCTCCCAGAACCAAGGCATGCAATACTCGAGCGCGGTTTCCCAGAACGTCCGGTTTGAAGGGCCGAAGAACGAGCGAATAGGGTAGGAAGCGGTGCAAAGATCGAGGACGGTTTGTATTGGGAGAAGGAGGAGTAATTCGTGGGCAACGTCGTACGGAAGGGTTGAAAACGGGTCGGTACCGATTTTGTTGCTGCTGATTGTGGTTGGAGGGGGTAATGTGAAGATTTGAGTAGAGAAGGCTTCACGGAGGACGGTCTTGATGGTAGCGGATAGCGGGAATGGGTCAACCACCAGCATCTAAAGAATGGAGAAGATATTCAAAGAATACTGGATTGGTGTGCAGACACGGATATACCTCAGCTCCTGCCTTGTACCGCCAGTATTGATCAAATACATCTTCTGGTACACCGTAGTCGAGGTCAAGGTGATCTGCCATATTGCTGTGTAAGTTGAACATGGTTTGATATAGAACGTCTTTGTCGATGCTCGCAGGGTCCTCTGTATCATACAGAACCTTGCACAATATGCGCAGGCATGGAAGGTGGATCGGATAGCAAGGTGTTTGTGTTGCGTCGAAGACATAATAGCTAGAATGTGCTTAGAGTCGATGCTATAGTGTGGCAAAGAAAGCAGTTCTATACCATTGCGTGTTTGGGTCGTCCTCGGGGAAATTGGGGTCTGGGTGTGCATGCGTACAGTGAAACAAGTTGTGAGTAGACACGACAAACTAGCGATGTACCTTCACAGCTGTCGACATTAAAAGAGCCCTTGAAAAGAAATCGATGAAACGATTCGTAAATGCAAGGGAAACGCACATACGTAGTCCTCGTAGTTTGCCTTACCAGTGAAGTACATTCTGTCGGAAATTAGCATAAATGTTTTATATTCTCTGGCATGGCTATGCCTTACTTGTCAATTGCGGTAGAACGTGTATTCAATCCAAGGAGAACAACAGATTCTGTCCATCCGGTTTCCGCTTCGCTGACGACTCTAAGATCATACGAGTCTCCGTAATCCGAGTCAGAGCCAGAATTCGAGACCTCTTCTTGCTCTTTTTCTTCTGAGCCTAAATTTGAGTCGGAATCTTGATCTTCAGAGTCGGTCTTCGCTTCATGGGACTTGTCCGCGAGATTAATGTGAAAAGGTGGGCCGCCACAAACGGCGCACCGGACATCCCAGCCCATAGCACCACTGGCAGTAGAATTCACAAGTCTTGCAAGGAGATTGTGGCAGAAGTGACTCGGAAAAATGGAAAATCACAATTGTGGGCAGGGGTCTCCTTGTGAATGGGAAGTTGCTTAAGCGATGGTTTTCAGGCGGCGGGAATGTTTGTTGCGGCGAGTGTCGCTTCGCAGGTGGACCTCAGGTGGTACGAGACGGAATTCACAATATGTAATGGTCGAAACGTCAGCCTGCGTCAATATGGACAAACAACCGCTCCCATCCGGATTAGGGAATTTTTGCTAAATCATTTGATATTGACGCAGAATCTTCGAGTTTCTCGAACTCATTATTACACAAGACAAGCTTGTTTTTCGTGACTGATCACGCGCATCCAAGTGTTTTCAAACTATGGACTACAACATCTTTGTATGTCGTCTGCGCGGTCTTCATTTTTGCTGGGCCCCATACCTCTTCTCCGCGCACGCCAATCTCTAAGCACGACCGTAGATATTCCCGGAGGTCACTGAGAGCCTAGCAAAAAGTGTGTAAGACGGTAAGAGTAGTTGTGAACAAGAGATCTAATTACCTCGCCCTCAACCCCGAGGACACTGCCTCTATCGCTCTCCTGTGCCCATTTGGCAGCAATTTCTGG
The DNA here is from genome assembly GCA_037176885.1 of Favolaschia claudopus. Lineage (NCBI taxonomy): Eukaryota > Fungi > Basidiomycota > Agaricomycetes > Agaricales > Mycenaceae > Favolaschia > Favolaschia claudopus. The sequence goes on along the minus strand of JAWWNJ010000092.1, from coordinate 555,995 downwards.
AGATCGGATAGCCAGGCGTGTCGAGAATTCGGCTTCCCAGGTATCTATCATCCGCTGTGTAGAAGACGGGCGAGAAGACGTCGGTAAACATCGTAGAAATCCTACAACATTGCGGATAGGAGACGAGCGCGATGCAAAAGAGGGCTGTATGATACAACATGTCAGAACTAGGATGATACTGTGGGAGAAAGATGAGGACTCCAATGCCAGCAAATTCCCAATCGATGACGGCTTTGATGTTTCCTTTTTCATCAGCAAGGATATTCCCAAAGTGAAAGTCTCGGTGGAAGAGTCGGCCACGAAGTTCTGGTGCTTTTCGGAGACGTTCGATCCATTTCGGAGCGCTTGAACTCGAGCTAAGTATGCTGATGACCTGCTGCAGCGCGGGCAAGAGGTCGCGCAGCCAAGTTACGGAGGGATGGATTGCGATGATATGTGCATACGTCGTGAGGAAACCACAGATATAATCGGGCCAAGATTCAAAGTGTGTTGTAGGGTTGAGGGTGCTAAAAGTCTCCGAGGTAAGATTATATGGCGGTGCGTGGAAGTAGCGTTCAATGTCAGGCCTGGGCAGTTGCAACTTCGAATTCATGTCCTGGATCATTGAGATTTCAGTTAAACCAAAACTCACAACGTCCACATGGTTTCCTCGATAACAGGACCATTTGTACCATCGAGGCAGAGACTTCCGTGATCACGCGGAACGCTTACGGTCCACATTTGAACGAAGATATCGACGACTTGGGTAACAATAGAATCAAGCTGCGCTTCGGAAAGACTAGACCAAGTGTCCGATAGTGAAGGATGATCAATTCCTAGCAGTGGATGAGTGAAAATCGTTGGAGATTGAATCTTACTGTACGGACTCTCAAGGCAGTTGTACTCGTATTTCAACGGATTGTTTGAGTCTGCACAAAAGAAAACAACTTCCGGCACAGGAATTCCGGCCCCGCGAAGGAGGCGTAGGATGGCTATATCATTTTCGGTCTTTGTCTTCGCAATCGTGCGTCTGGTGGTCATGGAGAATTCGGAGGCGTTTGCGCTGTTATTTTTTCCTACCGTGCAACTCGAAGAACCACCTCTTTTCCTGACCACGGGAGGCCGTCTTTTTGTTCAAGGGATACAAAATATACTTTGTGAAACGAACCCTGGCTTGTGGGCGTCGTAATCTTTGTAGGAAGCAGCCCAAGACGATTAGCGAACAAAGCTGATATATCAGAGTCCGATAGTATATGCCGTGTCGCAAACGCCATATCTTCAGCGTGGAGCATGGCCATGCCTTGCTTGTTTGAGAGCTGGCAAGTTGCAACCCTTCAGGTTTCGAGGATGGAGGTGAGGGATGGAAACAGAATCCAGTGATCAGTTGGTCGGCCCGAGTTGCGTGCTGTCGAAAGTCAGGCTCTGGAGGCCGAAGTAGTTTGCCACAATACAGGCAGACTATCGGCACATATCGTGCTCTTTCTCCAACATGAGTTGATACAGTAAATAAACTTTGAATAGATGTGCGTAGGGAGACAAGGATCGACGTGAGTAGCGCTATAAAAATGTGTGAAGTAGGATGAGGAGACGGGTGATACCGGGCCATTGCAAGCGAGGACAAGAGAGAAAAAGTACGTAGGTAGTGTGAGCAGCAATATACATTCAGCAGAACCTCTTCCCATCATTCGATTGTCATACTATCCTGATCGCCACCCGCGCCAGAGCCACTTCCAGAGGTGGAAGACTCTCGAGTTGAGTCCCCAGCTCTGGGGAGGGACGACTCGCCTTCCCTACCCGTTCGGCTAGGGCGCCGTCGTGTTGGAGCACCAAAACTCGCAAGGTATCGATCGATGTCTGCAGGATTTTGGGGTTGGGGGTGATGCAAGTGGTTGGGGAAGCCTGGGAGTGTGCCGGGTGTAGGTTGTGCGTTGGGACCAGCTTCTACCCTCCGCCTTTCCGCCATATACGTGTCAAACGTCGCGTAATTTACAGTGGTGCTGGTCTCGCGCTCACGATCGCGGCGGTGTTGTACAGGCGGTGGTGAACCAATGGCGCCCAGAGGATTCGCGTTGGCGGCTGTCCGACGAAGTAGAGCCATCGCTCGAGATCGCGTAGATTCCGGAGCAGCTGCTGCTCTTTCCCTGCTAGGACCAGCAGCCGCGTTGTCACCTCCTGCCGCGGGGACGCCGCCGAAAACAGTAGTGACGGTGTTGGAATGTACGCCTGCCGGCCGGAATCCCCGCACAGTAGCGGCATCTGCCGCGGTCGTTCCTGCGACGCTTCCGGCAACAGCAGCAGTGGTTGTGGCAGCGGAAAGCCTCTCGCGTTCTCGAGCTGCGTATCGCTCCCTCCGCTCCCTCCGCTCTGCACCGACAGGAACAGCAGAATTCGGATCCGGCGCGTCCGCGGTGATGGTAGCATTGCTCGTCGACGGGACGATATTGGCAGCATTCGATGCAGCCGCGGCGGTGACATCGGGCGCATCGTCTCCCTCCTTTGCACTGCACCAGAACCGGTGGCCTTCACTCCACGCTGTGCTCTGACATTCTTTGCCACAATATTTTGCTTTTCGACACCGACGGCACTTCGCAAACTCGCGAGGATACTCTTCCCATCGACCACAAAGCACTAAAAGTTTGAACCTTCAGTGCCTAGTTCATGGAGTGGACAAAAGGGTTCTTACTGTTGGCACATTGCCGAATTCCACCTCGACTATCATCCTTCCGACACGCATTGCGCATGATTACACCCGCCCAATACTGGATCTCCTGCGGGAGCTTGGGAGGCGGATTGGGAAGATCCGTTTCGCTGGACGACGGGCGGAAAGTAAACCGTTCCACAAGAGAAAAAACATTGGTTTCGTATCCGGGACGAGAAGGTGGCGTTTCCGTTGTTGGCGCAGGTGGGGGCGACACCGGTGTGGCGGATGCACGCGAAGATCCCGTCAATGGAGCCTTCCCTTTCTCTTTCTCCTTTCCGGAAACGCCGAAAGCCCTCAAGAACGCCAACTGCTGTCCGCCCTGTGTCTGACGGCTTTTGCCTTCTCGCACCATCTCTGGAGCTTTCGGCAACGGCTGTTGCTGCTCTGGAGTTTCGGAAGCTTTGGCGGCGGCCAATGCCAATGCGCTGGCAGGATGAAATCCGTTGCGACGCTTATAGAAAGCTTGCCGCACATGCGGGTATTTGCTGAGATAGGCGAGTAACTGCAAAGAAAGCAGGACGTCCTCGTCGCGGTAGGGTCCGGTGGGGTGCGTGTGGGAGTGGTGGTGGCGATCTTCGCGTTCGCGTGTACGAGTTGCAGTAGGAGGGACGAGGGTGGGGACAATCGGAGGTGAGGGAGCGTCAGCGGCAGTGGCGCGGCGGGCCCGTACCGCGGGACTTGGGGCAGCAGGGACACGAGGCGCACCTGGGTAAGGTGTGTGATGTTGACTAGCGCGAGGCGCCGGTGTTGGCATCGAGGGAGAGGCGGATGAAGTCGAGGCGGTGGGTTGACGGGCAGAAGCTTGGACTTGGCTGTTCACATGAGTAGACCCAGCGGTACTTGTACTTCCTGATCCAGTGGCACCATCATCGGATGAAGGTAGACGGGTTTGTGCGGCACGCAATGTGCTGGCGCGGCGCATGGTTCCCGAGCTGCTGTTACTGCTGCTGCTCCGAACGGCCACGACAACTTCACCTTCTTCCTCATCCAAATCACCCTCTTCTTCATCGTATACAGAAGCGGACGACGATGCGGAAGACGGACCGGCAACGGGAGACGATGATGGTGGGGAAGGTAGCCGCACAACCCCAGCGCGCGGAGTCTGCTGCGTTTGAATATCTTCCTCCCGGCGGCGCGGCGCAAGCAGACCAGAACTGCTACTCTGGCCCTGCGCACCGGTGTCGCTCTCCTCCGCATCCGCGTCGGTATCAGCTCGAGCTTCAGAGTCGCCACCTGCTGAGCCACTGACGTCGCCCATACCCATAGGGAGCGGCATCCCGCCCATCATCGTGAGACCACCCATGTTCATACCCATGTTAACTCCCATGCCCATCATGCCCATCCCTCCGCCAAGCATGCCCATGGCCCCGTCGAGACCCAACATGCCAATATCGCCTCCATTCATCATCCCCATCCCCAGCATCATATCCGCAGCTGCACCACCATCCTCCTCCCCACCAAGCCCCATGCCCATGCCCACTCCGCCCTCTTCGCCGGCGATGCGCGGGTCTCGATTGAGTCCCATCAGTCCCATCCCCTCCATACCCAACATCGCCATCCCGCCACCCATCATCCCCCCCATTCCCATCCCCATCATATTCATATTGCCCGCCATCGCGCCCATATTCATGCCGTTGGCATTCCCATTCAGGTTCATGATACCCTGCGGTTCGGCCGGTTGTGGGATGTTCATGTTGAGATGCGCGTTGAGTGGCGGCGGACTCGGGCTCGCACTGGCACTCGAGTCGCCTACTCTGCTGCGCCCTACGTGCCCGTTAGCGTGGTTTCCTACGACATCGGGTGCGGCGGCAGCACCTGCGGTTACACCAACACCCATGCCGGCCACGCCTGCAGCAACCATCTCCACATCCCCATCCGCGTCTCCGTCCGTGTCGGTGTCGGTTGTACGGGCGGAGGGGCTCGGACTTGCACGGTTACTGCTGACTGTACTACTAACCGGGGATCCCCTGCTGACCGGCGAGCGCGACACAGAACTAGCACGGCTGCGCGTTCGCGCACCAGTGCTCGCCGTGCTGATAATGCTCCCCGTAGCGCTCGTAGTGCTGCTTGCAGACGGCGACGGCGACGGCGGGGCGCCTTGCGCCTGCGCTGCCAAGTGTGCCGCATGCAATTGCGCCAGTGCATGCATCGCAGCACTGGTATGCCGCGAGACGGGGTCGTTGGTGTTTTCCCGTGCATGACCATGGCTCGATCCTTCTCCGCGTCGGCGCACAACAACGGTCGCGCTTCGATCCCGCACGACTGGAGTCTGCGCGTCAATTTCGTCATCGCGGAGGTCGCTGCCAGACGAGGACGAGGGGCCGGCACTGCTGGAGGATGCGGCGGCGTCGATGAGGATTCGTTGATTAATGCCGCCCGGGCGATTGGCCGCCATGTAGTTGTTGTATACATCCTCGGGGATATTTTGTGGGCGCGGAGGGATTATATTAGATGTATCGATTGCGAGGATGCGTTGGGGGGATTCGGACACCAATGTTTCCTAAAGGTAAAATAAGAAAGCGACGTTAAGAAAAGGCGACATATGCCGCAGAAAGGAGGGGTATAAAGCGGCCCAAAGTCACGGGAGTATAGTAATCCGCAAGACCGACAGATCCTGAAGTGTGCAATTATCTGATCCAATAAAGCGATGAAGAAATGCAGCGCTGCGGTAGACAGCGGGGTCATGGGTGTCCAGGAGGTGCTTCCAAGCTCGCTGAACAAGAATCGAGGCAGCAATCGCTCCCAGTGGAAGACATGCAATTATGTCTAATGCGATATTTGACGAGACGTCTCGATGACCGAGAAACGGCGAAGTAGAGCGAGTGAACGAAAAAGGACACTCACCATAGCATCAATACGACCCCTACCCGCAGCGGCAGCCCTACGCGCGGCCCTAGCTTCTCTCGTTTCCCGAGGCAAGCCTGTTGCGCTTGTGCTCGGTCCGACGGCAAAACCACGTCCAGCCAACCACGCTTCGAGGATGCATCCCACGACGTCGAGAGTTCCGGCCTGCACCACGCGGCTGCGGATGGGCTCGCTACCGCGGACACCAATGTTGACAACGCATTGGAACGCGAGACTGAAGCGATACGCGGCATGCTTGTCAAACTGTCCGGTGGGCGGGTTGAGTTGCGGAGGCCCACGCGGAGCGCGATAGTTCGGGGGAAGAAGACCATAGAATGCAGCAGGAGAGGCGGGGGGTGGCGGAGACATACAAAAGTCGCGCAAGATACGCACGAGGCGCTCAAGACCGCCGTCCATAGTCATGATCTCGCGGATCCGGGGCGAGGTGGATGTCAAGTAAGTGAGGTGGGTCAGCGAGTTGAAGAGCGGGAGTGGCGACGATGTGTCCAACGCTGGAGATTGTTAGATTCAAAGTGAAGAATTGAACGGATAGCACGAACCTCGGCGGTCGTATAACTGGGATGTGATACAGACGCACGCCTTGTTCTGCGCCGGAAACGCAAAATTGCTTTCGCGCATCGTGCACAAGACAAGTTGGTAGAACGGTTGGCGAAAGAGTAATCCGGGGCGACAAGGTTACAAATGCAAGTGCCGAGTCGGAAGGGGTGGTGGAGTCTATCGTCGGGAATATAAGGCTGGATACGTCGAACGAAGCAGCGAGCGGTGGTGGTGGATAGGAAACAAAACGAGGAAGAGTGTAAATGAAAGCAGAGGCGTTGACACTGGGACGCCCTGGTAGTCGCTCTGACTTATCCCCTTGTGTGTACACTTGTTGTCCAGTCCCGCTGCTTACATACCAAACCCTTCCTTCGACTTCAACCACTTATGTTCTGTTCAAGACTTATCGCCTCGTTTCATCTGTGTCGGACTTGGAAAAGTTGGAAAGCAATTTATTAGCGTTGGGAGTCGATTCGAAACACAGACCATTTCCTAGCACAAGCATTGGTCGCGGTCCAAAGGACCTCTAGGCTCTATGCAAGCAATGCAATTTAATCACATTTGTGTCGACGGATTGGATTTTTCTGGCGTGAGCCATTAAGTAGAGCTACAAGATACTGTATACGTCTATCTAGATACTGCTAATACCATTTATTTTGCGACATGCACCTCATGATCCATCTGTCATAGCTGTATCTCCTGGAGCAGCAGCTTCTTCCTCTTGTAAACCCCCAATCGGGTTATCCCCCGCAACGCCTTCTTCAACATCTTCTACCTTAATCACCATCGCGTCATCCTCCACCTTTACATCCTTCTCTCTTTTCTCCGCTGGAGTCGTAATGTCTTTGCCAAAAACACGCATACTCAAGGCACTTGAAATTCGGCGAATCTTTAGACGCTGAGAGTAGAATACAGAGCACACACCTCTTCGCCTTCTTGTCAATCATAAGCGTGATGGACGCATTGGACTTCCAGATGGGAAGTATAAGATCGTGCGAGAGACTGGAGGAAAGATGACATTGAACATTGCAGCAGAGGACAGGAGAAAAAAACACCGACATGGGATCAAGCTCGCGGGGGAAGCGCGCAATATGGCTGCCGACAGCTGCATTTTGTCAATTTACCCGTTAACTTGGAAATCGGAGAACACCCGCACCTCGCTCCTTCATAGCCTCCTTGAATCGTCCCTCAGGCAGCGCAATGGTCAACGGATACACTTTCTCCACCAAGGTCCTCAACACCCCCATATCTCCATCCACAATCGTCTCCGGGTCGGTATACGGCAACACCAAGGGCAGCGCCTCCCCAAGCACCCGGAACTGCGCATCCGCACCCCGCCCCGCCTCCTGCTTGGTGAACACCTTCGTGCCGGCGCATGTGAGCCGGATACGATTATAATCGTTGTGCTGGACGAGCACTTTGACGAGGTCGTTGGTGATGTACAGATTGCGGACGTTCGCGGGGCCGGATGTGTCGGCTTCGGGGTCGGGAGCGGGGATGCGTACGAGGATGTTGGAAGAGGGGAAGTTGGATGTGAGGCGGAGGCGCGATCTGGGAGTAATGTGTTACGGTGTGAGAGAGAGTGAGATAAGGAATAGACGTACAGGCAACTCAAGATAGAGGGGTCATCGGGAGGAAGGAAAGTGTATGGATTCTCCTTGAAGGATCCCCCACCCTCGCCTTTCTTCTGCTTGGAGGCTCGTTGCGGAGGAAGATTTTTGGGCTTTGTCTCCGTGGCATCTGCGGTAGCGGTGGTTTCCGACGACGTCATATGACTTTCGCTGCCGCCTTCTTCCTCGAGCCTTGGTTTCTTGCTGTCCGGGACTTCGGCAGGTTCCTCGGCCTCTCGTTTCTTCTCTCTACTGCTGGAAAATCCATGATTAGTGAGTGCCCCGGGAGAAGTAGACACCTTACCTTGTCGAAACATCGGCTACCTCGGCCGCGTCGCCAATACGCTCGAGCACAGCTACAAAAAACCCGCCCGTGTCCTGCAGATGAGGGTATATCCGCAAACTGCACACGAAAAAAGGTAATGAAGATGGTCGATTGAGAACAAATTTGAATCTGCACACAGACAAACCATTTGGATAGCTGGAGCTCTTCAACTCCGTCGGGCGGCCAGTGACCTCTGGTCATCTTCGTTTTCCCCGTTTCGCCGTCAGCGCAAGTCGCCATAAAGGTATCGTATGTATCGTATGTCGTTTTTAGCAAACGGTCCGTAGGCCGCCAGATGCTCAATCCGGGGCGCCGCTGCAGCGCGGGGAGCTTATCCGAGACATCAATGAGGCGGAAGTCTATTGAACGCGAGTCAGCTTTCCTTTGAAGAGAACTCGAGAGAAGAAGAAGATGAACCTGGGTTACTTCTCAGCGCCGACGCAATCACGGCCTCATTCTCGACAGGATTAAAAGAACATGTCGAATACACGATGCGGCCCTTCGGCGCAAGGAGTTTCATGGCACGCTGAAGGATGCGAAGCTGCAGAGTGTGCAGCCCGTTTCCGTCCATAGGCTGCCAAGTCTTCCAAATGCCCAGATTCTTGCGCATGGTGCCGTCCCCACTACACGGGACGTCACACAATATTCTGTCGAACAAAAGCGTCTCCATCCTGTTCCCATTCGGCATTTTGAGCGCAGGGTAGATTGAGGCATCGAGATTGGTGACCATGAGCGAGGGGCTGGGGAGGCGGGCGGATTGGTGGATGAGGAGGTGGGTTCGTTTGTGGTCGCTGTCGTTCGCAAGCACGAGGCCGGATGGTATTGAGGTGGAGGTGAGAGTGTCTTGGGCGTGGAGGGCTTCGAGGAGTTGTGCAGTCTACATGAAAGTTTTTGTCAACTGCTGTACCGTAGTGCCAAAGAATCAGATTCACCTTCGAGCCTGGAGCAGCACACATATCCATCACCTGTTGACGGAATGAGATTTTGAATAGTAGGGGAAGTTAGAGTCCTTTTCTGGAGTCGATTCTCCAGTCGATTTTGATGTCGATTATGCATTCGATTCTCAAGTCGACTATGGGTCGATTATGTTATGACCGGAGAATCGACCGAAAGCCGGAATCGAGTCCAGTAAGAAGATTCGTGTAAAATCCGCCGTCAGAATCGACTTCAGAATCGAGTCGACAATCGACACCAAAATCGATGACTTTGACTTCCCCTAGTAACAGTGGGGTAGAAATACCTTGTGGTGCGGCTCCACATCCATGAAAAGGGGAGGCAGCATACTGACTGCCTCTTGTCTCGAGATATTACCCTGAATTTCATCAACACATAGATTGTGGTACTTTGGCGAGGAACCTTACCACTTCGGTCTCAAAGACAAGAAACGAGTGAAACTCTTTGAATTCAGGCTGCTTCCGCAGCACCTTTTTGGGCACATTGAACTGCCATGCCAGACCGTCAGGGTACCTGAGCGCAAAACATTTGCTCGCCAGTCAAACAGCAACGAAAGGCTTATGCACACCAAGGAATCTGCACGGGCGGGGGGATCGATTGCTCCTCGAACACCACGTTACTAAGCGTAGGCACATGTTTGTCGCGGAGGGTTGCGTTGAGCGACTGTGCGGTCCTACGAGCGACATAAGCCGCGAAACACTAACACGGAGAGAGAGAAAAACGCGCTGTCGGCTGCCAGCAACGCGGAATACGGTGGGCAGCGGGGTACGAAGGGTTTCGATGAAGACATCCCACTCATCCTCCGGTACAATTTTCTGAGACTGATAGTACGTTGTGAAGCGCTCGTTGACCATGTCTGATTTTTCGACGAGATCGGTGCGATAGACGTCGTCCTTGGGTTTGTTACCCTTTCGGCCACCGCGTTTCTGGAACGCCTCTGAGGTGAGGACAATCGGACGTTAGGTTGGATTTACATTGTTTCGGCCCATGGTGGTGGAGAACGCGTAGCGGGGGAAGGCCAGCCCTAGGCGTCGAGAAGTTTTATACAACGGCCAAGCCGGTGAAAAGCCAGTCCTAAGCAGCAGATTCCGAGACCGAGATACGACAGATATAAAGGCTTGGGATTGAAGAAAGCAAGATTTTCAACTGCGTTCGCCGGAAGAGATCAGCGCGAGGCAAACACAGATAAATCTTCCTCCTCCTCGACCTCTCCCGCCATCACCAAAAATGGTCGGTATCCTTGGCCTCTTCCTTAGCTTCTTCCGACTATTGCTCATCGACTTTCTCCCTGTAGACTAAAAAGAGAAGAAATGGCGGCCGCAACAAGAAGGGTCGCGGCCATGTCACCTTCATGCGCTGCTCGAATTGCTCTCGTTGCGTTGGAAAGGACAAGGCTATCAAGAGGTTCACAGTGAGGAACATGGTAGAAAGTGCCGCTGTCCGCGATATCAGCGAAGCTAGTGTGTATCAAGGTGCGTTTATAAATTCTCTCTAAGTTCATCGTCTATCCTTCTGAACTCTTCTCTACTTTGCAGAGTACACCATTCCTAAGCTCTACAACAAAATTGCGTACTGTGTTTCCTGCGCTATCCACGCTCACAGTACGTCTTGTGTGCATATTTCTTCGATCGTCCTCACTGATCATTCGGGGTATCTAGTCGTCCGTGTGCGGTCGCGTGAGGGTCGCAGAAACCGTGCGCCGCCACCGCGCGTGCGGTGGAAAGATGGGAAGAAGGTCAACCCTGCTGTTGCTGCCGCAGAGGATGCCAAGTTTGCGGCCGCAGCTGCGAACAAGGCGTAGATTTGCTGCTGTACAGTTGCCAGACTATCTTTTTGTATTTTTGGTGCGTTTTCGCAAGCACGAGCATTGCCGTCCTCAAAGCCTTTGGATGCGACATTGCGATTCAATGCATAGTATAGTACATTCGGCCACTGCAACACTGTACGATATGTAGGGAAAATGTGTAGCTTGCACTACTATCTAGAAATCCATCATTGACCGCAAGGGTCGTAGAGTTGCTAGCGAAAGCGAAGCTTTGTACAGTCTCCGACATCATGAAAGGAAGACCCGTCGACGCTCAAGTAGGCGGATGGAAGGGGGGCAAAGAGTCGTGAGGACAAATTTATGTGCCTTCACATTTTATATGCAGTTGCGGAGATTGCCGAATGAGTGGATACACGTCGACACAGCCACCATCATTGACCAAGCAGAAGTCAATATCGCGCTCAATGGACGCGCCGAGCGCCGAACAACGCGTTGAGCAGCGTCGACTCAGCGTGCTGACTCGGTTTTGCTCCCTTTTTCGTTCGGCTTTCCCGTTTCCTCGCATTATTAGATCATTCACACAATGTTCCGGCATTTCTGCTCCTTTTGGCTCCATTTTGGGTTCCTTGAACAGTCTGATCATGGGTCGAAGCGGGTCCCTGAACGACCTGTATTCAAATTCATCTACGCAGGAACGCAACCTAACGCAACAGGGACGACGGTTGGACCACGGGATTGCGAGAGAGACAAAGGCACCGAGAATGGAGGCGTGAGAAAGCAACCCTAAATCTAATCATTGAACCCGTTCTTTTTGGAACCGTCATCTACCTCACATGTCTTCTCTCATGGCGTATATACGCAATCCCGCTATTCGCTCTCCTCGCAAGTCCCACCATGTTCCCCCTCCTCCACTTCTGCCCCGAGCTCGTTGCTGCCGTCGTAGACCACCTCTCACTCGACTCCAAGCACAACCTCTGTCTCGCTGGAAACCATAACCTTCTCGCTTTGGTTCGCCCTTATACATGGCGCGAAATTACTATTACCCTGCGCAGCGGAGGAAACAGCAATGAGACGAGGAAAAGCGTGGAATTGGCCGCCAGACTGCGTTCCTTTTGCTCCGTTCCCGCAAAGGCGCGCGCAGTGCGCTCCATCAACATCACCCTCGTCGGCGCATTCGACGTGGCCGCCCCCGCCATCGCTGCCCTCCTCGACGCCTTCCCCCTCCTCATTAACTCCACTTGCGCGTCGGTCATCTGTACTGATAGCACGAACACCCCCGGTCTTCCCAGCCACGCGCATCTCATCAAGATGGCCGTCCAACGTCTGCCATCCCTGCTCAGCCTCCGCGTGGACTGCTGCACAGACGGATCCGAGGCGGAATACCACGACATGGCTGCTTATCCAGTTCCGAGGCTCCAGCACGTAGCCACTCGCTTCTGCAACCACAAGGGCATATCACATCTCTGGAAGTACTGCTCCAATCTTCAAGTCATCGAGATGGAAGGCGGTCCGGCCGAGCAGTTTTGGAGGGAAAATGCTCTTGATTCGTCGTCTCAATTCCCAGGTTAGTAATCTCTTAATTGAAATCATTCCGTTCTCATTCGGCCGTCGTGTACATAGGGCACACGAGCTATGACTCGGGCATAGACTTTGTTTTCGCAGGTCGTAGCCCCATCTTCGACACCGCCGCCAAGGTCAAGCTTATCTCCGAATCCAACTACGATGATTCCGACGCTAGGTCTCTCGCTCAATATTTCGAGGTGCGACGGCTCTTTCAATTCCGATCGACCGAATTTTCGCTCATAGAAATATCAAAGAAATCTCGTTATTCCAGCCCTTCGTCTTCCTTGAAGGAATGGGCCATGAGCCTGTCTATGAATGTGGAGCAATACGGCCATATCCTCCGAGGCTTACGCTCCCCCGTTCTCGAAAGGCTCGGCATAACACCAACCGCCGAAACCGAGGATTGGGATCCCAGCGAATTCTCGGACTATCTTGTTAAACTGGACCGAGACGACAAAGAATTCTTCGCTGCATTCAAGTCGCTCTCGGATCTCTCGCTACCCTGCGATGGGATATCGTCGCAGGTTTTGGTACGTATCTGTCTCTTCCCGCGCTTTGCCTTCTTCTCATCTCTCATCTGTCAAACCCATGCAGAACATCCTACCTTCTTTCCTCAGTCACGCTCCGGCCCTCCGCCATCTGTACTTCACCTCGGCTTCAGCTTCACCTGAGAATCAGAATCTCTCCGAAGCAGCCGCCAGTTACGCACAGTCCATCCCCACCTTGCAATCCGTGTCTTGGCGGGAAACGGCGACCTTCCGATTCGGAATCCGAAATGGAGCTGGTGCGGCAATAACTTGTGTCCAAGCTCCGTTTGTGGCGCCTATTTGGGAAAGCTGGGATGGTCTCGGGGCATCGTCGTCCCGCTTCTAAAACCCGTACCCTCCCTCTAAGTACCTGAACTGCACCCTCCTGGCTTCAGCTGTTTGTATATTTTTTGTATTGGATGGATTCTGTAAAAAGTTTGATGTACTGTTCTTTACGTCCTGTATCGTATATGTATCGAATTTTTATTTCATAGACTACTAGACCTTCGCTGCAAGCACACTTGCTTCAGACTGTTTGCGATCGACATCGACTATCCTGCTGGGTCCACGCCCGACCTCTGTTTCTGTTTCATCCTTGCTTCAAACTGTGCTTTGTTGTATCCACGACGTTTGCCGGTTTTCCGTTTATTACCGAGCTCGTCCTTTTTCCCTGCCCGGCGTGTCTTTTTATGCGATTTCGCAGGGGGAACTTGCGAGGAGGACGCGCCGCCGCTCTGGATTGAAGGCGGAATGTACACCGGCTCGGATGCTCCCCGCTTTGCACGAAGTGTGGTGGTAGTGTGCGTGCCGTCCCGGATATCGATATCACGGTCCTGTAGGCGAGCTTTCCAAGGACCATGAACTTGGGGTAAACAGCCCATCTCAAGGTCATCAACGGTATCCCCAACGCCGCCCATTGCGCTGTCGGTAAAGCCGGGCCCAGCCTGCACAACACTCTTCATACAATCACTGATCAGTGAGATTTCGTATTCAGCAGTGTAACAGTGTTGATTCAGGGCCAGCAGCTATACGGTCGGTTTAGCGACGAAGATGGCTCTCCCTCAAATTGCAAGAAATGAAGGCGAACCAAAAAAGGGAGAAAACCGAGTCAACGATGGCGAAATTGAGTAGCGCGTTGCTCTGTGTTCAACGCGTCAATTGGCACGCGATGTTGACCTCTGCTTGGTCAATGATGGTGGCTGTGTCGACGCGTATACCTCTGCTTCACGTCGACCATGCCAGTCGCAGTCCCCAAGAAGATCCCCTCCGCCCCAGGCGGCATAAAATCGTACTACCAGGCTAAGATAGAAGCCGCCGAACTCACCATCAATGAGAAAACCCAGAATCTTCGTCGGCTGGAGGCTCAGCGGAATGCCCTCAACGCACGCGGTACTGGCTTGTCTTTGTGCGGGATTCTACGTGTCTTTCTTATATGTTTGTGCTTGCAGTAAGGCTGCTGAGAGAGGAGTTGCAATTGTTGCATGAGCCGGGGAGCTACGTTGGTGAAGTCGTCAAAGTCATGGGCAAGACCAAGGTACTCGTCAAGGTGCAGCCTGAAGGGAAATACAGTACGTTCTTCTCTACACATAAATAACTGCCATGTGCTAATGCTTTGGATATAGTTGTCGACATTGACTCTGAGATTGACGTCGCGTCGCTTACACCAACCTTACGCATTGCCCTCCGCTCCGACTCGTATACCATCCACAAAATCCTGCCAAACAAGGTCGACCCCCTCGTCTCACTCATGATGGTGGAGAAGGTCCCGGATAGCACGTACGAGATGGTCGGCGGGCTCGACAAGCAGATTAAAGAAATCAAAGAAGTCATTGAATTGCCCGTCAAGCACCCCGAGCTTTTTGAGGCGCTTGGGATCGCGCAGCCCAAAGGCGTGCTGTTGTATGGGCCGCCCGGCACGGGGAAGACGCTGCTTGCCCGCGCTGTCGCCCACCATACCGACTGTAAGTTCATTCGGGTTAGCGGGAGTGAGTTGGTGCAAAAGTATATCGGGGAGGGAAGCAGGATGGTCCGGGAGCTTTTCGTGATGGCGAGAGAGCACGCGCCGAGTATCATTTTCATGGACGAGATTGACTCGATTGGGAGCTCGAGAGGGGAGAGTGGGAGTGGGGGTGGGGACAGCGAGGTGCAGCGGACGATGCTTGAGCTGCTGAACCAGCTTGACGGTTTCGAGCCGTCGAAAAACATCAAAGTTATCATGGCCACCAACCGAATAGGCGAGTCTCTATTTCTCTCTTGGTCGGTGACAGGCTGACAGACCGCCATATAGATATCCTCGACTCTGCGCTCCTACGACCCGGGCGAATAGACAGGAAAATTGAGTTCCCTCCGCCAGGTCCAGAGGCGCGAGTGTCGATTCTTCGCATTCACTCTCGCAAGGTACGCCCAACAAGTTTGATTTGTTTTGCGGTCATTGTTCTTACATGCCCGCAATACAGATGTCACTACAACGCGGCATCAACCTGCGCGCACTTGCGGAGAAGATGGGGCAGTGTTCTGGTGCCGAAGTGCGTGGTATATGTACTGAAGCCGGTGCGTATTTTACTTTGGACGATTTGATTCAGACCACTGATGTACACCCGGTAGGTATGTACGCTTTGCGGGAACGACGACAGCACGTTACGCAGGAGGATTTCGAGTTTGCGGTGGCGAAGGTTCTGAAGAAGAACCAGGAGGGCAACACGTCGGTTAACAAGCTGTTCTCGTAGAGTAGGTAGCAGTATTTGATGGAGTTGTTTGTCGAATTTCCGGATATGGAAACTTCCGCTTCGGCATGGGACCTGGATTTTGTTAGGCACAGGCGTGCGGAAAAGCAACTTTAGCGGCGGTCGACAAGACGGAAGTTTGCCACATCATCGCCCACGAAAAATCGTCTCGCCATGGATTCCGACGTGGAGATGGTCGAGAATGTCGTCGACAATGTCGAGCATCCTCCCCCTTCACCCCACGTGAGTCCTGACCCTGACAAAAGTGACCTTGACGACGACGTCGCCGACGACAACAACAACGACCTTCAAGACGAGGGTCACGAAACAAACGACGACGAGCACAGCGCCGTCGACCCTAACCCCGACACTGAACTCCCTCTAGACTCCGCCTCTGCTCCCCCAACCACCAATGACGACGACGAGGCCCTCGTCGACGGATACTCGTCCGAGTCGGAAAATTCGTCCGACAACGCGTCCGAAGACGACGTCGACAAGCATCTCGTCGTCGACGCTCACGACACCGACCAAGAACTTTCTGCGCTCTCCACTGTTCACTGGGACGACGGCCCCGCTAACAATGCCGACGAGGTCGTCGTGGTCGGTGACGACGACAACAACGGCATTCGCATTCCTGTTCTCGTTAACTCTTCGTCGCCCAACACACCCCCCGCCCCGACGTCTCCGCTCAGTGCTCCACCGACGAGCGCTGCCAAAGCTGCTGCAGAAGCTGCTCCTGCGCCCAGTCAGCCGAAACCTAAGCCGAAGAGCCATCATGCGCCGCCGCCTCCGCCGCCCCCGCCCCCGCCGCCTCAGATGCAGACCATCCGCCTTGACATTCCGCTTGGGGGGCCGGACAACTACGAGGTCGATGTCAAAGGCATGGCTATAGAAGCGGGGCTCGTCTGGGGAGAGCTGGCCGAGAAAAAGTATGCGGATGATAGTAGCGACGGGGAGGACGGCTCTGACGGTGAGGACGGTGCCCCAAAAGAGAAAGACAAGAAAGACGCGGATGGGGACGTGGTTATGGAGGCGGACGGGGTATGTTCTTTTCAAGCATCAACTTGACCTCGTAATGACTCAATGTTGGCTATAAACAGAAACCCAAGCCAGCGCCGAAAAAGAAGTCGAAGAAAAAGTCTAAGGCGGCTGGCGAATACTACGATACTGCTGACCCATTTATCGACGACTCGGAGCTCGCCATCGACGAGCGTACATATTTTGCTCAGACGAAACAGAAGGGTTTCTATGTTAGCAGTGGCGAGGTTGCTCTCGTTAGGGATAAGTGCGCTTTATACAACTCTATCTACCTGGAGGGTTTTGCTCATGTCCTTGCAGATCACCCAAAAAGCCCAAATCCAAGAAAAAGATGGGGCCTGCGCTGTCCCTCAACCTTCCCACCGCCTCGACATCGGCGCTCAAGCCGGTTTCGACCGCAGGGGGCCCGAAGAAGGCGAAGTCTGTTGGTGCTGCGTCTGGGTCGAAGTCAGCACCGGCGTCGAAGGTTGGGGGCAAGGCATTAGGAACGAAGGACAGCCCCATAGCCCTTGAGGATGAGGATGAGGATACTAAGACGGACGTGTTCGGCTCGCAAGCCGGTGGCGGGAGGAGAGCGAGTGTTAGTGGGAAAGGGAAAGAGAAGGCGGAGGAGGGGGACGATGCGTCTGTGGCGGAGGGGGTGAACCGAATGAAGGGCAAGTGGAAAGAGCGGGTTTCGGTCAATGGGGCTCCGATTTCTGCGAATGGCACCAGCGTCAATGGGGACGACGAGGCGGACGGGGATGATGAGGTTGGTCAGAAGAGGAAGCGGGCTGTTAATGGTGTCGGCGGGGACGCGAAGAAGAGGAAGACGGTTGATGTTGTGAGTTTCATTCAAATGGTGCATGACGCGACAACCCCTCACCCGCATGCACGCAGTCATCCTTCCATCCTGACCTCCAAGTGGGTATAGAAAAAATGAAACAGGCGATCGCTGCAGGTGCGCTCATCCTTTTTCTATGTGCATCGTCAGTGGCTAAAGCGTTCTTCAGAATCATGGGAACAGAAATCAAAATTCCCCCCAAATCTGAAGCCTCTACTCGCTGCATTGAGTCTACAGGCGGTTTCGCTGAATGAATATGACGATGCGTTTTTCAGTTTGATGCCGACCATTTTTCCGTATAATAAGTTTACCATGAGTGTACGTGGGCTCGCACTGGACGTTTTGCTACTCACACTCATGAACGCGTTCTAGAAATTGATCAAGAGAACGATATTCCATGACCATACAGCTCTGCTGAACCAAAAGCAGGATGAGCTGTTGGAGGAGCTGAAGGGTCTTGCGGTGGACGGATTTGCCAAGGCGCAGGAGGAGTGGGAGAAGAATATGCAGAATTATGGTAATGCTCATCGATCCTCGAGCCCGCTGTGCTATGCTCACTCTGCGTTTGCAGAAGAGAAGAAGAAAGAGAAAGAGGCGGCGGCGGCGAATGGGGGAGGAGATCCGGAGAGCGTGGAAGGGTCGACGGGGCCGACGAGACATGGCACAGAAGACCCGGAGGCGCCTAGCGCTCGAGTGGGGAGCCAAGGTCTTTCCACTGGCGATAAAGATGAGAAGGAGGGCGGGAACGGAAAGGAGGGGCCCGGAAAGGGTGGGGCGCATCATGGTCCGCCACTGAAGAAATTCCGAATGACAGAGCCGATGAAGAATATTGTGTGGGGGCTGGTTACGTTGAGCAATGAGATTTGCAGGTTGGAGAATGAGAAGAAGTGAGTCTTGATCAGTCGCATTTTTGCATTCGGTCGCTCATATACATACTACCAACTCGCAGCCAACTTGAAGGAAGTGTCTTGCAGGTTAGTGAGCAGGGGTTACGGAAGGTGTTGTATCAGCGAGTGAGTTGGGCTTTGTTTTACATGGGAAACACTGACGATGTATACAGATTGTTGCTGCATTTCCGGAGGGGTGGATGTCTTCGGGCCAGATTTCGAGAGACGGTGCGCCGCTGTTTTATCACTCGGTTTCAATGCGGTTTCTAACCTGGCAACTTCATAGTGAGCGCCATGAAGAAAAAACTGGAAAAAGAAGCGGCAGATGATTAATTGGGTTTAGGGTGCATTATATTTATTCTTAACGTGCTTTATTGTATCATTTGAGCCTGTAATCTGCTCGTAAGTACACTGTAACATCGAACCTTTGCTGTTGTCGGTACTCGGTGTCTGAACAACCGACGCTTACATAATCAGTTCGCTCCTCGTCTTAGACCGCCATAATGGGCTCGCCGCCCAAACCATGGGAGCGCAATGGGGTCACTGCTGCAGCACCGTCGGTGGCCCCCACGCCCGCCTCTTCAACTCTCCCCACTTCAGTCACATCCTCGCAGCCCACAATCCCTGAACGCCCCGCTTCTTTCAATGCCCCGACAAACTCTCTTTCTACCTCTCTTTCTTCGGTAAACCCGTACGGTAGCTCGGCCTACGGGATGTCGCCGTATTCTCGTTTTGCTGGCTCGTATGGAGGTTATGGTGGAATGGGATCATATGGTGGAGCATACGGAGGATATGGCGGGGGCTACGGAATGAGCCCGTATTCTTCGATGGGGATGGGTATGTCGCCTTATGGAATGGGTATGAACGGTATGGGAATGGGCATGAATGGCGTTGGAATGCCGATGGACGCCAATGGTATGCCGATCCCCTCGCTCACCCAGACACTCGAGTCGACAACACAACACACCTTTCAACTTCTCCATTCCATCGTACAAACCTTCTCCGGCGTAGCCCAGATGCTTGAGAGCACTTTCATGGCCACGCACTCCAGCTTCTTCGCCATGGTCGGCGTCATTGACCAATTCGGGCATCTGCGTAACGCCCTCGGCAGCGTACTGGGACTCTTCGGTCTCATGCGCTGGATGCGCGAGATTTTGACCGGGACCCCGCCCGCCCTGCAAGGGATGCAGGGCGAGTTTCGCGAATTCGTCAACGGACGCCCGGTGCAAGGACTTCACCCGCAAGCCCCGGCTGGTCCAAAGCCTAGCAAAAAACCGCTCATCTTCTTCCTCCTTGCGATCTTCGGCATCCCTTTCGCAATGACGAAGCTCGTTCAGATTCTAAACGAGCGAGCACGCAACCACACGGCAGCTGGAGGCACATTATCCGGTCAACCACTGCCCCCTCTTGATCCTACTGCGCTTACCTTCGCGCGTGCCCTCTATCCCTTTACACCCACCACACCGTCTGAACTTGCTCTCAAGGAGGATGAGATTGTTGCCATCATGGCAAAATTGGATCCCAGAACGGGGGCTGAAGTCGACCCCCGCTCACAGATTGAAAATGAGAGCTCAGTCCAATGGTGGAAGGGTCGAACACGCGAGGGTCGTGAAGGGTGGTTTCCTCGTAAGTGGGTAGAGGTTCTCGAAAAGAAGGAGAAGAAAATAGATTAGGTTTGCCTTGGTATCTGTCTGTAGTATCAGTATTCTATTAGTTTTCGGAGTAGCAGGGAGTAGCCCACACACGAGGCTTTTTCCGACTACGGTGAGTACTATCCTGCCAAATAGGTCTGGATTGGCACAATGACTCTGGATTTTCGATTTTTCTCTTCCCCCTTCTCAATTTGGACTGTGGGAGCTGTGGGCTGGAATCCCCCTCGCAAACACTGAATGGGCCGCACGTACTTACGTACAGACGTTCGTGCAATAAAATGTATATATGAACTTGGGTAAGGCCGCAAGCGGCAGATGCCAAACCTTTGCGTTGCGTTCCTCCTGTGATGAGATCAACTCCGAGAATGAGAACTCCCAGTGAGACTCCCTTCTGGGCTGGTCTGCCCAAATACGCTGCCATTTGTGCAATTTCGGGACCCAGATTTGAGCATCTCAGCCCATAGGCCCCATACATCAACACATCTGAGCAGAAAATCTGGACTTTTTGTCTGAGCTGGAATAAAGCTGGGATGCTGTGATACGCTTACATATGCTTAGCTCTGTCTCGCTTATTTGTATCGCATATATTGAATATGATTAAATGAATCCAATGGCCATGGAATTCCATTTCGAGCTACCGAATACACAAATTGTACAAGAAAAAGATAGCAAGTCCGGCCGGCGGGCTCAGATGAATCCACGCACACCAATCCACACCTACCCATCCGCCCGCCCCGCCTGCCCACTGCTCCAGTCCCAATCATGTACGAGGGTACAATCCAGCACCTGCTGATAGAACACTCAGTACACGTATTAGGACGGCGGCATAGAACTGACTTCAACTGGCGCGCGATGGGAACTGATATATTGATTCAGAGATTAGCCAGGCATGTGTCCCACTGGTGCAATGTGCACCTCGACCCACGACGTCCAGATTTGAGTGTTGCAGCAGATCTAGAAGACTTGATTGCACTGTGGGTGCCGGCCGTGTCGTCGGAGTCGGTGGAGAAGGCCTAACGACAACATTGAGAAAGACAATAAATAAATGAATCACGTACTCGTGTGCCACGCAATTATCTTAGATACGACCGACTACAGAAAGGAGCAATCAGAACAGACATAGGAATGGAGACAAAGGTAGACAGACTAGAAAGACTTGAAGAGAGGGAAGACGGCGGGCTCCCCACAGCGGGCGAAAGACTTTAGACTGCCCAAAGCACATCAGCTCCGTCCAGACAAGAGAAAAGCACTTATATCCGCCGGAAAAACTTGACGCGAGTATTGGAGAGACATTAGCACAGGTACTATCCCGCACCCAACTTGGTTGAGCCTTACTCGAGGTATGACTAGTGCGGTAGGAAGTACAGCTAGCTTGCATAAGGGGAGAAAGCGAGAAGTAGAGACTCACCTTGTCAACGACAAAATCGCCGGTGAAACCCTGACTTCTTCCCAGAATGACCAGCTGAGCTTGCGTTGTAGAGGTCGATACCAACTGGGAACAATGTATGTACAACAGTGTCATCCTAGGCTCGTAACCAGCCTGCCTACGAATTGCAACGGGTTTTACATGGGGGTGGTGTTGCCTACAGCAACGGCCCCTCCCTCATGTAAATCCGTTGCAAATTGTAGGCAGGCTGGTCACGAGCCTAGTGTCATCCCACAACCTCCGACATTGCCCGTCCCGCCAACTTGAAACTCAGGATCAACCCTGAAAAGACATTCATGCAACAATAGCCAGCGGGAAACCTTACCGCGCTCATTTGTCGCTGCATTGCTAACGAACCAAAGCAGCAGTGGAAATTAAAGCACAATTCAAATGATAGAAATGATATTTACTTAGCATTATTGGCAGTGATTCTTCCACACAACTCGCATGGGACATGGTGAGCGACAAAATCTTGATAGAAGACGAGATACAATGGAACTTGAAGAAGAGGGGTGGGGCGGATACGAGGCAGGCAGAGGAGGGAAGTGACAGTATTGCTACAAAGTCCATTTCCTTGTATTGACAAGGTTGAAGAGCAGGGCGCGGAGGACAGCGAGGCGTATGGTGGAGGGAATTTACCTTCCCAGGAGTAAAGTTGGACGGAAACAGTGTGAAGATAGGAGGGAAATCATAAAGCACGTTGCAAACAAAGCCTGCTGCCTGTGGAACTCCACACCGGCAGCAGTACATTGTTACACCATCCAGAAGTCTGAAGCCTCGCGTTTCTGTCCGCTCCATTGCCACGGCCAGCTACGAAAGGAAGCTGATTGGAACATTGTCAAGATTGTTGGATGGCAGCTTTCCGTAGTGGGTAGCTGAGTAGAGCAGATCCGCCAGAAGAGAAGAGAGAAGTTGGTCGATGCAGCAGCAGAGGAGAGAAACGGAGGGAAGATGGCCATACGAGCCCAGATGGGATTTTCACTGGGAACGTTAACGTCAAATAGTAAGGAAAGTGAATTAACGAATCATCATCAACGTCCAAAAAAAAAGAACAAAAAATTAAATTAAATTAAAATCGATTCAGGTTCAAACCTGAACGCGTCATGTCACAAGCACATAGTTGCAATTGTGACAAAGAGTGCGAAAAAGTTCAGTGACCATCCCAAGGCAATCCATAGACTTATTGCTCGAGGTAGTGGATAAATTTTAGTAGCCTCGAGCATCACAGAAGAAAGAATGAGCAACGATAAGGATTGAAAATAACCAAATTTAATGGTGCCATTCAGGCATTTCCTTTTTGGGAAGCCACAAGCAACTTGCGTTGAACCAAAATTGGGGGCTGTGCCATTGGTAAGCAATGCCCAAAAAGGAAATGCGAGCCACAAGCAACTTGCGTTGAACCAAAATGGGAGGCTGTGCCATTGGTAAGCAAAGCCCAAAAGGGAAAGCTAAGCCACAAACAAATGCGTGTAAGGAGCCAAACCTAAAGGTTCGGCAATGAATTAGCTTACAAAGTGTATCTTAGTCATGCGTGACCCACTATCACGGTCACGCATAAGAAATGATTATTATCTTTTTACTCTCAACCACCACCGCGCTCCGCGACGCCTTAGGCCTAACGTAGTAGGCGGTTAACGGGAACCCTCGACACTACGCTTTGGCTTCCCTTCTGGCTATCCAGAGTGAAGCAAACACGTATAGAAAACCAATAACTCTGGCATTCCAGAGTTACTAGTTTTCTGGGTTTTATTTAGTCTGCTCGCGCCAATTTAATTATAACGAACTCTTACATGGACCTCTGGACTTTTCGGAATCTGTTTATATGCCTTTCGGCTACAGATTCTACAAGTTTCGTAGCGATACGGCCACAGAAAGGTAGTAAGAAAAACGGGCTTTCATCAAGGGATTTTGATGGATTGACAGCACAGATCAAAAACCTCGAGAAAACGGCGAATGTTTCCTGACATTGGACTTGCATGAAATCGTAAGATTTGTAGCTCTATCTGTAGGGAATTGGTACCAGAATAAATGCCGAAAGGTCTGGAGACTCAAATTGAAAAGGGAGAAGAGAAAAAAAAAATCCAAAGTCATTGTGCAAATCCAGACCTATTTGGCAGGATAGTACTAGCTGAATTCTCGACTCGACTCGGAACTGGTAGTACTTTTCCAAAGTCAACGGAGCGATCAAATCATCACCAAAAATGTAAAAGCCTCCCGAGCCCTATCTAAGGCCCTTGGAATAGGCTCCAGGCTTCAGAAGTACGCTCCATACTTGAACACCCTTACAATAGCCACGTAGGGGTCTTTGTGCTGTCTTGCCTCCTCTTTCCACTTCTCGAATCGACGCAATTTGATCAAAGACAACAAAATCTTCATTTCTACGAACGATACAGCAAGAAATACAGCAACAATACACGGTTGAACTACATAGAGCAAAGAGGGTGATACACTGTCAACAGCAAGTCAGACTCGTAGCACGAAACAAAAATCTGGTTCTATTGATGGATGGATGACTGGGCAGCTAGGCGAGAGAGAATCAGCATGATGTCAGTGTCTAGAAATCGAAGGCTCATACCAAATCTACATGGTGATATACAGGAGTTTCGATTGGTTGAGGCAATAATACTGTGGACGACAATAAATCAAAGGGAATGTCATGTACAAAGGTCGAACATACCAGTGATGCAGCGGTTACATATCCTAGATCAGAGACTGCTTCAACATTTGGGAGGGTGAGGAGAATAGAACATACCACAGGAAAAGAAATATGTCGATCGTTCTGAAGAAAATAAGCCAAGTACATCTGCGCAGATAGAAACTGTACTTACGGTCATTTCATGTACAAGCGGGCTGTAAAGCTTATCACACTGGGGGCAAGCCACTA
Source organism: Favolaschia claudopus (assembly GCA_037176885.1). Lineage (NCBI taxonomy): Eukaryota > Fungi > Basidiomycota > Agaricomycetes > Agaricales > Mycenaceae > Favolaschia > Favolaschia claudopus. The sequence goes on along the minus strand of JAWWNJ010000092.1, from coordinate 531,736 downwards.
TTTCTGGGCCCCGGAGATGTCCCGGAAATAGGCCGGAAATATAAAATAATCCTGAAATAATCCTATTATTTCCGGGGTCCGGAAGTAGTCCGGAAATATAAAATGTTCTTATCATTTTCCCATCGTTTCCGGGGTCCGGAAATAGTATATATTCCTATCATTTCCGTAGAATATTTCTATTATTTCCGGGGTCCAGAAGATTACCATTTCCGGGGTCCGGAAAATTACTATTTCCGGGGTCCGGAAATAATAGGAAAATAGAAGGACCAAACAACTTAAACAGGCAATAAAACACCTACCAAAGAAGGCAATTTCTGCTAGGATTCCCTATTGTCTGAATCCTGGTATGATATCCAAGATTCATTGGATTATGATCACTTTACACTTGTGATGTAAGAATGTTATGCATCTTGGTTCCTGATGTCAGCTACCATAACCAAAGTTGGATGTTGCGTTGTACAGCTCTAGAAGGGACAAATCATGGAGTCACACCACACATACTAGTGAGTATGGTGCCAGCTTGATGGCCAATATTGATGTCATTTCTGGTCCCACTCTAGATTGCTGTCTCAACACTGCTGTTCTTATTGTGATTAAGTGCAAGGATGTTCAGGAGGCACAAACAGCATTCCAACGACATTCAATCCTTGTACAGCCTGGGCCCAACACTGCAGACAGTGGCCCGGAGCTGATTGCTCAGAATATTAGCCAGTCAGATCATATATCCAAAGTTTTCCCAGCAGGGGCCCGTCTAGGCTGTTTACAATGCCAAAACAGAACATGACATCTATGTTAGACAGTATGTCATTTGCTATCTCTGAATTTCTACCGTTGATTTGTCTTCTGAAAAGGAATGATTTTTTTAAGCAGGTCAATAGCTTCATGCAACACATGAGTGTGATAACATACTCTTGAGCAACAGCTGCAGAGGAGTGACTGTCTAGCATAGGAGGCAGTGATCAAGGCTTTGAAGAAAGACAAGTGTTCATGGGAAATGCTTACTAAAAGAGCCCTAAACCTTTTAGTAAGCATTTCCTATAATGACTTCTCTGAATGCCTTGAGTGGCTGTGCTTATGTGTAGGCCTACACCTAAGCACAGCCACCATCAACAGTTCTGATCAATGGGAATATCTTGTGTGTCATGCAGGCAGTGACATTTTCACATCCAATACTTCTTCAATCACTTCCAAGGCAACAAGTTTATGATCAGTGTGCTAGGAACATTTATATTCTATTAGCTTGAGCACTGATGGGCCTATAGTGAATTCTGCTTGGTCTTGTCTGTAAAACGACTTACTATGACTTTGTGAAACCTTATAGTCTATCTACTTTTATTAATTCACTGTGTTTGAGTGCTTTCTGAGATGGCTACACCACCAACCCACTCGGGTGTGCAACAACTCAAATTTGCATGAGTACGATCACCGCATGTAGAACAATGATTGATGTCAAATTGATGTATGTGGATGGCCTCCAATTTGAGGTCAAACCTGGGTTATTTCTGTGTGCTGAATGAGTTGCTAACTTGATCATGTGTTAACTTCAGCTTAACATGCATTCGGCCTTCAACATGAAGTAAATGACTGAAGTTCACTAAACCGACTTAACCGATGAGTCGGATCCGATGACCACCTGTGGTGCCCAATATTTCCCTATAGTTATAGCTTCTATATTGTATCCATGGAAGCTATAGTTATAGGTCAAACAATCTTCCATGACATCCACGGAATGTCATCTCCACGGCTTCCACAGAGGACTTGTCCGGAGCGAAAAATGAGATTTTTCCACCGTTTCCATGCCTTTTCCCGCTACAAAAACCCCCTTTAAAGGGTAATAATGAATTCCATGACTTCCATCAGATTTTGTATACACTTCCACGACTTCCATGAAGTAACAAAGTTGTAGTAGGGCTAGTATACCCTTCCACCGCTTCCATGAGGGAATTGTGCCATATATATAGGTGGTGATTTGATCTTCCACCACTTCCATGAAAATACACAAGTTTAATAAGCTCTTATTGACCTTCTATGACTTCCATGAGACCAAATAACTGCAATCAGTATCTGAATGTTCCATTGCTGCCACAAGTCTATTCCAGTCTACTGTGCCCCTTACCATCCCCTCCCCCCTCTGCCCTCTCTCACTCTCTCTAGTCAACAGATACCCTTCACCACTTCCCCTTCTCCACATCATCATATTTTTCCCACTCCCTAGTAAACTGACAACCGTTCCACATCAGTATCCTCCTCTCCACCATCCTGCTGTGTGAACTCTCTATATAATCTCAATGAAGCAGCTGTCACACTATCTCAAAAAGACTTTCAAACACGAGTATATACGAGAACAGTGTTTCAAACACTCCATGTGATCACAAAATCCCTGTGCCATTGCATTCTTCTCCACAAAGGCATGCTACCTCACTGAGAGGGAAGTCCTGTTCATCCTTAATATATACCACTATCTCAACATTCAGCTCAATCTTGAAGTAAGGGTGGGCAGCAAGATTAGCCTGATACCAAATGAGTACTAAAGGTCACAGAAAAAGCTGACGTAGGAGAGGAGTGTATAGACAATATCCCCTTCTTTTGTGTGAGCGCTTACCAAGGAAAAACCAGGCTTTAGTACATTAAATATAGCAATATAGAGCTTTGTGAATGGTCTTAAAATGAGATCTCTCAATTTGCAACCTGTAGCAATGTAGCTTTGTCCCATACACATTCATATTATCTGAGATATGCCTAGCCTGAATGTTGTTACTTGTTCAGTCCACTCTGGATTTCTATGCCAATTGGTGGGGCGTAGTTTCATATTTCTGCTTCCCAAAGTGCCCTCAGAGGGGTTGGAAGCAGGATGTGAAGACATTGGGCCTGGGAAGAGTCATGTTTATGGAATAGAGGAGGCTGCCTGTTGACAAAGCACATAAATGCTTTGATTTATGGTAAAAAATTGTAATTCCAGCACTTCCATGTCCAACTCTAATAAGTTCCACTGCTTCCACGGCAAGTTGTATGCAAATTCCACAGCTTCCATGGTATATTGTATTGAATTTCCACCACCTCCATGAGGATCTGTATTGAATTTTCCACTGCTTCCATGAATTGTGGTCACCTAACTCGTCGTCGTGTGGTCGCCAACTTGTAGCACTGAAATCAATTTTGTTTTCACCATTGCATGAGAACAAGGAGCAATATTGAAAATCTGAGGAGGCAGATATCATTAGTTACCTTGAGAGTATGTCTTGTAATATTTTCAGGTTTATTGTTAAATTCTGTCTGTCTCAATACGTCTGAACACTGTATGAGCTGAAACTTGCTTGAATCCATATATTCACCTCACAACTTCTTCAGCTTTGAAACACAACTTTTCATATTTGAACTCAATATGAAAGAATACTTCAAGTAGGGTCTGAAACAAGATTTTCTAGCCCCTTTAGACACTTCTAGCATCCAATTCAAGGGGGGAACCATTAAAAAAGCCTAAAACTCCGAAATTGAAAAATTCAATCTGGATGTCCCCTGCCTTGCTACAAACTCCTCGAAACAAAACAGGAGTGTTCTAGTGATCACTGAAAGGTATTCTGAGCATATCACTCTTATGAATCACTTCACAATATACAGTTTTGGCAGTCACCCATGATGTTGTGTCCTACAACCAATCTGACTCTCAAAAAGGTCTCAAACCATTCTCTTCTGCCCCGGAACCCTGGATATTGATTTATACATGTCTGATACCACACTTTCACCATGTCAGAAGCATGTCAGGGACAGGTTCACAACTTTTTTGTATTGTGAATCGAATCTATTACTACACTAGTACAAGACATCTACTCAAGCTGAATGTTGGGTCCCATGTTCTAAGAGGTGTCCTGGTTCAGATAAGGTAGCTTTGGTAGCCAGCAAAAATCCTCAGAGAGGTTAAACAGCAATTGATATCAAAATCAAACAATTTTGTTTCGTCTTTCAATTGTTGTTTTTGCTGTGCATTCTCTGTGGCATAAGTAGCAATCTGGATTCTGGAAATGAGTAGTGTGCAGTCAACTCAAGAAACTGTGCATGGTAAGAAAAAAAGATTCGCACAAATCTCTGAATCTCATTCCACTCAATCTTCGGCTATCTGATGTTCAATATCAGACATTTACATCTACCTATTGTAGATGCAACAACCCCCCCCCCCCCCATTATTGGTCCTTGATGATGAGTTAGCTCCCTATATCATGCTTCAATTAGCATGTAGCATATGTCCTTGCACTATATTGTGTAATCTCGATTTCCTAACATTAGAGACGGTCAGCATAGGATGTTTGGGGTGATTGAGGTGATTATGGGTCTCTTTATCAAGTCGACTGTTGAATAGTCCATTGCCTCAAACCTAGAGTTAGTTACCATTCGACATGGTTTTCCCATGGTTTAGAGCTATATCACAGTAACAGTGAGCACAATTGGCCTCAGAGTCAAGGTAGAAGTGCCTCCTCTCATGGAGCATTGCTCTCACACTTCCAAAATCCATAATTAACTGAGGGGATGAAGAAATGATGTAAGGATGGACCCCGATCAACACATCAAACATAGACAAATATGTTATGTGGCAGCAATGGAACATTCAGATACTGATTGCAGTTATTTGGTCTCATGGAAGTCATGGAAGGTCAATAAGAGCTTATTAAACTTGTGTATTTTCATGGAAGTGGTGGAAGATCAAATCACCACCGATATATATGGCACAATTCCCTCATGGAAGCGGTGGAAGGGTATACTAGCCCTACTACAACTTTGTTACTTCATGGAAGTCATGGAAGTGTATACAAAATCTCATGGAAGTCATGGAATTCATTAGTACCCTTTAAAGGGGGTTTTTGTAGCGGGAAAAGGCGTGGAAACGGTGGAAAAATCTCATTTTTCGCTCTGGACAAGTCCTCTGTGGAAGCCGTGGAGATGACATTCCGTGGATGTCATGGAAGATTGTTCGACCTATAACTATAGCTTCCATGGATACAATATGGAAGCTATAACTATAGGGAAATATTGGGCACCACAGGTGCCGATGACGCAGTTCTATTTTGGGAAGCATCTACTCAAAATCCAACGGCATCATCGACCGTCACATCAGTAACCTCTTCCTCTCTCCTCCTGGACATGCCCTCCAGCGTTGCAACTGTCTTTCTTCTGGCCCTTGGCTCGACAACGACTCGATTCTGGCTTGTAGAGCCGGGGAAGGATATCAAGGGCAGGAATGTGTTGGTGGACATCGATTAACACGTGAGGCGCGGTTCATTGGGGGATGGTGTGTTTCTCAATATGTTTCGGACCATCCAGCTTTGAATACAAGCTGTCTATTACAGATTATGTGTTCTGCCTCTTCTGTACGATAATTTACATCAATACCACGTTAATTCAGTAAAATCCTCGTCGAGGTCATCTGCAATAACTGTTCGAAGTTCGTCCGTCAAATGCCACCTTCCGTCGGGAGTGCGCTTCACCACCGAGACATCGGAAGTGAGAACCCCGTCCCTCACAATCAAGGTCAGAGGAATAACATATGTTTTGTCCAATAGCTGCAATAGCTGTGAAACTTCGTTCAGCCAGAAATGTTTCTTCCCCTGCAAGAACATTGGTGTGAGCTGGGACAGTTCATATTCCTTCCAGGGCTCTGCTTGGTATGTCTCTGAAATTGGACCCTTGGTTTCTTCCGGATACAGGTGGAGGTGTGGAGCTACGAGGGGGTTCCCCATATCCTGCGCAATTGTTTCCCTAATGTCGTTCATGTAAAATATGTTCCCGAGTGCTGACACTGATTTGACAGGTTTGCCGCCAAGTTCATTTTGAATGTGCTCTTGAACTCTGCGGAAGTGCTTCAGCGATGGCACATCCTGCACCTCAAGCTTTTTGAGCAAATGCAAAATAACTCTGAGCTGATCGTCCGAAAAATGGCAACGAAGTAAGTTGTCGGCAATTGTCAGGGGAACTCCCTCTTTTGGCACTACACAGCCACCTATGACGCAGGCCTCTTGCAGATTTCCCACTTTCCTGTCAAATCCCCAAAGCCCTATGTCATCGTGGAGTAAGGCATGTGACTTGGCCCGGGATCATTGCCAACTGCTGCGAGCTTGTGGGAACTAGTTACTATATGCTTACTGCACCTAGCGTGGGAATCCTCAGCCTTTCTTCTCTTTGGATTCTCCCTCGCTAGGTGCGCTGTGATGTATTCTTAGTAGCTTCTTAATTAACTTTGGATTCTCCCTCGCTAGACCCTCGAGACATCTCGGGTCCTAAAGGTTGCCCTTACAGCAGAAGAAAGGCTCCAAGGGATTAACTGGTCAAGATTGCGCGCTTTGGCGATTTTTCAGACGCTTCGTCGGACTCCTCCTCTGCTGTCTCGGACGCGCAAACCGCGAATCTTGCCCCCTCCTCCCCCTCTCTAGAACCCACCATGACCGACTCTGCCGCCGCCGAGCGGATGGATAGGCTCGAGAGGACTGTTGGCCGTCCAATCCTCCCACTACTACTGCTCCGACCCCTGCCGCTCCTCCAGAGCCTCCGGCCGAGAGTCCAGGACTCTTTGCCAACCTCACACCGGCAGCAAAAACGGTCCTTCGACCGAACCCCCCTTTCGTCTTTGACGGCGACCGCTCGGCTGGCCGGGCCTTCCTTCACTCAGCTCGGACTTACATCCAACTGGTTCCGGAGGCGTTTGTCGAAGGCGGCGAGATGTCTGAGGAAAAGGCAGTGCGTTTCACCATGTCCTTTATGTCCAAAGACTCCGCGCAAAAATGGGCTGAGCGCATGTCCATCAAAACCCCTTTCCCGTTCCTCACCTGGTGGAAACTCACCGTCTACGTACGGGAGAAACACTAAGACAGAATATCAAACCAAGACGGAACTAGGATCGGCGTCTATTGTCAGCAGAGTAGAGACCAAGTACGTAGTCGTCGTGGTAAGAGAATAAGAAAGTAAAGTATCAGGTGATGTGTGTGAATATGTGGTAAGCAGCAAGTTTACACCTGGGACGCCTTCACCAAGGAGTTCTGCTCACGCTTTGTCGAGGAGAACGAGCAGGACCATGCCCTACACAAACTCGAGTCTAGGGCATACTATATGGGCTCCCGGGATGTCTTCAAGTACACTGATGACTTTGAAGACCTCTTCGACCTTGCTGGGTTTGCTGACGCGTTGGTCAAGGTCACCAAGTTCCGCTCTGGCCTTGACCCTGCCATCAATGCGGCCACCACCTTGTCCAGCGACCCCCCAGACCTCCGCGACTACATGGCTTGGCGGACCCGAGCGTACCGCCAGTACGAATCGCACGTGCGGGCTCGTGCTGCTGGGCTTCTCCCGAAAGCCCCCTCAGCTCCGCCAGCCGCTCGCTCACGTCCAGCAGGTGTCTTCCCTGTTGTCCCTGCGCCTCCTCCTCGGGCCATGCCAGCTCCTGCTCCTCCGCAGGTAGTCCCCATGGACGTTGATCGCACGAGGACCTCCCCGTGGCTGCTACCGATGCGGCGGTCCACACCTAGCCCGGGATTGCCCCACCCCGGCTGACGTCCGAGCCGCTGATGTCCTTGACGAGGTCATTCGTCAGCTTGGGTCCGAGCTCCTCTCCGAACTGGTGGCTCGGGTTGCCACCACCGACTCGCTGCCTGAGCCAGAGTCTGTAGCCGCCGAGGAAGAGCAGGGTTTTCTCCCACGCGACGAGTGAGCGGTACGCCCTCGATCGCGTCTCCTAATCGTTTCGCATGTTTGTATGTTGAGTCTGCCAATGTTACATCTGTTGAACCTGCCGAAACGAAAGACGTACCCCCTGCTCCCCTCCGTTCCCCACGCATCCGGCGAAAGCCTTGGGAACGTAGACTTCCTCAGCGCTATACTGTTGCTGCTGCACCCGGTGCCAACTCCCTGCATCTCCCCCTTGAGATTCAGGCAGTCCAGGACGCCACCAAGCTTTCTCTCGAAGGTCTCGTCGACTGTGGTGCCACCTCAGACTTCATTGACTCTGAGTTCGCAGCTAAGTCCGGCCTCCCCCTCCGCCGCCTTGCACAGCCCATTCCAGTTTTCAATGTGGATGGCTCACCAAATGAGGCTGGTGCGATCCGCGAGGTGGCTGACATCGTGCTGCAGTATCGTGGTCACTCTGAGCGCATGCAGCTCGCTGTTACCCGTCTTGGGAAGCAGAAGCTCATCCTCGGCTACTCCTGGCTCCGGAAGCATAACCCGGAGATTGACTGGGACACCCGAGAGGTCAAGATGAGCAGATGCCCCAGCGAGTGCTCTACGTGCCGCACCGAGGTTCGCCTAGAGGCTCGTGCTGCACGCCGAGAGTCCCGCCTGGCCGCTGAGATCCTCCGGCAGCTCCGACTTGGTCCCCCTCCATCCATCTGTGCCATAGACTTAGGCGAAGATGAATACGATGACCTGCCAGAGCTGTTCCCGGACTACGAGGATGATGACAAGGATGATGTGGATGATGTGGATGATGCGGATGAAGTGGATGACCCCCTTGAGCCGGGAGACCGGGTGTTCTACACCCAGTTCCTGCCTTCTGAGGATATCCGTGCTGGAAGCACCGTCTCCCAGCGCCTGGCTGAGGCATACGCTGTAACGACTGGCCATTTTTGCGCGTTATATCTGGCTATTTTAAGTCAAGTGCGGCCCTAAACAACCCAACTACCCGCCACGACTATAGTCTTACTCAACTATCAATAGGAAGTCAGTACCTCTGTTGGTGACAATAAGGAGGGTCAAAGTGAGCTCCGAGCTGTTGACCGTAAAACCCATCACAGGAGAAAGGCATTATAATAATAAGCCTACTGCAATACTATGGATCTGTTCCATAACAGAACCCTCAGAAGAGTGACGAAGAGTCAAGTACTTGTGTACTACGGACTTAGACGCAGGTCTACAAGGATGTAGAAGGCGCCGCGGTGGACATCAGAGTCAACATCAGTCAAGGGACAGATGCCGCGGGCTGCCGACTATAAATAGACGGCTGGAACAGCGGAAAGGGATCTCATATAGGAGATGCCGGTGCTAGGATCAGAAGGCAGAGTTATGGCAAGACATGAGGTCTTTGACAGGAGTGATGAAGTTGTGATGCTGAAGTCGAACAAGTGCGGCAACTTCATTAGAAATCTATTTCTACATTGGAGTCAGCACGGATGACTTGGTGGCTTGATTAATTGGACAACAGACGGGTCCGTGAAATCGCGAGTGAATTGGAATGTCCCAAGAATAGTCTTAGGAGTTAGTAGAGGCGTTGATGGCACCACCGGAAGGGTTGCCGCCAGTGACGGATTGACGGGATCACCAATGATGGTGTTCCGCGGGCTTCCGCAATTCAGTGATTCAACCGTGAGAGTCATAACTGCTGACTTTCTACCGTTGGATCGACAAGCCAAGAGGCTGCCGAAGGTCCTCCGGGACACCCAAATACCAATATACCATCTCTCTACTCAATTGGATCGACATTGCTTACTCTGTACTATTTATGTGATGTATTTCTTGGCATTAGTATAAAAGGACCTGTATTTCTCGTTGAGCTGGAGGACATCGCGCTCAGTCTATTGGACAGCGTTGGTGAACTCAGGCAGCAACGTAGAGGCACATATAAAGATATTGTCCACTCGTTTGTCTTAATAGAAACTGTGTTGAAGTTCAAAGTCAAGTGTGAATCCTAAGCATTTGTTTCGAGAGTGTTCACCCGCGGAGGCTTCGCCTTTGAGTAGCTTTGTCGTGGTACTAGTGTGCTAGGAACTGCCTGCCTCTATAACCCGCGGACTGTCTATTTCGATTGTGAGGATACGTGTGCTCAAGAGTGAACTAGTATCTCCCTGAGTCTGAAGAGAGTGGAACTGTCCATCTGCTAAAGCATTGCGTTGGAACTGCTGGCGTATAACCTGAAGAGATCTGATTAGTCCTCTTCTGAAAGACTTGTGCTATATAAAGGAGTGTCAAACGTTCCTGGAACTTGGAGGTTCAGGTCTATAGTACAACTGGTGCTATAAGAATTGTACAGTCTGCCGCGGAAACTGTCTGTGGTCATACTCTCAATCTCGCCCTGATATTCAACTTTGTTGGTATCTTGTATCCTACTGTTTTATAGTTTCCTATTCTTGGGAAAGGTCCGCGGACGGAATCACTTCCATCTACGGTGTGTGAGAGCGTGTTTTGTGCAAGGTTCTGCTTGCAAGTCGACTTATATCCTCGTCACTGAGACATCTGGATTTCGGATCGAACCCCACGAACTCTTCGAGAGACATTTGAGTGTATCTTGTTGAGATATTTGTGTTGTAGTGTTGTGTGTGTTGGTTGATTGTGTTATATATATATTTTGGTGATAGATTCTCTGCTGCGCTATATTTAGCACTTCTGTCGATATATTCAAGTGTCAGCGTTACAACGCCAAAAACTCAGCCCCGGCGCGCTCGGACGTTCCTGAATGGCCCCGAGAGTTTGACGATGTTTTCAACAAGGAGTCCTTTGACTCGCTGCCTGAACGCCGATCCTGGGACTATGCCATTGAGCTCGTGTCGGACTCTAAACCCACGAACTGCAAGGTCTACCCAATCTCGCCTCTCGAACAGAAGGAGCTTGATGCCTTCATCGAGGAGGGACTTGGCACTGGCCGGATTCGACCGTCAAAATCACCTATGGCCTCACCCGTCTTCTTCGTCAAGAAGAAGGACGGCGGACTTCGGTTCGTCCAGGACTATCGAGCTCTAAATGCCATGACCGTGAAGAATTGCTACCCGCTCCCCTTGATCAACAACCTCATCAACCGACTCAGGGGAGCTCGGTACTTCACGAAGCTCGATGTCCGGTGGGGCTTTAACAATGTTCGAATCCGTGAAGGCGACGAGTGGAAGGCAGCATTCCGGACCAACCGGGGACTGTTTGAGCCGCTGGTCATGTACTTCGGTCTGACCAATTCCCCTGCAACCTTCCAGACCATGATGAACGACATCTTCCAGGATCTTATCCTCTCTGGCGACGTCATGGTCTACCTCGATGATATTCTCATTGCCCACTCAGACATCCGTCGGCATCGAGAGATCGTCCGAGAGGTCCTGCGGAGGCTTCGCGCAAACAAACTTTACCTTCGAGCCGAGAAGTGTGAGTTTGAGCGAACCTCTATCGAGTACCTTGGCGTGATTATTTCCCACAACCACGTCGAGATGGACCCTGTAAAGGTTGCAGGAGTGGCAGCTTGGCCAGCGCCTGAGAATAAGAAGGATGTGCAGCAGTTCCTTGGCTTCACAAACTTCTACCGCCGGTTCATTGCGGGCTTCTCAGACGTGGCTCAAGCCCTCTTCAGACTCACCAAGAAGGGCATCGCCTGGACCTGGGGGCCTGAAGAGCAAGCTGCCTTTGATGAGCTCAAGCGGCGGGTGACTTGGGACCCCGTTCTGGTTCTCCCGAACCCCGAGCGCCCGTACCGATGATAGGGCCGCTCAGCGGCTAGGCATGAAATGCCCAGAATTTATCGATTTTCGAGACCTATCAGCGGGAGAAGTGAGGCTAGGATAATAGAAGATATGCCCGACCTCGCGGGCAGTATCTTATTGCTGTGGATAGCCGACAAGCTGGCGGGACACCAACGGGTAGCAGCGGCTTAGCGACGTTTCCCTAAACATGGGTGCGAGACTCTGCCGCTGACTATTTTTAAACTGCCGGGCCAAGAGACTTAGTGGGAAACTACTATCTCGAGGTGCTGGAGGCGACTAAGAGGAACTACCAACCTCCCTGAGGTTAGGCGCTCACCCGCCGACCAACATGAAGAAGATCTAGCGGGGGACCATACTGAGTTCAACTTCGAACTCAGGACGGCCACCACTCTACCGACGAACAGGATCACCGGCAGGCTCTAAACGAGCACGCCGGCTGATTACGGACAGCCGGGACTTAACCGACTGCCAGCGGGAGCACCGCGGAGCCAGCGGCTATCCAGCCAACGGCTCTGTCAGAATGATGAGAAGGACATGGCGAGTTGCCGGGGGCATTTCCCGCTGATTGCGGACAACCCGAACGGCGAGTGGCGAGCCGCTAACGCGACTCGGCTCTCCCTATTTCCCCTGGGACTTAGACTGTTCTGAAGATGGAAGACCAGACGAGCTTGACCGCTGTCAAGCCGTTGACTAACTACTCAGCGGGAAGCCTTTTCGACTTCAACTCGACCAGCGGCAAGACCACATTATGAAGGAGGAATTTCGTGTCCCCTCCCGGGGACATGGCAACCAGCACGCCATTGCACTGCAATAAGGCGCGATACCCACCCGCCCGCATGGACTTTCTCCGGGAGGCAGTCTTTTCACTCACGACTCGCAATCCTGAATATACCATTGGTTCCCAGCGGGCGCGGCATCAAACTTGGACACTCTCTCATCATGATTTTATTTGGTTGTTTCTGCTCCCGCTGCATGTATTTAATCTCCCGGTGTACTTTCTGTTACTCAGTCAATTACCTACCCGTAGACAAGGGCAGTTTGTAGCGGACTCTAGAATTTGAATTGAAGCTTTGAACGAGACTAGACTTGATATCTGAGAGAGACTCGAGTGATACGGAAAGACTTGTGGCATACCGAGCCGCCAGAACTTTGAGAGCCCCGCCAGCCTTTGAGCCCGAGCCCTCCTGAAATACGAAGCCCCGTTTCTCGCCGTTCCGCGGTATAACCAAGACCCCCATTCGTGCTTGATTCCGCGCCGTCGACGCCCCGTGTGCCAGCCGTTCCGCGGTATAACCAAGACCCCCGTTCGAGCTCGCCGCCGCGTAGTGGTGTAACTGCCCGAGTCACTGTTAGTGTCTGCGCCATCGACGTAAGAGCCCCGCTTCTCGCCAGAGCCGCGCCGGTCGTATAAGAACCCCGTCCCGCTGAGCCGCGCCTTCTGCCCGCCGGTTGTCATCCAGAAAGCTTCTCGCCGGTTGACGATCCACTACCGGGCAACACTTTTCTATTGGCACGGAGACCCTCCCCGCTAGACTCAGAATTTCTCATTTCGAAGTCTCAGAAAGAGTGACTCTTCGCTTCTCCCGCTGCGAATCGTTTTGCCCGCTACAGTCTTGTACCCGGTAATGGGACAGCATATAGTAATGGGACAAACCTGTTTTCTGCGATAAATACAAGCACTACTGCCTGATCCTATCAGATATGACAAGTTCAACATATAAAGAACATCTTGTGAAAATCCTAAACCCTCAGCTTCCTGCGATCCTGTTGTAGGCACGAATCATTTCGAAAAGTCAAGCAAAACAAAATTGAATTTGATCATCGGCAATGAATATCTCCAATTGTGAGGGGACTATGTGTCCAGAATTCAGGTAGTGTATACATATACATAGATTCTATGTAAATGCGATATACCGAAGAGATTCGAGGAAGGTGTCGAGCATATTGAGAGAATTCTGCGAAACGGTGAATAAATCGCATCAATTGCGATTGTCACACTGCGCACCTTCCCCATTTGGACTTGATTGACCTCACTCAGAGTCTGAGCGCGCTCTCCTTCGTCGATGCTCTCTCACCGTCTCTGTTGCCCCATCCCATAGCTGGCCTCCCACTGTGCCTATGAACCGTCGTGTCTCAGCCACCTCCTCAGCCATGTCTTCATTTATCTCCCGTTTTTCCCAAGAAACAAGTCGCGTCCCGACGCGTAAAACCAGCTGCCTCAAGTCGAATAATTGGTGCTGGAGTTCGGCTAGACGGTCACGGGTATCCTCAAGGCGTACACTGGCGGTAGTGAGTCGATATTTGAGCTCGTCTGTCTCCTCAACGAGCTCATTAACCATAGCTTGATGGTTTTTGCATGTTTCGGCGAGCTGCGCTTCAAGCAGCCCAATCTGGTGTACCAGCTCCATATTCACTGCATATTAGAGTCACTAAGATGTTAATTTGAATGGTGGAATGAAAGTCTTTTACCTCGTTCAGCCATGAAAGTATCGGAAGAAAGGTTAAGCAAATAAATCAAAATACTGTCACATTTTCTTCTCCGCCAATATTCCTTCGCAAAAATGGTCCACCACGCGAAATCTGAACGCCAGAAAGACCACGCACATTCAGCACTCAAGGAGAAATGGATGAAGCGAGCCATACAGATTTATACAGAAGGACATGGCTCTTCTTCGGCCCCGCGCATCAGCCTCGACAAGGCAATTCTTGCGGCGCAACGTGAATGCTTCGAGCAGGACAAGCAACGGATCAAGCTCTCGAAATCTGCATTGGGACGACGCGTTAATGGTGGACTGAGTAGGCAAGAAGCACACGAGCACGAGAGCTGGCTCACAAAGGAGGAAATCGAAATTGTCATCGCTTTTGTCGTTGCTTGTGCGGCTCGGGGGTTCCCGCTCAGTCACAGACGACTCAAGGAGCATGTTGACCAGCTTGCCCGAGCGCGTTGGGGAGATAAATTCCCTGAGGGAGGTGTGGGCAAGCAGTGGACGAAAAAATTTATATCGGACCATAATGATCGCCTTGGGACTTACTGTCGCGTTCCCTCGACAAGTCGCGAGCTCGCGCTGTCAACATCATCACCAAAGCCGAGTATTTCGACCTTTGGAGCAGGTTGTCAATGGCAAAGGTGGGACGATGTAATTCCCGCAGAGCTCATTTATGGTGCAGATGAGTCGGGCTTTCAGCTTGGAATAGGGCAGAAGGAACGGGTTATTGGGGCGCGTGGAAAGAAGACCCAGCACCAGCAAAGAAGCGGCAATAGGGAGAATGTAACGGCGCTTGTTACAATTTGTGGGGACGGTACAAGCATCCCACCCGCTATTATCTACAAGGGTGACGGATTCCAGGTAATTGGGTACAAGACACCCACTAAAGCATCGTAAGTCTCCATGATTCTCCGAAGATGAGTCCTAACCAATCCACGCAGCCTTGGATACTCAAAGAAGGGGTACACGGACGGTGAAATAGGTGTCGCATGGCTTCAAGACTTTGACAAACGTACTCGGGTCAAGGCTGCTGGTCGCCGCAGGCTACTTCTTGTTGATGGTCACGCATCCCACTACACACTTGCCTTCCTTCAGTACGCGCGAGAGAACAACATCGAAGTCATCGGATACCCTTCACACAGCACCCACGTCTATCAAGGACTTGACGTCGTAATTTTTGCTGCCTTCAAGCGCAATTGGAGTGATGCCAGGGATAGCTGGGAGGCCCGCGGTGAGGTGGTTGATAAATCTAACTTCCTCGCTGTCTACGCGGAGGCCCATCTCAAGACATTGACGCCGGGAAACATCCGAATGGCATTCAAGAAGACGGGTGTGATCCCTATCGACCGCGGTGTTGTAACGGTGGACATGATGGCTCCCAGCCTCGAGTCCTCGTCTCGCGCAACTCTTCCTGTCCCACAATCGAGCCCCGTGAAAGCCATGTCAAACATGATCATCGATTATTTGGACTACCAGAAGATACAAGGCCAGCTGCCTGATGACGACGAGCCCCCTCCTGTCACTGACGACCAATCCCCAACCTCCCATGCACCCTATTTGTCCGCGCCGCTGTCGATAGCCTGTCAACCACCTCTGGATCATTCCTCACAACATCCTCTCCCTTGAAAGCCGCTTCGGCACCCCCTGCATTCAAACCATTCACCATCTCCCCATTTAAACCCGGTTCCCGCTATGCACACCTGCTGGAAAGACCTGTTGTTAGTGCACGAGAACAGGAGCTTGTCGACGCACTGCGGGAATCAGAAAACCGTGACACCCATCGCAAACGGAAGATGATTGAGATGCAAGCCGGCTCCCTCCTTTCCGGGATGTACGCGACGCGTGCCCAGACCCAGCTCCAAGCCCAGGAGACTAAGAAATCTCGTCGCAAAGGGAAACGGAAGATGGGTGATGAAAAGCGAAGTATTTCACGGGTGATGAATTTTTCAAGCTGGCACAGGAGGATGAGCAGCGGCAGAGGGAGGAAGAGGGCTGGCAAGGAGCAGAGGAAGGTGGCGCGAGATGCCCACAGTATTCGGCTGGCTGAATGGAAGAAGGAGAACGAGGAGATCAGGCGGCGGAACGAGGAGAAGAGGCAGGAGATGGCAATCGATGTGGCGGCATGGGAGCTGGAAAAGCAGGAGGCAAAGCAGGAGAAGAGGAAGGTGGGCTGGGAGAAGCCTAAGTGGAAAGACTATGGCCCAGAGAAATTGCTGGCGAGGCCCACGAAGGCGGACAAGGAGGACGACGACAGCGATGAGGAGTCGGCAAATGAGTCTGATGTGGTAGATTAGATTTTGATAACCCGGAGCCGATGATACCCGACGTGATTGTGACTGTCCCATTGCCCCATCATTCAACCGATAAACGATTTTGGCCTTGATCCTGGCCGATATAGGCTAATGCCCTGTCCGATGACCACAAGATCTTGTCCAAACACTCTTTTGGACCTGTTTTTGGGATCGGCCGACTCATTTTGGTAGAAATTGTCACACTTTAGGGTAAGAGCCGACTAAAGATTTGATTGTCCCATTACCAGGTACAAGACTGTACGTTCTCGCTAGACAATCTAGTAGTTCGTCCCACTCAAACGTAGCGACCTTGATTGATTGAAGCTTGCACAAGTATTCTGAGGGACGATACGTGCTCCCGCCCACCCCGAACACACACACACACACGTCGTATTGGATTAGATTTTGTGATTTTATATTTCGGTATATTTCACGCCTACACCTACACGCACCGTTTCACCGACTCGAGGCTGACAGCTCTGACTATGCCACCGGTGCCGTCCTCTCCCAGCAGGGTGACGATGGCAAGTGGCATCCCGTTGCGTTCTACTCCAAGAGCCTGAACGAGGTGCAGCGGAATTAAGAGATTCACGACAAGGAGATGCTTGCGATAGTGCGAGCCCTTGAGGAGTGGCGCCACTTCCTTGAGGGCCCGCAGCACCCGGTTGAGATCTGGACGGACCACAAAAACCTGGAATATTTCCGGAAGGCCCAGAAGCTCAACCGTCGCCAAGCTCGGTGGTCTCTCTACCTCTCCCGTTTCGACTTCTCGCTGCACCACCAACTGGGTCGCCTCATGGGTTGCCCCCGACGCGCTTTCTCGGAGACCGGACCATGGAGTGCAGGACGATAACCAGGACGTTACCCTGCTTCGACCTGAGCTGTTCCACGTTCGGGCCACCGAGGCCCTGGTTATTGCTGGCCCTGAGGCTCCCCCTCCTGCGCGACATTCGTGATGCGCTTGCCGGAGACCCCGACCTTGAAGAGCCCATTGCCCTGACTGCGAAGGAACTCCTCAAGGCCCGGGGTGTGCGGTCTGCCCGATGGCGTATTGAAGGTGGACTCCTTTACTTCCGGGGAAGATTGTCGTCCCCAGAGACAAGGACCTCCACCTACGCATCCTGGAGCAGCACCATGACACGCGCGTTGCAGGCCATGCCGGTCGTTTCAAGACTCTGGAGCTCGTGTCTCGGAACTACTGGTGGCCCCCAACTGTCGCGCCATGTCGGCCGGCATGTTGCGACTTGTGACTTGTGCTGCCGCACCAAAGCGCTTCGTAGACTGCCGATTGGTGAGCTCCACCCCACACAGATCCCCGAGGAGCGCTGGCACACCGTCTCAGTCGACTTCATTGTCGAGCTTCCCGAGGGCCCATGGATACGATGCAGTCATGGTCGTTGTCTGTGCCCTTGGGAAGAGAGCGCACTTCATGGAGTGTCACACCACCATTGACGCGGTTGGCGCTGCTCGGCTGTACTACCGGAACGTCTGGCGCCACCATGGCCTGCCAGAGAAGTACATTTCGGATCGTGGCACCCAGTTCATCGCAGAGTTCACCCGCGAGCTTTGGCGCCTTGTTGGGGTTACTCCAGCCACCTCTACGGCTTACCATCCGCAGACCGACGGCCAGACTGAGCACGTTAACCAGGAACTCGAGCAGTACGTCCAGCTCTTCACCAATTACAAGCAGGACGACTGGATGAGCTGCTACCTGCAGCGGAGTTTGCGTACAACAACCACATGCACTCCTCCACACAGCAGGTACCGTTCATGACAGACACTGGTCGGCTTCCACGGATGGGCTTTGAGCCCCACGCTGCACGTTCTAGGTTGGAGGCTGTAACGAGTTCCACGACCCGGATTGCGTCAGGGGTTTCTGAGGCGAAGGCCGCACTAGTCAAGGCCAAGGCAGAGTACAAGCAGTACTATGACCGCCGGCGGACACCAGCTCCAGACATCAAGGTTGGTGACCAGGTGTGGGTTGATGCTTCAGATATCTGCACCACCCGCCCTTCGGTGAAATTCTCCCACCGGCGTATCGGCCCCTTCAAGGTTCTGAAGGTCGTCGGTAATGGTGCCTTCAAACTGGAGCTGCCGCCCCGGTACTCTGCCCTCCACCCTGTCTTCCCCGTCGTGAAACTTCAGCTTGTGGAAGCCGATCCATTCCCCACTCGCCCCAGACACCAAGAGCCGCCACCCGTCCTCGACCTTCCTGGTGACAAGCAATGGGAAGTTGAGGAGATACTGGATGCCAAGATCCGCTATGGGAGTCTATGGTACTGGGTCCGCTGGAAGGGTTATGACCCGTCCCATGATCAATGGGTGAAGCACTCTAATGTCTTTGCCCCGGACGCTGTCGCTGCATTCTACCGCAAATACCCTTCCAAACCTCGCTCCATTGCCGTCACTGCCTTCGATTCCCTTCCCTTCCGTGACCGCTCTTCAACTCCAGCTCAGGTGCGATCTATGCGTCGAGGCGCCGCATTCCAAGGGGGGGATGATGTCAGGGGAACTCCCTCTTTTGGCACTACACAGCCACCTATGACGCAGGCCTCCTGCAGATTTCCCACTTTCCTGTCAAATCCCCAAAGCCCTATGTCATCGTGGAGTAAGGCATGTGACTTGGCCCAGGATCATTGCCGACTGCTCCGAGCTTGTGGGAACTAGTTACTATATGTTTACTGCACCTAGCGTGGGAATCCTCAGCCTTTCTTCTCTTTGGATTCTCCCTCGCTAGGTGCGCTGTGATGTATTCTTAGTAGCTTCTTAATTAACTTTGGATTCTCCCTCGCTAGACCCTCGAGACATCTCGGGTCCTAAAGGTTGCCCTTATAGCAATGTCAAGATGCATTATTTGATTCAGATTCAGTGTTAATACCGCTTAACTGGTCTGGTTGATTCATTGACACAAACTGTTTCGTTCTCGTAAGGAAAAAGCTCCAAAGGATCTGAATGCTGAAATCCAATGCAGTCATCTTCTTCCTCCTCTTCCTCAACACTTTTTTTTTTTTTTTTTGAATCCTTGTTATTTGCCCTTCGTCCCTAAAGACATGGTAGGCA
Source organism: Favolaschia claudopus (assembly GCA_037176885.1). Taxonomy (NCBI): domain Eukaryota; kingdom Fungi; phylum Basidiomycota; class Agaricomycetes; order Agaricales; family Mycenaceae; genus Favolaschia; species Favolaschia claudopus. Next base: position 512,467 of record JAWWNJ010000092.1, on the reverse strand, counting down.
TACTCGGTACTATGTGTAGCTAGATATCTGGATGGACCCTATCAATGTATGTGTAATCGACCGGCCGGCAGACTGTCAATCACGCCCACATTGGGCAGTGGAAAACGTACGCGCAAAGTGCGCATGAATAATGTAGGTGGGGGGTCTAGGCCTCACAATGGGGGCACTGGTGAGTATAATAAGAGAAGAAGAGAAGAGAAAATGGGAGGCATAGGACATGAGAGGCAACCTATTCGGGAGATGTGCTACGCGCAGTCCTAGACTTCGTTTTGGAATGCGAGACTCGGCACTGTGACCCATTGATGACAGCTCCGTGCTTTACTAGATGATCAGCATCGTCTTGAGAGGCGAAAGAAATGCGCATCGGTGCAGTCATGGGCCTCTGGGGCCCGTCCTTGTTGCGTAGAAATGTATAATACATCGGGGTTGCTTCCACACCGCTGGCACGTAGCCAGGTCATTAAGCCAGGCAAGTCTGAGCTGTAGCCAGGCTCGCCAATAGCCGGCATGAGAGGGGTGTTATGAACGATGACTGAGTGCCAAGCACCACCCCCGACGTTGATCTGAGGGATATCATACGGCTCTGGGAAACGGAGCAGCGGCTGAATGGTGTTCCATATAGTGGTGGCAGCCTCGGTGGCAAGCCTGCGGGGTGAATGTTCTGTCTTTAACACAGTTAACGGCAAGATTTCCGCCGTGGGTCCAGCGGATACTGTTGAGGTGCAGGGGGTAGGGCAGTGGAGGCTGTTTTCCCTGCTAGTGCTTCGAAGTAGACAGCAGGGTATGGACGGCAGGAGGGTGGGGCAGGGAGTGTATCAACGCGAAAAATGAGATCGGGAGTGAGACTATCTGACTCCGACGGTGTGCTCGTAGTTGGTGCGGGTGTGGGCGTCGAGCTGTGAGTAACGGGGGGCTTCGCTTCTTTCGGTGGGGCAGTTTGATCCGGCGAGCTATGCACAGCCTCAGCATACGTGGCATGCGTAGACGGCATAACGGAGGGAGCGGGCGTGGGGCTACAAGGTGAAGGTGCCTGCGCTGGAGTATCCAACAAATCAATGCGCCGACGGAGGGCATGAAAAACCCCTTTGGCATGGGCGGATAGAGTCGGACCAGGGTCAGTGTCGAGGATGATCATCATCGTGGCAAGGGCGAAGTCAAGCAGGCACTCGAAGCGGGTGAGGTGGTCAGATGTTGGATGAAGAGCAGAGGTCGTCGAGGCTAAGAAGCTAGCAGTCGGTATTGAGGGCGGGGGGAACAGTCTGTGGTTCCGCTTTGGTGGCGGGCACCGTATCGCCATGGTGGTTGCAGCGTGAGAACATCCCACTGACTGGAATTATTACACAGGCTGGATGCGAAGGTTTATGCACAAGGAGGCTTCCTCAACACTTGTTTTCGGCAACTCATCAGAGATGAACTGGTCATTCAATCCTCCAGGCCTTCATTGTTCGTGCTGCAAAGAAAGCCAAGCTTGACGACACTCTCGAGGCACAGTACATCCAGTATCTCGAGGTCAGTCTGTGCTCCTTCAACTCTGGCATTGTTACCTCTGATTACATGTTTCGTATAGACCCAAAAGACCGAGATGAGTGTGATGCCTTACAACATCTTCAATTGCTCAAGGTCAAGAGTCTCCTTAATGAGCTCACCGGTGACTGCATCACCCAATATCGGGTCTCTGCCGATTTACAGGTGTGTCTTACTCCCTTCGCAATGCCACTCTGATGATCATCTTCAAGAAAATATTCCGCAAATATATTTGGGGTCTTCTCACCCTTCCCAACATCAAGGTTTACAGTGGCGACCTTGAGATTGTTCTGATTGTGAGTGGCAATCACGGCTCACGCTGGGTTTGGTCCTGAAAATATTGCAGCAAGCAATGTGTGCCAATGCGATTAAAGGAATTCCTGCCAAGGACAGCGACGAGTATCCTGTTTTTCTTTCCGTTCTAGGACGCGAAGTTTCCGTTCAATGAAGTTCTCTGAGGCTGCAGTAAGTCAGGCTTGTACGGTAATTGTCTGGTGTCTCAATCAAAGCCAGGTCAAAGAATCCCTCGACAACGACAGTGATTACCGTAACATTGCACTCCTTGGACAACATATTGTGGATCACGCTTCGGACCAAACACTCATGCTTGGGTTTCTCATGTGTCTTGCTGTTATTGTGAGTTATTCACGTCTATCAAAGGATCTGTCATATACTGAAGTGAATTCTCGTTGCTCAGCGCGTGTCTGTTGCCCAGAATTGGAAGGAAAGCGAGTTCCGGAGCAATACCAATGATCAATCCCAGAGATACGTCAAGGAGGGTCCTGAGGCCTTTGTTTAGTGTGTGATCCATCTGTTGATTCTTCCTGAGCTGACCTTTTTCTCTCCACAGTACACTGAAAGAAGTATACAGGGATGATTGTGATCAGTACGGCGACCCGCCGGCAGCCAAGGTCAAAATTGAAGGCGATGCAACAGCAAAGTATCTGAAGAACCTAGCTGCCCGTGCGCCTGGGATCCAACGAACTCAGAAACGAGGAGGATCAAAGCGCAAGCACGGTTCCAAGAGGAACACTGATGACGATGCTGACACCCCCGCTGACGAGGAGACCAAGGGCGCTGGGGAGCCGGGGGCCGTCCACTGGCGAATAATTATAAATAAGTGAATCGTTTTAGTGTTTCAATTCATTCTCATTTCCTGTCATATCTCCCATTGTCTGAGCGTTCATTGGTTTTTATTCCCGGCTCATTCTACAATCGCGAGTAACAACAGTTCTGTTCAATGCCCCTTCAAAGTGCAGCTGTGTCTACACTACCTCTAATTCCAACTGGATTTGCGATGACTCTCTACTGCAGACATTTTGACATTGAGAGCTCGACATCAGTTTGACGTTTATGGCTCAGACTGACGTCCCGCTGATTCACCGACTTTTACTGATTTTGACGTCAAAAACGGAGCAGAATGATGTTCTTCTCCTACATCAAATGTAGTCACGGGCTGCATTCATTTTGCCGTTGAAGCTGGTTGGTGGTGTAGTAGCAAGGTGCATTTAGGTGATCACTGAGCACTATAGAAGGGTGTAAAGCTGGAGAGCTGTGTCTATACTCAGTCCTGCCTCATAACTTCCATCTTTGTGACAACTGTGAGACCTAAGTGCAGTGTAAACAAATGATGAGGCATTGGTTCAAGGAAGTTCGACAGGAAGCGGAAGAATAGCCTTGAATAATGACAACACTGATGTTGGATTATGTTTGGAAAATGTAAATGGAATAACATGTTTCCTTTTGAAGTATATGATGAATTATTGCCATGTTAGGGGTAGATCCTAGGATTCCAAGATTCAGTGGAGCCTACAAGGTCATGGGGCCATTTTTATTGTCTTATAAGGAATGTTTGGTTCATTATTTCCCTATTATTTCCGGGGTCCGGAAATAATAGGAATATTCTACGGAAATGATAGGAATATATACTATTTCCGGACCCCGGAAATGATGGGAAAATGATAGGAACATTTGATATTTCCGGACTACTTCTGGACCCCGGAAATAATAGGATTATTTCAGGATTATTTTATATTTCCGGCCTATGTCCAGGACATTTCCGGGGCCCGGAAATAGTGGCTTGCCCCAGTGTCAGAAAGTCTCTACCATTGCAGCGCATCAGGAAAACAGTTTCGAGCTAGCGGAGCTGGTACCAGCGCTCACAGCTGTGCCAGCTCACCAGAATATCATCTGGCTACATTATTGGATACACGGCGCCAGAAATTGTATTCTGGGCATAATATTGATTCTCATTGATTCTTTCAATTGACTGCTTCGTGCATATACAGGAGAGAACAATGAAGCATTGTATAGCAATAGTGAATACATAAAGATGTAATGTACATGATCACCGCACCGGTGTGCGCACGTACCAGGAGGAACTTGTGTGAAGGCGAATTAGGGCGCGAAGACCGACGAGACCTGATACAGGTGTTCAGACATACACCAGAACCCGAGAATTAAATGAAACATACTTGTTCACCATTCTAAGGAATCTCATCTCGCCCGGGACTGACCCCACTCGAATAACAGACACGTTGCTTGAAAGGGCGGCAACTTTGATGACTTGAAGGGCCAAGGGAAGACTTGATGTGGACAGATGACTCAATGACGTCGATTTGAGGAGACGACGATGACTTGAGGATCGGAGGGTGGCCGGAACACAGGTATAAGAGAAGGATGTTGCTTGAGGGCTTGAACAAGGATGCTTGCTTGAAGGCTTGGCAGTACTTGCATGAAAGATTGAAAATGCTTGTTGAGGACACTTGCGAGGGCTTGACGAGCTGGAGGGGGGTAAATAGCAGACAACAACGCGACGCCGACAGGAGCAAGGTCTTGAAGTAGCATTGAACGAGCAACAAAAGTGGTTGAGGGTCTTCACCGATGCACAGGACATTTGCGGACGTGCAGAAGGCGCGGGGGGGATGAGGGGGAGAGGGTGAAGATGGTGGGAGGAAGCAAGGAGTGACTGATGTGGCAACAATCGTTGATCAACAATGTGTTGGCAACATCACGTGTCAATCGGAGTTTGAATGACTTGGTGAAATTTCGTCAACAGCGAATGTTGCAGTTAGGACAAATTGCCGTTGTCGAAGTCGTATCTGAGTGGCAGCGAGTCAATCCGGCATAGGACCCCCGGGCAGTACTCCGAAGCACGGCTGCTGCTGATTTGAAAGCCATCAAGATTGCCGAGATCCTGACAACTGATGGCTGTGCTGGCACTGCTGGCAACATTCTGGCGCCAGTGATACCAGCTCGGCCAATGTGCCAGCTCCGGCCAACTGAAAACTGTTTTCCTGATGCGAAGGAAACGTACAGTTGATGATGGTCAGAATTATCAGTGCTGGGGCGAATGATTACATACTTCAAAGAGACTGAAACGGATTGTATGTACTGAGCAAAAGAATGTGTTGGTAATGAGTTACGAGCCGATGGGGGCTGCGGCGCAACACTGACGTTGTGCTAGAACATCGTCTTCATCATCGGAGTCCTTGTCTTGTTCAGCATCCAAATCAAAGTCGACATTTTGAAACATTTGACTGAAAATCAAGGTAAGCTTGGCAAAGGCAGAGATACATACATACCTTTGCTACCATTCCAAGACGTCAATGACCCACGGATGTTCGGGCTCAGCAGTGAAAAGCTTCAAGATAAAATTGAATAATCTTTTGAAGCTATACTTCCCGTCGTGTGGTGTCCACTCGCTCGTTCCGAGAGTCGTGCGTGCCTATTCGTGAGCAAAAGAAGAAAGGAAGGAATACTATTACCTGAACGACAGCGTAACAAATCATTGCGGAGTCACCTTTTTGACGTTATGGAGTGATGTGTTGCAAGTTTTTGAGATCTTCTCGGCACTGGAGAGAGCAGCGCTAGGCCCGAGCCAGATGTGGCGAAGGAACTGTTGAGAAGTGAGCAACAAGTAGAGATATCATAGGTGAGACTCACCCGAAGTACTGCGTCGCTGTGAAGTAGACCTGCATCAAGATTGTTGGGGTCGAATTTGCCGTCTTCGTAGAGGAATGAGGGATACGGCTTGTGTTCGAGCTGATATTTGCCAGCCACGATCTTCTGCAACAGTCTGCCGATTGCAGTCAGCCGAGAAGGCTGTGAGCGATGATAGACAAGACACTCACACATTCGGGGGGGACAGCTTGATGATATGGACAAACACCATAAGAAGGACATCTCCGAGGGAAACTCCAATACTCACTCTGCGGCTCGTTGATCGTCGCTGGATAGAACAACATCAGTAAGTCTCGTGTCACCATTGAAACCAAGACTCACAATGACGAGCCCCCCTCTTGTTCTTGCCTGAAGCAGAATCCAAGTCAGAGAATGATATGGAACGATTGGAAGGAACGTACTCAACATCAGGCGCGGGGGTGTAACACAAGAGCGGAAGTTTGAGACGATCTCTATAGCTGACAATATAGTAGCGGAGTATGGGGTGCGCTGATACGCGTGGTCAATTTTGCGCGTATTTATCTAGCTTTTGTAGTGACTTGTGGCACAAATACCCATATTAGCTGCATGGCACTAAGGGCTTTACTCGACTATCAATAGGAAGTCAGTACTCCTGTTCATGGTGACTTGAAGGAGGATCAGAGTGAGCTCCGAGCTGCTGGTCGTAACGTTACTGGAGATAATCATAGAGGCCCGCGGCACACGGAGTAACCCAAGGTTTTGGGGGTTGCAAGAGTAACAGATGAAGACTGAGTTGAAGTGCAGTCTGGACTTGTAGTAAAGCAAGACGGAATGTCGGAGGAAGGCCCGCGGAGTATCCAAACGAAAGGTCTATGAGATACATAGACGCCGCGGACCTGGTGAAGACTTACAGACAAGTTGCCGCACCAATGTACCTTGAACATAAGGGTGCCGGACGTTGGATCAACGGCAGGGTGATGCCTCAGATCTGGAACAGTGATTGCGGACATCCATCACGTCACGGAGCATACTCCGCGGACTCGGCATGTACATCACGGAAGCTCTTTCCAGTATGCCGCTGATGAGATAGTTTGACACTGAAGCATAGGAATGTCTTAGACGGTGATCTGATGGTCTGGAAACAGAACTAGAGATCTAGAAAGGTCTAGACGGAGTGGAGCAACCATATGATTCAGAGGATCTACATGGATGCCGGGGAGACACGTCGGAGCGGAACAGTGATACACATCCGCGGATGACCAAGATAGTGATTCAACCGTGAGATGGTCAGAATAGATGACTTTTCATGGACGGATCGTGACGATTCAGAGCGGCAGGCGGCTGCTAGACCTACGTATACCTAACCCCAACTCAATTGTTTCTGTATCTTGACTCAGATTTGTTTACATCATGTATTTTCTTGGCATTAGTATAAAAGGACATGTATTTCTCGTCGTTTGTCTAGTTCATCGCGCGCAGGTCATTGACGGCGTTGGTGTACTCAGGCAGGGACGTAGAGGCATTTAAATTGGAGTTATCTGCTTGCTAGTTTTTGTCTTCATTAGGAACGATTTGTTGAAGTTCAGACAAGTGTGAATTAAGACTTAAGTTTCTAGAAGCGTTCACCCGCGGAAACTTTGGACTGTGGAGTTTTGTCGTGGCATAGCCAACCCAGTAACCTTCCACGGACTTGGCCTGTTTGAGCATTGCTCGCCCCCATTTACCAGTGTTGCGTTTGACTGGTCCACTTAACCTGCGGACTACTCAGAATCAGTTGAAGTGAAAGTGTGCTTAAGAGTGAACTAGTATCTCCCCAAGTTGAAGAGAGTAGACGATCTATCCGCGGATGCATCGTGTTCAGACTTGCCTGCACGTAACCTGACGGGATACGATTAGTGCCTTGGAGCTTGTGCTATATAAAGGAGTGTCAAACGTACCTGAGAGCTTGGAAGTTCAGGTCTACAGTCGCAGTGGCACTGTAAGAAGTGTGTGGTGTACGAGGCATTTCTAGCAATTGGCTGGTGTCTAATATATTCAATTCGCCCTGACTGTCGGAGTTCCTCCCAGTCTTGTATCCTAAAAACCGATATACCTTGTTCATTGGAAAGTCCGCGGACGGAGTTCCTCTAAACTATAGTCAGTAAAGAACTTGTTTTGCGTCAGTTCAGACCAGTAGACGAAGTTGAACTACATCTGGATTTCGGATTGGACCCCACGAACTCAATAGGAAGCACTTGGTGTATCTTGTTGAGACATATATAAGTGTTGGAGTGTTGTGTGTGTTGGTTGAGTTGTTTGTGTGTTTTGTAGTGGATTAGTCCATTGCGCACTTTGCATCTCATATCAATATATTCAAGTGCAGTGTTTCATCTGGAGCCCACCGCGAGGGGTCCATTTGTCTCTTGGTTGTTGAAGCAAAACAAGTTGCTATAGTTGGGAGAGTCTAGAAGAGGGACTTTCCGGGAAAAGTTGAACTAGTCAACATTTCCGCCCCTTGAAAACGAAAGAGTTCGGGGAAGAGCAAACATCAGCGTAGCCCGTCTCCATTAAATACCGGAGCAGGTTCAAGGAGTTTGCTAGAGCAAGCCAGGGTTGCATTACAAGAACCCGCTCAAGCGTCGACTTCAAGGAGCAGTCTTATACCAGAGACCGTAAATTGGGGATCCTCGGCGTCTGGCAGAAAACCCCGTACGACCAAAAACTCCAGTACCGGACAGTCGTATAGTTCATCTCCTGTTCGCAGAAGAAGAAGAGCGAGTTCCGCGGAGGAATTAGACTTGACAGAAGCGTTTCCTTTCCAAGGACAGGCTATCCCTTCGGACGGCGAGCAGTCTGATCATTTGAATCAGAACCTTGAGGCTATTTCGAACTCAGTAGCCAATCAAAACCCCCTACAACAAAACACTATGGCCCAATATGACGAATTAGATAAGACCAAGATTCCTGACTTGTTTGGGAGACATAACCTGAAGTTTGAAGATGACTCCGGGGATTTGCCCAAGTACTTGTCGGGGATTGAGGACCTTTTTGAAAAGCAGGGGAACATTAGTGATACAGCCAAAAAGTGGCTAGCGCAACACTATGCGAACAGTAAGATCCAGAAAGAGTGGACTGCGTTGTCGTCCTATAAAACTGGAACTTATGATGATTGGAAGGCGGATGTGATCAATTCGTATCCAGAAGTACGAGCAGTTGAGAAAGGCTCCCGCGCGGGATGGGCCTCCTGGCTTAAAGGCTGGAGGAATCGTCCTGTGAGACTTGGCGAAGAAAATAAGTTGTCAACTTTTATTCGCGAGTTCCGCGGACGCGCAGGAACCATGAACCAAGATAGGGAATGGTTATCTCAGAGAGAGTTGGCGAGAGATTTTCTTGAGGGAATTCACCCTACGTTCAGAGATGATCTCCGTTCAATTATCATAACCAAGTCTCCCACGGAGTTGGGTTCCTACCAGCGTGCCAAAAAGGAGTTTGAGACTGCAAATCCGGGCAAGGTGTTTAAAGCACCACAAACGCACCAGGATGATTTGTACGAGTGGACGGACTTCGAGGATATTTTGACGACTCTTATGAAGAATAACGACTCAATATTCTTTGGAGATACATCCGACGGAAGACGGAAAGCGACAGTGTTGTATGGCGCAGAAGAGGATGAAGGCGAGAAGTTGAAAGCTCGTCTTGATAGACTGGAGAAAGAGACTCAGGCAAGTCAAGAGCGCATCTCCAAGGATGTGAAGGATAATGTCGAACAAGCACTTGCTGGACATCTGGATAAGTTCACCGCGGACCAAAAACAGATTATGTCCAAAATGCATGAGGCTTTGGAGAAGGGCACGTCCAACAATCCGGGGAGGTCTGGCGATAGATCTGATTATAGAAATCATAACACTGGTGACAAGCGTCCTAGAAGGGATGAGCGTTACTACTGTTGGGAGCTATATCATTATATTGGCAACTGCAAAGAGCGTGCGACGGACCTAGCGGGTGGAGTTCTTTCCCTCTCTAAGGATGGGAAACTTCAGACCTTCGACGGGAAAAATATTCCTATTGAACCACGCAACAAAAGTCCGATGACCAAAGCGCGCGACTATTACAGTCACCGAAATAATAGCTTCCTGCATGAGGATCATTTTGCTGTTTGCTTTACGTCGGCTGGTTCTACCTCGGCAGACGCAGAGCAAGGTTCAACTCCGCAGGAGTCTCCTGGGAACACAGGAAAGTCCGCGCAGGATGAACAGATTGCTAGGCTCGAAAACAACATTGGGGAACTTAGGCAACTAATTCTCCAAGGAGGACGGGATTTTACCCGGTGAGGGAGACCCGATCACGGAAGGCTCCTGAGGAACCAAAGACGAAAGACCGTGAAGAAAATGATAAAAATACAAAAAAACAGTCAGACGAGCGTTCGAGTGGAAAGAAGTCCAAGAAGCCTGAGATCGAGAATCGAGTTGAAGTTGTAATGGAGAGAAGGAATCCCCCACGGAGACCTAGAGTTACTGTGGAGGAGGTCAGCGACTCCGAGGACGAGTCAGCGGATAAGAAAAAGGCGTCAGAGAAGGAACTTCCCTTCAAAGATGTTAAGCCTCTATCTGACCCCGCGCCTCGACCTGCACTACCCAGGAAACCCAATGATGAGCAACCTGTTAAGCCAGGACCAGTTGAGCGAAAGCCTCGAGCGCCGCGGGACACGCAGCGTAAAGATGCAGCTACGGCAGAAATTGTCAAGAGCATTCGTGATACTGTAATTCCGGTGAAGTTGGGGGCTCTCTTGGATAGTAATGACAACCTTCGTCGTACATTAGAAGGCGGTAGCAAGAGGAAAAATAGGAGTCGGTTCTTGAAGACAACTTCAGGCGAGATTATTCCAGCTAGGGTCCAGAATTTTATGGTTCAACGAGTCTCTGAAGAATCTGAGGAGAGCTCCGCGGACGAAGATGAAGGACTAGAAGATAATGTGCGGGAAGAAGAAACATCTTGTGTGACGGTTGACGAGTCAGGAGCGACTGTCTCAGTGTTATACTTTGACACCTACCCAGAGTTAGTTACCTCCGGGGACGGGGACCTTCCGCAAGGAAGTGTGATCTGTGGTGACCCAGTATTGCAATACTTTGAGTCGCTGCCAGCTGGAAAAGAGCCTAGGAAGGTGAAGGTCCCTTCAGTACCTTCCGCGGTGAATTCTGGAGGACTCCGGTGTGTTCGCCCAACCATATACGGAAAATATGTGGAGGCCATTACAGATAGTGGGTCACAAATTGTGTCCATGAACGCCACTCTTGCAGAAGAGCTTGGTCTGCAATGGGATCCTAAAATCGTTTGTGATATGGTGGCCGCCAACAACCAAACTCAGACAACCATGGGGTTGGCGAAAAATGTACCATTCAATTTCAATGGGATTGTGATGTACCTTCAGGTGCACATACTACCAAGCGTTCCCTATGAGGTACTTCTAGGGAGGCCTTTTGAAATTTTGGCGGAGACAGTTTTCGCAAGCAAAAAGTCCGGCGAAGTCGAGGTTACAATTACAGATCCGTATACAGGACGCACTAGTACTTTTCCTACAGTGCCCCGCGGACGTAAATTTAATCGAGACACTGGAAAATCTGAACCACCTGAACCTGCTAAAGCCAAACAGGATTTTCAGAGGTCTTCGAGGAACTCGTAGAGGGGGGAGAAGCCACTGTAGCGTTTGAGTTGGATGAGCAGGGGCAGTTGATTTGCATTGGTTATGGATTTCCTAAGTCGGGTGATGTTGTGACGCAGGCAGACCGTCAAATGGCGTATTTGATGGCCTCTCAGCAGAGTTTTAGTGGTGATAAGGACGCCTCCGTTCTGTTGAGCCAGTACGCTGGAACAATGGAAAAAGACAAGGGAATGGATATTTTCTTGTTTAAAGAGGACGGTCCGCCGAGTAAGCCGAAGAAGCGGTCGAAAAAGTTGAACCGTGGAAAGAAGAAGAATGCCAAACGTAAGGCTAAGCGCGTGGAGGCGGCTCTTCTGACGGCGGAGTCAACAAATGTTGCAGCAGGTGGTGCCGAGGAGCCGATTGATCCGGTCCGCGGACTACCGCCTAAGAATGTGGTTCACTTAGATTTGCCTGTACCTGATACACCCAGGCAGCAGTTCGTAATGGAGCAGCTTGACCCCAAGTCTGAACCAGAGCGGGTGTTTGCTAACAAGTATAAGCCCGTGGCAGACAAAGTGAGGCCCATTTTAGGTCGAGTTGATGAGAAGTTTAGGATAGTGCGGAATATCACTGGTGATCCGCTGAAGGACATGCCGACGATCAGTCCGCATCCTCCAGAGTTTGCACCTACTGGGAGATATACCGCGGAGCGGAAGGAAGTGTTCGACAAGACTCATGACAATGGCTTCTTATTGGCTGAGGAAATGAAACTGTTGAACCACTTCATGATGGAGCATAATCAGCATTTTGCTTGGGAGGAAGACGAGCGCGGACAATTTAAACATGAATTTTCCTCCGCCCGTGGACATGCCTGTGGCGCCTCATACGCCTTGGGTATGCTCGCAAATTCCAATTCCCCCCGGACATTTCGATGAGTTCTGTCGCATCATTAAAGCTAAGATTGATGCCGGCGTGTATGAACCTTCGAACTTGTCTTACAGATCGCCGATTTTTGCTGTCATCAAGAAGGATGGAAAATCTTTACGGATTGTACATTCGTTGGAAAGACTTAATGAAGTAACCATTCAACACTCTGGAGTGCCCCCGGGTACTGAGAAACTAGCAGAACATTTTGCTGGCAGAGCTTGTGGTGCTGCATTGGACATGTTCGTTGGATATGATAACAGGGATCTCGCAGAATCCTCCAGGGATTATACTACGTTCCAGACGCCTTTTGGTGCACTGAGGCTAGTTAAATTACCCATGGGTTGGACAAATTCTGTTCCTATCTTTCATGATGATGTTACCTATGTCTTGAGAGATGAGATTCCGCATGTTACAATACCTTACATAGACGACGTACCGGTCCGCGGAGGTCCAACGAGGTATGAGACGGGAGATGGAGATTGGGAACGGATTCCAGAAAACTCCGGCATTCGCCGATTTGTGTGGGAACATGTTCAAAATTTGAACCGTATTGTTACTCGCATGAATTATGCTGGTGGGACGTTCTCAGGGAAGAAGTTGGTGCTCTGCGCTGATGAGTTTGAGGTGGTAGGACATTTATGTTCGTACCGCGGACGTCTGCCTGCCGGATCCCAAAAGAATTGATGTGATAAACAATTGGGGCCCCTGCGATACTTTTACGCAAGTAAAGGCATACTTGGGTACTGTTGGAGTCTTGAGGAGTTTTATTGAAGGGTACAGTTGTGAAAAGTAGGAGGAGAGGGAAGGGGTGAGACCAGTATGCTGGCTCGACTCAGACACAGATGGACGCAGCGGACAAGAAGCGACGAGTGTATTGATACGCGATAGTACATCAATACCAAAGCACGCCGAAACAAACTACGTATTCTCACACTCCCACCTGATGAGACGTGCGAGACGAGGAAAAACAAAAGGCGAAAAACAACTCCCACCGGAACCAAAGTCCATCAAATCCGAAGCGGGATCTGAACATTTCCACCATCTTCATCGTCACTGTATGCATCACCCCACATATGCACCTCCACCTGAGGAGCGTGCGCGTGCGCCGCAGACTCAGTGCGGTTCCGAGGGGCGTTCCCCATGACCCAATCCTTGATGTGCTGGGGCATGTCGTGGATGCAGCGCGCAGCAATATGACCCGAGCGACCGCAACGATGACAATGGCTCTCGTTAGTGGGGTCGCACCAACGGTAACCGTGATCGTCAACACCGTCTCGACTAGCCGAACCAGATCCTCCACCGCCACCACCTCTCCTCCCACCCGAACCGATGCTCAAATGATGTGCCGCCATCGCAAGATTCAGGTCATCATCCTCCTTAACGGGGGGTTTGACCCTAGCACTACGTAGAGTTGCAACAACGTCTTTGAGCGTCAGTTTGTGGGGTGTGGCAGTGATGGCAGTACGGACGGTGTCCCAGGAAGAATGGAGGTTGAGAAGCAAGACGTCAATGGTCTCTGTGTCGCTGGGATTACGATCCAAGCCTTCAAGAGCTTTGCGTGCGCGGTTCACCTTGCTGATGAAGATGTCGATAGGAGCGTGGGGGTCGTGTTGCGCTTTTTGGAAATTGGCGGTGGCAATGAGACGGCTACCCACATTGGATTCTTGGAAGCGGTCCTTGAGCTCTGTCCAAGCAGCAAGAGCAGACTTTTTATCCCGGATGTAGCCCTTGTAGTCACGGCCAACGTGGGAATAAATGTGCCAGACGAGCTCCCGGTCGATGTCGGCTTTATCTGTGGGGACTTTGTCGACGCCAAGAGTCATGTATTCGGCTCCGCAGCCTAGAAAGAACATGGCGAAGGTATCGCTCCAGTCTCCCCAATTATCCTCCTTCAGATCCTCAACGCCGTTTAGACCATGGAGAACGGCGGTAGGAATAGGCATGGTGGGGAATCGAGAGCGTGGGAAGAAAGTTTCCGCAGTGACGTGGCGAAAAAGGAAGTCGCGAGAAAGGTGCGAGAGAGAAGAAGAAAGCTGGGAGGAGCAGAGAGCACTCGGAGGCCCAGAACCTGTGAAAAGTAGGAGGAGAGGGAAGGGGTGAGACCAGTATGCTGGCTCGACTCAGACACAGATGGACGCAGCGGACAAGAAGCGACGAGTGTATTGATACGCGATAGTACATCAATACCAAAGCACGCCGAAACAAACTACGTATTCTCACAACGGTGACATAGTCGCACCTATCAATGATCTTACCAAGAAAGACATCGTCTTTAAGTGGTCCGCGGAGTGTGATGAAGCGCAGGCAAGGATTAGGCAGAGGTTGAAGGATTGCCCCGCGCTCAAGCCTTTGAGATACGATTGGCTTTCAGATATAGTATTACAAGTGGATACGTCTTGGCGAGCTATTGGTATAATTATCTACCAGCTTGATCCAGACGACCCTAAGAAGAAATACTATGCGCGGTTTGCGAGTATAACGCTAGGGAAAACTGAAGTGAACTACTCACAACCCAAACGAGAGTTGTATGGGATGATGAGAGCTCTTGAAGCCATGTACTACTGGATTTTCGGAGCAAGGAAGCTCGTGGTTGAAACCGATGTGTTGTACATCAAGGGCATGTTGAAAAATCCTGGAATGGGTCCAAATGCTACAATAAACCGTTGGATTGAGAAAATTCTCATGTTCCATTTTAAGTTAAAGCATGTTCCTGGTGAAAGGTTCGCCCCCGATGGATTGTCAAGGAGAGATCCTTTCCCCGGGGATGAACAGTTGAAAAACTCCGAGGAGGGCTATGATCAGAATGAGCCTCCCGAGGACCATGAAGATGTTGTAACAGACGGGCAACGGCCCTTGGAATTTGAAGAGTTTAAGCACCTTATTGATAAAAAGGGTGGTTACCTTCTGATGGAGCCTGAAGCGTTGAGTGTCGAAGATTTCGCGGAAGAGTGTATGCTCGCTGCGTCCGCGGAGGCAGACATCGCAAAGGCAAGACAAACGGCCTATGAAACGGATGGAAAATCAGTTCCAAAGTATATTTTAATGATGGAACCATTAATTCCTGACTTAGAATTGAAGTGGAACAAAGATAAGCGTGAACCGTATGATGAAGAGCATCGCACGGAGTGGATGAAAAAGAGAGACGCAAAGTTACCATTAATTAAGGAATGGTTAGCGGACCCTTTAATAAGGCCCGCGGGGATGAATGACGACCAGGAATATCGAGCTTTTGTCCGCTCTGCCTCACATTTCTTTTTGAAAGGGGGGAGGATGTATAAAAAAGCGATTGGAATGGCTCATCAATTAGTAGTTGACAAGGAACACCGTATGTTTATGATGAAGGCTGCTCATGATAGCCTGGGTCATCGCGGAAGTTATGCCACTACGGAGTTGATTTCATTGAGATTCTGGTGGCCAGGATTAGAGTGTGACGTTTATTGGTATGTGGCGACTTGCCTACCATGCCAGAATAGGCAGCACACCTTGATCAAAGTCCCGCCTGTGGTAACGGATACACCAAGTCTTTTCCAAGTAATCCATACCGATGTGATGGTGATGGGACAAGTCTCAAATAAGTGTGGACTTGTGGTTGATGCAAGGGACTCGTTGAGTTCCTGGTTGGAGGGAAGACCATTAGTAAGGGATTCCGCTCAGGCAATTGGAATGTTCCTGTTTGAAGATATTATCTGCCGTTGGGGTTGCCCAAAGCGGATTGTAACAGACAACGCGGGGCAGTTCAAGAAAGCCGTGGAGTGGTTGAGGCAGAAATATGGAATAGCCAATGTTCAAATTTCGCCTTATAATTCGCAAGCTAATGGCAAAATTGAGTCTGGACACTTTCAAATGAGACAAGCGTTGTTCAAGGCGACTGGAGGGAGCCCCGCCAAATGGTTCTGGTTCTTCCATGTGATGCTTTGGTCCGACAGAGTCACAGTGAGGAAGGGTCTGGGGTGTTCACCATATTTTGTGGTAACAGGAGCGCATCCAATATTACCGTTGGATGTTGAGGAAGCAACGTGGTTAGTAGAGTTGCCAGACCGAGTGTTGACCACCGCGGAGCTTATTGGATACCGTGCACAAGCTCTAGCCAAGCATGTCTCCCATGTTGAATATATGAGAGAGCGTGTTGACCATGCAAAACGATTGGCAGTTCAGAAATTTGAACGGAACCATAAGCATGCGATCAAAGGCTATGACTTTAAGCCTGGAGATTTAGTTCTGGTGCGACACACGGAGGTAGAAAAATCATTGAACTCGAAAATGGAAAAGAAAGGAAGATACCTCGGACCTATGGTTGTGATAAGACGCACCGAGGGAGGAGCATATATCCTTGCAGAGATGGATGGGTCTTTATTCCAAGACAGAATCGCTGCAGGAAGGGTAGTCCCTTACTTAGCGAGGGAACGAATCCAAATTCCGAAGAACATTCAAAAGTTCATTGATATCTCTACGGAGGCGTTGGAAAAACTAGTAAACGACGAGCCCGCGGAGGGTACAGAAGAGAGGAACAAAAGGTCTAAGAAGTTAAATGATATTGCCTTCGACAAAGTCAACATCAGGGTATCGCCCCAAGACTTCGAGGATACAGAATCTTCCCAATCTGAATCTGGAAGCGAGGAGGAAGAATCGTTTGGACTAGATGATGAACAGGAACAAGTGGGCCCGCGGAATAGAAAGTGATTAAAGGTTGTGGCCATATTTGCCCCTACCGAACAAATAGTCATGAGTATATTTCGGGTGTGATATTGTGAGAAAACGTACTTGTCCGGAGATTCCACGGACGTAGGAGGAATCCCCGGAGGAATGAGCTCGGAGATGCGAGCTAAGACGAGCTGCTTGGCGGAGTCGTTGTACATGTTGATGTCGAGTTCTTTGCGGAGATAGGCGAGTTCGTGAACATCTGTGATCTGAGAGAGAGCTTGAACGAAAGCCCTCCTTACGATAACGGATGCCCCGCTGAAGGAAATAGAAAGCGAGGTCGAACTCTTCTGCGAGCTCTCCAAAGTGGAACTTGTCGTTGCCAAACATGATAACTGGGGGGGCGAAATCAGTAATGAGCAACCCCGTGGAGTGATTGGGAACGTACCAGGACCACCGCGCTCGTGGAAAGTGGCGAACATATTGTTCTGCTTGGTGAAAGGGCAAGTGCGAAACTTGCGGAGGCAAGTATCGCAAGGCGCGCCCCAGGACTGAGGATTGCAAGTCGCAGAGCCGTACTCCGCTTCGCAATTAGAACAGGCAGTAGTAGGCTAAAGTCTTCCCCTGAATAAGGAGCAAGATATGGAGAGAACGGAAGCGCACCTTGTTATCCGCAAAGAAAGCAAGAGTGTAGCGGAGACGTTTGCGGACCTCCAGAATCTTAGGCTCCCTGGTAGTGGAGGCGTCGAAGTTGTAGCCAAAAACTTCGAAGAGCGCCTATCTCGTCCATGGGATAGAAAGGAGCGTCCCACTCAGGAGGAGGCGAAGGAGGATAATCTGAGTAGTAGTCGGCGTAGTCGGGTTGTAAATTCTCCTCGTCGTATGGGTCGCAGCACATAAAAGAGCGGAAGGGGTATTTGGGATTTGGAAGCTCCGCGCAGCTGTCTTTAAATCAGGCAGGGCTGCTGAGACATTACCCAGCACTTTGGACACTCAGGAGTGTAGTTGCGATCGGTTGACTGAGCAATCACAGCTTAAATAGTTCAACGCAGTGCCGTCGGAGCGTTTTGAATGGTATCCAGCGGAAAGAAACCCAATTTGTAGAGAAATTGAGGCCCGCGGACCCCTCACCACGAATGACAAGCGTTGCGGGAAGAGAAACGATTGCGCTTGGAACGGAGTACAAAGTTGAAGTCAACGATAAAGCCACAATCTATTCAGAATTTGAGTATGTAGGGAATCAACCAGCGTAAGCAACTGAAGGCTAAGACGCTAAGGCTCCCGCGGCTCATACGATGAAGAGGTTTGAGGTTGTTCATAATCTGAGACGGAGATTGGTGCCCCGCGGAGCGGAGTTTTCACTCTCAGAATTGAAGAAAGCAAGGGAAATCACACAGAGGTGGCTTGACAAAACAATTGTATTGCAAGCACTACTGGAAATACGATACGCCCGGGCTGATAGAGACTGTGGTTGCTGGTTGAGCAGCGGAAGTGTGTCTGTTGAAGACACATGTGTCTGTTGAAGACACATGTGTCTGTTGAAGACACGAATATAAAAACGGAAACTTGTGGCTAAATAATCCTAGCAAGGGATTTAAGGCTGCGAGGGCGCGTTAAGCTGAGACCAGTGCGCAAAGAAGAATTTGTGTACACCATGCGCGCTGTGCGGACGACGGATAGGCCTGTCATCAGGATACTTCTGGTAGAAGTTCGAGGTAAGCTTCTCGAGATGGTCGTCGTACTTATTGTATTCCGACAACCAGAAGCGAAACTTGAAGGCCGCGGAGCGCATGCTGTGGCAAAGAAACTCCGACTGAGTGCGAAAGTCGTGAGGATCCATTTCTTCAGCATGGACATTGGCGTTATGAACCGCTTTGTCCATGATCACAGGGTCTGTGATGACAATGAGATCATGATGAAGATCTATTGTATAGTGAGATGAATAACGGAGTAAGAGACGTTGAAACGTACTCGGGAAATGGGGTTCGTGGAGCATATCGACTGCCGCGTCCGCCAGACGAGTACGCTTGCGACCACGAGCGGCGTCATCAGGATCAGCGATCTCCGCAGGAGGCTTGGGACGAAATCAGTGAAAGGGAGTCGTACAACGAAAAATTGGACTCGCCTGAAGGCCCGCGGGAGGTTCCACCTAGTACGACTTGCGTATTAGAGGGATACAACCGTGAGAAGTTGATTATGTACCATTGAGTCGTCCTGGTCGAGAAAGGCTTGTTCCTCTTGGGCGGCCTGAGCTCTGAGCTTGCGCTAAAGGAAAAGAAATTTTCAGTGAGTAGGGTGCATGGAGATGGAGCGTACAACTGTGCGACAAACGTTTTGGAACATCTCCTCTGGAATCGGATCGTCAACGATTTCAACTGACGCATCGCGTTTCTTGTGCGCCTTACCCTCGGAGATTTTGGAGTCCTTGGGTTTGACGGGGCAGGCGTCAATACCGTGTTGAGTCGACGAGCAAGACCCACACACGTTGATCTGCTCGAGAATTTAGATGGACGGACAAGAAAAGAAGGAATAAAAGCGGAGCGCACCGTTCCGCGGGAGTTATTCTTCTTGTTGTTCTTGCCACCGTTGGTCTTGTTGAACGAAAGACCTCCGGGGACCGCGCCAGAACCTGCACGGTAATTGGCCCCGTACGCGGCAAGCAAGTAAGGAGTAATATTCATACCTTCCTCCTTGTCAATGTCCATCTGTAGACGATTAAAGTGAATCGTAAGGTGGAGAACGCCTAGAGAATACCTGGTCAGCGACAGACGCCTCGTCCGCGGAGTCGTCACCGTCGGTATCCTCAGCGACCTCCTTGGACTTGTGCTGAAAGGAATAAGTCAGTACAGAAGCTGAGATAGAAGGATAAATAAAAGAGGCGCACCTTGGCCTTTTCGTCCTTCTTCTTTTTCTTCTTGGCATTGTGGTAGCGGTTGATCAACTGGTTGAGCGTAACGTTGTGACTGCTGGGAATGCGGAAGCCGTGCTCGTTGACAGCGAGTTGAAGCTGGTCAGGGAGCCCTAGAATGATCTGGGTGACGGTAGCATTCTGGGGGTGCTGGAGCGCGGAGGCCATTGGGAGAAATCCGGTCTGGAAAAACCCCGCGGGTCAGCATAGTAATAAGCAATGGAGTATAGCGGATGTACGACGCGGTCGAGCAGGGTG
Organism: Favolaschia claudopus; assembly: GCA_037176885.1. Classification (NCBI taxonomy): domain Eukaryota; kingdom Fungi; phylum Basidiomycota; class Agaricomycetes; order Agaricales; family Mycenaceae; genus Favolaschia; species Favolaschia claudopus. The sequence goes on along the minus strand of JAWWNJ010000092.1, from coordinate 492,669 downwards.
TCGAGCGCCCTGTTGCTGATCGCATCCGAGAATTTCGCCTTTCGGAGACCACAATATTCAGTCTGAGCTGCTTGAATGCCTTGAATTGCTGTCTGGAGTGCAGGCGGAGGGTTGCGCTCAGGCGCCATTGCATGGGAGTGGTCAGAACGAGACGAAGTTTAGCGGAGCGGACCTCTAGCTTTTATGTGCAAAAGGTCCGGGGAGTTACGAGATCTTGGTTACAAAGGCGCAAATCGCTGAAGCATGCCAAGACACATGGCAACTCAATTCTTTGGCTGATATAACATGCGAGGACGCATGTTTTATTTAGTCTGGGGGAGAGAGGGAGCCAAGACACGGAATGGGCGGTGTGCCGTCCGCGCGTCCATGCGTCTGTTACCATATCTAGGCTTGGAGAAATTTGTTTCACCAAGAATAGGCGATTGAGGCCGATGTTTTCAAAATCGGAAGTCATGGAATCCTGATTGGGAGGATATTGATGATCGGTTTCTACACGCAGTGACTTGCGACACTGATTGATGAAGGGCCGCGGAGACGCGTCAGACGGCAAGTCCCCGGAGTTCACCAGAAAATGAAGTGGCGAGAACTAGTAGGAAATTGAAGATTCAAAGAGACTTCATTACTTGAATAAAAGTGGAAGTTGAAACTCCGCGGAGCAGGATTCTGCAAAGAGTTGAGAAGTGGAAGTCTTTCTGCTATGAAACAAGTAATTTGAATTGAGGATCGACATATGATAACTCAATTTGGATTATAAGAGCAGTTGGGACTTGGTGAAATTCGCACTTAGTTGAAAAAGTTGAGTAGCGGAAATCACTGTGATCGGATCAATTGAAAGATCCGACGGCGGACCGGGTAACCAAAAGGTCCGGTGAGACGAAGGACTTAAGGCGCTAACTTGGGCGCTAAGAGACACTTAAGGAAATGAGTTCACACGGTTGAATTCAGGATAGCGGTCATAGGCGCCATGGGCGCTAGATATTCAAAGGGAGTAATTACGACGGTTTACAAAAGAAATATTCTAAGCAAATTGTAAACCTAAGTAACTACTCCTGGGCAATATATAATACAAAGTTCATATGGGCTATTTGAGCTGTAGCCTACAGCGCGAGTACCAAGTGAAACGATGAGCATTGTATAAGTATGAGGGCCAGAGGGCCGCGACGAACGATTCACGGAGAGTGAGAGCCCTTGCGTTGAGAACGGCGCAATTGTTTCTCCTGAGCCTTGTCTTTCCCACCGCTGCTCCCCTCCACAAACTCAGCGCGTCTACCTCTTTTGGCTTTCGGCACACCAGCAGTACCAGACGATGGTCGGACTGGGGTGGCCGTAGTGAAAAGAGTAGAAACGGAGGCCGCCGAAGGAACGTATGGCGCCGACGAGTCGATGGGAGCACCAGAGGTGGTAACATAGAGACTCAACCTACAGCTGTAGCCAGTTTGGAAAAATGTCTTCCAGCCTGTGGCCAGCCAGGCGGTGGCTGGCCTAAACATTTGGGTTATTTGCCCTCCCCTTCGTGCCGGGGCTGAATTGATTGGAGTTTGATGGCCTTGTTGGCCAGTGTCAGATAAAGATAGGCAAATGATCTCATTATTATTCGACCTATCTTGGCTTATCTATTTGACAGCTACTCCTACCAAACCCAAAAAGGAAATTTTCGATAAAAAACTACGCCTCTTCGTCATTCTCTCCAGCAGTCTCATCCCTACCGCTTACAAGCCTCTCATCTTCGTCTAGAGCCTGCCGCACTGCCACCGCCGCCGACGTATTCCAATTCGCTCGAAATCTGAACCCAAGACGGCGTGCCAGGGACGCCTGGCGTGCCGCATACGCTTGCAGTCCTGCACGGATGTCCGCAGTGACCATGCGCGACACCACCCGCTTTTCCTCCCACCACACCGCCTGCCATTCCAGAAACTGTATCACCCTCCGCATCTCTTCCCGCAACAATTCCACCTCCTCTACCCATCTATCCCGCCTTGCCTTTGCTCGCGACCACTCAACACGCACAGCTGCAATTAATCCATCATTAGCGCATGTTCCAGCCAAAATGAGTAGCATACAACGTACCATCCACAAGTTCTTCATCATCAGCGTCAGGGCCACCGCCTTCTGTCCAGATCCAGGACATCTTGCGTCGACCCGCGGATGCGATAGCCCTCCCCTTTCTATCCTTCTTACTCATCCTCGAGCCCACTACCCCCAATCGAGCCCTCGCCGCGGTGTCCGGCTCTTCCTCCTGATCCAAACGAATATGTTCGTCCTCCAATTCACGGTAAGCCCCACATTCCTCCTCCCCTCTCAGACTGATGAGAGCCCTCCTCGCGCGCCGATACCGGTTGGCGGTGGTGTTGATGTTTTCAGTGATTCGCTGCATCAGCGTTGCGGCCCGTGTTCCTCCACGCTGCCCCACCAAGTGCTCGTCGCGGTAATTGAGCAGATGATGTTTTGCGTGCAAACGGCTCCGCAAATTCTTTATACCGTCATGTAGCTGGCCCTCGCGCAGACGCCCCTCCTTCTCAACCAACCCATCAACACAGTCCCCAGCATCACGGGAATCCAGCGCCGAGGGAAGACAGAGAGGAAGGTCCTCTGCTAACGGTGGAGGCAACTCCGAGTCTCTGTCCTCCTCTGCGTCCCGCAGCTGCTCCACCGCGCCCGGCATGTAGATACCCTGAAGTCTGCGGAAGCGCTTGAGCTTCACATGGAATGTGCAGCGCATGTCGGTGACTCGTTCGTCGTGATCTGTTGTGAGTAACGGTCTGCCCTTCAGCTCCCTGCGAATACGATCCCTGAATTCCCTCTTTAGCCCGCGGAAGTCGCTATGCGTAATGTCCACTTACTGATGATCTTCTAGCTGAAGCCCCAGCACCAAAAAGGCGCTCGCACTAGACTTGTGTACCGTCGAACGCCCACTTGCGGCTTCCTCTAGTTCCTCCTTTGCCAGCGCGAGACGTATTGAAGCCTCCCCAGACCCTGCAGAAACTTGTTAATGTCCTTGATAAACCCTGCTAGCGCCACGCCACACTCACCACTCTTCGTGTCGTTCCATTGGTACGGGTTCTTGTTCGCTCGGTCCGCTGTCCACGCGTCGATCATCTGTTGCCATTCCTCCCTCAGTGACGGAGCCAGCGTCCCATCCACCTCTGCAAAAGCAGCGACTTGACGATCGCGCTCGTCTATCGCGATCAGCAACTTCCGCGGGAGGTTTGCCCCTGTGCCGTCGGTCAATAAACGGATCCCACTCAAGAATAAAATACATACCCTGCCCCATATTCTTCTCGTGATTATGATGATCAGCCTTATCTTCGATTGCGTCCTCTCGTGCGCCATAATTCATTTCTTTCGTCGCTGTAGCCGCCCCATTGAAACGAGACCATACTCTTTCTGTCCCCTCGCCGTCCGTTCTCCCCACGCCCTTTTGATATGTGAGGGAATGCTCCACTTGACAGTTACGCTCATGCGCCGTCGCATGCCAAACTGGAAGCCCGAACTGAACTTTGGTCTGCTCGAAGTCAAGCTGCATTGCTGGCGGGAAGTTTTCACAGCGTTTCCGGAAATTTATGCGCCACTGGCAGGCGATGTCGTAGGCGATGGCGAGATACAGTAGGGTTATCCCCATTACTGACGCTAACAGGATATAGTCCATATTTATATATCTGCAGAGAAAGTCAGTAAGAGCGGCAAAAACGGCGACGAAAACCTGCACCGTTCGCCCTTCTGTAGATCCCCCATTCCCTGAGGCCGCACCAACTCATGCCGAGCGCATATCACCGCCCCGACCCCCGACGCTCGTAACCCCGTTGTCAACCTCGTCTCCTTCTGGGCTAACGCGGCGAATGCAATACAAGTCGTGATCTATAGAGGGAGTTGTCAGAACGATGAGACCTTTTGGCGGACAATCCACATACATCTTTCTCAGGAACGTACTTGGCTATCATCTTTTTGTATCCCGTTCCTTCCACAATATAGCCCCAACCAGGCCCGAGCGGCGGGTCGTCCAACGCGTTGTGACGAAGGCGATTCCGGAGACGGAAGTTCGCGTCCATCGCCAGTATGAGCATAAATAGAAACCTGTGTATTTGTCAGTTAGGAACGCAGATAATCAGACTCTATTGACACTCACTGATACTCCGGGGGCGACGTCGCGCCAACCGGAGGGTAGATTGATACCGTCTTGAGGGCATGCCCAACAAAGTACCGCGCATTCCCCCCTCGATGTCCCCTCCATTCCCCCAGCGTCGTGTGCCCGACCAGCTCTCTTCAATCGCTGCAAAAATGCGAATTGGCGGCCAACGCGCCCAAAGACTTTGTGCCGATCCTGCGACAGTCATGTATTAGAGCACAAAAACATCACTTAGTTTCACCCCACACTTACAGGCACGTCCGAAAGGCCAGAAGCATCGGTAGATAACTCCATCGTCCGCATAAAATCCAGCACGGTCAATCCGCCAACCACATTCAGAAGTCTATATACTTCCAACGTTGCAAAGGTGACGCATGTGGCGGGATCCACAATAGTTGCTGGATACCATCCGTTCCGTAGAAGTTGCTGGAGGTTATTTGCACGGTCGGAAAGGTCGCATGAGCAATATCGGAACTTGATCGTGTGGAGGTGAGGGAAGTCCAGTATCACCATAGATCGTGTGGTTGGCGCGGGATGCGGGCAGGCATGACCACCATGCCCCAGCTGATAAACAATGTCGAGGGACGCAAGGTCGACCCGACTCCAGAAACTACCCTTCCACTCCTTTTAGGAATCGTTAATACTCCGTAAGCTAAATACGGCGTTGACAAACGCACCTCGATAACATGCAGATGTAGAACGCGGTGTCGAGCGATGATACAACTCAGACACTGAATATAGCAGCCACACTGCTTGCAGCGAAACCGCCGAGACGAAGCCTCAAGCGCGTCGTTGCACTCAGCGCAGACGTCGTGGTTGTCCCCCAGTCCCTCGTGGCGCAAGATCTCGTCCAAGAACATGGGGGCCAAGGGGCGCCATGCCTTCATAGGTTCGTCCTAAGTTTTACGGAGCTTTAGTACGCAGGTAGAGATGATCCTAATAAAAATGCTTACCGTGTTCTCATATCGCTTTCTCTTCTCCCCGACATTCTCCCCACTCTCCTCCTCAGCAATACCTTCCCCGTTGTCTGGAAGCGGAGTCCAGTCACCAAGGGCGTCGAGCTCATTAGGCGCCAAAGAACGGTGCTTGCGCTGAATATTGACAGCCTTGCTGAAACCGCGACGGCCGTCCTGGGACGAGTGAAACTCGGTGTCTTGAGTTGTATCATCCGCTTTTTCTTCGTATTCCACGAAAGTATCTTGCCGTCGAGATCTTTTCGGAGTGCGGATTGGTGAGCTACTTGCAGACATTTTGCGGTCGAAGCCAAGGAGCAAAGACTAACGGAGATCACAGGCACATTGGTGATCTTCATAATACGCGTTGATTATCGCAGAATTCCAGCGCAGCAGCGAGAGGTTGTAGAGGCAGCGCGAGCCAGTTTGCACGGCTTGAGAAAGACAATGACGCGTGTTTGTTTCTCACGCTCGCGACAAACAACGGTGGCGTCTTTTCACAAGGCAAGATACTTACTGACATACTACATACTTGTACTAATGGTGGAGACACTATTAGTAGAGTAGATAAGCAGACAGCATACTAGTGGAACAAGGACGAAGAAAGATAAGGAATGGGTTAGCTATCAACAATATGCAAGCTACAATTCAAGATTAATGAAATTCGTCTTGCGCTTCTGAACGATTAAAGTGCCGTCGGGTGCCTCAAAAGCAAACGCCTCGCGATGTTGGTGAGGGGCATGCCTGCCGTCGATGCAGCTGCAGCGTACTTGACTCGAGGGCCCGCCATGGCCTGCAATCTACGACTTGTGTCAGTCAAAAATAAGTCGACATCGCAAGGCGCACACATACCTCAAGATCATGCTCGTCGTCGGAGTTGGGGACGGGGATCAAGGGAGGCATCTCGTCGTCAGACCCGTCGCTCTCAACTGCCTCCGCAAAATTTTCGGCGCGCAGAGCCCGGAAGATACTGTTGAGGATCGCGGCGGCATTACCCTCGGTGAACTCCGTGAGGTCGGATGGCGGTGTCGCAAGCCACGATGGACGGAGGGAGAATGTGTCGGCTGCAGCATCTTCGTCGGTGGAGCCGTCATCGGTACTGACTGTCGTCGCAGGGCTGGAGCCCGAGCTGTTGTTCTCACCGGCATTCTTGACGTCGTCGCCGCCGGCAGATGCACCGTCGGTATTGGAGTCCCTGCCGCACACCAGACGTCAGTGAATACAAAAACAAAAAAGGTAATGAAATGAATGAGCACTCACGTATCATCCAAAGAATCGGTGCCTTCAAACAAAGCCTTGGGGCGGCCCATGACCTCGATGGCGTACAAGTTCTTATACCAATGACAAGTCATCTCGTACGAAAGGTCGATGCGAGCCCGACGAGCAGCAGCATCCCCACCAGTCAAGCCGGACTCGGAATGCCCATGTGCATGGTAGTCCTCGCGCACATGGTCCACCACATTCTGGACTATATAACTGGAAGAGACGAGTTGTTACAAACCAGAAAGACCAGTAGTAACAAAGAAAACATACCTGGGCAGACCTGCAATGCGGGTGGTGGATATAAAGTCATAGCCAAAGGCTCTGACGGCCTCGCGAGCTCCACCTGAACGAAAAAAGGCCCTTGTGAGTATATAGATTACATAAGAGGCGCTGAAGAATACTGACCCCGCTCGGATGACTCTGAACTAGTTGGAGGCGGACTGGTCGCTGGACGCTGTTCGGAGGAAGCAGAAGAGGGAGGAGTCGGTGATGTGGGGCTGGAGGACATGGCGATTCCAAAAGCAAAGCAACGGCCTTCCACCGCACGACTCGCTCATCTTTTATAAGTCCCCAAAAGAAGCGAAACGACTCGGCTTGCGCCTGGGTCGGTTCGTCACGGTAATCCGTTTGTTCGTCACGGTAATTCGTTTGTTTGTCACGGTTTGATCAGTCGCTAGGCTCGCCGCAAATGGACAATGGGCCGGGAGAGGTCAGAATACGGTCCACATAAGTACCGTGTTTTCCGCGCGTCCGAATCCCCGCTGTCCCCTCACCCCCCAAAAATCGTCCTCTCGTTTCCATGCGCCGCATCATCAATCCCGACCGCGTCCCGCCCCCGCGTCGTGCGCCGATCCCTGGCAAACGACTTCCCTTGTACGATACCCTGGCCCTTCAGCCCCGGGAATATCTGGAGCCCCACCTCGAATTCGACCTAAAAACACGTGTTGAGGAAGAGTTGTCCATAAACGATCCCTCATTACCTTATGCTGGCGGCCCTCTGCCCGAAGAACTGCCGCCCCCACCTCCCCCTGGCTATGCCAATGCTTCAGCCCAGACCGAAAGTCGCCTATCTCGCGCTCTTCCCCCGGATTTTCGCCAGAGAAGAAAGGCCCGTTTGGCCGCAGAGCGCGCCGAGCGCTTCACCAAGCTTCACGCCGCCGCTACGGCAGTCAGACACAACCATGCTTTCCGACCCGTCAACCCCCATGCCGAGATTCAGGTCAGAGACGGCGGGGCATTCGATCCCGGCCTTCTTGAAGACCGTGACTTCGAATTTCGTGAGGTCGTCGGCGCTGACTCCCGTTTTCGACTGCGCTTGATACCGTGGGGCGGAGGGTCAGTGTATTTTCACCCCTTTTCATCCTCAATGCAGTGAACTGACCTCTTCACGCAGACGACCTAGAGCAGTATTTTCAGGGAAGCGTCTTGTCTTGATGCTTGCAGGTCGCAACCACAACGGCGAGTACCAGCGAGACGTGCTGGACCCCATCTTCCTGGACTGCGTGCGAGAGAGAGACGCGTATAGGGCTCGCCACCCAGATGCCACGCCGGAGACGACCGTTTTGACTGGTGGGATTGGAGATAATTTCAATAGAGACGAGCTGCGCGTAGGTCGAGTTGACTAGAGTTTGTGAATGTCGTTGATTCGAGTAATAGGATCGGGCGCTCCCGCCAGGTCATTTCGCCGACACGCTGGCCTTCATTGCGATCTTCTCCACTTTGGCGATGTGCAACTTGATAGGATTTGCAAACGGTGAGTGTCCTAATTTGGTTAATCCGACGCATCGGCTTTATCGGACTCATGGCCTTGTCAGGTCTCTTCAAACTCTTTTGCCCCACCGCCTACGACACTCTCGCTGAGGACAAGAAAGACATGTTGGAGCGCAACCCCCAAGCCTATTTCCCCAACGAGGCCAGCATCTTCTCCGCCGCCACTCTCGAACTTGGCGGCCCTCACTTCAATATTCGCGATCATCGAGGCGACCTCCGCGACATGGAGCCCGCAGGATGGAACATCTTGACTGCCCTCGGGAAGTTCAGGTCCTTGTATGGTGGCCATGTCATCTTCTGGGAACTGGGGCTCGTCGTGCAATTTCCGCCCGGGAGCTCCATCCTCCTCCCCGCTGGTCTCATTCATTACTCGTTCGTCAAGGTCGAGGAGGAGGAAACACGACTCTCTATGCTGCAGTGGGCAGGGGCGGGCGTACGTAGATTTTTGGACAACGGCGGTCGGTTGGACAAAGACTTCGCCGCCAGAGCCACTCCTAACGAGCACTCCGGCCGCGAGCATCGTCGTGAGATTGCTCATGAGATTGCGATTGAGGCTTTCCCCCGTCAGAGGGACCTGCAGCAGGGCCGCCTCACTTTCCCTTACCCCGGCATTAATCCTCCTACTGCGACTCATTAAATTCATCTTACAATGTTTTTTTTTACTATTCTTTTCGTGTATCGTACCTCAAACAATACATTTCATGTTCTCTTAATACAATTTATTGTACGCGTGAAAGTATCGAACGTGGATTGAAACTTGAGACGACGGAATACAAATGGGGGGGGTGTAGGAACGCAGCAAAACCGACAGCAAATTCACAGCAAAACTCAGCCTCTTCGTCAAGGTTCCCAATTATTCCCAGCTTTGCACATATCCCGGTTGACGGGGAGGTCGTTAACATCTGGATCATCGTCCGTCCCGTTCGAGGACTCCTCTTCGTCGGAAAAAGCGTCTGGTCGTGACTGACAGAGGAGTCCGATACCAGGATGTTTGCTGAGCCAGTCAAGGCGGGACATTTTGGCGGCCTTGGAAGACTTGACAACCTTCTTCTGTGCGATTCCCCGTCTACGACGCCTGCGCGATGCCACTGAGTTGTTGTTTTGGTGTGAGAAGTCGCATTACTCACTCAAGATAGTCTCGGCGATGTTGCGCCGCCTGAATGGCATATTTGAGCTGAGTGGCTGTCCCAGCCGCACGAACCCTCGCCCGGGTCCTGGTATAGCAGAGGTCAAATAGAAGAGGAGGATACAAGTCGATTCTCACTTACGCTTGCATTCTCAGTTTCGCCTTCTCATTGACCTCTGTTCGGTTGCTACGAGATTTGGTGGAGCGTCAGATTTCATAGCGAGCGCCAAGACAGACACGCACCGTTGTCTATATTCCCATGCTGACTGTGCACGGCGGTCTTGAAGTTCGGACTCGGTGTACTTGGGTCTTCGTCCCATGGTCGTTGAGAAAGAGGGGGTAAGCGTGTGGCGGTGTTCATTGACGCTCCATTTGGGCGCGAAGGAATAGGTTGGCGCTATGCAAGAAAGGGAGGGTATGCAGCATGAGTGAAGTGGAAAGGACTCGCGAGGCAGTAGATTTGTACACACCTTTGTGAGAGTAAGAAAAAGAATCGCGAAAGAGTGGTGCAGTAGGAATATTGAAGGTCAAAGTGGGGTCGGTAGTGTTGTCGACGTCGACGAACGAAAGAGCGTCTTGGGATGCGTGGCGACGAGCAAGGGAGACTGGAGAGACAACGTGTGAGGATGGAACAATGTGGTCACAAAATTTGTGGCGGAGGTGAGATGAAAGTAAGGAGTGAGTGCCTAAATATAATTCTGCACTGTGGAAATTCACTTAGCTGGGGCAGTTCGTCACCGAATAGCATGGGGGGTGGTTCCGGTGCCTGCGCTGCAAAACTTTTTAGATAACATCAAAGAGAATACCTTCAGAAACCTTCCCCGAGAATATGGACGGCCCTGCGTGAAGCTATGGCGCAAAAAGAGGTCGACAAGGACGCTATGTGACACGAGTGACACCGTGACATTGTCGGTCTGAAATCGCGAAGTCGGGCAAGAGAGAGCTTTTGACTCGTTGTATTCATGACAATATTTCACTTTCAGGCAATAAAGAGGCGGCAGAAGACATATTCATATTCAACGAACGACAACGGCGCACAGACAACGAACTACGAGTAACACAATCTAAACGACACGCAACTACCAACGACAAACGAGAGAAACTACGCCAGGGTAAGAACGCGCGTGTACCCAGAGTCCCGAGCATACGCAAAAGCGGCCTCCGCGTGTGCCTTCTTGCTGAAGGAGGCGTAGAGCGCCCTCGAGACCCCCGTGACATTGAGGCTGCACTCTAAGTGCGAGCGGTACACTCCGGGGGTGAGCCCACGGCATACAACATACCAGCGGTCACCGGCGCCAACGGCGAGGGGATTGTCGTCGGTGTTGGGCGGCGGGACGGCGGAGGACGAGTCGGCGGGGACGTCGGCGGTGTCGGGAGTGCGGGTCCAACCTCTCGCAAGAGCGTATGCGAAGGCCGCTTTGGCGGCGGCAAGAGAAGGATAACCTTTGTGAATAGCACGCCCGTGGCCCTTGATACTGCGAGCTACGCGGCCCCACTCCGTCATCACCCCCACCTGGCCCCCCGCGAAGACGGCGTATGCAGCCCAGGGGCCCTTTTTGCGTGGAGCACGTTGGCGGGGCCCAACACCGTAAGCCGATCCATCGTTATCTTGAGCGAGGGCACCAGCTTCAAGCCAGGTAACGGCCGAAACGTCGAAGTCGTCGGTGTCGACATTGTAGCCGCGGTTGGGGCCACGGCGTTGAGGCGTCGGGGGAGCTGAGTGGCCCGCGCGGTTGACAGCCGATGGACGGGGGGGCGAAGCCGGGGGCGAGGACGGGGGAGCGTCGACTGAGCTCAGGGAACTCGCTCGATTGACAGCTGCAGGACGGTGCGGCGAAGACGGGGCAGACGATGGAGGAGGCTCGGTAGAGCTTATGGAGCTCTCGCTTTCAATGTCTGTATATCAATTTATGATTAGAAAGAAAGAAAAAGAGAGACATTCAGATAAGAGATGAGCGTACCAGATATATCGTACAAATCCACCGCTTGCATGCGATCGGCCAGATCGCTGTCGTCGTCGGCGGTGGCCGAAGAGGCGGCGGCAGTTGAGGCGGCGGCAGTTGAGGCGGCGGGAGCTGAGGCGGCAGGAGCTGAGGTGGCGGGAGCTGAGGTGGCGGGAGTCTGCGCCATCCGCTCGATGCCCCTCGACAAACTACCAAGAACGAGCTGGCGCGCGAGATCTAGGTCCTCGTCGTCAGTGGGGGGGAACTGGTAGGTGAAAGCTGGGATGGGGGCGGCGGGAGGATCGGTCGAGAGCCGCTGGGCGGCGGAAGTGACGCGTTCGAGGACGGGAAGGAGTTCAGCTGCGAGGTCCGTAAGACCGAGACTGTCGATCAGCTCAGCGCAGTCATCTTCGTCCAGATCTTCAAAGAGCGCGTAGAGCTCTCTAGCGCTCACTTGGGGAGGGGTAGGAGGCGGAGGCGGAGGCGGAGGATGATTGGCGGCGAAGGCGCGGGCGAGGCGTTCGAGGTCGTCCCAAGGACCACGCTGAGACGATCTTGGAGGGGGAGGCATATCGAACACAAGAGAATAGGACTTGGAGACGTGCGGCAAGAAAAGTGTTTGAGGTTTTCCAGAAAAGTGGGTCAGAAACCCAGGATGCGAACGACAGGATGGCGCATTCAGATAGCACGAGGACATTTGGGGCGGTAACAAAACACCGCCGTGCGAGACAAGGTAACCAGAAAGAGCAAAATGAAGTGGTTCAGCTGAGAAGAGCTGGTTCGTAAGAGGGTTTGAGCGAGGCTGTGCCAGTTCGTAACGTGGAAGATATACCCGATTAGGAAGATTTGTGATGGACACGATAAGCGACGTTGGATGTACGGAGTCAGTTCGTTGGGGTTATCGGCAGCTAATTGCGCAGGGAGATTGCCGGATGGTGAATTCACATGTACAAATGTCGCGACATCAATGCACGCACGTACTACGACCAAAAAACCGCTCAGCAAACAATGCAAACCCAAATTGAGGTGAATTGCGACAAACTGGAGTGGAGAAAGTAAAGGCGGAGACTGGAAGTGGAGGCTGGGCACCGAACGGACGGAACGGAAGAAGAAGATAAGTCCGGTGGTTCTGATGGAGATTTCAGTTCCATGGAAATGGGCACGCGTTTTGTATTCCCGTACCTATCTGATGTCAGTTCGTTTGGGTAAATTCGCCTCCGAATGATTGCGCTAAGGAGATTTGCGGTTGGGGGTACGGAGGTGACCATAGACGAGCGTCTCGTCTATGCATAGACACAACGGTGGTGAAGGAGGAAGGAAATTTACATTAATAGTGTCAAAATTGGTCAAAAAGCACCACTTGTAAGAAATTCTCAAAGACAAACGGGGGAGGCTGCAAGTCTGCGACGGGGAAGCGGAACGGAGCTAGTGGAGTGTATTTTGATGAGGATCCGCACCGTGTGAGTGCGGCCTAGATTCGACGCGTGTATGGGCTGTCCACATGGCAGAATGAATGAGATTCGGGGGCCCTTTTGTTTTTTTCCCCCTCTCAAGACGTACGGCGGGGCCATTGTACTCCATAGAATAAGACTTAAGCTCAACACAATATCCAGCAACGCGACGAGAGTATATTTTTCGAGTAAAAAAAACAAAGAACCGGCGGCAGCGACAAAACATTTAGATCACAACGACGCCCCCCCAGGTCAGAGCCTTATTGAAGGCGTCCAGAGCCTCAGCCTGGGTGTTGTATTGCTTGCGCGCACCCTGCCCGACGCCAGCGACGGCGAAATCCGCCAAGGCGCTGAGGGAGGAGTGTGGTTAGCTCAGAATTTGCAATGAATCATGTGGAAAACGTACTATTGGTCGACCACACCGATGAAGCGCCCGCGGAAAACGGTGTACCATTCAGCAGCCGCTGGATCTTCGGGAACGGGCTGGAGAGTGGAGGTGGGGCCGGGGGCGACGGAGAATATTTCGTTGGCCAAGAACGGCCCTTCGGCGCCGCGGAGCAACTTCAAGAGAGGCGCGGGGAATCCGGCAGTCTTGTCCTTCGGGGCGGGGGCAGCGATTTCCTTGACCTCCTTGGCCTTGGGGGCAGGGGCGGGGGCTGGTGCCGGGGCGGGGGGAGGCGCGGCATAGACGACGACTAAGAGAGGGAGACATAAAGAAATTAGAAAGGAAGACGGCGAGAAAGGAAGATGAAAGACGACGTACGAACAACAGGAGCCTGCGGAGCGGGCGAGAAGGAAGGAAATGCTGACAGCTGGGCAGACTGGGGGACGGTGGCGAATGCGGCCTGGGGCATAGTTGCAAAGGCGAGAGGGAGACTCATGGCGAAGACGAAAAAGTGAGGTATGTGGGAGAGAGATCTGATGATGTTCTTATACTGAATCGGCTCGCATCTAGATAAGGAAGTCGGTTCGTTTGGCAAGTCCCCCAAACGCAGCCGCTCCGTGATTGGAAGACCGGACGGCGGCGTGACAAGCAGACCCATGAGTTACGAGAGAGAATCTCTTTCCTTCTGGAACTTGCGACTTCTTCCTGCGCGACGTCCCGAGCCCTTCGACTGCAGCGCGAGAAGATTATTGGCTAGGTACAAGACTAGGTGAGCAAGCGATTATAATATCAGTACGGTCGCAAGCTTACCAGTCTTCAATGTTCTTTTATGCGAAGCTCGCCGACTGCTAGACCGTTTTGGATCGAAAGGCAAGAAAAACATTCACAAGGTTAGGACGCGATCATTCTATGGCAATACCACGGAACCTTACCAAATTATATCGCAGAGTATCTTGATTCAATTGAAGGTAAGACGTGTTATTCCTCGCTGCAAGGGAGTGAGCTGACGCAGACAAGGAAAAATAAATGGCAAAGAAGACAAGAAATTGGAAGCGTATCGCCAAGAAAGACCGCCGAAATCTAAAGCTATGGGCGGAAGGTGCGCGAGAGAATATTTTGCGGCCCCATATTCCAGCATATACCGACGCTCTTGAGCGGGGCTGGCGCTTCGAGCGGGACTACGTTAAAGAGGTTTGCAACGAATTTCATTCGCGTATTTCTTGGCGCCTGGCGGACGAGGAGGAGCCGGAGTTTCCCTTACCGGATTACGACCGCTTTGCGATTCCAGAGACCGAAGAGCTCAACGACGAGGAGACTGAGGAGAAGCGAGTCCGAGTGGAAACCTTGAATGCGGTATGTGTTGACGGTTGTGGGCGCCAGCGCGTGACTACAATCTTTTTATACTTGTTCACACGTAACTTGTATGCTCACCATAACCCTCTCCGCAGAGAATCGGTCGCTGGCTGAAATACCGAGCTCGACGACTCCGACGACCACTTACTCGCGATCCTAAGAAAGACCCCTGGGCTCGTTTGCTATGTAAACTCACTGGGATGAATCCGCCTTCAAAAGCACGGCAAGGGTTCCAACAATATATGCACGAATCGTACGACAGCATCATCGAGCCAGTGGTCCGCGCGCGGTGGTCCGCGCAAACTGTCGACGACGATGGAACGAGCCTACGAACAGCAAAACGAATCGATGCGAACTTCCGAGCAACGGTGGCTCGGGACCTCTTCAAAGAACTGCCTGACGACGAGCAAGAGGCGCTGCGAACTCGTGCAAAGGAGGAAGCACAGCGCGCGAAGGCCGAGTATGCGACGAAATTGAAGGAAGGGCCTTCGAAAGATCCTGAGGAGAGACAGAGGTAAGCTATTGACTTATTTTTACAAAAGACGATTATCTGACGAGTCCGTGCGTGCGTGCGCAGATGCATAGACCAACTTGGGGCATTCATGGCCATTTTGCTGCGCGAAATCTACGAGCACACTGGCTTGGTGTCGTTCGCCGTCTTCGGAGGGCCAATCCCCAATCGCGCTGGGGAGCTCAGAACTTTAACGTACGTCGCGTGTCTCCTCAGTCCTGTTGTTCTTCGAATGTGCTAACGTTTGCTCTACGCGCTGCAGTGTCGCTCATGGGCGAGATCTTCGTCCAGGTGGTACTACTTTCCCGCTTTGGGCTAAGGCGCGTTTTGGGAGGGACGTCCTCGACTTCATGAAGGAGTGGCTGAAGGGAGTGTATAGTACGTTCATCTGACTCTTTTTATATTTACATTTTACTGATCAACCCCTTCACTAGCTAAGGAACAATGCGACGAGGCGGCAATTCCTGTAGACGACGCCGACGACGCGTTGGCGGGAGCGAAGTACCGTATAGACGACCCAGAGGATCTTGGGTGGTCACCGGTGCATGGGGCGGAATCAGATTCAGACGAGGAGTCATCGGATTCGGACGGGTCGTCGTCGAGTGGGGACGATGACGTCGATAGCGAGGTTGAGGCTGATGTTCGTGCAAAGAAGGGGAAGTCGAAACAGGGGAAGGAAAAACAGAAGGAGAAGCGTAGAAAGAAGAAGAAGAGCAAGGGTAGCGACGGGGAGGGGGAGGCGGAGAAGGGGAAGGGGAAGAAGGGGGAGAAAGCGAAGCCGAAGGACGGGGAGGGGAGCGGCGGCAAACGCAAGGCCACGGACGTGAATGGGGGGGAGGAGGAGGTCGGGGGTGGGTCTGGAAAGAAGCAGAAGACAGGAAATGATGGCGCGACGCGGAAGAGAAAGGGTGCTGACCTCGGCAAAGACGGACCGTCAGCGAAGAAAGCCAAAGGCGGGGAAAAGGCAGGGGAAGCGTCGGGACCGAAGCCCAAGCCGTTGGGGAGGGGCAAAGGCGGTAAGCGAAGAGCGAATCAAACCATCTGCGACTGACGATCATGTGCAGGAGCCACCGTCGAACCACGGGACGGCAATGCAGGAGGAAGCGGCGGGTCTGCCAACGACCCTCCAGCCGAGCCGACGCCGCCTGTAGCCCCGTTGCCCGAGAACAGTCCTCCTCCCCCCAGCCCCGCGACTACTCCTCCCCCGAGTCCCGTCGTTGGGGACAAACGACGCGCTGTCTCGGACCCACCGCCGCCTCCTTGTCCCGAGGACGCTGGCGAGTGGTTCAGGGCCGTTTACCCGGAGATTACGGCGGAGCCCGTGGGCGAGTGCTTCAATCATCTGCTGATTGCGTGGGCAGACTTAGAGCGAACGTATTTGTGGGTGAAGAAGCCGCTGAGTGGTAAAAGTTCTCTTGGCACCACTGGTCGCCCATCACAAGTGGCGCTTTGGCTTGGGGCGGGTCGTGGGTTGCGTGGTGGACCGATGTCGAAGGGCGCTGGCCCCACGATTGGCAGCGTCGTGAAGTTCGAGGAAAATTGGTGGCAGTGGTGGAGTAGCTTGCAGCCTCTTTGGCGCGTGCGCGATGGCGGGCATCCTGGGCGGTTTAGCCGTGAAGAATATGGGGGGAAGACTCAAGAAGATTGGGCTACGCTGCGGGCGCCGGGGCAGAACGGGATGCTGAGTGTCATGGCTACGCTGTATTGGTGGGGTGTCAAACTGGTGGAACAAGTCGACAGCGAGGAGAAACGCACCTGGGTTGAGGCTGTACGCGACGTAAAGTGGATGATTGTGGGATTGACGGCAATCGAAAAAGCAGCAGCTGCTGCTTGACACCGCGGACAGCCTCTGAACCTGTTCAAGCCGAGCTTCAAAATCTGTTTTTCTTATCCATGTCCTCATACGGACCGCTTTCTTCGTACTTAGATTTGTCACTACTTACGCGCTACAGTTTCCCTACGAGTAATATTTACAATGTGGCTAAGCAGAAGTAGTACTGTATCCTGAGTTGAGACTTGCAATTGCGACTGATTTTGACTTGTGTGTTTTTTTCGCTCATGGACTCTGAGTTGGACTTAACGTGGAAAATTGACTCGGTGAAAACTTTAGAAGAACCATATATATGTGCTGTGACAACTCCAAGGTGCAAAATATAAAATAAAGCATTAAATGAGGGTACTTAAGGAAGAAATAAGGCTTGGACCACAAAGCGGCTGGACTCAAGCTGGACTTGGTCAAAACTCAGAGATGGGTATAAACAAGACCAACTAGGTACACTGCCATCTGTCAAGATGTGATTCATGTCATATCAGGTAGCTAGATAAGGTGCTGAAAAACAATCAACGGGTATCATTTTCAGTGGTGATACATCAAACTAGCCGCGCTGCCGGGCTGTTGAGTAGATGGGGGATATGAGGCTATATGTTGTGTCTACAGCCATGGGAAGGCTGGTGACAGGCTGGAAGACAATTTTGCCGACTGGCTGTAGGCACATCTATTAGTCTATATATTACAGCTTCGGCTCATGGGAGTAGTAATGGATGGCGGGGCAGGCAAGCGCGCAAGAGGGCCGGACAGTGATCCAGGCAAGAGAGAGGCATCCACTGGTCCGAAGTTAGGACGGGAAGGAATGCGGTTGGAGAACTCTGGATGACAAGTTCCAGGAGTCTCGACGCTGGAGCCAGCGGGAGGCGGGATCACTGCAGAAGTCGGATGCTCAGCAACGAACGTTGAGGAAGCATGAATCTCGGACTCGCGCTCGAAGAAGGCGTCGACCATCCCACGCAGGCGAGCAACGTCCGCTGGATCTTCAAAGAGCGATTGGAAAGCGGACTCCACCAAAGCGTTGTCGACGTTGCGGATGACGGTCATCAGGTCCTGCGCCGCAAGACGTTGAGTGCTGAGGGCGCGCGCGTGCAGAACAGCCGAAAACTCCGAGTCGACGGTGGCCTGGTAGAGTTTCTGCATGAAGGAGGCGATCGTCTGGGGGGAAAGGTTTTGATAAGGACGGAGCGACTCTGTTAGCTTGACAAAGCTGGCGGGAGTCCAGTTGAGGGAACAGCTTTTATGAGTGTTGATGCAGTGAAGGCAGGAAGTAGCACGACCGGAAGACTCGTCCGCGCCAGGACAAGTGCGGAAATGCGAAGCGCATTCAACACAAGGAAAGGCAGAGGGATTATAAAGCGACGGGTTCAAAGAGTCCTGTACGTAATGAGACGGGATACGCATCAAGGCGGGCGACGGCGCGTCCTCCCTTGGCAAAGAAAAAGCGATTTTCGTGAACTCGTTGTGATTGGAAACGGAGAGAACGGGCGCGAGCGAAGTAGGAGCAGAAATAATGGGAGCAGGCGGCGCGGTGATAGTCAGCACTGGCGCAGCTGGCGCGGAAGGCGCAGGAAGCATAGAGTGGGGAGTAAGAAGAACCTCCACCTTGCGCTTCTTCGTAGGCGGCTCCTCCGGCTCGACGACGGAAACTGTACCCTCGGGTTCAGCTTCAACATCGGAGTCTGCAGAAGGGAGCGCGCGGACGACGGGCTTCGCGATCTTGGGAAGGATGAACGAACGAGGGATGATCTCGACGTTGGGGTCGCGATGATCGTAGTTGTCACGGAATTTGAGAGCGGGGCGAGCCACACGATAAGCTTCACGAACTTCGGAGGGCGGATTCTTCTTAACAGCCTCGAAGATGCCTTTGAGGAGGCGAGAAGAAGACCAGAGAAAGAGCTCGACCTCGTCTGGGATGTCTGAACGTTCACGATAAGATTGCTAAAGAAACAATCAGTCAGCGTGAAGAATCCAAGGAGAGTTAAGAAAGGAACTCACCAAGACAGGCAGGAAAGCTTTGGCTAGTTCGACCTGGGCAGGAATGCTTGGCTCAACGGCGATATGATTTAGATTGTGAAAGTTGCGCGCGGCGTCGACATCGAAAGGCGCCCAGTGGACAGCGCGAGGGTCGGAAGGTGCCAGCGAGATCGGCAGTTTAGCTAGACGGCGACCGGCAGGAGAGTCTAGAGGCAAAGGAGGCAACTCCTCCTCATCAGACTCGGGCGTTGGAGACTTGGGACGCGGGGACACAGGCGTCGTCGTGGGTTTCTTAGTAGTAGCCACCATGGAAGCACCGGCGGCGACTAGCACCAAGGTTGGGAAGAGTAAGGAAGAGATGGTGGAGTTGTCGTCGACGGCGAAGATGAGAGACGGGGGCCACACAGTGTAAGGACACTATATGTGGTGGTGGTGGTAGAGAAGAAAAGAAAGTGGGCGTCCAAACGCCCACCCAGTCAGTATAAGTGGCGGAGCGGACTTAGGAAAATTTCCTGGAAGTCATAAGTGCCGCGGCCACGATTGAATTGAGATCTTATCGGAGTACCTGATAAGGGAAAGCCCAGAAGCAAGCTATTATTAGCAGGGTTTAGAAGAGATTCTCCGCAGTTGTTATGCCCGTGCACAACACCCTGGCAGTCTACCCCTCATTCGGACTCATCTGGATCTCCGACTTCTTCCCAGGACCTATCAGCATCACCCATCATTGCTCCGGCCTACACAGCCACCCAGCCTGCCGGAGCAATATGGAATACCCTTGATCCTTGTCCGCTCATGCTGATCTCCTTACAGAGTCCTCACCCAACCGATCCTATGATTCCTATCCACCTTCCCTCACTCGGATTCATACCGATGCTTGACTTGACTTATCCGTTGGACCCTTCCACATCCGTCATCAATGCTCCGGCCTAATCCATCACTCATGATGCCGGAGCAATGCAGACTTACCTTGGTTCCCATCCGCTCATACCAGTCCTCCCACATACGATCCTATCCTTCCCATCCATCCCCCGCATCACCTTGGGCTCATATAGATCTCGGCTTTCGCCGATGAACCTCCCTGCATTACTTGTCGATGCTCCGGCCTGCACAGCCACTCGTCCGGCCGGAGCAATGCGGACTTCCTCCTGGTCCTCCTCTGTTCATCCTGATCCTCCTACGGAGTCCTCTCGCATCCCAACCTATGTTTCCGATTCATCCCCGCTTCACCTGGATTCCCGTGGAAGTCATCCGACTTGGTTCTACCGTTCATCCCGCTACTCCTCCTATTCTCTTATGCTGATGACACCTACTCAGCCGAGACATTGGACGAGGCGCACCCAAGGTTCATCCGGATTCACTTCTACCTTCCTCGGATCCATTCCTGTTCATCCTCGAGTTCCCCGCATGTCCGTCTTGTTCGCCCGGTTCACCCGGCCATCCGTCCGGCCCGGCTCCCCCGGCCCGGCCGATGATCCGATCAATTCCCTTATCCGGCCATACTACATCCTTGCGGACACACATCCTCACCCTTGGTTCGCTCGGACGTGAGATGCCTTGCATCGAACTCTGCAGTCCTCCTCCGGACTCAACATTATGTCATCTACCTTTCCCGGCATCATTGGTATGCATCATATGACTATGCTTCTCTCTTATTGTCTTTATTGTTCTCGTCCGGTACTCATCTCTTGCTTTATTGTTCTTACTACTGTACCGCACTTCTTACTTATTGTTCTTATTGTCTTGTACATACTTCTGGCTTCATTTGGATATATCTCCGCACTTACTTTAAATACGTAGAGTCTCCCGCTTGTATTCCTTAGTTTGATAATTAACGTTGTCTCCCTGTCTTACTGTCCGGATCTCCTCCCGCTCATCTCCCTCTCGTCCGGACTTCTCCTTTGACAACATCTCTTGGTCTTGTGTGTTCGGACATCTCTCATATCATCGTCCGAACTCGTCCGGCTCCTTATAGCCTTGGCCGACCTTTCGTCCGGCCTGTTCCCACGCCCTCGGCCAAGCCTCCTTTGCCCACCTGGACCTGCTCGACCTTGTCGAGCCTTGACCTCGACCCTAGCTCATCCCTTGGCTTTCGGGCAAGCCTCCCCGTACTTTGTTCTACCTTGCCCATCTCGCCCGGCTCCTCCGATTCGCCCGGACCTTCGTCCGGCCCGATCACGTGACCTCCTTCGTCCGGCCTTGCTCCGGCCTGGCCAAGTCCGCCTTGGTCTTATTGCGAATCGGTTTCCACCAGCCTGCGGGTTCTAGCCGCCCTTGTTGTCTTCCCTCCTTGTGTTCCTCTCGTGTAGGCTGACAGTCCCCACTCATCCTTAATCTACCTGTGGTGTAGTGGTTTTGATATCCGTAGTTCCGGGTTCGACCTAGCCCGAATTCTACTTCGGTATTTCATCTGTTCCTCCCTTGCGTCTCGGACCGGAACCTACCTCCTCTCTCCCTCTTCCTTCTTCTTTCTGGCACGGATATAACAGCAGTGAACCTTGAAAAAATTTAGGTTTGATGGAAGTCGTCGAGTCTATTACATCGGAACGTACCGATTCAATGGGCTCTGCGATGGAGATCTCGAAGACCGGAAGGGAGTTCAGTGGTCTAAGCGAGTTATAGCAGTATAAGGTTAGGGTTATCCAAAGAGATGTTGGGACTCTGCAGGAGAGCTGAGCGGAGGAGTGCAGCCAGAGTGTACACCTCTGTCTTGATAAAAGTCAGACAGAAAGTGTCAATTACGTAATGATCGACGTCCACGGAGGCAATTGTCTAAAAATAGATTTTGCTGAGCGCAGGTTGAGACCAACGGACTTGGTTGAATTCTGCTTGCAGATTCAAAACCAATAGACGGTGAAAAAGTGTGCATGTGTGTAGGCGCTATAAAATTAGGACGTCTAGTCGGACGCAGTCAGTCCGCGGACCACTCAATATCTAGTACACTGAGGGCTACAAATGGTAGACCGAGGACGGTCTAGATTTAGTGAAGGGGAGATGATACGCGTGGTCAATTTTGCGCGTATTTATCTAGCTTTTGTAGTGACTTGTGACACAAATACCCATATTAGCTGCATGGCACTAAGGGCTTTACTCGACTATCAATAGGAAGTCAGTACTCCTGTTCATGGTGACTTGAAGGAGGATCAGAGTGAGCTCCGAGCTGCTGGTCGTAACGTTACTGGAGATAATCATAGAGGCCCGCGGCACACGGAGTAACCCAAGGTTTTGGGGGTTGCAAGAGTAACAGATGAAGACTGAGTTGAAGTGCAGTCTGGACTTGTAGTAAAGCAAGACGGAATGTCGGAGGAAGGCCCGCGGAGTATCCAAACGAAAGGTCTATGAGATACATAGACGCCGCGGACCTGGTGAAGACTTACAGACAAGTTGCCGCACCAATGTACCTTGAACATAAGGGTGCCGGACGTTGGATCAATGGCAGGGTGATGCCTCAGATCTGGAACAGTGATTGCGGACATCCATCACGTCACGGAGCATACTCCGCGGACTCGGCATGTACATCACGGAAGCTCTTTCCAGTATGCCGCTGATGAGATAGTTTGACACTGAAGCATAGGAATGTCTTAGACGGTGATCTGATGGTCTGGAAACAGAACTAGAGATCTAGAAAGGTCTAGACGGAGTGGAGCAACCATATGATTCAGAGGATCTACATGGATGCCGGGGAGACACGTCGGAGCGGAACAGTGATACACATCCGCGGATGACCAAGATAGTGATTCAACCGTGAGATGGTCAGAATAGATGACTTTTCATGGACGGATCGTGACGATTCAGAGCGGCAGGCGGCTGCTAGACCTACGTATACCTAACCCCAACTCAATTGTTTCTGTATCTTGACTCAGATTTGTTTACATCATGTATTTTCTTGGCATTAGTATAAAAGGACATGTATTTCTCGTCGTTTGTCTAGTTCATCGCGCGCAGGTCATTGACGGCGTTGGTGTACTCAGGCAGGGACGTAGAGGCATTTAAATTGGAGTTATCTGCTTGCTAGTTTTTGTCTTCATTAGGAACGATTTGTTGAAGTTCAGACAAGTGTGAATTAAGACTTAAGTTTCTAGAAGCGTTCACCCGCGGAAACTTTGGACTGTGGAGTTTTGTCGTGGCATAGCCAACCCAGTAACCTTCCACGGACTTGGCCTGTTTGAGCATTGCTCGCCCCCATTTACCAGTGTTGCGTTTGACTGGTCCACTTAACCTGCGGACTACTCAGAATCAGTTGAAGTGAAAGTGTGCTTAAGAGTGAACTAGTATCTCCCCAAGTTGAAGAGAGTAGACGATCTATCCGCGGATGCATCGTGTTCAGACTTGCCTGCACGTAACCTGACGGGATACGATTAGTGCCTTGGAGCTTGTGCTATATAAAGGAGTGTCAAACGTACCTGAGAGCTTGGAAGTTCAGGTCTACAGTCGCAATGGCACTGTAAGAAGTGTGTGGTGTACGAGGCATTTCTAGCAATTGGCTGGTGTCTAATATATTCAATTCGCCCTGACTGTCGGAGTTCCTCCCAGTCTTGTATCCTAAAAACCGATATACCTTGTTCATTGGAAAGTCCGCGGACGGAGTTCCTCTAAACTATAGTCAGTAAAGAACTTGTTTTGCGTCAGTTCAGACCAGTAGACGAAGTTGAACTACATCTGGATTTCGGATTGGACCCCACGAACTCAATAGGAAGCACTTGGTGTATCTTGTTGAGACATATATAAGTGTTGGAGTGTTGTGTGTGTTGGTTGAGTTGTTTGTGTGTTTTGTAGTGGATTAGTCCATTGCGCACTTTGCATCTCATATCAATATATTCAAGTGCAGCGTTTCAGCGCGAGACCACGATCAGACTTGAGCTCCTGCTCCGGGTACCGGCGGAGACAGAGCCTGTTTGAGGGGGTTTGGACCGTTTGGTAGGAAGTATGAAAGCTTGTGCTTGATGCCATTTGTGTCAGTAGTGCAGGCGCTCGTTGCTGCCTCTCGCATCTGTGACCATTGAGCAGAAGACCACTCCATCAACAAGAACGAAAACACACTGTAATTATCAGCCGCTCCCACTGTTCAGCCTTGTCCGTGATCTCAATATAAAACTGCTTTACTACCAGCAGGAGTTCGGAAGCAACTGCGAAGAGTTTGTCGAATGCTCCAATGAGCTCTTATTCTCTGAAACCGAAGTGGGTGAGCGGAGTGTTTATGATCATAGTGACGAAGCATACTCTTTGCTAAGGGCGGGGGAGTTAGCGTCCAGAGGTGGGCCCCATTGACTCTCGGCGCCGTGCGTCATAACGAGACCTATGTCGAGAAACAGGTGGACGCCGCGAGGAAAGTGTTTTGAAGTCGATATGAGCCTTTCGAAGCAAGACATGGATTGACTTGTAGGAATGAGAAACAAGCCCAAGTATGGAATTCACGGTGTATTATTGTGTTTGCTTCCGTTTCTTAGCGGCATTGCTGGACGCGGTGATACCCTTGACAATCTCATCGTATCCGCGCTTGACGTCTGGAGGGAGGGAGGTGACGCCAGGGGCATTGGAGGTGACCACAGTAGGCGCATGAGTGGCGGAAGAGGGGCCCTGGGGAGGCTGGTCAGGTATGGTGATGGGAGGAGACAAGAAGCACGTTGACGGATCGGAGGATTTTGTAGAAGTGTGATGGTCACACTCACGTGCCATGTGACTTTCGCGTGCTTGCAACAATTTCTTTTTTCTCTGAGGTGTATACCATTGTCTCTACTTATCGCAATGAAAATGCATCGCTTCAAGAGCAAGTACAGGCTTAAAGACAAAGTTTTCCGTCATACTACCTGATTTCTCAAACAAAATCATATTTAAAGCAATTAATGCGGAATATGAGAGCTTTTGAAGCTGATTGTGAATCCTTTGCTGGCGAAACAGATAAATTTTGGCATCCGACTACAGATCAGCATATCCATATGACCCAATAGCATCGTCGTCGGCTTCACCCTCAGAACCGGCCGCCTCATCAACATCCTCTTCATCCTCAAATTCCTCCTCTTCTTCATCGCATTCCGAATCTGAAGACACTGGGGCCACACCATGATTTCCTTGGCCGGGAAATAGCTGGGAAGTAGGCAGGAAATAGAATATTTCCCTATTATTTCCCCACAATTTCCCAGTTATTTCCAAGCCAGGGAAATAATCTATTTCCCCGTGATTTCCCTATTATTTCCCTGTGTGGGAAAATTTCCATTTCCAGACCTGGGAAATAGCAGGGAAATCATGAGCCAAACAAACCAAAAAGGAAATAAAGACCTGCTTAAAAAGGCAATTTTTTTATGATAGCAATTGATTGAGATTCTATCAATTGATTGGGATTGTCTATCAATTGATTAGGATTCACGAGTTCAAAAGTCAATTAATGTGGGGTTAGCTTCTCATATATCATGTTCCTCTAACGGTTTTATGATCAACAAGAATGTAGACAAAAAAGAATAAAACCTGGTACATCCTTACAAGTGAAAGATGGTGAAGATGAGATCATCTGATAACAAAATGGTATCAATCAGATTCAACTTCAATAGTGATTCCCAATTAGGAAAGTAGTAGTTCATCCTTCTGATCCAAATAGGGATCTCACCTCAAACACTCTTGTTGCACAAATTTAAAGCAATCCTGAGATATGTTTAGTAAAGTATTACAGTTTAATGTTCTATGGCAGTGATTCACATTGTTACAATCAAATAAAGACAGGTGTTCTCCAACTATATGATGAGATTGAGAAAAATCCAAAATTGTGTCGCAAGGCCATCCAGATATCATTTGAGAGTATATATCAAGAGTCCCCTATCAACACTAAAAGCAATTCAAACCTCATGGATGCATCAAGAAAATCTTTACATCTGTATGCTACGGAAGCCCTATATAGCAGTTAACTTTCCCTGATCATTCCTGCTCATCTGCAGTGGGTTTTTCCCATGGGAAACAAGCTCCACCATCCATTCTAGCATAAGCTGAAGACAAGTACCTTCATTGTTGTGTTCCGGCTGCTTGTTGTTAACCCAAATTTGCTTTGATGTCTTCTTGATGTGCTGAAGCATACTGAAGACCCAGTGCTGGAGAACAACCCTTTGCTTTGTGTTCACGTGCCTCAATGTCTGTATCCAGCTTGTCTTGGAACACCTTTGACGTCTCGGCAATCTCAATGATGGGGATCGGGCTTCTATGCAACCTCTGATCAGACCTTTTAGCCTTTAAGTACACTTTCTTTCTTTTCTTTGAATTCTCTGTCTAAATACCAATTGAGTTCAGGTGTTCCTTTTGATCTGGATGAAAAGTGTGATGTGGCAAAAGAAGAACTGGTGAGAGGGTCAATTTTGGGAAAGGCGCAAGATCCACATTTTCGTCAACCAATAGGCAGCTCTGTTGAAGTACGTCGAAGTTCAGCCGAGACGGTCTGTAGATCCGTGTTCAACACGCGATAACCTCATGTACATTAGTGATAGTGATCATCGATTCTTTTGCTTTTGCTCTCATCCGGCCTCTGCGCGTCGCTGCTCTGGAGTCGATATCCAACAGGTTGTGGGCCTATAGCTTGCTACCTTTTGAAGATCTATCCAGGACTTCTTGTTAATTGCTCGCTGCCACGATCAGCACCCGGTTTTTGCACCAATCTCTTTGTCTATCTTTCACTGCATCTCGGATTCGTGTCGACCATGGTTAAACCATCGGATATCTCGAAACTTGACAGCTATTTTGGAAACGATAGACATTTTCGATTTTCGAGCTGAGTTCGGCAACTCCCGGCAAACCCGTCATATAATTATTTTTAGCTACCGCTCAGCTCCATCATGACGACGACGAGTGTTGCCTGCCAATACTCTCCTCACTCTCACCATGATACGACGAGGAAACCGCCGCCACATACCTAAGGAGCAGAAACAGCTCATCCCCACAATGTCGGCCCATATGTCTGTCCCAGACATTGCTGCAGCTACCGACATCAGCGAGCGAACCATTTACCGCATCATCCGAACGTGGCGGACCACTGGGGACCACGTCCAAATTCCTCTGCAGCTTGGACGACCCCGCATTCTTACATCTTTTGATGTCGCGGTCTGTGGTCTTCTCAAGAGTCAATACCCTTCGTATTTGACCCTTTGAGAAGTATCTTGAAGGTCTTGTTGCGAGAACCCCCGACATCTATCTTTTCGAGCTACAGGAATGTTTGTACGAAGCCACGGGACTCGACGTCGCCAAAACCACCATCTGTGACGCCCTTTTGCGAATGGGTTATGTTCGGGTTCATGTATGTAAAATTGCTGGGAGTTTCGTGCCACTGACATGAGTATATCCTTAGATATCTCGAACTGCACTCGAAGCTGAGGAAAATAAACGGCTTGGTTTTCAATGTGAAGTTGGACAACACCCACCTCGAAGACTGGTTTTCATAGACGAAGCAGCTTGCAATCGACATACAACGCGGCGGCAGATGGCATGGGCCCCCATTGGAATGCGAGCGCGGCGGCATGATTTCTTTGTTCGAGGCATCCGGTATGTGTTTCTGCTCTTGCCAGTGCTACGTGCCTGCTGATATGTATAGTTATTCTGTTCTTCCGGCAATTTGCCTCGATGGCATACTTCACTTCGATGTGTTGACTTGATCCTGGACTGCCGTAGAGTTCCGCAACTATCTCGATATTCTCCTTGACCGCATGAATCCCTTTCCGCAGGACAACTCCGTTCTCGTCATGGACAACGCAAGTGTTCATCACTTTGATGGGATTCGTGAGATGGTTGAGGGCCGGTGCGTAGCATATATCCTATTGATTGCCAACTAACTGAATCTGATCTACAACGGGCGTCGACTCATTTATCTGTCACCATACTCTCCCGACTTCAATCCATGCGAAGAAGGGTTTTCATGCATGAAATACTGGATCCGACGCAACCGGGACGATGTTCTCCGCTCGATAGAAGGGCGTGATGGTTGCGACCCCATTGCAACTTTGTGGGAAGCTGCTCATGAGACGATGACCCCAGAGAACATTGAAGGATGGTTTAGGGATTGCGGATATGTTGTATAGGTTGTTGTATCAGTAGTTGTCAATACACAAGTAGGACGCCAAGAAATTATATAAACAATACGACTATACAAATATACAGAAAACTAGGAGCGATACAGTATTTTCAGCAGAGGCAATAACATACACAGCGTGAAATAAATCAGTTTTCCTTGTCGCTTTCATCCCCCACAACCCTGGCCCGCTTCTTCCCCTTGCGTTTCTTAGCGTCTTACTTGCCTTGCGCACAAAGCTACCCACGGCACCGGCTGCCATCCCAACGTCGGTTTTGTAGAACTTGGCATCGAAGTCGGCAATGCTGTTGGCGTAGACAATGCCTTGTTCCCCAAGGCTCTCAGCATATTGGAAGTATCTGAGAGCTGGGTACTTTTCATCCAGAGCACGCAGCACGTCGGAGACAAGGAGGACATCCTCGTCTTCATCAGATTCATCTGATGACTCGTCCTCACGTCAACGTTTGACGCCATTGGATGGTATCGCCAGACTCGGAGTTGCCAAGATGGAGGTGGATGGGGGGCATGGTATTTTGCCCGCGGTTACTAGCACGCTCCTCGCGAGCACGGCCACGCTCTGCTAGCTCGTCAAGCTTGAGGACATTGGGAGGATGTTCCAGATCTGCGGTGCCATCGTGCTGAAGAAGTGCAAAAGAGAAGCAGAAATTCCACGTTACGCACCATGTACCGAGCCCACAAATTAATAACATCTATTCCAATCTCGACGTGCTTGCCGGGGTACTTAGATTTCGGGCCCATCACGTAGCACCACCGATTTTTGCCAGGATGTTCCGCGCACTTGAGATGGTTTTGAATCTGCTGTACCTCGGTCGCGGTAACAGCGGTCTCGGGGGGTTTTCGGCCTGTTTTGTCATCTTTCCATCAGGCTGCACCTCCTGAAGAGACGGTGTGCTCAACGCCGAAGAACCCATAGATATCGGATGACTTACCAGGTTAACCACTTCCATTATCACCTCTTTCTGACGAAGGGTCCTCTTCTGGAGCTTGAGAAGCTGCTGGAAGGCGTCGCGAACATCGTCCTCGGACGACAGACGGTGATATGGATCCTTGCGACGCTCCTGAGACTCTTTCCATCCCAACGTCGCAGATGTGGGGTCGACATTCATCTGAGCTGTGATGCGTGATAGAAAGTCGCCGGCAGGAATGTCAGAGGGGAGGACGAGGGTTGTGGTGACCGTGGTGCGCTTCTTTCCATTTCCTGGCTCGCCATAGACAGGGACTTTGACTGTGATGAAGGTACTGCGGTCTGGAAGTTTATTAGTAGCCTGCAGAATGCGCAAATAGCTGTAACACACCTGCAGCATGACTGGGAGCTGTAGTGGATGGCAACTGAGATTGGCGGGCTTGAGGAGGGAACGGAGGAAGCCGGTATTGATGATAAGATGGATCTTCATCGCTCGAATCGTCGTCGTCGCCCCCAGGCTGCTCGTAGTCGCGGGTGTGGGCAAACATGCCATTGTCAAGAGAGGCCTGTAATTGGGCCACTGCGAGCTGTCGTCCAGTGAGAGCTGGGGGAGGGCCGACCCCAAGAAGATATGGTGCAATAGTGTTTTGCATGGTGTCAAAACTGGTCGAAAAGTAGAATAGTTGGACTCGTTGAGCGAGGATATATAGCGCAGTGTATGCTCCACACAATCGTCAGCCTGCTCGTCATGACTGTAAGTCTCCAGTGACGCTGTAACCGTACTAGAGGTCGTTGTCGAGGAGGTATTAGCAGAAAAGGTTATTCTAAATTTGGCACTAGTTACAACCTCGTCTCGGCGGCTCGGCCCGACCTCAGCTCGAAAATCGAAAATGTATATCGCTTCCAAAATAGCTGGAAGCAGCGGAGAATTTTTGGACTTGGAAGGCTGATGCCTCGTCTTTGTTGTTGACCAAAGGTCTTTGGGATGTGGTCGATCCCCTGGTTAATGTTCCAAACAGTGCCATACAGTTGCGCACTTGGTCCCAAAACAATGCTAAAGCTCATGGGATGCTCTATCTCACCCTGAGCCAGAGCGTGAAGGAAAAGATCAATAATGCCAGTCTTGGTGTTAACGGTCGTTTGCTTTGGGCCACTTTGGATTCGTACTACACCACCGCCGATCCTTGATGTCCAAGTTCCATGGGATCACCCACAATGTCATGAAGCCTGCCGATACGTTTCTCCAGGCTGTTGTCACTGCCGAGAATCGTCTCACCGCCATTGCTGCGACCTGCCAGCTCACATGGTTCAGGATAAAATCCTGAGCGGTCTTTCATCTGCGTATTCACCCATCACCATCTTGCAACACGAGTCCCCCCAGCACCCAGTCCGTGATCAATGCCATCAATGCTTGGGAACGCTCTGATCTTCAGCGTTCTGATTTGCTTATCCAGGCCGCTCGGAACACCTTCGCAGCCTATAATCCGAATCACGGGGTTGAAGATATCGTTGCTGTGTGTTTTGCCTCTGACATCTCTGTTTGATCCTTTATGATCCTATCATTGATACCTGATCCTACTGATCCTATGTCCTTTGTTCTCTGGTAATCTCCTTGTTCCCAATTAGGTCTTCCCCTTTACCTACCATATGTAGTATTCCCTTTGTTCATGTACCTATATATAAAACCTAGCTAGTGCCTTGAGTCCTCAGTTCTCACTGTTGACTTCAGGCAAGTATTTACTTCACATTGCAAGAGTTCTCACTGTTGACTTCAATTCAACCATGGTTAACATGCTGCGAGTTCGCTCAGTTGATAACTGGGCGGACGGCTCTCAGCAGTTCAATGTTGCTGCTGCCCAGATAGAGTCAACCGTTCGGAGTGAGTCTACAAGTTGGTCTTCTCACTTTATGGTCTAATGTCATTACTAGAAGGCAGAGCAGCTTTTGCGAAGGATCTGGAATTCTTTGCGGGTGCTCACATTGATTGGTTTGACGGGCCGGGATATTATTCCAACATGCTCTATACCCTTAACATTTCTGACGGGTATGATCCCGAGATGTTCTTTTTCCTCCAGCTCGAAGTCTTTGTTCGCCTCAAAAATTATTTTCTTTAGCCACGGTGTGTCAGCTCATACCCTTCCCACTGCACAATGATGGAACCACCCAGCTCGCCCTAGCAGCACTTCCACACAATGAGGCTCTAATCATCCCGCCAGAGATCCTCCATACTCGCTTTTGCCCAATGCTAATCGTGTTCCAGCTATTTCAACCAGATTGAGGATTAAGGCTGGCTGGTCTCCAGAACCTGGTACAAGCTTCGTGAAAGAGGGTGCAGCTATAATGCCAAGTGAATCTCTTACCTTGCTCACAGTGCGCTTGCTTCTGCTTCTCAATTTCTACATATTAAAACAACTGCTGGCAGATCTTGGTGTACATATGGATTCTAGCAAGACAATTGAAGCAATCACTTTTGAGGTGGAGCCGGGAAAGTGACTAAATGTTGGGCCTTGGGAGGAAGCCCCTCGACATTGTTTGAAGTGCCGAGATGAGTGAGTGCCATCCACTATTCAATCGGCAGTCAGAAGAGTCGAAAATGCCAAGGCAAATTGTGTGGCTCTACATCAAGCTTGCCCTGACGACATTGATGGGAGGTTGGTGCAAGGACGCGAAAGGGGATCTGGAGATGAGGGATCCAGATGAGGACATAGAGATGCTTTTGCCTGGTGACAGTGGCTCAGACGGATCAGACAAGAGCTCGCTTGGAGAAAACTATCTCACCATGGTGATTGACCATCTCTTCGAAAGATTCCTTGCGAAGGAGGCCCCTAACACTTCCAAGCCAAGCCAGCTGCAGTCCAAGTTCCACCACTACCTCTATCTGTTCCCTGATGACGCACCTTCCCACTTTGGGAGCGGGTGGTCCAAGGGCCGATACTAATGTGGGAATGCTAAGTGCTGTGATCTTTCGGGGTGTGGAACCGAGTTTGGTGTGAGACATAATTTGAAGACATAGCTGTCTTTCGTCTCAAGGCAGCTGGTACGGAGTCCTATTGTGCCCAATATGGTGGAGAGAACGATACTTAGGCTTGTCAAATGCATATGGTCCGGCAAATGTTGAACAGGCAAGCACAGAGGTCTGAAGTCAACAGTGAGAACTCAGGACTCAAGGCACTAGCTGGGCTGTATATATAGGTACGGGAATGCTACATATGGTAGATAAAGGGAAGACCTAATTGGGCACAAAGGAACTGCCGAATTGGGAACAAGGGACATATGATCAATAGGATCAGGTATCAATGATAGGGGATCATAAAGGATCAGAGGGTGCATAGGATCAGTAGGATCAGATATTGATGATAGGATCATAAAGGATCAAAGCATAAAGTGAGAGATGTCAGAGGCAAAACCCACATTCCAACACTGCCCAGCGCTCGCGAGGTAATTCAGA
Source organism: Favolaschia claudopus (assembly GCA_037176885.1). NCBI lineage: Eukaryota > Fungi > Basidiomycota > Agaricomycetes > Agaricales > Mycenaceae > Favolaschia > Favolaschia claudopus. Next base: position 460,582 of record JAWWNJ010000092.1, on the reverse strand, counting down.
AAGAAGCAAAGCTGACATTTCAGGGGGTGTGCACGTGTATGAACATCTTGGGAATCACAAAGTTGAAGAAATGGATGATGACGGTCGTTCTCCTTTCTGCCTCTGTCGGCTGCACAAACTCGTGGCACGCGTATACCCCCATCCCAACTCCGGTGACACTATATCCCCTCGAGAATTGTTGGCGTAATCCAGCGCAGCCAAGCCGCTACAAGTACTCATCTTGGATGCTCGTTAGTGTTTAATACGAGAATCCTGCGACAATGCTCACCTCCGTCTGATTCGTCACAGTCAGAAGGTACTGTCATAAGGCTAAGGCTCCAGCTCGACGAAATACAACCAACCAGTGCCGAGCGCGGGGTCACGCGGGGACCATTGGCACTTGAGGCGGAAACAGGTGTGAAATCTAAGAAGATGCTAACGTGGTAACCGTGTCTTCCCAATCCGCAGGAAAGTTAGCAGGACAGTGTATCGACAGCTTACCGAGCTGCGTACCATTAACACCACTGAGAACGTGCCGCCAACCGCCGCATTTGAGCGTGACCAAACAGCAGTAGAACCGAAACTGTTGATAGCGGTGGGGAGAGGACCATCGATACCATCGGTGAGCTTCTTGACGGCGGCACAATTTGTATATGGTGGTTTTCGCCTTGAGAGTCTAGACGTGGAAGTTGTCGAGCAGTTGGAACATGAGTACTTGTAACGCAAGAGCTCAATGCAATAGTGGCCAGACTCAAGCTTACGATCAATTGCACAAGAAAAACTTAGTAGAAATCATTCAGAACAGTTTGATACTCCTCGTCAAAGTCCTCTAGTCTCCCGCGCCAAGTGCGATAATGGGAAACAGCTTCGAAAGGAACCTTTGCTTCCTCTGCAGTACCCCAGTTCTCAAGTGCGGAGCTGCATACCGTGTGCAAATTTGCAGCAAAGTGATCGCCGTCATGCCATCCCAAGTATCTATGCTGAAGGTGGGGTAACCGACTGGAGCCGGGAGAAGGAGTCGTCGAATGTTGCTACGGCCCGCTCCAGCAACGTGGTCAACTTTGCAAGGGTTAGAGAATGTACGACAGGTACAAATGATTTGTCCACGTGAAATCCTCGTCAGAAACAACATGTTGAATGGATGTTGCACCATGGTTGAAGAGCATAAGGAGGTCTGGGGCAGATATGCAGATGGTGGTGAGTGTCGAGGAAGAGGAACGATGTCGGACGGGAGGAGAGTCCAGGAGGCCATAGTGAAAGCGGAGGTGTTGGAGGCGAGGGTGCTGCACGAGTTTTGCGATCATCCAAGCGTGACGTGCTTGAGGGACGGATGATGGTGAAGAAACTCTGTCCAGGCTTCAGATGAAAGGTGAGGCAGGGGACATGACGAGAGCATGGGAATGAGGGGTGTGATATCAAGAGGCCAGAGGTTCTGAAGGCACGGTACACCGAAATATTTTGACAGAGCACAGAGCGCAAAGGGAGGTAGGGAGACTAGGCAACGAGTGGTGCACACATTGAGGTCACTGAGGCATGTGACCCCCAGACAGACGTCGTTATTGAGCGGCAGTGGGTGGAAGAGGGAGAGGAGGCGGGCAGGCCTTGGCATACCTACTCTACTTCCAAATGCTAAATTGATTGAGTTCACTGCCTGATGGACAAGCCATTTTGCTGGCAAATTTTGGGGTATTGCGAATTTCGGAGACCGACTTTTCCGCCGCTCTTTAAGACCGCCGGTTGTCAGCTTTTGTTAATCCTTGAACCAAGGTATGATAATTTTCGCGCAGAACAAAGGTTTGCATCCCTGCAAGACTGGGAGGAACTCCAACAGTTAGGGCGAATTGAATATATTAGACACCAGCCAATTGCTAGAAATGCCTCGTACACACACTTCTTACAGTGCCACTGCGACTGTAGACCTGAACTTCCAACAATCAGGAACGTTTGACACTCCTTTATATAGCACAAGCTCCAAGGCACTAATCGTATCCTGTCAGGTTATGTGCAAGCAATCTTAAACACAATGCGTCCGCGGATAGATCATCTACTCTCTTCAACTTGAGTTCACTCATAAGCACACTTTCACTTCAACTGATTCTGAGTAGTTCGCGGGTTAAGGGAACCAGTCAAACGCAACACTGGTACAAATGGGGGCAAGCAATGCTCAAGCGGGCCAAGTCCTTGGAAGGTTACTGGGTTGGCTATACCACCTCCTGTGCTTCAGTGTCAAACTATCTCATCAGCGGCATACTGGAAAGATGGAAAGAGCTTCCGTGATATACATGCCGAGTCCGCGAGTATGCTCCGTGACGTGATGGATGTCCGCAATCACTGTTCCAGACCTGAGGCATCACCCTGCTACTGATCCAACGTCTGGCACTCTAACGTTCAAGGTACATTGGTGCGGCAACTTGTCTGTAAGTCTTCACCAGGTCCGCGGCGTCTATGTATCTCATAGACCTTTCGTTTGGATACTCCGCGGGCCTTCCTCCGACACTCCGTCTTGCTTTACTACAAGTCTTGACTGCAAATCAACGAAGCCTTCATCTGTTACCTTCTCAATACCCAAAACCTTGGGTTACTTTGTGTGCTGCGGGCTGATGTATACAACCAGCAGCTCGGAGCTCACTCTGATCCTCCTTCAAGTCACCATAAACAGAGGTACTGACTTCCTATTGATAGTTGAGTAAGACTATAGTCGCGGCGGGTAGTTGGTGTGTTTAGGGCCGCACTTAACTTGAAATAGCCCGATATAACGCGCAAAAAGGACCAGTCGTTACACCAACGCTCAGGGGTGTCTCAAAAGATTTCAAGATTGTCTAATCGCAGTTGAAAACAATTGGAGTCTTATGCAGCATACTTCAGTTCTCAACCACCCGTCCGTGTATACCTGCGCGCTATGCTAGCTACTGTGGCCACGGTTTTCGGGCTGTGTCAGACGTGATCATGTGCAATCCAAACATGAAGAGGCGCACTTGCTTCACGGGGGCATACTCGACAAACAGGCATAGTGTATCATTACCCTTTGCTACACAATACCGTGTTCCCTTCCGGCGCCCCCTTCCCCTGGCCTAACAATTGTCCGTCAGCTCCCATCAAGCCCATTCGAGTTCGTCCTTTTCTTTTTCCCAATGAGATCATCACTTATTTTCGCACCTTTCAAAATGTTCCCACTGATAGCCAATGTAATTCTCGCCAAAGAGCGGGATTATCTACCTCCCGGGGTAGTCGCAGTGTATATTTTTGATTTGGCTTTAAGACCCGCAGCTTCCGATATCATTGTATAACAGACGGAGAATCAGTACAAATGACGGTGAGGATGCTGAAGAGCATGCAATCTGGTCTTTCCGAGCGAATAGGCTAGCCCCAATGTGAGTTTGAGAGCCGTGTGGCGAAAAGTGTCCCGAAACGAGTAAGTCCGAAGGTCAAAAATCGAATGATTCGAGAACTGTTGTCTAAAGTGAAGGAGAAACTGAGGTCATATCTCAAGGTGTGTCGTCGTCTTGTAGAACGAGGCAAGCATTGGGTTTACCGATTGCCAAAATAGGTAGTTGTTACAATGTCACTACTGTGACGCTTGCTCCTTCTCTCCTCCTCCATCCTCCTTAGTCTACAGACAATCTTCAAATCCTGGCCACTGCGTGTCGCAACTCAATCAAAGTTGGTATGTCTCTTCTTCTGAGCCGGAGCTCAGTGGTTAGAGCGCGTGTTTGGGCCGAAGTCATACGTGAAACCTTACCATAGTGTTTTATAGTGGCATCGGCGCAAACACAAACTCAAGTGCGCCTTCCACTCGGCTTATAACCTTCGTTACTTGTCTAATTGATCTTCTTTTGAAAACTTTCCGCCTGTGTTGTGACCACAAACATAGACGTCCGGCTTTGGAGGACGCTATCCTCGATGCGAATCGCCATGCTGCCATCCACGAAGCGAGATTGTGCTTGAGTGAGTGGGAGGACAAGCTGGAGTCTCGACCCGACGATGAAGACAGGCTGCGAGAACTGTCCTCTCTTCCGGGATCCCCCATGTTGGACGCTGATTCGCCTCCGCTACCTCGGTATGTCCCATCTCGCGCACCCTCTTGCCTTTGAGTTTCAAGCAGCGTTCCAGTCAAGGACTCGATCCTTCCAACTTCTCAATACATCAGCAGCGGCGGTGTGAGCACCGCTATAAGCGTCAGTGGATCAAGCGCGCTGAGGATGCCGCTAATAGCCAAGAAGATCCGCGTCAAATACAGTCAGGCGTATCGCGAGGAGCCGTCTATCATCTGCGACTTCAATACCGGGTTTGGAGGCGGTGTAGGAAGTGGCCAGGCGATTCCACCGGCATGTCGTGCAGGTGGTAGTGCGTGAGCTACGCACTCAGGTAAGTTTGTCCGTCGCCCAAGTCCTAGCGAGCCGACTACTTACCGCACTTTCGACCGTCAGGGCGCTGTTTCGACGATATAACATGTTGTTAGGTATTGGTAGGGGATTGAGTTTGTATTTGGCCTCAATTATGGAACACCATAAAGGACCCATTGATGTTATGGCGCAATGCACGCAATTTGTCCCTCGATTTCCGTACGCAATTGAATGATTGATCTCATTCCTCCTCTTCCTCGGGTCGAGCGAGTAGGACAGCGAGGATGACCTTCATGAGTTTAGGATTTCTAAATCTGCGTTAGATGTCCAATTGACGAGGGGCATGTACAGACCCTCCCATTCGACTTTCAGTGACAAGCAAATCCAGGATCAAGCGCCGCGCGTTCTTCCCGCAGACGCGACCCAAGCCCACGCCTGTGAAGTGTATGTATCAGTGCTCCGTTAAAAAGCCACGGCTGACTACTGCCAGACCCACACACCTGAAGGAAGATGAGCAGGTCGTTCCCGTATTTGACTGCAGCATGTGCAAGAGAGAGATATATCCCCGGGGACTTTGTGAGTGCGGGGATGCGCGGGTGTAGCATTTTGTGAAGATCACAAGGGGTGGTTTGAGTGAATTGCGCCACCTTGCCGCATCCAGGCCGACTTCGATGACACTTGGGCGGACTTGGAGAATTGCACGAGTCCAGAGGAGACGAGACCGGTGCAGAGTGCCAGTTCGGCATGCGAGGCGGCCGCAATTGCGCGGGAACGCATCAAGATTGAGCGTGACTCCCATCCTATCTCAGCGCCAGTTACGGTGGAGTGCCAGATAGAATTAAGTCCTCCCTTGACTAAAAGCCAAACGAGTGCTCAAGTCCAAAACCGTGATCTATTCAATACATTGTCCAATAGGCATTCAGATAAATTGATCCTTCCCTTCATCCTGGTTTCTGATCGCTTCACAACCATGATCATATCTAGAGTCCGGCTCGCGTTCCCCGAGATAGATCCAGTGATCCGTTTGACAACCATGAGCTTGAACGTAACTTTGTATGAAGTTCGCACATGACCGCACTACAGCGCCTCAGAGTTCTATGCAGCGTAAACCTGTACCAGGATTACCGAGGCTTCATATATGCCTTCACCCAGCGCATCTACAACCGATCCAGAGTGTACATCGGCACTCGCGTCAAATTTAGCTTGACAAATAACATCGACCAGCGGTGAGGGAATACAGGGATTGTGGTGCTATGCGGTGGATATCGCACTGGACCACTGACTGTGTAATTGACTAGTGAGTCATCATATAGTTTAATACAAGAGGGAACCTCTCTATAGAGGCAACTATTCATGCCCGTCTTTGAGCGCGCGGCATCAACATCAAGAAGGTGGATTGTTGTGGGGGTCACCACAGGGAGTTTTTCTGGAAGGCCGGGATCGGGCGGACAGTGGACATTAGACGAGTGGTAGAGCAAACATTGATAGGTGAGTCTGATTCATTCTCTCTGAATATAACTGTTTACTGTCTGCAGAGTAGATTTTTGACGCCACATTGCTGTCGACCGTTCCAATGTACATCGCCAAAGAGTTTAATCCAATGGTTGGCGAGCCGTTCTATTTGACTTGAGTGATAATGTGCGATAATTAGACACATACCTTGCGGCAGAGTCCAACACCGGCTGTGCACGTGTCTCAATCAAGTTGTTGCTTGTGTCGCGTCCCTGGCTCCCTACCCATTCAGTGAGTGAAATGTTATGGGAGTCAAAACTTACCCGTTTGGAATATAGGTTCTTATCACAATTTCACAAGAGGTAAGTAACTTTTCAATGAATCTGTGATACAATAGTATTGTGCGTCGAATACAAACAATATAAACCATTCTTCTCTATTTCAATTTTCGAAACCAATAGCCTTGTCCTTTCTCGCTGCTAGGACTTCAAGATCTCTGCAAAGAGAGTCTGAAACCTTCACTCCACCAACGGCCCATCTATCGTATATCCAATCCCAGCCGGTTGCAGTGTCCCATAAGTCATGATGAGTTTCGGAGTGAGGTCCGGAATTATCTGTGCAGTGTGTTCGTCGCTATTTACCACAGAAGAGGAAGCTGAAGCCTTGCTGTTCATCAACCGTGCTGATCGATCTTATGTCACTATTTTTCTGATGGAGTTTGAGCATGACCCCACTGAGCAACTTCTTCGCGTTCTGTCGCGCAAAACCGTCCTTGAGTCTCTCGCAGAGCAGGATCTTGATTTGTTGATTGCTACATCTCGGCTGGGGGAGCTATGTGATGGAAATATGTACTTTATTTCGAGCTGTACTCATTTAATTTTCGAGCCTCTATGTATTTATTCGCAGCTCTGATGTTTCCCACAGTTCGATTTTCCATCAAACATGTTCTTGAGATCATCCTTGCATCCGCAAGGCTGTTCTCAAGGCAGCACTAGTTGAATTCAAGTGATTCACAGACACAACTCATCTATGTAGTTTATAAGGGGAGTCTCTGCCTCTTGTTGAGACAACTTACTTGCTTTGCAATTGATCTCCTGTGAACCAGAAATACTCTGTGTGACCTCAAGCTGGGCTAACCCCTTGTCTTACCCTCCTCATCTGTATTAACTGTAGCGACGAAGTCCCTGAGAGCTTGCTGAAACATAAAAGTGATGGTGCTTTCTCCCCCACCCACTACTGTCAGCTACATGCCCCTCAGCCTCTCCAGCAGACAATACGGTATGAGAATCGAGGAAACGATGGAGGTGGCGACCAGAGCTTGTAAGAACGCGAACAGCGCAAGCTTGAACGTTAAGCTACCCACCTCCACCTATTCGAAGTGCAATCTGACGGACGACTAACAGACCAATATAGAAGCCATGGGCGATGCCAAAGCTCTTGAATCGGATGTTGGTTGACGTGTCAGCCATGAAAGAGAATATTCTGCCAAGCATGTGGGGACATCTGGACGAGCAGCTCGCTACGCGCAGCCGATGGTTGCTAAAGGGAGCACGACACAAGGTGGCAACAAAGCAAGCAAGACAAGTTGGAGAAGCTTTCGCGCGAGATCAACCGCCTGCCAAAGACGTATGCTCAGCGCAAGATCTTGCAGACTCGAGTTACGAAGATTGTGAAGAAAACTGAGGTGACGGTGGCGAGGATGGATCGCGTTGGAGTGATGTTGGCAGAGAGGGAAACATCGAGATTGTGGCGGGCTTGCGGATACCACCTACTAGCATTGTAATTTAGTTGATTAACGAGTCATATTGGGAACTTTGGACGTTTGCTTCTTCCTCCCATGTCCGAATTCCACTGTTGCATTTCTTTCTACCCCAACTCCGATGACCCAACGCTTAGCACTCTCGCTCTACTCAAGGCCTGTGTATCATCTGCTGTAGCAGGACTACAGGTTTTGTTTTTACAAATTAGTGGATAAGGGCTTCTTACTTTCCATATGTGAGTAAAATGGATTTTTCAAATTCTTGTTTTCCTCACTCCTTGAACAGACCTATGGCTCGTGTTGGAGGAATGTTGCTTGGAGTGGACTGACAAAAGAGAGCATCTTTGATCTGGCTAAGAATCAGAGAGTCAATAGGTTCTTTCATCTCTATCCCAACGCCTTTAGTGTTCCGTTCTCCTTGCCTTGTCCCTTGGTGTCCAGTAATTTGTTGCCTCGCAAATAATTCCAGAATGCACCAACTCACCGTTTCAATGACTGATATAGACCATTGACCCAAGGTTCTGGCTCTAGCCATGCAAATGTGAGAACATTGTTCTCGTATCCTGTGACCCTGTCACTTCCATGAGTTCCCACTCAAATGAGGACACACAGAAGGGCATAATGAGACGACAATACAGAGGGATCTCTAGAACTTCTTTAATATTCATCTGAACAGCTGGAGCAAACTCCTTCGCTATAGTACTTTGTGTGATCAATATTATCTGCTTTATAGTGGGAAGCTCAAATAGTGGGCACGCACTTTTGCCATTGTTGAAATCTGTTGGTGTTTGACCCTAAGGTAACTGCATACTTGGAATCACCATTGACAAGGTGGACAATGTGAACACATGTGCCCAGGTATTGGCTTTGTAATAAGACGGCCAGAGTCCAGATTCAAGTGTGTGGGAACTGTTGGGGGCATCCAAACATTATACACCTTCTCCTGCACAACTGCTCAATTCTGTTCAAGCAATAGGGCCATAGAATGGGCTGCATAGAATCATCCCTGCTGGCAAGAGGGGGAGCTGTGTGTTCAATCTTAGGAGCAGAGAGATAATTCCGATTCGTAGGTTGCAGTACAGCCGTCACTGGATCAAGCTTCAAGATTTAAAGCTTTAGACATTGATTTGAGAGACCGGATAACAAGCTTGAGTGGTGGTTCGAGCTAACAGCCGCCAGTGAAAAGCATCCCAAACTAGGGCATGATGTCTTGATCTAAATACACTACAGTGAAGATGAGTGGCCGACTTTTCTCATCCATGTTGAACATGGTGTGTGGTGTGGTTTGATACAGACAGTATTTAGGGATGTTGTGATAATGTGACTTAGTGTCTTCACCTCTTATCTAGTGCTCTTTCGGCTTCTATCTGGTGTACACCCTCCAACACTCGATCAACCCAGCCAACTCTCACATGGATGTTTTGGCAGTAGAGGCAACAGTATTCATAGCCTGATCAACAGCTGCCTCTCATTGCACACGATGGTGAGCTGTTCCACCTAAACTTGTAATCCATCAGCATCTGCCACCTAAGAAAGTCAAACCCCACTTTACTCTCAACACAAACGGTGCCGCCTCCCCAAATGCAGTAGTTGCAAATAGCAATTTAAGACACCAGGCATAGAGCCATTAATCAGAACACCACCCATCCAAGACACAATCCCGACACACACAAAGCAAAACCCCCCACTGCCCATTCTCAGTTTCTTTACCTGATTTGCCGGCCCTTACTGTGTATGATATGGTGTATCCCTGCTCTTTTTATATGTCTACAGTAGCCTCCAAATATCCACTTCCCTTGAAACATCATGTTCTCACAGCAGCGTTCAATTCGCAGCACAAGCATGTTATTTGACGTTCACCCTCTTTTTTATCTCTACCCCTGAATTGTTCCCTCTTAATTCACCCACTCGTCTGGTTCTTCAATGCCGAAACATCTACCCAACCCCGGCAGAGGTGTGATTCTCAATCAATCCTCAATAATCAAGTTGATTATCATTGTTGGGTTGACGCCCACAACGGTCGGCTCGAATGAGTACAACACACTAGTGGGTGCTTTGTTCTTACCTTATTTCATCAATTCACCGCTGCAGGTTCCAATCTCAGTCCAGCATAAGTGGAACTGGGACGAGCGCGAGATGGGCGCACACACCGTGAGATCTCTCAAATGCTAGGGTGAAGGGGGTGGAGGGGTGTTCAGGAACAGAGTCCCTGACCGTTCCGCCAATTGTGTTGTCCCAATCACTTTCGGTGCTCGCTTGTGTCGGATGTGCTCTCGTTGGGTCAATATACCAGATAATCTGATGCAGACGACACTGGGCAACATTCTTGATTCTTCTGTACGACCTCAAACTCTTGCTATCTGGTCTGAATTCGTTTGCGCTCGTTTCGTCCCGCTCAATCGATTCCACCCCTTCTGCACCGTCGTGGCGCGTGCGAGCATCGGACGCGGGCTGGGCAGTTGCAGAGCCGTTTTTTCTCACCTGTCTTGAATCTCTGTTCTCGGGTTTTTTTTCATATCCCTCCAATATCCCTCCCCTTCCTTCAACTATTTGCCTCTTTTTTACCCCATATAATACGCGATATCTGTAATTGATCTCAAGCTAATACCTTTGCCAATGACTGCTAGTCCTTCAATTCCATGCTGTTTGATTCCCCTTGTTTAGATGCGCACTGTTGTTTCCCAAACACACCTCGCACCAACCTCGCACCACGAAAAGAGCAAAAGTAACATCCTCGCAATAATGGTCCAGACTGAGCGGCCAGAAGATCCCGCTTGATACCGAGGAATCCGAGTGGGCACTTGACAGGCGCTTCTTCACTTGATTGGCGTCACTGCAGGAAAAAACTCATCGTTTACAAGCTGTGAACGTCAATAGCCATGTTTTGTGAGTGAAACATGTTCTACCAAGGTAACCCATCGTACAGAAACAAATTCCTTCTTGAACTATCAACAGAATAGAAACTTCAAGACTTTGCCTAAAAGTGTACGGAAAGTGCGGCAAATCCACCGCGGTTTTTGGAGCCCTTGCTGATGCACGGCAGTACAAATCCTGAGAGAGAAAAAACCCCGTGATTTAACACTTCCAAAACGAAATAAAACTAGTACCGCAGGCCAAATATAATTATAGCTGAACTCAAGTGCATAGGAAATTGTCTATATAAAATCACTCGATTTTTCCCGCTTATTTTTACCAATTTTCTGTCAACAAGAACGAAATTTATTTGTGTTGACAATGCTCGTAAAACTACTATACTTTGAAGTACATGGGCTTGTTCAGACGCGATCCTACGAGGTGCGTTTCAGGCGCGAGCTGATTGACCAGTTTGTAGAACGACGTCAGTCCAGTGAGTTCGCTTCTAATCACAAACTTGGTGGTGAAATCTTGAGTGTTGACCAAGGGAAGGGAAGTGGCGCCTACTAAGCAAGACCAGTGAGATTGAGATTGTCGCAGATGTTGATTATAAAGAGCTGCTAAAAAGTCAATAGGGTTACAGAGGAATACAATTGCGACGTACCAGAAGAATACCCTTATCTCTTCCCAATGAGTGCATTTTCGCCAGTACTGCAGCAACATCGTATTCAGCGTCGTCCAGAGGACATCCCGGCTCGTATATAAGGTGACCAGATTGCGAGCTGCCGGAAGCGAAAATTATGACGTTGTCCCTTGGACGGAGGTGGGGGGACTCTTGAAGCTCGTGAAGAAAAGTGTGGACGTTTAAGTAGGTGCATTTGACACGGTTTAGGTGAGTAGTTTTTCTTCCCCAGTATAAAGTTCCTAGAGAAAAAAGCTGATATAATATCGGTGTTGGTTTGTTTCGTTATGAGAAGAGCTGAGTTGTTTGACGTACGCAGGAGGTGGCCATGGTAAAGAACCCATGTTGTCGTGGGCCTTTTTGGATAGTGGTGGTAAATGTCCCCACGGGGTACTAGAATAAATAAGCTGAAATGAGCGTACTTGTAGATGCTAAAGAGCTTCAGACTCACTGATAGGGTTGTTGAACAAAGGCATCATTTATTCTTTTGTGCTGTAAGAGATGTAAAAGACCTGAAAACGGGCGTGTGAATTTTATCCACCTCGTGCGATCTTCGTAACAACTCGCGCGAAACTCTTCGACCTGAAAACTACTCAGTCAATACACGTCCGCAAATTGGGCCATGATATGTCAAACGCTGCAGGTTTTGGGCAGAACGTAGAAAGTAGACACCGGAATCGGTCGCGGCAGTGATTTGGAGGTGGGTCAGCTGAGCCCAGGCAAAGGTCAAGGGTATCAGAGCTTCCATCCATCGAGATCGAATTCAACCTGTCGCAGGCAAGGCGCGACGGCGAATACGTTTCTGTGTACTGCATCCCATTCTGTAGCAATGCCACCCACACCTAGGTGCTGTGAGTCGACTGCAAATTCGAGACAGAGCTGCGAGGGGGACAGCGGTGCTCCATCCAGTGGCGGAGAGGCCTCTCGGGAATCAAAATGTCCCAGAGAGTGGCCAGGTGTTCTGCTGAGCCGAGGTCAACCGACCTCTCCAGGCATCTGGAACGCTACGGAAATGGGAGCGGTGCCGGAGAGACGGAGCTGAGCTTGAATGGCGGCTAAGGGATACTCGAGCGCGGGGTTGGGGCGGGTTTTGTAACAAGACACGGAATTGACAGTGAAATCTGTCCAGAGGAGAGGGTACCCCAGTGCAGCGTCCCTCCAACTTCAACAGACGTGGTCGAGCCTCCACGGCGCAGTTGGTATCAGACCGCGGCCGTTCACTTGCCGGAGATGTTTAGTGAGCAGGAAAATTTCTAACAGTACGTCAAGCATAACCCACGCCACGGGAGAGATGCCCCGCAACAGGACTACCAGAGTATCGGTGAGGCGTCCTATCTCTAGCCCGACGATTAATTTCTCGCAGACAAGTAAGTGCATTTCAGGGGTGATCCCCTTTATGTGCTCCTTGATAGCCTCCGTCCTCAACCGAGCAGCGTCAGTGTCAACCCGGATGCCCCTGATGAGCCTGCGCAAATGCTCCTGATAAGATGACTTGTTGATCTGGGTCAGATTGCAGGACATCGAACTCTACGATAGGTATAATGAATTGCAATTGGCATAGGAAGGGGACACTTACGTCGGGGGTATTTAAAGAGCACTTGAGCAGGGGGGATGTGTGGATGTGGTCAGATTGCCGATCTGGTGAACGGGTTGAATGAGTCAGTTTCCAAGGCATATTGGAGGGGGGCAAAGAAAGAAAAGAAAACTGGATAGGCGCGTTTCGCCTGAGGAGGCACGCGGCTGGGCCAGATGTGAGCTTGGCGGAGTAGATAGCTGCCCCGAACCCGTTCCGTAGGGCTTATGGTCCGGTCCAGCAGAAGGGTTGAGGGTGCAGATGTGCTGCGCTGACGTCCCAACAAGGATGAAGAGGCAGCACCGTGGATGCCAGAGGCCAAATCTGAGCCGCTATTTCGACTCCATAGGGCCTCTGGGCAGGCCCAGCAGAGAGGAAGGAAGTAACACCTTGGGGACCCAGTGCACCGGTCTCTGTCGCATACGCGTCTGAGCTGGCACAAGTGGCAAGCACGCTGTGGGATGGCCGGCGGATTCTCTGTTTGGCTATGTAGATTACACATGTCGTAGCTTAGTCATATTCCAGATTGGGTCTTCCTGCCTTCACCCACCCGCTGCGAGCCCCTCTGGCTCATCTCTAGCTTGTACCCTCCCCCGGGGGTCTCCATTTGGTGACGAGAGCGTGATTCGCCCTTCTCCGCGTCCCTACAGACCAGATAGTCTGTTTTCATCCACAGAGGCCTACCTCTGTCATCTCTGCCTCTCACCCACCTCGAGCGAGGTTTTCGGCTCATTTTTTCGACACTGTGATTGTCGTCGACTCCACACTTGTCCCTAGCTCTCTGACTGCGTTATCTTACGGGTTGTGCCCCGTTTTCCGTCTATTTCCCAATGAAGAAAAATCGCTGCGGCGGACAGAAAAAGAAGAAAAGGAAGGAGAGAGAAAGATTGGAGAGGGAGCAGGAGGATAGAGACGCACCTGTGAGCACCACCAGCACCATTTCTCATCCCCCCTCGCTCCCTGCTCTGCCTCTCCAACCCCCTACCCCCATTGCCTCGCTGCCGACTCGCCGTCCGCCCGTTACGGTCATGACGGTCGACACTGATGACTCGGACGACGACGACTACGAACCATATGCCACCTTTGCCCCTCCGACACAGCTGCCCGCTCATGCGGCCGAGTTCATCTACCACCCCCGTACTTCCGCCGATATCATTGCCGACACCATTCCTCCCGATTCCACTGACCCCGTCGTAATCGCGACTGTGGTCGTCCGTCCAGATCCATCGAGGACTACCACTCCCGCAGCGCGCGACTGGACAGTTCTGCGGGTCGAGTGCTCAAACCCTTGGCGTACAATTCGGCGGCGGAAACAGCGGCTTCGGCCTCGCTATGTGGACACTTGTCCTCGGGCCCCACGAATTGCTGGGGCAGCTGTGGTTTCCCCATCATCTCCACCAAAACCAGTGCCGGTGATGAGTCTGTTGGAAGGCCGCTCTCAAAACCTACCCCTCCAGCCTGCGCAATGCAAGTCTTTGCTCTTGTACCCCTTCATCCGGATGACCCCATCCACCCTGATGATGTCCCAACAAACAACCTCCCTCTTCCCCTTGCCTGCCCTTGCCCAGACGACCATCTTACTGGGCCTCGACTTCTCTCCGCTGATATACCGTTCGGATGGGTGGGATCTTCCCTTGCATCAGCTTGCGCTTGGGAGCTTCCTGAACCTGATAAGGTGCTTGATGCTCTAGCCTTCCTTGCATGGGGCTCATCGGAGGATATTCGCCGCGATTGTTTGGCTGACCTTCCGCCCGACTTGTTTGTCTTCCTTGGTGTACTGTCGATGGCTAGTGTTTTGGAGTGCGACTTGGGGCAGTTTCTTCTGCCTGCTGGGTCTGCCTTCATCAAGCATTGGGTTGATGGTTTGGGACTCGGATGAGGGCGCGAGGCCGCGCCCGCGTGCCTTGCTTCGCTCGGACGCTTCTTGGTGGGGGGTGCCTGTGGGATGGCCGGCGGATTCTCTGTTTGGCTATGTAGATTACACATGTCGTAGCTTAGTCATATTCCAGATTGGGTCTTCCTGCCTTCACCCACCCGCTGCGAGCCCCTCTGGCTCATCTCTAGCTTGTACCCTCCCCCGGGGGTCTCCAACGCATAGGGCATCGGCAAGGGGGGAGAAAGGGAAGGCGCATAAATGCAGAGTATATAGAGTGAGATAGGAGTGGGGAGGAGATTACCGCTGAGAGAGGGGCACAGAGGGGGGAGAAGGTGGTGGTGGTGGCAGTCACGTCATGTGTTTTTTTTTTTTTTTTTAATGTGACTGATGGCGCACTTCGGGCACCCCCCTAGACCCCCCTCTTAGGCCTGACTTTTTATGGACTTAACTGGCCTAAGAGGGTGTTTCCTGATAGGTATTCCCATACGATGGGATGTCCCATGTCCTTTCGTTTTTTTATGCTTGGGACGTCCCAGAGGCCGTATATATGGGAAGTACCGCCCGCCGAAGGCGGGCCCGAAAAAATGGGCTGGGAGGTCCCACGTAGGTGTTTTGTGCCCAGGACCCCTGACACTTGACCAGCTCGAAAACGCGCTTTTCGAGCCCATTTCTGGGCCGTTTCGCTTGATTGTTGCAGTGTTCTACTCCTATGATTTTCTGCTATTTTTGCATGCACAATATAGACACATTGCTGCATGTTGATTTTGGTTGCCTACTCAATTGACCAGCTCGAAAACGCCTTTGTTCGAGCCCGTTTCTGGGCCGTTTCGCTTGGTTGTTACAGTGTCCTCCTGCTGTGATTTTCTGCTATTTTCATATGTACAATATTGACTTATTACACCAGGTTGATTTTGGTCGTCCACTCACTGAATGCACTTACCTGTGCTTGCTCCATCTCATCAACACTGTCATCAACGCATAGCGCCTGGTAATACTATGGACTCCATCATTCCTCTACATACTTGCATACCTATAATCTAGTAGTACGATGCAGAATGGCATACTGCTCATATTCTCTACTACACATCATCGCATCACGTATACGGAACAAAAGTCATATAACGTATGTCCAATTGACATACTGTCTTTACAGGGTACAAAATGAGTGTGAAAGATTCATTTCATATTCTCATCCGGTTTAACCTAGGGCCAGCTGCCTTTGTCTTACTCGCACCAGACCTCTATGCTATGCGTTCAGATAACATATCTCAAGTGCTTTCGATTCATGAATTTTCTCATTTTCTATGTAATCCATCACCTTAGGACGTGGTAACTGTAGTATGCATCCCGCAACATGTCAGAGGAAATCATTGTATTATTGTACTACGCAAAGAGTCCATACGAAGCAGCTACGATACGAGAGAGAAATCCTAGCTTGTTGTTTGCTCATCGCATTCGGTTTGGGAACTCCCATCATACATGAGATGTTCTATTGGGACATCCCATGCTACTGAGAGTTCCCATTCCATTGCAAGGGACATCCCATATAAATGTACGGGACATCCCATTGCAACGGGAAATCCCACTGTGCTAATGTGGGACATCCCTATTCAAAGTACGGGTCATCCCATTTGCAGCGGGAAGTCCCACCTCATTTATGTGGGACGTCCCTTATATCATATGGGACGTCCCACTCCAGAGGTCAATCTCTGGGATGTAAGTCTTATTTCAACATTGTGGGACGTCCCATATGAGGACGGACATAATAATACTATTTGTCATATAAGTCAAAGTGCTTTGAACAGAGGTAAGAGCTGTGTCATGTTGGTTGGCATCAGCTGGGGCCTACTGATTTGATTCCTCGTACAAAGCCTTTCGACGAGGTTCCTCCTCTTGGCATCGGGCATTCTGGATCGCAAAGTCCTGCAGTGTGAGGGCGGGAAGAAAGATAGATCCTGGCATAAAAGGAGAAGACGCTGCAGGCGGTGGACTGTACAGCCGAGCATTCGCCTCGTTGGCATAGAGTTTTTTTGAGTGGCGGTTAGGCTTAGCAGAAACGACAGCGGGCATTGTTAAGGGTGGAACAATGTGTGTAGAATGGGTAGTGAAGTAGTCATGATCAATGGTCAAGGTCTTTACACAGGTGGCAAGCATCATGGCTTATACAGAGAAATTCCGCAGTGGCTTATGTAATTGTGAACTTGCCTCGCAACAAAACCTTGTATTGCTCTATCCTCATTTGCACATTCTGAAGAGGCAGATATGTTTCATTTGTTGACAAATTTACTTATGGTAAATATTATAGGCACAGTAAAGTTTGGTGAAAAGATATAACAATGTGCACTCAACAACCTTGCATACAGTCAAGTTCCGAGAGGCACCTAGACCTCCGGACTCAACATTGTCTTGAAATTTCATAAATGGTAGGGAAAAACATCTTTAAAGTAGAAATAGTATATGATATCTTCCTTGAGCTGTTTTGAACCTCTGAGAACAGTATCATTACTCAGGAAAAAATAAATATGATCATTTTCTTCAAAATCATGTTTGTGTTTTCAGCAAAATTGAAGCTTATTGTAGCCATTCCTGTTGCCAATTGTAAGTATATTTCACCAATGAATCAATATACTGCTCAGAGGAAAGAATCTCAGAGATAGAGATACACTTAGATACCTGAATGTACCATAACCATATCCTGATCAGGTCAAGGGCTATTGCACTACTACAGTCTTTTGTGCCCATGTATTTGA
This sequence comes from Favolaschia claudopus, assembly GCA_037176885.1. Taxonomy (NCBI): domain Eukaryota; kingdom Fungi; phylum Basidiomycota; class Agaricomycetes; order Agaricales; family Mycenaceae; genus Favolaschia; species Favolaschia claudopus. Next base: position 443,315 of record JAWWNJ010000092.1, on the reverse strand, counting down.
TGAACTTGGATTGTTCATCTATGTGAACAGATATTCATTTATTCTGGGTGTGAGTGGAGATATATTGTTGGAAAGAATAGCTGGATAGGATGAACCAGCTCATATGTATCTGCCAATTCCACCTTGAAATGTCGAGATGTCTACAGGGACCATAGGGTGTAGATTGTATAGGACACAGTTTGATTGTTTAAACTTTGTTTCACTATCACTATCCGAACAGGGTCTGGCAAATTTCAGATAAAAGTACCACCAACCTTTTGAGCATTTCCAGATAGCAAGCAAATCACCTTGTGCATTTGAGATGATTATTCTCTTGAATTGAGGGAAACATAAAAATGATATACACTGATGATATAAAATTGATCCAGAGTCATGTCAATCACAACATCTTTGACACAGTTGACCTATGGAGGCGTACACATTCCAACTCTAGCTGAAATAGACAGCATAACAAAATCTCCTTTTTGGTTTTGCTACGAGTAGCAGTAAACTGATGGCATCAATATTTCAGTCACAGACACATGGGGCTTGAGTGAATAAACATCTGACAATGAGATAAATAGAAGATATGTAATGATCCATGCTGGTTTTCCAATAACAGAAGGTAGAATGTTAAAGGTTTCTGTAAGTTATATGAAAGACATGTCTTGATCAAGATGTTGTTTGTGTGTCTTGCCAATACTTTCCTTGGTCAAATTATTAAAAGGTATTCTAACTGTCTTTCACATCTCCTTTGAACATTTGCCTTGGAAACATCTGCCTATGTCCTATGTGGCGTCTCTGGAGAGGAAAGCTTTGTGATAAAGGAGAATCAGGTGCAGCACGTCATGCAGTGAGTCAGGTACTGAGGATGTTCAGGGGCAAACTTATGATATTTTTTGTAGCTCGTCTTGGACTTAGGGATAGCGTGTTTTTCATACATTGTGAATAGATCCCAGGCGTTCATACGTTTCAGGCTTGGCGGCCTATGAAATATGTCATCGAACAATAGAGATCGTCTTTTGATTGCTGGCTCCTCTTCTGGCTCGTTTGGCGCAAAAAGGGAATTTTCGTCTAGCACAACCAGGTCGTCGTATACATCTGATTCCTTGTTTTCGTTCGCTGGGTCTTCTTGATTGCTAGTGTGGTCGTTTTCATCTTGCTCTTCGCAGTGCTCAGCTTGATGCCTAGATTTGAATGTTCCGGGTGAGAGCTCTCGAAGAAGACGAGTCCAGTAGAATACTGGGTATTTTCTGTTAGTGTATTAGAAAAGACAAAGAGTTTACAAGTAAGTGAGAGTATTCAAGACGTGATGTAGTCACATGACCACATTTTTGAGGTATACAAAATAAACTAAAGAGAAATCACAGCCTGAATCATACCGGCCACATCTAGGTGATGGTGACTAACGTGACATAGTCATTACCTTTCCCCCAAAAAAGCAATTTATCAGCTTGTAGATAGTATTATTATGTCCGTCCTCATATGGGACGTCCCACAATGTTGAAATAAGGTGACTGGGAATTCCCATGGAATGTGTGGGATGTCCCACATTCACCAAGTGGGACATCCCAGAGATTGACCTCTGGAGTGGGACATACCATATGATAGAAGTGATGTCCCACATAAATGAGGTGGGACTTCCCGTTGCAATGGGATCTCCCGTAGTTTGAATAGGGATGTCCCATGTTAACAAGATGGGATTTCCCTTTGCAATGGGATGTCCCAAAGTTTAATATGAGATATGGTATGGGAACTCCCAGTGGCATGGGATGTCCCGTAGTACTCTACGGAACATCTTATGTATGATGGGAATTCTCAAGTCAAAGGTGTTGAGCAAACAAACAAGGCAGATGACTGCTCTGTGCGAACTCACATAGAACATAGAGCTATGTGCTCATAACATCTCACTGTGGCGACAGTTCTATGTGTCATTATATAGCGGATAAGACCAGTTTGCCATTCAGGTGAAAAATGCCTATAGTATTCTGAACTGTACAGCAGATACATTGATTAGTATTGTATGCAAACAAGCATACCAATTCGTTGTACAGAATGATAGAGTAGGAGGTATTACTAGAGTATGCATTGCTTATAGCCACAATGAATTCAGCCCAAGATTCACTGGGTAAACGATCAAAACCGATCTGTGCTGATAATTGTATGTTAAACATACAAAAATAGTAGAAAATCATAGGAGTAGAACACTGCAACAATCAAGCAAAATGGCCCAGAAACGGGCTCAAGAAGCGCGTTTTCGAGCTGGTCAATTGAGTGGAGGCCAAAATCAACATGCAGCAATGTGTCTATATTGTATATACAAAAATAGCAGAAAAACATAGGAGTAGAACACTGCAACAACCAAGCGAAACGGCCCAGAAACGGGCTCAAAAAACCCGTTTTCGAGCTGGTCAAGTGTCAGGGGTCCTGGGCACAAAACACCTACATGGGACCTCCCAGCCCCATTTTTCGGGCCCGCCTTTGGCGGGCGGTACTTCCCATGTATACGACCTCTGGGATGTCCCAAGCATAAAAAAACGAAAGAACATGGGACGTCCCATCGTATGGGAATACCTATCAGGAAACACCCTCTTAGGCCAGTTAAGTCAATGAAAAGTCAGGCCTAAGAGGGGGGTCTAGGGGGGTGCCCGAAGTGGATGGCGTTGGGTGCCATCTTTGATCACCATTGCTTACATATGCATTTGCTGGAAGGTAAGCGCGGTTTCTATGAGTGACGGTAGGTTAGGGACGGAACACTGACCTAGAACCCACACTTGGATCCTAGTTCTAAGCCTGCCTCTTTGGACATCCGCGTCCGGCGAGGTTCTGAATTCCATCTATTCCAGCATTTTTTAGGTCTAAGGTGACTATCCCTGGAGCTATCCTAACGTGACCCTAACCGGCGGACATTAGACTCTATCCTTTCTAACCAACTAACCGCGTTGGCTCGGTTGGTTTTTTCTTCAGACTGCATTGTGTACCATGAAATCTCAATTTTACGTCGTGATGCGGGAGGAATTCGGAGGAAGCACAAAAACAAGAGAGCAAGAGATTAACTTTACGTACTGCACTCTTTTTGTGACTTTTCCGGAATTATGGGAGCCCCTGGAGTCATGCCCCTGTTTGGATCATTCCTTGACGTTTTTGTACCATCACAGTCACATTGTGTGACCCGTGTCATCCCCCGTGTCATTCTTCCTTCTTCACTTCGATTACCCATGGGCAACGACCAAGGCGGGGACGAGAGCCTTATAGTGACGTTTATCGACGCCGTCGTGGACGTATTTCATGATCTACTCGCCGACCTGGACAGACCTTATCCCAACGACACCCCGCGAACTCAGAGGGCTTGGCGAAAGTTGTACAGCGTCGCCACAGACTTGAAAAGTCATTGGGGCGACACACACGATGAAGGTGGCGCGACGATAACTCCGACGATGAGATGGGGGAGAAACCAAGTGGTAAGGCAAGGAGTGAGAAAGGTGATGCCGATGGTGAGGATCCGGAGGAGGAGGAAAGAGGACAGGAAGATGGCGGGGAAACTGTGCGGAAAAAGAAGAAATAATGCAAGGCTCGCGAGGTTCGTTTGTTTTGCGTTTTTTGGGTGTCTATGTTGATGCCAGATGCGATTTTGTAGAGTGGCAACGGGGTCAACCTGGTACTCAAGCGCGCGCAGGGGATTCTACGCTCCATTGTGAAGGGGTATGTGACGCCAGAGGAGCTAGTAGAAACGATCATGTCAGAGAATCGTGGGCTGACCGTCGAGAAAAAGGAGGACCGGGCGTTTGAGTTTCTCTTCTGAGGTTTTACAGACGCTCCACGATGGGTGAGTGCTGGTGGTGCCCTTCCTTTCAGCCGTGTGAACTTTGATCTGTGAGACCTCCGTGTTCAAGCCACACACCCGTAAAGCCGCTACGGACTCTATGGCTTTCTGGAGCTGTCAGGGCAGCTGGACGCTCAGGAAGACTTGTTGCGGCGTGATCAGGTAAAGCTTAAACTCTGAAAATGCTCCTGCCTTGAATGTCATGAAGAGTTTGTCGGACATGGAGTCGAAGACACGCAGCGAAGACTACGTGTCTCGATTGTTGCAGAAGATTGAAACCATGAAGACCGTGCGTGTGTGGAATTGGAAGACTGGTCCGGGCTTGGTTGCGCTCAAGGCCAGCTTCAACGAGTCCTTGTTCAAGGCGACGTATGTATGTGGATTGGTTTTGCGGTTTGAATGCGCGCGAGGCTCGTGAGAAGATGGAAGAGCTGCATAGTGAGTACGAGCAGTTCAAGGAGAAGCAGGAGGTTATCGTAACGGCGCAAAATAGGCTGGAGAAGCTCTATGACCAGGTACGTTGGGGTTGATCCATTATTTTCGAGATGCGACTGACCGAGTCAGTTTGGAACTGTGGTGCTGCTGATTCCTCATTTTACCGCTGACAATCTAGGGCTTAGGATTGGGAAGAAATTGAACTGACTGGTCGAGCGACTGCACAACCTGACCCCGGCTTCGGAGATTGTGGATGGCAGAAGTCTTTTGGATGCAAATGACGCGCAGAATTGGCAGGTGCTGATCCGCGTGGCAAAGCACTTGACCCGGGAGGATGCAGACCTGCGGACGGCGGTTCAGACGTACCTCAACGAGTTTTACGTCAGGTATCCCTCCCTCGTTCAGCCGCTAGCAGAACCTGACAACGACGAGGAGGGCGATGGCGACGAGGACAGCGAGTAGTGCTTAAATACTTGATTTCTTGGAGCGATTTTGTGCTGGTATGACAGAGAGATTAGGCATATGGGGATCCTGCTGTCGGAATATTTCGGTGAGGTTGAATTTGTGGGGAAGAGCTGCATGCTAATGTGCCGCCTCAAGCGTGAAAGTTGGGCTTGCATCTCCCCGAGCGACCGGTGGGAGTTGAAAGAAGTCACCGGTCACCAGCAGCTGAAGTATTATGGAGCGGAAGTAGTAGAAAGTGATGTCGTAACCTACCTGCAGTCCACCAAATGGAAGGCGGCTATTGCGGAGGGAAGATCCGATCTCTGACAGCTTGTTGAATAAGGCCCCGTCCAGGAGCGAAACTACGCAAATCAGGTGCCAAGAAGAATTGGGGAGGGTTTACAGACCTTAGTCAATTATAAGTATCCGTATTTCTTTCCATCTTTCAACTGTGGTGGGGGATTTCCGAATCCTGACCAAGAGCTTGTCGACTATGCCCTCACCGTATCCGACACTGGCAAAGGAGTGGATAGTTATGCCGCCAATTCGAATGGCAGCAATACCTGGTCCAGATGGGTGTAGTTTTTGCCAGATGTAGATGTAACTGACCGGTTGTAGCAGTGACTGCGACGGCATTGGGCTTGGATCTATCCTTGTCCTTTAGCTGGGCAATCATGGCCGTAGAAGTAGTGATTTCCCTGTGCCTGACAAGACAGTGGGGTTAGCAGAGTATCAGAGGACTATACTGGATTTACTGGCACTGCTTGTGAAAAACAAACTCGCGCCCGAGACTGCGCATTTAAGCACACAGTGTTGTGTGGGGGTTGGGGTGAAGATTTTGTTTTCCAGAGTAATTGGTGATACAATGTGGCGGTGATACGCCGGGAAATGGGCCATACGTGGAATATACCAAAACACACCCCAAACCCCACATACCACCCCCACACACCCCCCACAACCTATCATCTCACCAGAATGGTTGATATAGGCCTTTATTCTATATACAGACTTAGCAAGTCTGCCCAAAGGTGCATCAATTGGAAATTCCCATACCGGTTGACACTCACTTCCATTGGGTTAAGAGGTTCTGAGGCATTATATTAGTCTCTTGCTCTAGCTAAGCCTATTATATATCAACTATTCACTCTGGAAATCAAATGTTGCAAGGGCAGAAGCAGTCTTGTGGTATTCAATCACTAAATGGTTGAGTTTGGCAAACTTGATGTCGTGTTTTGGTCATGTGACTCAACTCGGCTATATTCGGACACTGTCGGCTTTGATCTGACAAGAATCCAAATAAGGGTTCTTGCCTTGATTAATATCCGAAGGCTATATCTCAGGATCTACTGGTCAGATTAGAGAGTTCTTGGTATCTACAGGAAGATATCATCAAGGGCTGCTCAGATCAGAGAGCTATGGCATAGCAGAACCTCAGACTCGAGTACAATCTTCAGTTGATGGTGGTTGCTATCTCCATCAAGTACAATATAGGATCAGTGCTGGATATCTCTACAACTACTTCACAGAACTATGGACTTCTTGGTGTCTACAAGATGCTAGAAGTGTGTACTATCCATTAGTGAAGAGCTTGTGTGAGCGGAAAAAGGCATTGAGTAGCTAAACCACTTTGATCATTGTTGCTATCCTTATAGGGGTGCAGGACTTGGTCAAGGATTGATTAGCCTATATCTCATGGACCACTGGGCGGATTAAGGAGATCCTGATACCTAGAGGGAGCTGGTATCAAGGGCCACCCGTTCATATCCATCACATTGAGAGGACGTGAGTAACGAACTCGCTATTTGGAGCGCACTCAAGGACATGAGTGATGACAAGGCTCTCAATGAGTCTCCATCTGTCAAGACCAAACCAGGGATGAAGGACTTTGATTCCATCAATATGTATTCTCATTGGACGACCATGGACTGCCTAAGTAATACCTACAAGTAGTAATCAGCTTCATGTAAGCCTTAGCATACTGTATATAAGGAGAGTGTTGGCTTGTAGCCAGGCACGGGATCCTTGCCCCAGCAAGGGCAGATGGCCTTAGGGCCTCTGTCTGACCACAGGGTTTGGATCTAGTACTTGGTACTTCAAGTTCAGCCTTACTCTGTATAAGAGTTGGTAGATGTAGCAAGTAGCCCAAGATACCATTTGTGCCCACTTATGTTCAAGTGTGATTCTGTGAACAAGTCCTTGTTTGTATAGGCATTGTGTGAACAAGTCCTTGTTGTATAGGCATCATCTGTACAAGTCCGTATTGTATCGGCATTGTTGAAGAGTGTAGTCAATCAAATGCACTTCAGTTCGCATTGGATAGTGTTCCTTGTCTAAGCGAATTGAAAGACGCTTGGCCACAATGCTTGGTAGCATCTAAGTCAAAAGATACTGAAACTAGAAAGCCAACAGACATCAGTCTCTGGTTCGAGTGGACTTGATGTTGGGATTGATTAGAAGGAGTTCAGTGCCTTCTATTGTATATCCCTTGAGTTATCTCTCCTCTGCATAGTAGTCATTATAAGTCTAGCTTGTCCTTAGCTACTCTAAGTCGAAAGAGCGAGTTGGTCTTAGTCTTGTGTCCCTTCTATTCAAAGACGCTTGAGCAGAGTTCATTGCATCACGTTAGAAGTTGGTGAGACACTCGGCTGGGGAAGCGGTTTGAAAAGAATGAAGTTCTCATTCCAACCGCAGCCCCGCAGCACACGTTTCAGCGGCGTTGAGGGGTCGGAACAGGCGGCAGGTGGGGATCAGAAGCGTCTGGCGAGATACAGACATCCGGCGGCGGCAGGACAAAGTCTTCGGGATTGGGCTACGGACGGGGGTCGAGGGCGGGAGGAGTTGCTGTTACGGATGTGGGAAGGATGTAGGCGTGGATGGGTGGTGGGGGGCAGAAGCTGGGCTTGACTGCTGCGAGGCCAATGCGTGCTGAATATCACGCAGTCTCTTGTTACTCGCGGCGGACTGGCTCGAAGAGGGAGTGCGGACAATGTGTTCAGGAGAGGAGCGGATCGTGTTGCTCATGGTAGAAGGTCAACACGTTCGGCGACAGGTGTTTCGAAGAAAGAAAAGCGAGAAGAAAGAAGGTGTCGGAGCAAAAGGGTGACGTCATCCGTGATTGTGGTTAAAGTTCTAGATCCTTCCTTTGATAATTGTGGGAAACATCACTGTTTGAGGTGGACTTTCTGTGAATTGAATACAGGGGTCCAGTTTTTATGCGTAATTTGAGCCCTCTAAGCATATATCGAAATCCATCTCGATGGTCTTGGATATTAGCATATTTTAATCGCAAATTATTTGGTACTCACATGTCACAGTAATGCTTATCAATTTCAACTTGTTGTGATAGCTTGCTGCAATTACTAGGGAGTCAAAAATGTCCTCGGCATAAAGGCAGGTTTACTAAACATCAGTAGTTTCAGGCATTGACTGAGAGGAACAAGGACATGAGTAATTCTACTTCGGCCATTTCGGCCATCTTCAATCGCATCAGCTCCCACGACGAGGATCACGATCTAATAAGAGCTCAAAATGCAATGCTGTTTAGTGCCCACAAATGGTCAGTTGAGGGTAATTCGGAATTGCACTACATCCAACTGCATTTGAGCACAAAAATGCTATAGACATCCAGTCGCATTGAGTTTCACATCACTTTGCATTGATCTGCATCAATTTGCACCGGCTTGCATCAAAATGGACTGAGACGCACTCAATTTCATCAGGAAAAATCAATGCCATTGAATTACCTCATATTTTTTGTCTAATAAAAGCTGTCATAGCAACTTTGCATGCGGTCTGGCATTTTCGCCATACAAAAAACAGCAGAGCGGTGGGACAGCACACACGGTTAGGGAGAAAACATGCAGCACGGTGTCAGTCAAGTGTATAATGTGACATACAAGAGGTCCTCCGGAAGTGACGTTATTTGGGAGTTTCTCTTTGTTCGTGATAAGTGAGTGAGTTGGGGGAAGTGGGAGAATTCCTAGGAATTAGGAAAGGGTGCAGTGTGGAGAGAAGTGTGGGGATTGTCCTGGGATAAGGTCTCGTAAGCAAGACTTTACCACGTTGTGTCGTAGTAAAGCTGAATAACGTTGATAGGGCCGCTCAGCGGCTACGCGTGAAACGACAGAAATTTGTCGATTTCTGTACCTATCAGCGGGAGGAAGTAAGGCAAGGATCACAGGAGATATATTCTACCTCGAGGGTAGGATCTCATTGCTTGGTAGCAGGAGCTTAGCGACGTTTCCCTAAACATGGGAACAGGACTCTGACTTCAACTACCACTACTGTTGGGCCGAGAGCGTAGCGGGAAACCATTGGCTTAAGGTGCCGGAGGCCACCAAGAGGAATTACCAAAACCCCGAAGTTAGGCGCTAAACCGCCGAACCACCATAGACGAATCAGACGGACGGACAGACGAACTCATTGGTACTGGCGGGAGCATGCCGCTGGGAACATCATCTTCGGCGGGTCAGACAACCTGGCGGGAGGGCCAGATCAAGGAAGACTTGATTCTACACGAGCAGCGGGCTTATCGCCGAGGACCCGACTAGGGCCGGCGAGCGGAATGGATCAACCGGGGAACATCGGCTACCTCGGGTTCACTAGCGGGAGGACCAACCGACGATGCTGGTGCGAAATACCGCTGATATCGGGAACTCTTTCGGCGAGTGGCGAACCCTTGGATTATATCGGCTTGCCCCAACACTCCAGGCACTCACAATACAATATGCCCTGGATAATCCAGCAGTGCACGTAGCATTGTCACCAATGCTCTTCCAGGCATGGTGCACATTGCAATGTACACCTGGCATAAAATCAATGCAGCATTGATTTATGATGTCTGCCATCAGCGGCAAATCTATTGCCATCAAATCATGTTTTTTTGACAAGACACATCACTGAGGATCAATTTTTGATGGGCAGCATTGACCCATCACAATGTAATGTGCACCACAGATGTACAACAATACAATGCATACAATCTGTCAATTTGTAATGCATGACCGCCGGCTTTTTGAGAATCTTTTGCATTTCACAGGTCAATAAGGCCACCAATCAACAAGGTTTGTCTGCAAATGTTGTAGAGATCGAAAAGCTCTATCGGATGCATATAGACATCAGATAGATTTGGCACACTTCCTCTTTAGGAACACTAACACTTTGCAACCCGAAAAGGAAATTTTTGGATGATCTCCTTCTACACCACAGCTACCACACTCCATGTACATGTAGTGTATATAATATGACTGTATGATCCCACACAGAGAGCTCTGAAGCAGGAGGAGGGCCAGATACCTTCTAGAACACTTCAAAATATTTCCATCATATATGATATAGGTGGCATCTAAACTCATTGGAAAGTGTATTGAATGCTATAGATATACAGTTCCTATACAATTTAATGTTTGCTCGAATCTTCAACAGGCAGGAAATTATGAACATGAAGGGTTTCTGCTGTACATTAACAAAGACCCCATCCTCAGAGATGCAAAGGTATATGAAGGCTAGGTGGAAGGATCATTCATTATAGAAATATATGGGGAAATGTCTTCATAAATAGTTATACAGACTGTCTATAGGTCCAGACAAGCTTTCTGGGTATAGGTATATCTACTGATAATTGGATACAGGGATCAGTTTATACAGAGGTCTAAAGCAGTGAGAAAACAAAAATTTCGTGTTTGGGTTGCAAAGTGTTAGTGTTCCCAAAGAGGAAATCAAGCAAAATCTATCTGATCTCTATGTGCATCTGATAGAGCTTTTCAATACCTATAACATTTGTATACAGCACTTGTCAATTGATGACCTTGTTGACCCAAGAGGTGAGCGATCATAAAGTCCATGACACAGGGCTGCAAAAGTCGAGCGACCGGGGGGAGGGGGGGTACGTCATTGATCCGCCCCAAAAATAAACAGGTTGGGGAAGATCAAGAGATAAAAAAAGATAAAGGATCAGGTTCCGATTTCACCCGGGTTGTCCACTTTTTGCCGACGGCTGCCGAATCATTGCCGAATCTCATTGGAGTCAATCAAATATGCAAATGTGTTTCAAACATGGGTGAGTATGATAATCAGAGACCACAGGGCAATTCTTCCAGTATAAAAATGGGGGGTAGACAAAACTTCAGCGTTATTGGTCCAAGCTGTGAGGTGCAGTAAGAAGTCGAACGGTCGGACCAGGAAAAGCTGGTCGGCTTTATCGGATTGCCTAATTTGGGGGGGTTGTCAAAGAGCCCTGTGTTTGATTGGCCATGATCGCTCACCTCTTGTGTTGACCCATGAAATGCAAAATATGGTTGAAAAGCCAGCAGTTTGAATGCACTGGATCATGTGCTAACTGTACTCATTGCATTGTTTCCTACCGATGGTGCACAATGTATTGTGATAGATCAATGCCTCACATCAATTATTGATGCCCTGACGATGTGTCCTGTCAAAAATATATGATTTGATGGCAATGATTCTGCCACTGATGGCAGACATCAGAGATCAATGCCACATTCATTTGGTGGCAGGTGCACATTGCAATGTGCACCATGTCTGGAAGAGCATTGGTGACAATGCTACGTGCACTGCTGGATTATCCAGTGCACATTGTTTTGTGTGTACCGGGAGAGCTCGGTGAGAGGCAATGTCACACGGTCACGACCTGTTATAAGAGGACCCACGAAAATGCCTTGTGAGGTCTGATCGGATCGTCCGGACAAGAATTACTGAAAACGGACCCACCTCAGAACCTTCCAGCATGGACACCGGATATCGAGACGAAGGAAATTGACCATTCTATAGATTTCAATGCCACTTACCCGACATTCAAGCCGTCAAATCCTTGCGACATCCCCCTCCTACCTCTCGCAACCATCAGACACCTAGAAAATACATTCGGTCAGGCATGGCTCGACGGGAAAATATCTATCTGCGATGCACGTACCCCGAACAGCATACGGTTCTATCCACTCTGGTGTGTCTTACATGGGCCGAGTTCATTCCGCTGCACAGAGCTTCTACATGTGGAATCGTGCCATCGCATGGACTGTGCAGGAGCGGGAAGACGAAGAAATTGAGGAGATTGAATGGAGGAGACGCACAGTCGAGTTCCTGTCCTTGCTTACAGGTTGGACCGGTCGGGTAGGCTGTGGATTGCCTGACTTGACGTACGAGCATCTTGCGCAAGTGTTGGGGGAGAACATGCTTGCCAATGCTGTGCTTGATGCATTGATGAAGGCCATCGAGTGACGCCTAAAAGCCGCACATACCGATGCAAGTATGTTCATTGTTGGTGACACTTTCCTATTGAGATGTCTTGCCGCCGGTGCAGCCCATGATCCTAGTCGTTTTGGATACGCAGCCATTCAAAAATATACCCACCTGCTTTCACTTCCGCCTTCCTCCTCTCGCATTCTCATCTTCCCGGTTTATTCCCCACCCCTGCATTGGATGGCTTGTTGTGTTGACATGACCGCCGCTTGCATCCAATTTGGCGATGGCTTTCAGATGTCTTCTCCTGAGGCGCTGTCGAAGGAGTTAGCGGAATGGGTGAAGCCTGCAATTGACATGAGACAGCCCGTCGTCACCAACGATCTACTGTGCGCAAAGCAAGATGATAATGTTAATTGTGGCATCATTGCCGTTAATGCACTTGCGCACCGTGTTTTGGGAGACACGCTATGGACCGAAAGTTCTTCACGGACACACCAATACCGTGCAGAATACCGTGCATTCTGCACAATTGCGGAAATAATTCTGCAATATGTGAGCACATGGATTTTCTGGGACAGTGTTTAGTATTAACTAACCTGTTCGTTCTAGAATCAGACATCCCGTTCAGCGCCTCCATGCATCCCACCAACTGATCCAAAAGAAAGCAGCGGAGGTGTTGAGGGATTGACCGAAGAGGAGATCAAGGATCTCATGGAGTCCACTAGCCAGGATCCACCTCCTTCCCTTCCAGCCAAGCGATCCCGAGCAAACGCCGAGAATGAATCTGACTTACCGGCGCCAAAATGTCGGAAAGAAATCCCTCGACCAAGTCCTGTTTCCGAAGCGAAATCTGCGGTCAAACCGTAGAATAATGATCCTGTTGCGGCCGCATCGCATGCATCGGGGTCCAAAGGCGTATTCGGCAAGAAAGTCGTGGTTGCTACACCAGGCAAACCGAAGATACCGCGAACTGTCCAGCTCGAAATCCTTGACTCGTTGCGAACAGGTGGGACAAGCAAGAGCGTCAGGCATGACCGTGTCGTTGCTATCTTGATCAAGCATGGATACTTTCGAGGGAGCCAGAGGAAGTTGGACAATCTGCGGGACGACTGTATGCGTGGTGGTGGTGATCCAAAAACAACCCCAAACAAGTCATCTGTTCTCAATGCAACGTCACAATACAGCTGCAGTCCATCTATCAGCCCCAACGATTTCGCGACCACTGGGATAAGGGCAAATGCAAGAAGCCTCCTCTCGCAAATAAATCCATTACTAGCTTCTTCGGCACATCTGCAAAGCCATCAACTCAGTCCCCGACTGCGAGCGGCATGTCCAAGTCTTCGCAATCACGTCGGAAAGAGTTTTCAAAACTCTGTCCCGCCTCACCGGTGCTATTCTCCCTCGAATTGACTACTACATCGAGCATTGCCCCGTAACTGGCGCGGGAGCGAAGGAAATCAATTTCTATGTCAGAGATCTGTTCGAGGCGACACGAGGAATTACCTCGATTCGCGATTCACGGCTCACGGCTAAGGAATGGCAGCTCGCATATCAGGACCAAAGTCTTGACCGATGTTGGCGAATTGATACATCGCCTCATCATGCAGCTGTGGTGTCAACCCAGTGTCTTCATAAAATCACCGTACACTCGCAGTCGGAGGTTGATGATCCCACTGTTGTTTGCGAGCCATGCCATCAGCTTTTCATGCAGCGAGAATTCAGGAACACCGTGAATTGGAACCGTGATAAGCCATACGACAAACTCAAGTATACGCCCAAAATTTACTCTAACCCTATTCAGTCTCGTCTCATGGCAAAGTACAAAGGTCTTGAAGGGATTCTAAATGAGGTGAGCTTCATTCTGCGGTCTTGATTGCATTCAATTAAATTTAATCTATAGGACGGGGAACTTGGGGTTTTTGCGCGTGGTGTCGGTGATGGCCTTTAAAAAGATAATCAGGTGCTGCTTGGGCTCGTCGAAACGATGCAACTAGCCTCCGAGCGTCGTCTGTGTGGTGTAGGTATGCAGGACTTCAAGTACCCACCCGCCTTCCGGGACTTCGGCGCTCTGATTCGCATGAGCAGTCCCCGAACATACCGCAACATTGCACAAGAGTTTCGCATGGAAAGCGAACGTTCCATCAAGTATGTGTTCATTCCGTTTGAGCCCTATTTGTCCTTGACAGTGGCATAGAAACCGAGAGTCAAAACGACTGTGTTTTCCTATCGGCATCACTAACGCAAACTTTGATCACCTAAAGAATTATCTGGAAAGCTACGGATATCCGCCCAATTATCCTCTATGCGTCTCAGTGGATGACACAAAGCTTCTACCCGCCATTCATCCCGTTTACAACGGCCCGAGAAGAAGTGGATGCTCGTAGGCTTGCCGGGCGAAACACAGCTCACTGTTGCGACCCCTGAAGAACTTGAGCGCATGATGGACATGGAACATTCCCCGGCCTCCAAGGTATGTTTTTTGTTACTGTGTCTCGAAGCGAACTCAATATGTTTTTAGCTTCGTTTATGGGCTATCCAGATACCATTTCCAGGCATTCCTCCGCTTGCCTTTGCTATCCTTCCAATCTCGTCAAAGATCAAAGCACCAGAGCTTGTAACACACCACATGAAAGCTCTGAATGGCTTGCTGGATCACCAGTATCGCTTCATCTCCAATGTCACAGACGGTGCCGCTATTAAGCGGGATTGTCAGGCTCGGGTGGCATCCAAAGCCAAGAAACTCGTTTACACAATCCACCCACCCCCGCAATTCGAAAATATCCCTGCGCTGTCCATTCCCCTCTATGATTTCGAAGGGAATGTCTTCACCAACACTCAGGACGCGCCACATGCTCGCAAGACAGGGAAAAACAACGTTGATAGTGGTGCTCGGGGCTTGGTTCTCGGCGACTCTGTTGTTTACCACAAGCAGCTCGTTGACCTAGCAGTTGCGGTTGAAGATCCACCGCTTTATGATCGTGATGTGATTCGTGCCGATAAACAGGATGATTGTGCGGCCCTTCGCGTGTTTTCAGCTGCCACTCTGAAGAAACTCATGGAGAACACCAAGGACAACATGGGCCTCATCGTCTATTTGTTTGTCGTTGTTGAACTCATCGACGCATACGAAAGTCGCCCAATGACCCACGCGGAGCGCGCTAAGGCAGCAATTCGAGCACGATTCTTTTTCCACACTTGGAAGCTGTTTCTCGAGAAGCAGGGTTATTCAATTGCATGACATTATATTTCGTCTGCCGCTGACAAAATATACCACATGCTCGTTGACGGACTTTTGGGGCTTATTATCATCCATCGCGACCACCTATCTTCACCCTCAATTCCTCTATTACCCTGGAAGCACGAGTCGATGGGCAACGAGCGCATTTTTGCTGCGCTTCGTGATATCTTTTCGGAGATGACTCTGGCACAGGTCATATTTGCTGTTCCAAATCTTCGCGCGACAATGCAGAATGCGCGTGCAGCATTATTCTCGAAAGCCAGTCTCAAAGTCTCGGCTCAGGGCTATAGCTTTTTCGACACATCTAACGATGACTCTATCAACTTTGCCAATCTTGCAACATTTCCAACAGACCAAGAGCTTTGTACACTATACGGCGAAGCTATGGAGGAAAACAACGTACTGTGGTCTCTACTAAATGTCAACACCTTCGCTCTTGTCAATGCTCCCGTAGTGCCACTTGCTCCAGCCCCTGTCGACGAGTCGATTAATCCTGAACACCTCAATGAAGATGATCTTGCCATCACCGAGGCCGCGATTGTGGACTTGAGCATTGATGACGAGCTCCAGCAGGCTCTTCGTGCTGTTCAAGATGTTGTTGGTCTACGGAAGGCTGAAGAAGAAGAGGTCGATGCTTGTGCCTATGCGGCTGCTGCCCTAGTGGTTGACGGTCTAGCCCGAATGTGAGTTTCCTCTTTCATTAGCGATCCAAACTGAATCTGCTTATGTTAGCGATGACCTGCCGGACCTTGAAGACCCCGAGCTACTAGAGCAAAGCCGCAACGACATCGCGGCCATCATCAAGATGACACCAGAAGTCGTTGAGTCCCTGTTTGCTGGTTTGAAAACAAGCTTTGGAGGATCCAGCACATTCACGGTAGCCTCAACAACCAATCCTGCCCCCTCTCCTTTGTTGGTAGCAGATGTTACGACCTCTGAACTTCAGCCGCTCGTAGGTATCCGAGAACGAGATCAGACGGAACACGCAGAGAAGGCAGTTCGGAGCTACAAGGCAGGGTGCAAGCGACCTGTGACCCACATCCCGACAAAGTGGTGGAGGACGGCAAAGCACGGAAAAAGAAAAATGCGGAACCGACAGCGGCCCAGGTGTTGGCTCGCCGCGTCCAGGCCGTGATACGCAATGCCAATGCACGAAAGGCGACCTCAGGCCTCAATCAAAAAGCCAGAACGGAGCAGCCAGACGCGGACACCAACAATGCGGACATGGGCACGGGCACCGCAGGTAATGCTGCCAACGCCGCTGCGGCTGCCGAAGTTCGAGCAACCACAGTAAGTGCTTTACCTGACGCAATATTTGCATCGTTGATCTAGCGGATTGTAGGCTATTCGTCGTCGCAGAACAATACTCAGGCCGCTCAAGTGTCAGATTGATGTTGTGGAGGCAGGAATTGCGCCATTAACACCTCTCAAACCCGACGACTATGCTTTTGTTATGGAAAACAAAGAGATTTTACTTGCGCGAGGTACATTGATCTCACGGATATTGAAACTTCTCGTTCTCATTCAATGTTATAGTCATTACAATGTATTCAAAGGGAGGAGGAAAGGCCGGGAAGCACGACTATGTCCAGAGCATTGACTCCATCGGCCGTCTATCTTATACGCTTGTTCAGACATTTGCGTATGGCGGTGGCCGAATGTTTCGACGGGTACATTCAGCCTCGACAACCCTTGGAATATCTCGATATGCGCACCTTCCCAATGGCTCCATACTCCTCCGCATACCCGACAAAGTCACCTCCACGCAGATGGGCGCCGAAATCTCGTCTGCGATGGCGTTAAAATACAAAGAGTTCCAAAAAGAGAAGACAGGGTTGATTCGGGCAGTCACCACGCTGAATGCTGTCCACCGGCGGGGCCACTCCAATGCAAATGTTGTAGATATTGAAGAGGAAGATGATGTAGAGTCGTAGAACGCGTGGAAATACTGTTTGGAGAATTTTCACGATTTTTATTGATTTTTTGGAGATTTTTTGAGGTCGATACCGAGTCCGGACAAAAAATCGTCAAAATTGAGGGGTCTGTGCCGCAGTCCGGACAGAAATTTGAGCCAGCCGCGAGCTCAAAGTCCGGACAAGAACCTGCTGGGACCAAATTTTGGTATCAAACCTCACAAGGCATTTTCGTGGGTCCTGTTATAGGTCGCGCCGTGTCACACTCTAAACTACGGGTCCGTGACGCCAGAACCAACAATCCGTACGTTGAAGTCTTCAAAGAAGCTTCCTGGCTCTTTGTAGATAGTATTCGGAGCCAAAAAGGCGGTATCCTCTCGGAACGAGGTACCTCCAACGTAGGATAATTCATCTTCGTCTCTCGCTAATCCTTTCCTAGCTTTCTTTTCTTTGAACTCCTGCTGGAAGCTTCGAGATTTGTCCCATTCTTCCTGAGCGAGTCGAAAAGCTTGCTCTCTTCTCTCTAGATCCTCCCGTTTAGCATCCAATTCACGACTCCTAGTGTCTTGCTCGTCAAGGATCCGAGAATCTTGCGTGCTCAGCGGAATGACTAGTCGAGCGGATGAACCTCCTCTCCTAGTGACGTTGGAGTCATCCCCCACTGGATAAGAAGGATGTTCGCTGGGAGGAATCATCTTGATAGCCTGCCCACCCGGATTGTATTGCAGAACAAAAGGATTGTCTTCGGGAAGTCGTCTAGGAAAAGTGTCCTTGACGTCCGCTGCAACAGTGGCTATTTGATCCCATCTTCCACTGAAGGTAAGAGAACGTCTATCATCCACTGAAAGATTGGAATTGTGATGCGGGAAGTCCAGGTACATGGTCTTGATTCTTTCCAACGGACTCTTTCCTCCCTTCAACTCCTGATGTAACGCTGCTACGGTTGACGCGAGGGAGCTAGGAGCTGCCTCCTTGTCTTTGAACTCCTCCACGTATTTCAGGAAAAAACGATGCCCTAATTCTAGCCTCGAGCGTAACAGCTCCCACGCAGCCTCTAATTGATTCAAGTCTTGAGCACCGTTTAGAACTGGTAGACAAGAATCCTCTGGATCTACCACAAAATGCGACGTCCGTCCGGGCACCATATTAGCTGCTTGACGTAGAAACTCTTGAAGCTCGGCCGAAACTCTTGTTACGCAAGCCAAGAAGTTGGTGATCGCTGGAAGCGAGGGGGAGTGTCACTCTTTGCGATCCCTTTATCTCAAATGTCCCCTTTATTCAGCTTAGCTTGTGTAGATAACAATTGTACGCTGTTGTAGGTGGAAGCGAAGGACTCGCTAGAAGTACGATACTCCTTATGCAGCCGACCCATCAACGACTCCTCGTACCCTTTATCCATGCCCTTCAACAACCCTGAAGTGTCCATGACTCCTGTTATCCCTCCAGTACTTTCTTCTCCTGGTCCGTGTATCAACGGCGAAGACGTCTTAAGGGATTCCTTCCAAGTAAGAGGTGGAATGAATGATGTTAAGACTGGGGAATTGGAGGAGTTGTTGATAACTCCTGAGATGGATAGGTTGCTAGCAAGAGGTTGTGCTGAGGGTTGCCCAAGATTCTGATGTATTAAGGGAGGTGGCGGAGATGCTTTAGCTTCGAATTGATCTTGTAGACGCTGTACCCGTCTTTCGAGAAGGCAAGGAGTTTATCGAGTTCGCCTGAGAGCGTTTTATAGGCGAGATTGAACGAGACCTAGCTAGCCTAGGTATAAGGGAACGGCGAGAAGTATGTCGGCCTCCAGTAAGGGAGTCTTCAGTATTCTCTGCCGTCGAGCTTGATTCTTGAGCCAGGGTGGTGGACGTTCCCAATGTGTCCACCAATGTAACGCCTGACGCGTTTAAATACTAATTCTTTGGAACGCCTCCGTTCCCTGACGCAAGAAAGCGCGTCTTAGCTTAAGAAGTCGCGCCTTAAATTTCCTCAGCTCTAGTGGATACCACGTAGGCTGCGAGGAAGAGTAAGGCGGCATGCAATCTGGAGACCAGTAGAGAGTGTAACTACTTCTTAACGATACGCGCTTGTGTACCAATAAATCCTGCCCACCGGCGCAGTTCCTCTGCTACGCTGGGGCTTAGGACCTAGTGGTTTGAGAGTAAAAAAGATATATATCAACGACACGTGACACCGGTGATATTGGTGTCACGTGCCGCAGCAACTAGTAATAATACTGGTGTCCGTGAGATATATAATATAATTGAGGGAGCACAGAGGTTTCCCTTACGCGCCCTCAGCCGTCACATCCCCTGCCTCCCTGCGCCTTTCGTCATTCGCGACCTGAATGGGTTCCCGGCGCTTCCCGGCTCGGACACTGCCTTCCTCCACCCTCCTGCTCGTCCCGACGAGTTCCGAGTTGCAGCCAACGCCTACAAGCTTGCAGCGGGAGACAATGCTACCCGTGTTGTGGCTGGGTCCAACAAGGAGAATCCCGTCGCCGCCGAGGCTGACAGTGGGAAGTCGACTAAGTCGAAATTCAAAGGGACCGACCTCATTGGCTTCGCGCGCGCTGCGGTCAACGTCAATCCTTGGCTTGCACCGCACGGCAAGAAGGCTCTCGCTTGGGAGGAAGCCCTGGAGCACTACACCGGTCAAGCCGACTGTCGCCATCCCAATATTTTGGCAGCCACTCTGCAGCATAAGTGTGAGGCGATGGTCAACTACAAGAAGGTATGTGCGCAGACCACTCTTTCCTCAGCCAAATCTAATATTGCTACACACCCAAATGGTCGCTATGTGCGGGCCAGCTGAGCGTTCCAGCTGGTTCCACATATTCCGAGAGGCTGGGTTTGACCCGGGTTCCACTCGGCTTCCACCTGAATATTTTGCTGACGGTGGTGGCTGGAACTCAGGCAAAGCAAAGCTGGATTCCAGGTGTTGACTCTACATAGGGTACAGCAGAGGACTCAGGTAGATAATCTCTGTATATACAGATGGAATACACACGGATATTCATGCTACCAAAAATTCGTAGTGAAAGATTTTATTCGGCATATCTAACTGCGACAAGTCGCACTCGGAGACCCGGCCGCCGGGAGGGCGCTACTGGCCGCGCAGCAATTGTTTGATCGTCCTCTGAATCCGACCCGGCCTCTGCGTCACTGTTCTGAGCCTCTGAGCTGCTCTCTTCCTCCTCTTCCTCCTCCTCCTCCTCGTCTCTCATCTGCCGCCGCCCCGTTCTTCGCTTCTTCGACGGCCGCTGACGAACATCCTCAACATCAGCCCTATTTCGCTTTCGGCTGCGACGAGGATTTGACCCAGACGGCTCGAGCGGATCATCACGGGCAGCAGCAGCCTTGCGAGCAGCAGCAGCGGCAGCATTCTTGAGTTTCCGGGCCTCTCGGTTGCCGCGTAGCCTCCCCGCTTGGCGTTCGTGTAATGCGACCCGATCTTCCCATATAGGTGTTGGTTTGAGAAGTTGGGAGGGAAGTGTGCGCCGAAGGAGATGTGGATTGTGGAGAGACGCGGTGTTGATTATGTATGACGATATATTTCGGTCGTGTTCAATGAAGGATTCCTCCAAATTGGTGAGCCGCCGCTCTTGGAGTACTTGCTTCTTCCCGGAGGCCATACAAGTACCTCCAGAACAATCGTGCTGCACATTGAAACTAAATTTGATGCTCTGTTAAGAAGAATCATTAGTTTGAATCAGGCAAAGAGATATACGATAAAGAGTTTACCTCAGGTTTCAAAATCAAATACACTGTATCTTCTCGACGCCTCGGTGACAGGAATGGCATATTGAAGGTTTTGTGTCACATCGGCTGGACGACATATTGTTCAAGCACAATGATCGACGTGTTTGAATCAGCGCTCTGGAGGATATCAACGACTTTCCCCACGGCAGCTACTTCGTTGGGAACTGGACTGTTACACACAACCCACGAGCCCACAAAACACTCTTCTTGCGACTGAGAAATGACGTACTGGCAACGGTACCAATTCGAATCAAGATCTTGCTCTCCGGCATTGAAGGCAGCTGCCGCTAAAGTCAACCGCAGAGAAAGAACTGTACGAGGAGGGCGGCGTGTGCATCCTTTCACTGCAGATACAGGCGCAAGTTTTACTGTGCCTATTTCCCCCATAATTGGTTAGATAAACGACTACATTTGATCAAGGGGATGAAAAACAAACCGGGTTGGAGGGAAACTATGTTTTTCCACCCAAGCAGTCGCTGGAGAATTGGATGGTCTCGCAATAGATGGCGTACTGAGGGACCACAACTCATCCACAGAACTTCACCGTCAGGTCCCTTCAATGGCCACTGTCCACCAGCCACCCGATGTTTGATGGTCTCTTGCTCCGCAAGTTGGATAGCAATGTCTCGGCTGGGGGCTCGGTGGTTTGAAAGGATGGATGCGCCACGAAATACGGCGTTGAAAGACTCGAAAGCCTCGGTGATTGCTCCGAGCAATGGCCCAAACATTCGAACATCAGTGGGGGCATGACTCAGCAGGTGAGTCTTGACTTTTGTAACCATCTTACTCGGGTCGATTTCAGCCAGGGAATCCAAGAAATTGGCAATCACAACGTGAAGATCAGCCTGAGATCTGCGTAAGATTAACGCCAAATACGAGAGATGGCGGACGTACACAATATACTTCCATGTTATCGATCTCAGGCAGCCAGAGGAGAGCGGCGAGATCCCCGACAGCTTTCCAGGCTCTGAAATGATTCTCGTCTACCAAGTCGTGGATATGGAACACGGCACACTGCAGTAGGATCTTGAATTGTCGCCCAATCAAAGACTTGGCATATTGGACAATGTAACCGGCACGGATCCCTTCGACGGAGAGACCCGTTGTATCTGTAGCTTGTAGCCTGAGTTCGAACAGTTTCTTTTGATCCGGAGTCCAAGATGTGTGGGTGGTGTGCCAGAGATATTTGAGAACACCCAGTAAAATGGTGTGCAAGAGCTCGATGGGTGTGTCTCGAGAAGGAACAAAACCTGAAAGTGGAAGTCAAATACAGTCAAATGGCACAAGAAAGTTATCCGAACCGTCCGTCGTAAGAAATGCGCTATAAATGTCGTCTGAATGGTCCTTTACCCATTGCTTCAATTCCGCAGTAACCACATCCTTATCCTTTCCGCTCTCCACTGCCTTTTTAAACTGGGATAAAATGTCGTTGACCCAGTGCTCCGTGTACTTATCCTTTACTCCAGTCGCCGTGTAATTCTTTTTCAGTTCACTCTCATTCCCCTCGCAAGCCAACTCTATTTGCTGTTGAACAGTTTCGAACACAGAATTCTGTGTTCGAGGATCCCCACTCTGCACCATTATGTCAGACGGAAGATGGGCTGAAAACAACTGGCGCGTACTGAAAATAGTGCGTGATAGCCTTCGTTTGTGCTTTTTTCTTCCTGCGTCCCACCGACTTTACACTTGTGGCACGGAAAATTTGCTGTGGCACCCATGCAACTGCAAATTTCAGCTTGCATTGGGTTGTCGGAGGGATCTGTATTGACGATAACGCGATAACATGAGTTTCCCGTGGAGCTAGTTTTATCGGGTGCCCAAATTGGGTCAGTTTCGGTTTTCCTGAACTTGACATGAGATTCCCGAGCTTTCGAGGTCAGTGCGATATCACTTACTGAATGATTTTTACGAACTCCTTGAACTGCTCGGGTATACTGGCGTGCTGGGATGTTGAAACAAAATGTACATGGAATTCGTGCTGAAGGAGCTGGCGTGGAAGTGCACGGTTCGTCATGTAGGCGTTCCAGTGTTTATTCCACGACTTCGAGCGATTGCCCGAAACATCGTCGGAGAAATAGTCGACAAAAATTGTGTAGAATGGGTCACCCCGTGCAATTGCGCGCAGCGGATTTGGCATCCTATCTGCATATGCATTCGCCGCTTCTGACCAGACAGGAACACAGTTCTCAAACTGCAAGTCCAGTAAATTCCTCGCTAGAAGCGAGGTCGGAATACGCGACTCTTTGGGCTTCACGTCTGAGAAGCCCTGGCGAAGATAAGAATGACAATTATATAGGCTCAAAAGTAATTTCATACCTGTGTATCTTGTTCTACAAAATGGACATCTGCATGCATAAGCCCGTCGACCTTGATCCATCGAAAAGGGATCACAAAGCGGCCATCGAGAAGCAGCGCAACTTCGTTGGTGTAATAATGAAGCCCGTTTCCGGCATCGAACATCGGGGTGAGCAGACCTGGATCAAGGATTTTACAGAGCTTCTCCCCATGCTAAATTTCCGAGACGGAGCCACTTGTGTTAATTTCAGGATAGAGACGAAATTGAGAGCGGATTTCCGGATTTGAGCATTCCTAATTTTTCAGTTAGTCCAAGAAGATTTGTACAGATGCGGGAAATATACCATTCGAATTATAGCTGTCGGATCGTTGATGCAGAAATTCTTCCCCTGGGCCGATGTGCACGGGATCGTCGGGATACCGCACTGATTACGAAGAGTTTTCTGCATCTTACGGAGGGCATCAAGAGAAGGAACATCCTTTGCGCCGCACTCCCGCAAAATCCAGATAAATGTGCGCATCAGGGATTCGGAGACGGGAAGTCGGGGTAGATTGTCGCATATATCAAGCAGCAACATCTATTCATTTGATTAGAAAAAAACCTCAAGCGCAGTTTATAAATCAACACTAACAGTTTTGGAAGGATATGGATACCATTCCTTGGATTTTTCCGTGTCTGCCTGTGTCAGTGTTGCGTCGAACGCATCGGAGTCAAGCGCTGATGTCGGGATGGTCAATTGATTCAATCAATCTGATCTGTGATGCGCTGGCACTCACTTCGCAACAGCTCATCGAGCAGCGCACTGTCGTCTGCGTCAGGATTCTGTGATTCTTCTAACTGCCCATCCAATTCCCGGCCAACTGCAACTGCATCCCAGATCCCCATCATATCCATCTCTCGCTCAACTCTCCGCTGTTCAGCCGTCTCCAGCATTTCACCGCCAGCGCTAAAACCCGCTTCGTCCTTGTTGTAATCTTGCCAAAACTCGGTCTCTATTGCCGAATTCTCTTGCGGAACAGTCGCGATCGCCGGTAAATTGAGACTCGGGAGCCTTAAAGTGCTGTCCGGTCTTGCCGCCAATGGATTCTGGGCTAATCTCTGCTCAATATCTGCTTTACCCCTGTTCCGACTTGCTTCAGCCTCAACGGCTTGCTTGAGTTTTGTCGACTCTATATGGGCTGTGACGTGCCCTTTTGCATACGTTGCCCATGTGGTATCTCGGCATACTTTGCATCGTACTTTCTTGTCTGAATGTCTTTCCTCGTAATCTTGGGATAATCTGTGAGCCAGAATCCACCCTCCAACTATCAAAAGCACATACATTCTGGAAGTTTGCGCTTTGGAGGCATAACGGAGGCAGAGAGAAGCAGATTTCCTTTTTTGGATCATAAGTGGCCATCCATTGTGTGGTGCGCACTATATAAACGCTCTGGCCACCCGAAACAACTCTCACCTCAACCACCACATCAGAATCATGGCAAACTCCTCACGCAGCAGCTCCCCCACCCCCTTCAATAGCGACGAAGAGGATGATTATTCCAAACTCATGTCCACTCGCACCCCAGTCTCATCTCCCACTCGAAAGCGCACCGCAGACGACGCCGATTTCGATTCGGAGCCCCCTTCGGATGCTCTTACTGTCCTTCCTCGATCAAATGGCAACCACCTCCAATCCATAATGACTTATGCCACCCGGAAGCGTCTTCGCCCTGAGCAGGTAGCTGAGGTCGAGACATTTGTCGCTGACCCTATTCCGGTTCAGCTGGCCAAGCTCTTCGTCAGTGTCAAGGCAAACGAGAACGCTCTTGCGAAGCTTCACCCTGCAAAAGCGAAATTCGAACCCAATGCCGACCTGAAGACAAACCTCACCCGTGCTGTGAACGCCACACTATGTTCTGCCAGCGTTACGCAATACCGAGGCGAAGCGGCTAAGAACGACATTCAGGTGGGTTATTACTCAGTGGCAAAGCTCAATCTCATATCGATATCTGTCTTGTAGACCATGTTGATGCGTTATCGCTGGGGCAATTTTGTTGCCGGTACTGAGCACGATCAGGCTGCGATGGATACGATCCACAAGTTCATTGGGGACGTTCTTACTCAGTCACGCTCAACTATCAAGAAAGAGGTGCGTCATTGTCATCGGCGATTATATCATTGTAATTCTTTTCGAAAGATTGTCAAGTCCGTTGAGACATTGAAGACCGCGAAGACGAAGAATGATACACCATCCCTCCGCCCCAAGTCCGCGCACACAACAATTTTCCAGCTCACCAAAATTCTCGTCACAAAGCTGTCCGGCGGGAAGGCCATTGCGATTCCAATTACCGCAGCCCTCTGTGCTCGCGTTGCGTTGATGGTGTGTGAGTTTCATCCGCCGATGATTTGGCGCTAATATTTCTATAGCGCAAGTGGCATGTCAAGATGGTGAAAGGGAAGGTTGATGCGGAGGATAAGAGGTTGACTTTGTGGGAGCTTATCGACAAGGATTTGCAAAAAATCCGCGCACAGGCTCGCGAAGAGACAGAGGCCGATCCGGGTGAAATTGCAAAGCGTGTTGCAAGGTGCGTCTCATGCTGCATCTGATTCAAATTCTCCCTTATGTCGATGTGCAGGGCCTTTGTCGGCATTCTCGACTCGGATCGCAAAAACCACGGCTCCGACCCGAACGAGCAGATTCCCGACGTCAATGTTTCCACCGACGCTGCTGTCATTTCATATCAAGCCGAGGTCGACGAGACGATTGAAGCACGTAGCCGTGGGCATACTGTCTCCGGGGGCGTGAATCCTGAGGAGGGCGACGACAAGGAGAATGACGAGGAGAGTTTATAGTGTTCTGAAACTGTATTATTTGATTGAAATTTCGTTTTTTCGTTATTCAAATGCGTGAACGATACATGATTGAGAACCTGGTCCGGGGATAGTTTTGCTGATAGCTTACATCGCATTTGAGCGGTGGGTGCAACCCATGTTCTCACCCGAGGTCCAGTTACGGCTCAATATAGCACTCATATAGCTGACATTGTGGTACGGAGCTGTACAATTTGAAGTAAATCAGCTGAAAGAACAACTGTACAGTAGGTGGAGATCAAGATCGCTCCCAGCAGACCCGTCCAGCTGGTACCAGGTCCAGCTGGATCCATATGGAGTCCATTCAACCGAAACCCTGGAATCCTGGTGAGCAACAGGTGGTATTGAGCTGAGTACTCCATGTAGATCATATATCGCCGTCTGCTGGATTTTACCTGGATTTCCCGTGGGTGTGTACAGGAGCCCAACAGCAAGAACAAGAACCTTTCCAAGGTCACGGCATCGAGACTTTCCCTGCAATCACCATCGCCGCGCTGCTGGAGCGCATGGAGACTCAATATGACGAGGCGAAGGATAAGTCGGATGAGGCCAAGGCGGCCATTAAAGAAGTGCATCCCTTTTGTTTCCTTTTTCTTTCTTCCTTGAGTGCTAATCATCTCGTAGAAAAACGACGCCGATCGCGAAGGCGGCGAAGCTATTCGTCAGGCCTCCCTTCGCAGGATGTGCCTCAAGTGCAACCGCTCCCCTGACAGCGACGACGAAGCTGCCAATGACCCCGACACCGACGAGTTGACGGATCGCAAACCCGATGCGGCTCCACAGCACACCTCCAAAACACCAGCTGCGACGTCTTCCACGGGCTCCCTCGACACCGAAGGCGATAAACCACCTGCGAAACGTCGTCGCAAGAATGATCGCCGCTCGTCTCGCGTTAATGATCTCTACATCCTTCTTCAAACCGAGAACCAGCGCCGCCAGGAACACGATGACCGTGTTGCTGAATCGTCGCAAACATTTGTGAAGGATGCTCGGGAGCAAAAGGCAGAGTTGACTGGCCTTCTTCGGGATATATTCTCTTCTCAGCGCAACGAGTAGTCATTTGTATACAAATAAATAATTTTCTGAAGCTGTAACTCATGTGTATAGATAAACAGAGTGTTGTTTGTGTATTAGCGTCTAGCGATGAAAGTACTCTTCTAGTGTAGGAGGGAGTAAGTCGTATGTCTGAGATGTTTGATTAGGACGAATGCAGTTCAGTGCGTTACTGAGCAGAACGGCAACACGGTAATACCTCCCGACAGGCGAGGCATATATGCGCATCTTCCACTATGCGTTCAGAAACGGCCACTGCTCGACTATGTTACCAAATCCATGCTCGACCGATTCACGGTAGTGCGACATGGCCTTATTCCAGGCCAACTCGTCCGCTGTCCTTTCTCCTGCTCCCGCAAATGGGCTCTGCATCAAGGGAGTTACGCCGTATGCTGGATCACCGTATAATTGGAAGTAGCGGTCAACGACAGGAGTATTGTTGTCGGCTCCGGGGCGAAAAGCGTACTGCAGACACTTTTCCAAAAGCTGTGATTCGGCAAGAAGATGATTGTTGTTGCGACGGCCCTCGACAGGACCGAATAGATGAGCGATAAGACCGTCAGGTGTTCGGAGGGCCTGGAATTTTAACACATGGACCTTCTTATGACCACTATAAGCTTGTCGCTGCCACCGGGAAGGACGGCACATCGCACGAATTGTGCAGTTGATGAACGCAAAGATGTAGCGTAGCGGCGAGCCCTCGGCATAGATGGCATCTGCCTATTTTTGCATCCGCGCTGTGGTGAGGAGGCCGTTGTGGTCAAAGTCGAGGAGATGAGACCAGTGTTCGTCGAGGAATTCAACAAGCTCGTTGACCACTTGGGATATCGCGCCCTGAGACCTGGCGTAAAGCATCGACAGCTCAATTGATCGCCAGCGGTCCCAAATCGTGTGATAAGAAGACACAAGGCTTCTAGGGCGGTGAAGGTGCATCTGTTCTCGGTTCGGAAAACGGCAGGGATCTCCAAGGCGCGGGCAAGATCATCCCATCTGGGATAGAATCTGTATTTGGCAGTCAGGGACGGTGGACAGAGATATCAGAATTGAGTGAAACAAGCACGCACCGGAAGCGCCAAAGACATTCTCTTCGTAGTATAGACCATAACCACGACTTAGTTATTTGTTGACCTCCAATCCTTGGTCGTGGGGTTTCATCGCTTCCCGCCGTGAAGATGTCGGCTAATGCCAGCCATGGGAGTTGTGGGTCACTGGTGTGCTGGTAGAGATCGAACAGGTTGTCCTCTGGAAACAGCACAGGCACGAGCAAGAGCCCTACGAGTCTATGAAGGGCACGAAACATGGAGGAAGAGGACGTGTCAATATGTTCCACGTGATCGCTCCACCGGCCGAAATTTCGGTGACATCACTCTTGTTCCTGTCGAATTTAAAAAATCATTTTATATTCTGTGGAGCTTTGTTTTGCTCAGAAATTCATTTTTTTACCCCTTGCTAATATGCTCTAATCCAATCCGAGATTCAGAAACAGTATTCCTACATTGCCGAGTATAACACGTGGGTGAGTTCAACCCCTCAATTGATTCAATCATTGCAGTCCTCGATCCTACAACTTCTAAGTTTACGTATGAAACCCTCTCCGTTTCTTTTGACAAGCCAGAAATCCCGCTGTCCTATTCAACTGGTTTACCTGCTGGCCTTCTTCACAAATTGCAATCAACACCAAAATCACTGCCGCTGCTGGTGTGCTCAGTATCCGACTACCTGGTTCGGGTTACTGTTAAAGAGAAATCACGCTTCGAGAATGATATGCTCAACGACAACTTCCCGTTAGTCAAGGCAGTAATTGCTGCTCTCAACGAAAGAACTGGTCGTGTTAAATTCAAGAAGATTTCAACTCCCCCGCCTTCGTCAATGACGGTAGTTGCTTCAGAATCTGTCGAAATTGATACACAGATAGATATTATGTTTCTTAATCCCGGAATTGAACTAGGACATGGGACTCAACGTGCATTTCGAAAAATTATTCAGAAAATATGTCCAAAACCTCACCGAAAATCAACCTTTGTAAATCTTGACCGCATACGTTGTGCCGTTCAGGAGGTATCTGACTATATCCCTTCTGATGACATGATTTGGAACTCAGTCCGTTCATCTACGCTCTGTCGATTAACAAGAGAGTTTTTTTTTTGAAGTGTATTCATGAAACTTTCCGAGTTGGAAACTTCTGGATCCACATACACCAATATCATCCCATGGGAACTTGCAAAAACTGTGGTGTAACCGAGTCTCTTGAACATATTGCGTTGGAATGTACCATTCCCTAAAAAAAAATTGGATTTGGGATCTCGCTCGTCAACTGTGGGTGATGAAATATCCGGCTTCGGACTGGCCAAAACTTAACTGGGGACTCTTACTTGGGTGTAACCTACTTCGATTCAAATCGAAAAATGGTATACTTCTACCACACAAAGCCCGACTATTTGCTATCTTGATTTCCGTATCTTGGCACCATATATGGTCGCTACGAGTCAATCAAGTGATTAAAAATCCAGGCACAGTTTATTCCCGCGCCAAAGTCCGTAACAAATGGGTGTCCGCAATGAACTCGGCTTTGGATCGCGACCGTATTTTAAGTGACGAACGAAATTTTGGGTCTCTTGCATTTAGCAACAAGAAGGTTTTAAATACCTGGAGCGGGTTACTCTTCAATGAGGACTCTTTGCCGGATAATTGGACATATATGAGGGGGGTTTTAGTGGGTATACAGCCCATGAAAAGAGGAATTAAATGAAATTCCTTACAGCTGGAGTCCCACACTGTCGAATTCGTGCGTAATGGCATTTCCTCCCGGACACCTTCCCCAGGATTTTCTGGTCCAATTAACCAGTAACCAAAGCAGACGACTCGGTAGTCTCGAACCCAGACGTTATAGAGCAGCAACCGCTACCAAAAAAGGCAATGTTGAGATGTTGAAATGACGGCGAGGCAGAATGATGGAAAAATTTGATCGCGGTTGCTGCTCTATAACGTCTGGTGCACTTTAACCGTGGACCTTGCGCTCGATGTCACGCTGTCATTGTTCCCCGCCAAAGTGTGACATTGTGCTTTCCTGCTTGCTTGGGCCTCCGATGCATTCTTTACTCGCAATTATATGGCCGTTAGCTTGTAAGTATCCATACTTCATTCTTCCCAAAAAGAAATTGCCCCAGATGTCCTCTTCAGTGAAAGTTTCAATGGTTAATCACTCAAACTGAGCTGAATTTGCATGAAAAAATAGGAGGAGACATTCTCTGAAAGAAGGATTTGCGTCGTGCAATTTGCTGATAATTTCTCGCATCTTGAAGCGCTGCTAGAGTTCAACGGTTTTAGTGGCTCATTAACCATGTCCGTGGATGCCTATGTACATAGGACTGCACCCGAGCTGATTGACAGATCCGATCGCCTCCGTTTGATCCTTGCATCGCCTGGGATCAAGATGTCCGAAAAGGCCGAAATACCGAAGTTGAACCAAATTTCGAGTTTTCCTTTCGACTACACACTTTGCTTCAAGCAAGAGGAGCACTAAAGCTCTTGAAACATTCCAGGGTATGGTCTTGAGTTGATTTGCTTGATTATGAGATACTGAGCTTGAATGAATGAAACAAAAAATTGAACCAAGCCTGAGGGTGGAAGTGGCAGGAGTACTGATTGGTTGAACAGTACATAGAGATAGAGATACAGACCTTCAAGGATGCCATTTTTGAAGATTTCCCGTCTCATCCATAACCAAATAAAATATGGGGTAGACATCATTTCATACTGACCTTCCCATGGCGAACATAAACTGACACTGGCACTGCCAGATAATTGTGAAACGAAGTCGAGCAGGAGTGTGTAGAGGGGGCTTGTTCCCGTAACAGTCTCTCAATCCGTATAAACACCAAATCCACGCAATGATATCGACCGAAGGAGCTTGAAACAGTTGAACAACCACAAGATAAGTCAAACACTTTGACTCGGAACGGACTTCTCAACTGCCAAGTTCTGAATAAAGGGAGGTTTTATGAAGATTAGAAAGAGAATTAAACCAATGGCTTGAAATTCCGGGGAAGAAATAGTGTGACTGCTTCAACAATGCAGAATCCTAGCAGATATTCGGCGGGACTATTATTTGGAGCGGCCGTCTCAGAAATATTAATAGATTCCAGTCAAATAAGCGAGAATGTACATATCTCGTTGAACCAGAGGATTGAAGTTGTTGAGTCGGTCGATTGAGCGAAAACTCTCCAAGAACTTGAAGAAAATCCCGGTCTTGATCGGTTTGCAGATATTACCAGAGTGGTAGAGTTCGCATCAGAAACACCCCAGAAAAGGTATTGTTGCAAGAGGCTCGTCAAATCTACCACTACAGAAGCTACCGGGAACAAGAGACGCGTCTGAACAGGAGAACAAGAGCTCGCGTCTCCGTGGTGTGCTGTTGCTTGCAGTGATGGGGCCGAGTTGCCGCGGTTGACGTGAGAGATTGTACAAAGATCTTGAAAACCATTCGCTGTGGCTTACCGCCAGTTGGGCTCTTGACATAGGTTTGAAATCAGTGAATTTTGGCGGAACGGCCGGCATCGATAGGATATCATAGCAAGAAACCGCTGTTTTCAGTGGTCTCAGCGCTTGAGGAGGCGAGTTTTGTGGGTCAATAGGTCAGCATAAATCATAGAAGTCTCCCTCCTTTTTCCCTTCTTTTTCTCTTTTTTCGTTTTGAAAAAACGCGATTTTTTCATTCCATCCACAGACATAGTACATGAGCCGTTTTAGTGGGTCACGGTGTGTTACTAGTGTTATGTTGACCGATGTCACCGAGCGCAAGGTCCGTGGTTAAACTGCACCAGATCTTATAGGGATGATGTTGCATGTTAAGGTGTACAGAGAGGCGAGCGGGATGTGGGGCACGCGCCAATGCAGGTGATACAGGAATTTTGGAATGGGTTTCTATTTTATTCAGTGTCGGCATTGTCTTGTGTCGGCATCGTCTTGTGAGGATACAGGCAAGTTAGTGGAAGCGACAATGAGGACGGTGATCACGCACCTTGTTGCAGCTACGTGGATCCGTTGAAGGAGGGGGTTCGAGACGAGGTCAATTTTGAATTTGCAAAGGATATCCAAGGCCATCTTGAGATCGTGCATGTATGGATTTTGAGAAGGGGAATGTTGTAGTGAGACACTGCTGTGTTGAGAGCCGACTCTGAGTAAGACGGTCGGGAA
This sequence comes from Favolaschia claudopus, assembly GCA_037176885.1. NCBI lineage: Eukaryota > Fungi > Basidiomycota > Agaricomycetes > Agaricales > Mycenaceae > Favolaschia > Favolaschia claudopus. The sequence continues at coordinate 411,139 of JAWWNJ010000092.1, read as the reverse complement.
CGAGATGGAACAAAATTGTCGCGTCCGAAGAGAGATGAGTCGAAAAGAAAGCTGAGTGAGCGGGGAGAAAGGCCATCAAATTGCTTACTCACGTCATTTTGTCCGCTTACTCACCACCATAAAACGGCCACAGAGCCTCTCTCCGTCTCCCCCCATCATCCTCCACCTGTGAGTACCTCTTTCTGCCTCTGTACGCCGCATTCGAAGGCCGTGGATGCATCTGTTGGGTGGAAATAGGCGAATTGGGCTGGATGCGGCGGGATGACATCGGATGTCGTTTGTGCTGACTTTTTTCTTTCTCTTTTTTGCTCAGATAATTTGCCATGGGTCGCCGTCCCGCTCGCTGCTACCGTTACTGCAAAAACAAGCCGTACCCGAAGAGTCGGTACAACCGTGGTGTACCCGACCCCAAGATCCGTATTTTCGACCTTGGCCGCAAGCGCGCCTCTGTCGACGAATTCCCCTTCTGCTGCCATCTCGTGTCCGATGAATACGAGCAGCTAAGCAGTGAAGCACTAGAAGCCGCCCGCATTTGTGCTAACAAGGTGCGTTGCCTCCCTTTTTTTCCTGTGAATCAAACGGCTGACACATTGTGCAGTATGTGACCAAGACGTCGGGCAAGGACTCGTTCCACCTGCGCGTCCGCGTCCACCCCTTCCATGTCATCCGCATCAACAAGATGTTATCCTGTGCCGGCGCCGATCGTCTCCAGACCGGCATGCGTGGCGCCTGGGGCAAGCCCTACGGCACCGTCGCCCGCGTCAACATCGGCCAGGTCATCCTTTCCATCCGCTGCAAAGAGGCCAACGCACCCGTCATCATGGAGGCCCTCCGCCGCGCTCGCTACAAGTTCCCCGGCCGCCAAAAGATCATCGTGTCCAAGAAGTGGGGCTTCACCAACGTCGCAAAGGGCGACTACCTCAAGCTCAAGGAGGAGAAGAAGGTACTCCAGTGCGTATTGTCGTTCTCTTTTTCTATCTGTGTTCTGACTTTGCCTGCCAGGGACGGTGCCTACGTCCAGTTCATCCGGCCGAAGGGCCCCCTCGAGCAGAACCTCCGCAACCAGCTCCGTGCCTAGACGCAGCTGCTGTTCGACGTAGGGTACGCTTCCGTGTATGTGCGACAGTAATACGATATGATTATCCGGTGTATCCTTCTTTCTTTCTGTTTCTTCTGTTTCACTCCGCCCTCTATATTCACTACTCCGTCCACACACAATGGGCGGTGCGAGGGGAAAGGGGGGCAAGATTGACTGTCCTGCTCGTATTTCTTTTACCGCTCTTACCTTTGCGCGAGGTCCGAGTCTCTGAGACGTGTATGCACATTCTTGTAGTCAGTAAATTTTAGACTCGCAAGCCAGTCCGTCCACTCGGTTACAGTCCTGACGAAACGGGAAGGAGAGCAAATAGAGACAACATCAGACAAAACAATGATGGGAACGTCAACAAAAGGGTAACCTCGCTTTTGATTCTCTATCGAATGAGCCTAACATTTGTTTGGGTGGTCGGGAAAAACAAATGGGGCTCATTCAATAGAGAATCAAAAACTATTCATCCTCACCTTGGAAGTCAAAAACCCAAAATTTTGAAATATCGCGTTTTCACAAGTCGTACTCGCTCATTTGGCGGGGAAACGACTGTCACCAAAACACACGACGGGGTAGCCCAGCCGGTCCCGGTTGTTGTCTGAGTCCTGCGATGGCATCATTTATTACCGGGCCGGCTGGTCCACGAGCCTAAGTAAATTTATCTGAATCACAATTGCTGCGAGTCAAACAGAAACATACACTGCAAACTGAGACAACAAGTGTGAGCGCAGCCAACGCAGCCTCAACTCGCTGTTTTCTCCCCCGATGCCCTCTCAATCCACCCTTAACACAGAAGAGAAGAACAAAGTCAAGGCCGCCATCCCCGCCGCCTCCAACAAAATTCTCTTTGCTGCTCTCGCTCGCATCTACTACGCCCACCCCGATCCAAATCAATGGTCTTACTCTGGCCTTCAGGGCGCCCTAGCCATTGTGCGGGACACCACCAAGAACACCTATGCTTTCCGTCTCGTCGACCTCGACGGCACTCGCGGTGTCATCTGGGAGTATGAACTCCACAACGGTCTCGAATACTTTCCGGACCGAGCCTTCTTTCACTCGTTCGCGGCAGATGTGCGTCTTCCTCTTGTCTGCGCACAGCTCGTGTTTGGTACAACCTTACAATTCTGACTAGGAATGCATGGTTGGATTTGTCTTTGCCGACGAACGAGAAGCCAAGTCGTTCTGGAAGAAGGTCACGACGAAGAAAGAGGCAAAGTGTCCGTCTCGGTCTCTTCTCCCTGCTTTTGCCCTTCTAACACATAACTCACACAGCGAAACCCGCGTCCGAGAAGAAGAAGAAGGCCAGCAAAGGCGGCAAGATCGACAAATCCATGATCTCAGGTCCCGCCTCTGGTTCTTTCGTACACGTCGCCCATATGGGCTACGACGAGGACCAAGGGTTCACCTCTACCGGCGTCGACCCCTCCTGGACCGCTTTCCTCGGCCAGCTCGAGAACTCGGGCATCGACAAGAAAGTCATTGATCAGGAGATGGAGTTCATCAAAGACTTTGCCCGCAAGCACCAGCAGCAGCAGGCGGCCGCACCCACGGCTAAGAAAACAAAGCCGCCGCCACCTCCCTCGCGTCGCACTCACGCAGCGACCGACAGCACGTCCTCCTCCATCGCTGCTGCACCGCCCCCACCGCCTCCGCCGCGAGGCAGTCGTGCGTCCCAGGTTCCCCCCGCACCTCCCATGCGTCCCGCCCCGGCCGCAACCCCAGCGCCCCCACCACCACCACCACCCATGCGCCCCGCCGGCAAATCCCCTACCGTGCCCGCTCCCCCTCCGCGACCCACCAGCGCCGCGCCCCCCGCACCTCCGCCCCCGCCCCGTCCCCCCCGTCAGCAACGGCGCCCCACCCCCGCCTCCCCCTCCCCCTCCTCCACCCCCAGCAGGCGGCGGCCCCCCACCACCACCTCCGCCCCCTCCGCCCCCAGGTCCAGGCGGCAGCGGCAGCGGCACCGCCCTCGCGGGCCTCCCCCCACCGCAGCCAGGGCGGAACGCCCTCCTCGACTCCATACAAGGCAAAGGCATCCACTCCTTGCGCAAGACCGACGGGCCCGCCCCGCGTTCGCCCGCCGTCGAGGAGCCAACCTCGCCTGCCGCCGGTGGAGGCGGCGCCGATCTCACCACCGCGCTCCGCGACGCCCTCATCGCGAAACGCGCTAACATGGGCGACAGCGATGACGAAGAGGACGAGGAGGACTGGGATTAATAGTCGTCGTCCGGACTCTTCCTCCGGATCCATGCTTAATTTATACCTGGACTGTAATGCATGTAGGAATTTGACTGCTCAACATTGGAATGAATGGATGTTTGCAATACAAAAAGAAAATGTCATTAAGAATATAGATGTGAATGCAGTGGCTACAATACAAATTGCACAATAACTTACACGGTCATTACACGACATAACGTTCGTATATAATAGAGAACCAGTCCCAATTACCTATCTCCTCCCCTTGTTCAGTTGATTCGCCAACTCTTCTATGCGACTCTCTCGACGCACGGCTCGAGGAGAATTCAGCGGTTTCGTCTCGACCTCAGCGAGTCGGGCATGCAGCTCCTTGACTTGTTTCTCAAGATTCGCCTGCCGTTGCTTCTTAAGCAAAAGCCGCAATCAACGAAATCAGAACTCACATTTAACCGATCCAATTCCGAATTGTCGACGCGTACCCTCCCAAGCTCAATCTGACATTCGTTCGCAAACGCCTCTGCCTTCTTCATCCGGTCGAGAGAAGTTGACGCGCGGTAATCCTGCTCCTCTAACATCCGCTCCATATCAAGCTGCTTCAGCTGCAGCTTCTGAACGTCGCGGTCGCCTGGAACCTGTTTATTGTCTACAGGGTCATTCTTGATGGTCTCCAGTTCCGCTTGCAACGCACGACGTGCTTTCTGGAGCAACATTCTGTCCGCCTCCGCGTCGTCCAGAACCCCGCGCAAATCTCGTACTTGCGAATGCAAAGAGCCAATTTGCGACCGTTGCTCGGCTTGCGCAGCGGCGGATGCCTCGTACGCCTTTGTAAGCTCGGCGATCCTGCTCTCCATCCGTTCCTTCTCTCGCCTCCAATCACTCCCATCGATGCTGTACCGTGGCATTGAGGCACGGTTTGCGGTGGACCTTGCCTCCATCACCTGGCCCTCCAACTGAGCCCTACGCCGAGCCATCGATAGCGGCGCCTCCCCTGAATCATCAGCAAGGCGGCGAAGGTCCATGTCAAGCTGAGCCGAGTCCCCTCTGAGTTGCTGCAGCTGTTTAGTCAACTCTTCGACCTGCCGTTGTGAGCTTTCCAACTCGATTTGTAACCGCCGCGTCTGCAGTTCCGACATATCCTTGTCCTTACGCACCCGCTCGGCATCGGCCAACGCCTTGCTCATCTTCTCCTCCTGGGCCCGAACCGTCTTCTCCTTCGTCCGTAGCTCAAGTCGCTCCCGCTCCGTCTCTCGGCTCAGATCCTCCGCCTCAGTAGTCAGCCGTTGCTTCGCCTTCTCCAGAGACCGGATATACGCCTGATTACTGGCCAGTTCGGCTTGCGCATCCGCAAGTTGTCGATCAGTCACCCGCTTGGCCTCCTCGAGAACATGAACGTGCTCGACGATGGTCGTATGCTGCACCCTTTGAATCTGTATCGCCTTCGCGTCCGCTTCCCTGGCCGCTAGTTCCGATAGTGCCTGTTTCAGCTCCGCATCCATACGGGCAGCACTTTCAGTCAGCTGAACAACCTCAGCCTTGTGCATTGCAATCGTCTTCTCCAACTGCGCGCGTTTGGCTGTTTCTGCATCGAGCTGCTTCTGCGTGGTCTCAAGTTGACGGTCGTGGTTGGTCTTGTCTCTCTCCATCTTGAGCATAAGGTCTTCGATCTCATGGTACTTCCCTTGAAACGTCGTCAACTGGCGCTCCAGAGTCTACAATCCGATTTAGTCAGTTCCAATTAGGATGAATGAAGAGTGAATAATCACCTCCTTGGCTTTGCGGGCCTCTGCGAGCTCACGCTCAGAGTCACCAAGGCGTGCGTGCAGAGAGTGCAACTCGGATTCCACGGTGTGTTTGTTTCTCTCCAAGTCTTTGAGAGCTACCTGAGCCTTGGACAAGTCCGCCTGAAGGCTCCGCTCGCGCTCCAAAAGCGATTTGTGACTTTCTTGAAGGGAGACATGCTCACGGACCGACGTGTCTAGCTCCAACTTCAGTTGCTTCTGTGTAGCTAACGACTGGCGGCGGCCCTCCGTAAGGTCGTCGTGCAACTTGTGGGTTTGCTGCCGTAAATCAGCAAGTTCTTGGTCTTTGTTTTTCTCGACCTGATCACGGCGCGTGGCTTCACTTGTCTTCGCCTCCATGATTTTCCGCAGCTCGTCCAACTCGCCCTGAAGCTTGTTGCGAGTCTGAATTTCGTTCTCTCGATCGTCTCTTTCTGCATCGAGCTGAGTCTCGAGAGTATTGATGTCATTCTGGAGAGCGAGAATCTCTTGTAGCGATTCGCCGTGGAGTTTGTTCATGGAGGTTACTTTCTCGGAAAGAGTCGCAATCTGCGCCTCCCTCTGCTGGAGCGCTTGAGTGTGCTCGGTTTTAGAGCGAGCAAGTTCCGCCAGCTGCTGTTGATTCTGTCGACTGGTCGTCTCCAGCTCTTCCGCCTTGCGTTTGAAAGTTTGCCTTCAGAGACGATCAGCATTTTCGAGACATGTGTCGCATGGTAACAACATACGTATTCTGGCTTTCCGCCTCAAGCTTTCCCGTTAGCTCCTTGATGACCACGTCTGTCCGCTCCTTTGCTCGAGCGAGATCTTCCTCTCGCTGCAGCGCAAGATTCTTGAGGTCCTCACCGACCTTACGGAGCTCTTCAAGATTAGAGCGAAGGTGGTCCGATCCATCCTGGGTTTCCAGCAATTGAGCGTTCAGTTCCTCCTCCCTGGCCGCCCATTCTTTCTGCTCGGTCTCCAAACGAACAAGATGCTCGGCGGCCTGATCAAACATCTGCCGAAGACTGTCGTGTTTCTCTTCGGCGTCTTTCTGGAGCTTCATCACCCGGTCCAATTGAGAGTCAAGCGTGTCAATGTCGGCCTGCAAGGCAGCTACCTCGTCCTCAAGTTCGCTCTCGCGTTTCTTGCTTCGCTCAAGGAGAGCATCCTTGTCTAAAGCGAGAACACGCTCCGCTTCCAACTCTTCCTCGACCTTGCGCTTCTCGGCCTCCAGCGACATCTTCAAGCTCTCCAGTGCTTCGCGCTCCGCTTTTTCGCGTTCGGCACGTTCCTTGATCAGCATCAGTTCAGCCTCTTTCTTCCTGAGTTCCTCGTCGTTCCTAGTCGCGGCCAACAGAGGGCGGACCTACGGGTAGCGATCAATGCAGATCCAGGGTACCAAGTGAATCGACATACCTTCGTATAAAGCTGCCACCATGGCCACTCCCTCAGCTCACCGTACACGCGAGCGTTGCGCTGAATCGTCCGGATGGCTACAGCCCGGTTCAGAACCTTCTTCATCTGCCTCCTTGCGGTCCACATCCGCGCAACGGCCTGCAAACGCGAGAAGATCTCAAACAAAAGCGCGTCTCTCCTTTCCTCCAACTCTGCTAATACACCCGCCTTGAAGAAGATCTTGGACGTGCCAATCTTGAATATAGCGTCGTCTAATTCCAGCGCCTTGACCATACGGCGACATGCCTCGCGACCATCCATGTACCCGCGAGGGATGATGCCCGGTGTAAGCACCTCATAGCGCTGCCGAAATTCGACGAACGGAAGCCGGTTAGGGTATCCCAAATGCGCAATACGAATGCCCTCCACTACACCATTACACCGCAGCTGATCCAGCACGAGCGGGATATCCATGCGTCCTGGCTTCTTGTTAGAGTTCGGAACGATGCAACGAACGAAATGCGGTTGTGTCGCTTGGAGCTGGGACATGAGACTGGAGAGCTGCTCCTTGTGTCGCTGCCCAACCGTGCGGAACGCGCCCTTCTTCATTGTGCGTTTCTTGGCTGCATTGAGGAACGCACTGCCACCACCTCCCTGCGAGTTAGACGTCGATGACGCCTCTGCATACTCGGCGAAGAGCGAAGCGACATATCGGTCGGACGACGCGGCCAACACGCGGGTGAGATTGTCGTTCAACGGGTCCTTGTTCTTTTCGAGCCATCCGTCGGTCCGGTACTCGACATGAGCCGCGTAGTGGTGAACGATGAAACCCTGATCAAAGCGCGTGGGCTCGTACTTGGTCCTCCCCAGATGAGGATGCTCCGGATCCTGCCCTCCGGCCCACAAGCCCTGCAGTTTGTTGGTGAACGTCAGGTCAGTCGCTCGCGGCATGATACATTCCTCGTCCAAACAGCTCAAAATGCCAATGACATTTCCGCTCGCCTCAATCAAGTCGATTGTTGGCTGCAAGTCCAGTCCAAAGTTCACGTAATCCCACTTGATACCCTCTCTCGTGTACTCCTCCTGCTCCAAGACGAACATGTGGTGGTTGAAAAACTGCTGCAGCTTCTCGTTCGTATAGTTGATGAGCAGTTGCTCGTACCCGTTGATATCGAAGATTTCGAAACCAGCAATATCGAGCACACCAATGAAGGTGGATTTCGATGACGGGCGATCGAGCGCGACATTGATTCGGTCGACGATGGCGCCGAAAGACTTCTCGTACAGCGTCTTACAAAGCGAGCCAAGCTCCTCGAGCGCCTGCTTTTGTGTACGCGCCTGCGAGACCCATTCCCTGCCGGCAAGGGTTCGAGGACGGAGAACGGCTCGAGTGAATTCCGCAACAGGCAGGCCGAGAAGATGACAGACTCGTTCAGCCTGAGACGGGTCGGGCATCACAGCATCATCCGCTCTGGTGGAAGTAATAGCGATGTTGCCGATATGCAGGACAGCAGCGACAATTCTGAAAAGATCAAACTGTTCGGCTGTGGTAAAACCGACGGTATCGAGCGCACCCTTTCGGTATTGTTAAGCTTCGTTTCTCATCGAATGGCGCAGTGAAACTCACCCTTAAGGCCGACCATTCCTCTTTATCGTCTACACCGTCTACCTCGCGTCTACTCTTGTTCAGATATTCGTAATCTTCTACCCCCCCGCCGAGCAAGAGATTTTCTGAGGCGTGGATCAATATCCGATTGTAGTTGAAAATATGAAACTGACCTTTCAAGACTCCGCCGCCTGCCATCAACTGGTAGAATACGTGGAAGCTACGCTCGGCCTCACTCCTGAAAACCACTCGGCTCTTCTCCAGCAGATACCAGTCGATATTCGCCCCAGCGATACTACCGTCGGGCGCGAAAGTGATGCGGACGAATTTCCCAAACCGACTGGAGTTGTTGTTTCGTTGGGTCTGCGCATTTCCGAACGCCTCCAATATCGGGTTAGCCTGGAGGATTTGTCGCTCCAAGAGACCTAGCCGGCCTCTGGCCGTTAGTAGCTGACTGCCGGTACTGCTGGAGGTTGAAGGAGAAACACCATGGCCGCGGCGGAAAGAACTGCTTCGAGGGAGAGCGGCAGCAGAAGAAGATCCAATCGTAGGCGATCGAGAATGTGATGGGTGGACATCAGTGGCGATAGCGGCAAGGTACTGGATGACCTTCTTGGTGCTTTCTGTCTTTCCAGCACCAGATTCACCTCTGTAGAAAGATTTTGAATCAGCGCAGCACAGTGAGATACAGAGAGATGGGACGCACGTTACGAGTATACTCTGGTTTTCCCTTTCTTCGCCCATATTGACCCATGCCCTTTCTGCGACAGCAAAGATATGCGGAGGATTCTCGTCCCGTCGCTTGTTGCGGTATTGTTGGATGATAGCATCGGAATATAATGGTAGACTTTGGTATGGATTTATGGCGACTAGGAATAGGCCGGAATAGGTCTGCGATTGGAAATCTGAGCGTAGTTCCGGACAACAGCTCAATAACGAACATAAATAGCGCCTGAGCCAAACCGCAGGCGAAGATTATGGACGACACTTGCTTCGTTGAGGAATGTTAGATCCGCTATATCCTCGACTCGGTCAAACTTTGGGGGGTTCATTTTAGACAAAGCATTGAGGGGAACTGTTCGAAACTGGACATGGCCGTGAGCGCTGGTACACTGAACAGAACGACGCGACATACTTCGCCCCCGGCGGCCATAACAACCTCACCAAAGTCTCCGTCTTCCTTATTCACCCAGCCCGCGAGGTAGCCGTCCTTGTCGTCAAAAACCCAGACCCATTTCTTCTCATTGAACTCTGCCTGTTGAGCGGCCAGGTGTGCTGCCTCTGCACTCTCAGATGGGCGAGGAGCAGGCATTTGAAATGAATAGTAGCCCTGAGCTTGCGGGGCGACAAAGCAGTGATATATGCAAGATGTACAGAGAGAGACAGAGAGGCAGTGACCGGTCCACAGCAAGAACAAGGAGCGAAAGCGCGAGAATAACGAGTTGGGACAGCAAAGTTCGAGCCAAAGCCCTATACGCGCGTAGTCTTGTTTTGCCCTGTTTCAACTGACGCGTCACGTACGCGTCACGCTTGGCTTCCTTCTGTTTCCCCACCAACACAAGCAAAACTCACTGAAATCTCACTTTCTTTCCTCGTTTCTGCACCCAAACTAGTTGCGGTCGATGAACTACCAGTACAGGATCTTGGTTCATATTCTCATGCAACTATCTGGTTCGATCAAGCAGTTGTAGTTTGTCGGGTTCTAGGGGACCATAACGATCGAGTTCATTGAGAGGGACCACTGGACTTTCGTTTGCATCGCTACCAAAAACAACCCCGAGTGGGTTGTCTCGAGCCAGTTTGTTGACGTGGATGTGCATTCAGTGCTGCATTCTCAACCTTGATACTGCACAGCGCGCGGATCCAAGTAGACGAGCCAACGCAAGAGAATCTGCGCGCTGCGGGTATGGTAAAGACGGTATCAACGGACAACAATGGGGATACACAGGAGACTTTGTTGTTGCACAGTATACCGTCGCAAAAAATAGAAGAGGAAGGAATTGAGAAATCAGTGTGTATTCCAAAGTCATCATTCGAGCTTCAAGGTGGATCGGAAAACCTTGTTCCGCGCAAACGAAACGATACTCAAGGATTGCCGTTCACCGCAGCACCGTAAGGGGGCGGGGGCGCCGCAGGAGCAACATTGTAGGCCTGCTCGAAATTCCCAGGGCCCGTAGCTGCAAATTGACACTGCTTAGATGAACAAAAGGAGACAGTTGAGAGAAGCCGTTCTTCAGCCCTGATTTTATTTTACGGTAAATGAGCCAGAACGCGTGCTATTCACAACGCGTCAGTCTAGTAACCAATCATTACCGAGAACGAAGCCCAACGATGTGTCCAGGAAGAAGTCCGAGGCTTTCCTTGTAAGTAAGTCACTCGAAACTGCTCGGTAGGTTTCAATACTTGCATCGAGAGCCAGAAGTTGATGAACAGGGCAGCTCCGCAACCAGAGACCAGGAAAGTAGCGAAGGGAGGCCATATACAGATCGCAGCCTGCGGGTTTCCTAAAGCTAAGAATCCGGAGACTCCTGGCCAAGAACGCTCGACGTACGAGCTGCATAATCTGGCTGCTCCTCATCGCGGTCGAGTAGGTGCTTCACTATCGCTCTTTCGCACAGGCTGTGATCCTTTTCAGGCTGCGCTTTCCCTTGTCATACCATTCGCCCGCTCTAAATGCACCGTCCATCGGTTTCTAGGCCGAACAACTCATGAGACATCGTGTGACTGGACGACGCTTCTGGTTATATTCAAACTTCCGCAGAATATGTTGCTGCTCATCTTAGGACTGTTTCTGCACTTTCCCAACTTCTCCACTTGAACCACGCGTTGCAGGAACGACGTAGTCTATCTGTCCCTCTGAGGTGACGTCGACGACCACTTTACTTCTGCCCGAGACTCTGGCACTCTGCTCGTTTTCTCGGATTTCATGCATGAACGATCAGACTCATGTCAATGACGTCTGCACTGGGGAACAACAGGTTCCCTATTCTGGACTTTCTCCGCCGCGCTCTTTGGCCGCTCGATATTGTTTGAGCGAGTTTAGTTTGTCCCTGAGTTCCTTTAATCAATTTTCAGAGGCGAGCTTGCTGCCAGTGGCTTTATTCGAGACTAGAAATTGGTCTTCACGGAACTAAACAATCCAAGGTTGCTGCACGCACTTTCAGCAACTCTCAATTTAGCTCTTGCTGCTGTTGTCCTCTGACCGACATTTCATCGTATTCTCTTGTTCAACAGCTCCACCGCTCCACCTTGAAATTGCAACATATCGCCTCGGTCTTCCTATGCGAATTCCCAGAATATCTTGTCCAAAACACTATAAAAGACCCCCCCTCTCCCTCCTCAATCCTCATTCAAGCGCATTCCTCTGCAGTTGAAACCTACACAAATATGTTCTCCAAGCTCTCCATCGCCGTCGCCTCAGTGCTCATTGTACGCACCTACTCAACCCTCCGCCCCCAGACTGACCCACATAATTACAGACCCTTGCTGCCGCCATCCCCAACAGCCCCCCTCCCCCGGTCACACCCCCCAGCTCGCCCCAATGCTGCAACAGCGTCGTGTCCTCCACCAGTGCCGCCGCTAGCGGCGTGGCCGCCCTTCTCGGGCTCGACCTCACCGGCCTCAATGTCCCCGTCGGGTTAAGCTGCAGCCCCATCACTGTCGTCGGAAATAACTGGTAGGCGGGTTTGTTCTTCCGTCTGTGTCGTTTCTCATATTCCCAACTAGCGGGTCTACTACCGTCACCTGCGACGCACCCGAACAAGAATGGGGTATGCTTCCATCCAACCCCTTCAGAATATTATATTGACAATTTGATTGCAGGCGGCCTCATTGCCATTAACTGCCTCCCCATCACCGCTTGAATAGTTGAACATTGACCCCTTGTCTCATCGTCTCGAATTGCTGAACATTCATGTTTCTTTCACCGTTGTTGTACTTTGCTACCTTCTCCTCCTCGACGCTGTCCTCGTGTTAAATGTCGCGAATACACGTTTTTTGTTTTGTTTTGCGTTTATCTCGACCTGACCCCCCATGCGCAAGCTGTGACAATTTTGCATGCTCCGATACCCCACAAAAACCCCTTCCTTAACACCGACATCTTCTCACTGCCATTGCCCTGCTAACGGTCTTCATTGTCGTGCAAAACATATCTAGAGCTGATTCAGATTCGGCCCGGGAAACACGCTGTCCGTCTTACCACAACCTCTCTCTACAATTGAGCTTAGCTGTTCTTTTGAACTAATACTCTGGCAGATGATTGTTACTTTCACTCGACTCAAAAAATCTCGAGGTTTGAGGGGCGGACACTCTCACGATCCTGCGTTTACAAGGCAGGCGGTCTCCGTTTGTACTCAAGACAGTCGTCCAGGACTTCACCTGAACATCTGGATCAATATTGTTATAGACTGTTGCTGAAGTCATAGTGCCCAACGGTCGCAGGACGAAAGAAATTTTGGAATTGGAATGCGAAGCCTGCCGTCGCAGGTATCAATTATACTCTAATGACAAAAGATGTGTACTATCAGTAATTGTAAGTTCAAGTTCTACAGCGTCTATTTAATTTGTTTTGCGTCGTCACAAGAAAAGCATGCGGATGAGAGAGAAGAAAGCTGCACGCCTATTGCATACGCCCCAACACGCGCGGCTGCGAGACGTCGGCCATGTTGATGAAGATGTCGTCGGCGGGGTGGCGGTACAGCGGGGCGCGTAGGCGCTTCTGGTCGAGGTGGTGGCCAATGAAACCAATGCTGCGACCAAGAACGAACAACCCGTTCAGTGTGCCGATCTAGGAAACAATAATCAATGAGAGATCAGGCTGCCGGCTCAGACGGGACCGACCTTAATGTATTCATCAGCCTCGTCGGGGGTGAAAGCACCGCTGTCCCGTAGCAGGTCAACGAAGCAAACGGCGATGCAGCCATCGACGTTCAGGATGAGCTGGTTAATTACAGGTAAATCAACGGATTAAGACGAGATGAAAAAGAAGACGTACAGTATCCTTCTTCGCCGTGGTAACCTTCTCGACCGCGAGCGCGTAGTCGAGCAAGCTGTGACTCGGAAAGTTCTTGCGCACATACTCTTTCACAAGCTCCACACGTAAATCAGGGTTGTTGACGCTCTTGATCTTGTGCCCGATCCCGCTGACTGTATATGAAGTCAGACAGACATTTCATGGAAGAGAGTAGCGAAGAACGCACTGAGTTTGTTGGCCTTGCGCGAGTTATCAACGAATTCGCGGGGCGTGAGGCCAGTATCACGGGCCTGCGAGAACATTGACGCAGCCTCATCGAGCGCACCACCGAAGCGGCTGCCGATAGTCAACAGACCCGACGCCAGAGAAGAGATAAGGTCTTTGCCAGCACGGGACGCGACGATGGTGTTCATCGCACTAATAGATATCAGCAAGAGGTGGCTTGAAAAAGACGAAAACATACCCGGAAACGGCTGGACCATGGTCTGCCGTCAGCATGAGGACCATCTCAATGAATTTGGTCGCCCATGAAGGCAAGCCTGTAACAGGAATTAGCAACAAGCCCACATGCAAGACAAGTTAAAGACGTACGGCGCTTGAACCACAAAAGACTGACGACGCCACCCAGACCAATGTCCTCCTTGAAGACGTCGGAGATGCGCATGCCAGCGTAAAGCAGCTCCTGCCCTCGCTCGTCACTGATGGTCGAAATGAAGGCGGCAGGCTTGCGAATAAGTCCGAGTTCCTGATACGCACAACCATCAGCACACAAGGCAGAAAAGAGTAAAGACAGCAACGAACCTGCGCCCACTTGTAGTCCATCGGGATGACAGGCGGGTCCATCTCATTCTTGGGAACAATAACACCCTTCTTAACCAGGTTCTCATAGGTCTCCTTCAGCGCGCGCGGCAGTTCCTCGAACGTCTCGGGCACAACGAAGCCCGCCGCCCGCATCGCCTTGTTCTTCGCGTCGGCCGTCTCCATCTCAGAGTCCGCCATACTCCCCGCGTGCCCGAACTGCACCTCCGTATCGAACATCTTTGCGCAGGTTCCAATTGCCCACGCCACGATCGGTTTCGTGATGCGTCCTTGCTTAACAGCCTCGATAACGCGGTACTCCTCCACACCTCCGACCTCGCCAAGAAGAACGAGCATCTTGCACTGCGGGTCCGCCTCATACCGCAGCAGATGGTCGATGAACGTCGAACCGGGGTAGCGGTCACCGCCAATCGCAATACCCTCGTAGGTGCCGTTGGTCACAAGCGAGAGGATGTTGTTGAGCTCGTTCGACATGCCTCCCGACTTGGAGACATATCCAACGCTGCCCGCGCGGTAGAGCTTAGACGCGATGATGTTGTCCATCATACCACCACTGTTTCCAATACGGAAGCAGCCAGGCTTAATTCCACCGACCGTTGCCGGGCCGATGACCAGCACACCTGCCTCCTTTGCGCGCCAAAGGAGCTCACGGGCATGGCGCTCGGGTACCCCCTCAGCAATGATGGCGATGCTGCGGATTTGGGACGAGAACTTGAGGATGTCGAGCGTGCTAGAGTAAACACTACGGCTGCTAGCAAAGTTGACGACGACGTCGGTGTCGGGGTGCTTGGCGACAGCCTCGTCGACGCTGGTGTACACGGGAAGAAGAGTCTCCTTCGTGCCCCAGTAGAACTTCTGGATGTGGTGGCCACCGAAGGGGTAGATCATCGCAGCAACGCTAGGTGCCTTGCGACCGCACGAGTAGTCAAAGTCGAGCATGCCCTGAATCGCACGCGGCTGCAGGCCATACACGAAACTGCGAGTGTTGTCGTCGAAGGGACGATACGCTGGGCGCGAGCCCGAAGCGGAGGAAGAGGTGTCGAAGTGGACAATCTGGTCATCGGGTTGTGTCCGCGAGCCGGATGGGTGAATGGTACCGACGGTGGGGGCAGCAGTGCTGTCGTGCACGTCCACCGCAGCGCCGGCGGGAGTGGTAGTACCGGTGCCCGGCGCGGTGGTCGGGGCAGCCTTTTTAGAAAGGTCGATGCCGAGGGCGATGGGAACAATGTCAGTGATGTGAGTGTCGGGGCCGTAGACCTTGATAGGAACGCCGAGACTCTCTCCTAGTAGGCTACCAAAGGAGTCAGTAAGGACGATAGACACATAAGAAAAGACGAACCGCATGGCGCGGAGACCCTCCTGGTAGTTCGGGCCACCACGACGGACGTAGATTTTGACGTTGTGGGTGATCAAACCGGACTTCGCCTCCTTGAGGGCACGAATGATACCTGACTGCGACTCAGTTGCGACAAACACGAGAATGGAAAGAGCGTACCCTTGAAGGTTGCAGCAACGTTGGTGAAGTTGGCGATACCACCCCCAATGATGAGGATTTTGCCGTCGGGATGAGGGGTTCCGCGAGTAATCAAATCAACTGCAGCAAAGCGTTAGTAGGAAACAGAGGTAATTCTGAGCACTGTATACTTACTGACGGTCCGCGCGTACTCATAAGTCTGTCCCTCCGTGGGTGCACCACTGTACTCTCCGTAGTTGGCGAGCTCACCGGCAAACCCATGGGCAGCAATCGCATCGGAGTATACAACACTGGCTACAAAGAGAATGAGAAACAAGATTTCAGATAGTAGTTGGAAAAGAATTCACCTCCGCCTCCGGCAACCATCGTCCAGACACGACCCTTCGGGTTGAGGACAGTAAGCTTGAGCGACGCGCCAGTGGACGCGTCAAGCTTTTGGATGTACGCTTCCTCGGTCGTCAGCTGACGGCCAAAAGGAGCGGGGAAAACCATTGGCGGGCCGCGATCAGTCTGCACACCAGCCTTTTTGGGAGCGGCATTGGTGGCGGCGCCGAAAGATTCTTCGTAAAGACCAAGGTCGCGGGCGACGGCCCACATGGGCCCGCAGATGCTCTCGGCGGTCTGATCGATCTTCGCAGCCATGTCGAGGAAGTGAATCTCGCCGCCCTCGAAGCATACGAGGGGGTTGATCTCGAGATAGGTGAAGTGGAGGTGAACGTAGACGGCGTAGAGGCGGAGGATGAAGTCAGTGAGGGCATCCTTGCTGCCTGCGGGAACGGCAGAGAGAAGGGTGGACTTGATGGTATCGCGGGAGGGGAATGAGCCTCCGGCGGACAAGACTGATACGGGGAGCTCGAGGCGCAATGCTTTGGCGTCCACATCACCGACTTCGACACCTCCTTCGTGGGTGAAGAGGATGGCGTCCCCTTCACGGCCGGAGTTGATGCAGATATAATATTCAGTGTTCGAGGGGTGGGGCAAGAACGGCTCTACGATAAAAGTGGTGAGGGTGCCCGTTGTGTGCTCGACCTGAATCAACGTGTAAGAGAATGCACAAAAACAAAAGTCGAAAACATCTAAAAATATATTCTATCCTAAATTGGTCAGTTTGCCGCGGCGACGCGCCTTCGTCGTAGATAGCGGCGCTAACAAACAGCTGTGCCGTGCTGTAGGGTACTCCGCAAGCAGGAGTCGTTCGACGTGAAGGCCGTAGCACGCAATCTGCCATATTGCGCGCCACCTCTTTCTCCGGGTACAACTCCACCGTCCATAGCGGAAAAAAACGAAAAAGAATCCTGAAATAACATACCTTGACTGGTTTTCCGGCGCGCTCCTTAATCCAGGACTTAACACCCTCTGCACCATCCCATGTTTTGTTGAGGGCTAGTAAACCAGCCTTGCCGCGACGCTTGATGAGCATGTCGGGCTTCCCGACGAGTTTTGTGCTAGTGGGGTCGATCCATCGCGGCGCGACGAGGTACTTGTCTACAATCTCACGTCAGTTACTTGTGGAAATACATAGAATGAAGAAAAGCTACCCGACGCATCGTCCTCCGACCAGGCTAACTGAGCAACCCTGGGTTTCGGAAACTTGAAGTCTTTGCTGACGGCTGGGTAAGAAGCACAAGGAGGAGGTGCTTGAGGGAGCCAGTGGGCAAGCAAAAGCTTCGCGTCGTACTCGCGGATTGGTTTGGAGGCCATGGTGGAATGAAAGAAAGAGTAAAGAAAGTGACCAAAAGTAGCGCGTCTCAAATTTTTATTGTTGTTGTCCCCAAAGTTCCCACGCATTCATCGCCTAGTTCCCGGTCGTACGAGTCTTCTTGTTTTCCTTCCATCACCTCATTTCTCGCCTCACGCCATTCATCCATTATTTACCCGATCCTCGTGGCCTACACGCTTGGAGAGTCGTCGATTTTTTTCGCACCATTTCTGTGCATTTTTGAACCCATTATCGGCACACAAGTGGGTCGACTAGATTTGGATATCCCGCATCAGGCTGTGAAATCTGAGGTAAAACCGACGACGGAGACAAAAATCAATCCCTTATCACCCCACATCCGCTCTGCACGCGGGTTGACGTTAAATACGCGGGTTTCTCTCTGAATGTCTTTGGCAGGCAAGACGAATGACACGATGCAGTCAACAGATAATCTGGGGCCGCACATGTCAATTCGGGAACGTCAGGACGCGAGCGGGCGACGAAATCCATTTTATATCAATGAAGCGGCTCACTCTCATGCTCATTGGGCCGCTGTTGCGCGCACGGGAAAACAGGAACCCAGTACTTGCTCAGAAATCTGAAAGATCAATGACCCACGATTCCGTCCGAGTCGCCGTTTATGTACAGTCTCCCAAATTTGTGCATCTACTAACTCTTCCTGTTTTACGAGAGTTCAAGCGTAACGTTCGTTTCTGACTCTCTGGTCCAATCAGTCCTCCACATTTTCCCTTTTCTACAGCCGAATCTGAGGACAAGTCAATTACCGCTGTCGTCGTGTCTACACTGCTCCATATCAAGAGGTGCGATCCTCATGCAAGTGTAGCTAGATAAACCTGCACAAATCCCTCGTTGTTAAAAAGGCTTGCTGATGCCTAATATCAGGCCCAGTGTCTGAATCCTTCCATACCTTCATGCAAGTGCTCTCTGCGAGTCCTCCAAGACGCAAGTAATAATAATAATAATGCTCCATTTTTATAGTAACTGAACGCCGTTTACGGCGTATGATGCTACTACATATCCTGGACTACTGGGAGACTTGCGGTAGGTAGTAAGACGCAAGTGAGAATTGCTTGTTGATCGAAATGATCTGAATCTTTACCTGACAACGACAATGTGTAAGTCAACCGGCAAGCAGCGGTCAGCGGGATTGCAGTATAGAGATGAAGTGAGAAGATAGACTGAGTCGATGGCGCAAATGCCCAGCTCGTAAGTCTAATAGGAGGACTGAAACGAATGAAGAATAGAATTCTGCGTTACACTCCAGTCTTCGGTTTACAAAGTGAATCAGTTCAACATGCACGAAGGCCGAGAACCTCGAGGCTAGTTCAGGCGCGGTGCACGACTAGAGGACGACGGTGAGGAAGAGAGAGAGAAAATACTTATCGAAGTAAACTGAAGAACGAAATACAAGATCTCAAGTCAGACCATGAATAAGAAAAACGTCCCTCAGACGGTAAGTCAAGCACCGCTGATCTCCCTTTAAATTCAATGTTGAGCAGAGCACATTAAATTAGAAGAGACAGTAATATGCGGTGGCGTACCTAAGTCTCAGTTCTTTTGTACGCTACATGTATCCCAACCTCCTGTGACCTATTTTCACTGACATGGATGAATTCGCTGAAATTGCCACTCGGCGGCGACCTCTCGGAGCGTCCAACATACCCCAATCAGCATCCTTACGATTTACAAATATGTTTAGCTGCATAAACAAACTATCACAGTCAACAGGGGCCATCGCTATGTAGAAAACTATTGATTGAGGGAAAAAAGCAAGAATCAACGCCTTCCTATTCCGGACTTGGGCGTTGAGTTGTCAAAAGGTATTTGCGAGTGTCTTGCGGCTCGGCTTGTTCTTGAACCGCAATCACCTTTGCTGTCCCTCCTATGTGATATCTTGGCGACACTCAACTCAGCCCGGTCGTTGTGCTGGGCTGGCGGAAATCCGAACAGTACCGGCTTTCGGCTCGAAAATAGCTCCTCTGAAGGTCACTTTAGCGAAGATTGGCTGAGAGCGATTGATATTGTTCGAATCTGATTGAACTTGGGATCTGCGGCGCATTCGCTTGAAGAAACGCTGGCCGGCTTCTTTGGCTGTCAGGGCCCGCTATCTCGCTGTTTTCGCAAACCTTCCCTGGATTGATTGGCAACGGTTGAACGACCTTGGTTATCTTGGGGTATCGGCCTGGCGTCAAGTTCTCCATTATCCTGCGAGCTAGCCTGCATTCATCTTGGCAGTGGTTTGAGTCTTCCTTGGTAGAATTCAAATTTCTTCTTTCCTGAACTTGGTGGACCGTTGGGGAATGAATTTCTGTCCCCAGGTGGCGCAAACCGTTATGCACGCGGCGTTGCTGATGAGCTCGCTCCTGCGTATCTTCTGTCGTGACCAGCTATAGCACCGTTCGAGACTCGCGGTTTCAAACAAATCGTTCTGTTTTCGTTTTTGGCACGCGCTCTGTTACAGGAAGATGGTTGACATGATCAGCGAATGTGTAGCCTAAAAGCCGACTAGGACTGCCGCACAACTCCGTCGAATATCTGGCAGCTCCTCAAATTATTACCGCCATTGCGTCGACCTCTCACTCTTCACTCTTTGGATCGCCTGCTCTCTTCCTCTCCTCTCAATCAACACTGCGCAACCTTGGAAGTTGGAACCCCAGTACCATCGCTGAACATGACACCTCTGATTTCCAACAGACAAGCTGAGACTTGACGATTGAGCCACATGTCAATGGTGGGTGAGTCGATGGAAAGTCGAGGTTGTTCATTATCGCTGGTGAATTTTTTTACGGCGCCTCTTCCAGCCTCTTCCCTCCTTCCAACCAAACTCAATACAGCAAGCTTAATTGCAACTGATGAACACATCTCATCATCCCTTTTCCGAAACAACACCTGCACTTCCTTCCTTCCTTCCCTTTTTCCCCGTTCTTTCCTGCACCGCCTCAACACCCCACGCAAAGTACAAAAATCAACCCACCACCCCCCCCAGCCAATCACCCTTTTCGCCCCTGCTCTCCGACTCATCCATCAGCTGTGCAAAACATGTCAAGAGGTGATTCGTTATCTCTGCGTCTGCCTCTCGGCACGCGGCGGTCCCGGACCCAACCGCGTCGACGTATCCCAAATTGGGAAAACAGATACCGCAATTGTGATGAGTTGGCCTTAGTAGTATGGACGGGACCTCGCGGTTGAGCATTCTGGTGGACGGAGAGTCGGGGCATCATTTCTTTTTTCTCTTGTCGTTGATTTTGATATTTTCTACATGCACTTGCATGATTACTGACCAGATCCTTGTTGTTGACTTGATTCGAGAGAAGACATACGTTGGGAAATTTCCACCAAACACACTGAATCCGGGCATTCACTTTCCTTCGTCGTAAGACAATTCAGGCAATCGACTTCGCGTCGACACCAACCCGGCCTTTGGGGACCTCACCGTCGGGGATGCGCGCAATTGGACAGGCTCGGGGGATGCGCGACCCGAATTCGTCGGGTTGGTTAGTATGATTGCGCACACAGCAATGGGGGATCAAGAGAAGGTATGTAGAGAAACGATTGATGAGAGGGATATTTGGGTGTAGCTTAGATTCCGGAAATTGAAGGACGAGACGATAGCTTGGTTTGGGGGATCGTTGTGAAAGGAGAGAAGGAGGTCGCCTCCGCTAATGATTCTGAGGTAACACAAACGGTGCGCATGAACCATACGCTTTCATTTCAACTTACCGAGTTGCGGAGGCTTTAGAGAGGCGTGGTCTGCCGCAAAACGCGCGTCGTAGCTCGTGCATCGAGATGAATGTCGCGGGACGGTTTCCTTGAAGATGCTCACAAGACCAGATATGCGCCGGGAGTGGGCGATAATCGGGTTGCCGTTGTGCAGTCCAAGTTTATCATCTTACACCGTGACTGTTGTTGACAGAATTGTTGACCCCGATTGTCGAGATTGTAGGTGAAAAGCCACAAGGAAAAGGCAGACAAATGGTCAATCGTGGTGAGCGTTGAGGGACCTGCGTCGAGTCCGACGAAAAAAACGATGACCATTGAGTGTGAGTGTGAGACGGCCGGAGCGTGACATCATAGTTGTGACGTTGAGGGTGACACCCGAGAGTGCCCGAGCTGCCGAGTGGATTCGTGTTTTTCTTGACCTGGTTGACTATAATTTTGCGGGGAGCTGTGGGGTCGCGCATTCAAACCTCGATGCTGCCCAAGGTCGCGACGACGCTGCTGCACTCGACGAGCCGCGCTGCCGCCGCCGTCCAGTCGCAGTCCCACACTCTCAGAAACGTCTGGACATCGTCTGGAGCATCCTCCTCGGGCAACGCTGGTCTTGCTCCCTGGCACCCGTCCACCAGCAACGGCGGAGGCAGCAATGGGCCTAGCTCTGGTGGTCAAAAGTATACTGGCAGCAGATATACCTCCTACAACGCTGCAGGACGCGCCGTAACTCAGGCCCACACGACCACCCTCAACGAGCTTGGCCAGACAGACGACGCAGAACTTGAAGACCCACCACGCCGCGTCCATCTTGCTCGTCCTCGCAGTCACAGCTTATCCTCCCCTGCGTCCGCTGCGACTGCCCCCTCCGTCCCCCACACCGAGCTCGGCGTCCTCAAGACAGTCCAGCTTCATGCACGCTCAAGACACGCATTTAGCTCTCTTGCTGCTCATGTCCCAGTAGACGCACCGCCGCCCCCATTATTGCTCCGCCGGAACTCTACTTCCAGCGTGTCTTCCGTCGAGGAACCACCACCACGCCCCGCGACACCTCCTCACAGGTCCCCACCGCGTCCCCCTCCACCAGAGACCGACCCTGCCGCGCCCCAGACAGTAGCACCCCCCTTTGCGGATTCTCCCGCCGCAAATGCTATCTGGAACGCCCTCATTGCCGGCGATTCTGCTCAGGTCGCTCAAACCGTTCGCGATCTCATCGACCATGTCCCCAATCCCTCTGTCCGCGAGTTCAATATCGCCCTCGAGGCCCTCCGCGAGACTCGTCGCACAGGCGAGCCTCTCGTCCTCATCATGCAGACCTACAACGCAATGATCGGCAGGCAGCTTCTCCCGAACCTGCGCACCTACTTTGAGCTCATTACCGCCATCACCGACCGCGACCATGAGATACACACGACCATTACGACCCTCGAAGCCCGCGCTCGCCGCCATTCTGCCAGCACCACCGATACCCAGCGCATCGAGCATCTCCGCGCAGAAAACACCTTCGATTCGGCCATGAAGCTCTTCGAGGCTATCAACACCCCCGATGGCGCTCCCCGCATACCTTTGTATCTCTATGTAGCGCTCTTGCGCTCCTGCGCAAATCACATGCGCCAGGACGCCGCCCTCCACATTCTCACCGCCCTCGAGCAGCGCAAGGACCTGAAACCCGTCGCCTCCGTTTACAAGCATATGATTCGCGCCTATGCTTCTCCCGCTGGCATCGCTGACGCAGGCAAGTGTTGGTTTTTGTGTCGTGTACACTCACGCTTATGTCCTACTCACAGAAATGATCTTTGCCGAGTTCATCTCGCGCTCAAACAACGACGGTATTGACTGGACCGTTGCCTATGACGATCCCCACGGCGCACGCAGACAGCACCTACAAGTTTACAATGAGATGATTTCGGCCTACTTCCGTGCCGGTCTGTCGGACAAGGCTGTTGGTATTCTTGAGCGTATGATGGCCTCCCCAGCCCCCGCTGCCTTCGGCCCCACCGATGTCCCTCATCCCGCTTCCTCCACCTACACCGTCACCATCGCCGGCTTCATTCACTCGGGAGACATCGACACCGCGTACTCTTGGTTCACCCGTCTCCTTGCACAGACGGAACGCGCTCGTCAGCCCTACGAAAGTGCTCTAGCCGTTCTCCGACCCGATGCCGTGTGTTGGGCCCAGATGCTCGATGGCCTCGCTCTTGCCGAACGCGTCGATGAACTTAACGCTCTCTTCCTAACCCTCAAGCAATGCGCCGTCGAGGACGGTCTCCGCGTCCGCGACACCGACCGTGAGATTGTCTATCTGGCCAACATGCGCCGTCTGCCCACCCTTACTTCCACTTCTGCGGCTTTCGACCTCGGTTCCTTCGTCATCACTAACGTGCTCACCAACGAGATGGACTTTGCCCGTCTCGTGCGCCCCATATGGGAGGACTACGTGCGGCGCGGCATGCACCGCCAAGCCGTCGCTGTCGTCACCGGACTCGGCACTTCCTCACGCCCCGGCGCCGAACCCCCCATCATCCCCCTCATGAACACCCTTCTGCGCGCCAGACACGTTGAATGGGAGGTCGCCCGTCGTATCGTTCGCCACGCTAACGCTTGTGGTGTGCCCATCCCTCCAGAACTTACGTGGCGCGTTCTGCATGCATACGGCGCCGATCAGGTTGCGCCTAACCACGCTGCCGCGACCGGCAGGATCACGCCGGAGGAGGCTAAGCGTGTCCCCCTCGACACGACGGATTACGCTTGGCTGCTTAACGCAGCCGCCGAGCACGAAATTGGATTCGACAAGCCTGACGGCTATTTGTTCAAGGGTCTTAGTCCGTTGCTTGAAGACATGGCGCGCAGCGGCCTCGGGCTCGTCGACATGCCACCGAAGCTCGTGAGACGGGTCGTCAAGACGGTATTCGTGACCCGTGGCACCGACGGGCTGCGTACCAGCTTTGCGAGGCTCGGGCCCAAGTTTGAGAGGGTTTTGGAGGATCCGGCGCAGGCTGCGAGTGCGCTGGCGGATGCGACGACGCCTTCGCCAACGCAGAATCAGGAAATACAGATGGATATTGCGATGAGTGAAAGCGATGCGGAGTCTTCAGCCTCTGGTACCATCGAGACGCTCAAGGTGGACCGCTCGCTCAGCAAGACAATCGAGGAGGTGCTTCTTCGCCCTGTTGCAGCTTTCGGCAGCACAGCTCCTCACGCAATCGCAGATGAAGCCTACGCGCTCTTCCGTGCGGGCGTCTCCCGCGGGAAGGTGCCTACTGCGTTTGTCCTGGGACGAGTCATCCA
The DNA here is from genome assembly GCA_037176885.1 of Favolaschia claudopus. Taxonomy (NCBI): domain Eukaryota; kingdom Fungi; phylum Basidiomycota; class Agaricomycetes; order Agaricales; family Mycenaceae; genus Favolaschia; species Favolaschia claudopus. Next base: position 387,114 of record JAWWNJ010000092.1, on the reverse strand, counting down.
ATCTCTCGGACGCGTGTTCGCGCTTGATCGTGTGCGGGATGCGTATACCGCCGCCCAGGCACTCCTTCGCGGGCTTGAAGACGACAAGCTCGCGCAGAGCAGCGCTTGGTTTGCCATTGAGAACAGCATGATTGTCGCGCTTGCGCACGCGGGGGATGTGGAGGCGGCGCATGTGCATCGGGTGCGGATCCTCGAGATGGGCGGCGCGCCGAGCGCGGATGCGTATGGGGCGTTGATTTTGTATGTCAAGGACACGACGGACGATACGAGCAATGCGATGACGTTGTTTCAAGAGGCGCAGGTGCTTCGGGTGCAGCCTAATCAATACCTATACAACAATATCATCTCGAAGCTGGCCAAGGCACGGAAAGCGGATTATGCGCTTGAGTTGTTCGAACAGATGAAGGCTTCGACGTTCGCCAAGCCGAGCTCAATCACGTATGGAGCGGTAATCGGGGCTTGTGCGCGGGTTGGTGATGTACAAAGCGCAGAAAATTTGTTCGCGGAAATGTTGAAGGCGCCGAATTATAAGCCCAGGGTACCGCCGTTCAATACGATGATGCAGCTGTATACGACGACCAAGCCGAATCGCGAGAGGGCGCTGTATTTCTATAACCAGCTCCGCATTGCGAAAATCACGCCGACGGCGTATACTTACAAGGTCGGTTTACTTTCTCTTTTTTTCTCCCCGCCGTTGGCTGAGACAAATCAAAACAGTTACTCATGGATGCGTACGGCCGCATTGAGCCCGTCGACATTGGAATGATGGAGCAGATCTGGGAAGCTCTCCGCGCAGACCCGTCCATCGAGATTCAGAGCAACCACTTTGCGACCCTCATCAACGCCTACGGCTGTGTGCAAAAGGACCTCGACAAGGCTCTCACCGTATTCGAATCCATCCCCACTTTCCCGCGAGCACCCCCGCGCGACGCCCTTGTGTTTGAAGCTCTTATCAATGTCCTCGTCGCACATCGACGAACGGATCTCATGCCTGAATATGTCGCATTGATGCACAGCGAGGGCGTACATATGACGGCGTACATTGCCAACTTCTTGATCAAAGGTTATGCGGATGTGGGCGATATGGACCAGGCGAGGGCCATCTTCGAGAACCTGGTGGACCCGCCGAGTGGTGTTGCCTCGGTGCATAATCATGCGCCGCATGAGCCCGCTATGTCGCCTGTTGTAGACCCGACAGAGCCGGTGTATCGCGAGGTGGGTGATATCTTTCTGAGTGTATTTCGTTGTGTTGACAATATGTTCTTGCAGCCTTCAACATGGGAGGCGATGGTGCGTGCCGAACTGGGCTCTGGCAACCGTGATAATGCGAATGCACTCTTGGAGAGGCTGCAGGCGCGGTACGCCTTGTTTTCTACGTGTCTATTGGACAGTATAGCTCATGGTGTTTACAGGTGCTATCCGGAAGCGGTCTACAACCGGATAAGCGGAATCCTCATTGATCATTCTTTGGTACTTGCTTCATAGCAGCAGCACCCCGACAGCTCCCCCTCGTACTGACAGTCAATCGCATTTGTATACTAGCCGCAGCACTCACTGTATATTAGGTAGATATATCCAAAAAGTAGATACTTATATAGATCCAGTAGCTTACCATAGTTTGAATGCAAACCTCCACTCGTTGAATTCATTTTGACGAAGTCGATTGACATTCACATCAATTGTGATCTCTCTCCTTAGACCTGGACTTGTACTACGAACCTCGCTAATGGCCGTTCGCCCGCCTCGCAAAGGCGAGAACTACGAGTTGAGCATCGATCTCAATAGTGGCTGGCCCGAAAAGCGCAAGGATGCCATTAAGCGCACCATCGCATCCATGACCGTTGGCAAAGGTCAGTCTTTGTGCGCAGTACCCTACGTGTAATTCAATTTTCCAGATGTCAGCGGTTTATTCCCCGACGTCCTCAAGGTCTGTGCGCGTCCAGGATTTCTCTTTGGTCGATTGACCGTTTGGCTCTGGACATAGAACATGCAGACGGACGATCTCGAGCAGAAGAAGGTTCCGCCGTGCAATTGAACCAATAACGCCATGATATTCACTGCACTTGCTCGCAGCTCGTCTACCTCTACCTCATGAATTACGCCAAGACGCAGCCCGAGCTCGTCATCCTCGCTGTAAATACTTTCGTCAAGGACGCGGACGACCCAAATCCCCTTGTGCGCGCACTCGCGATCCGCACCATGGGCGTTCTCCGCGCGGAGAAGATCATCGACTATCTCTGCGACCCGCTTCAAAAGTGCCTGCGCGACGAGAACCCGTATGTACGCAAGACGGCGGCTCTATGTGTTGCTAAATTGTATGACCTGAAACCTGAGCTGGTGCTTGAGAATGGATTCTTGGAGCAGTTACATGAGATGATAACCGACAGCAATGCTATGGTGCGGAATATTCTAATTGATTCGTACTCCTCCAATATTCATCTAAAATATGCGCTAGGTTGTGTCCAACACTGTCTCCGCGTTGTTGGACATTCACATTGCTGCTTCCGCGCTGCCCTCAGACTCGACTCCCGACCCTGCTCTCTTCACCATCTCCGCGTCCGTTCTCAACAGGCTTCTGATTGCTCTTCCCAATTGTTCCGAGTGGGGACGTGTCACAATTTTGAACGCGATTGCTCGGTATGTTACAGTCGACGCAAAAGAGAGTGAGCACATCTGCGAACGCGTTGTACCGCAATTGCAGCACGTCAATGGAAGCGTCGTCCTTGCTGCAGTAAAGGTGTGTACCCGACCTCTTGACAGTCTTATCCTGCTTAGTTCTGCCTAGGTGATTATGATCCATGCTCGCGGCGTTCAACGCGAAGAGCTCGTCAAGCAGCTCATGCGCAAAATGGCCCCTCCGCTAGTAACATTACTTTCCACTCCACCAGAAGTACAATGGGTTGCGTTGCGAAACATTAATCTTCTTCTGCAAAAGCGACCGGACATTCTCGCAAACGAGATGCGCGTATTCTTCTGCAAATACAACGATCCGCTCTATGTCAAAGTCGAGAAGCTGGATATCATGGTTCGCCTGGCGGCAGACCACAACGTTGACGTGTTGCTCAGCGAACTCAAAGAGTACGTCGAGACTTGCATTGACTGGTCTTTGTTCACCATGCTCACCAGGTACGCGTCAGAGGTTGATGTGGACTTCGTCCGGAAAAGCATCAAAGCTATTGGACAAACGGCGGTCAAGATCGACGTGGCTGCGGAGCGCTGCGTCAATGTGCTCCTCGACCTAATCGCGACGCGCGTCAGCTACGTTGTGCAGGAGGCTGTCGTTGTCATGAAGGCTAGTTTCAGTATTCCGAGTGACAAACGAGGCTTTCATTGACTGACACCTTGCAGGACATTTTCCGAAAATACCCTTCAACTTACGAAGGTGTCATCCCCACGCTCTGTGCAAACCTCGACGAATTAGACGAGCCGGAAGCCAAAGCATCGCTCATCTGGATCATCGGCGAGTACGCCGACAAGATCGACAACTCTGCTGATTTGTTGGGCATCTTTGTCGACTCGTTCATTGAAGAATCGCATTCGGTGCAGTTACAAACTCTTACCGCAGTGGTGAAGTTGTTTTTGAAGAAGCCTGATTCGGCGCAAGAGGTGGTCCAGAAGGTTCTAAATACTGCAACCAAAGACTGCGACAGCCCAGATGTGCGAGATCGTGCTTATATTTATTGGCGCTTGTTGTCGACGGATCCGGGAGCAGCCAAGGTATGTCGTGCTCCAAATTTCCACGTTCATAGCTAACATTCCAATATAAAGGCTGTGGTACTTGCAAGCCGTCCACCCATCTCAATTCCACGGACAACGGTAGCGTCAGGGCTGTTGGAAGACCTTCTCAGCGATATCTCCAGTCTCGCAAGCGTGTATCATAAGCCTGAAGAGACGTTTGTTGGGCGGGGGCGTGTCGGAGCAGACTCGGTCTCAGTACGCAAGGGTGAAGAGTGCGTGTTCTACCGAACTTCAGAGTTGCAAACACTGAACCCACCCAAACTACAGGGATGCATTCTCGACACAAAAGGCCCTCCAAACTGTTGCGCAGGGTCAACAAGCAGAAAATCTTTTGTGAGCACTGTCTGGGATTTCTCTTTAGATTCCCGTCCTAATGCGTCGCAGGGACTTTGACGCGGAGCCCGCTGGCGATGGCGCGCCGTCAGGGCTAGCGGCAACAGAGTTATTCGTTCAGCAGCAGCCAGCGGCGCAGAAGCTTGTCAGTGGGCTTTCGGAAAACCCACTGGACGACCTCGTCTCTATCTTCGGCAGCGCAAATATGGGATTTGGGGCCGCTGCGCCGATGGCAGCATTCGCACCTGCCCCAACACAAGTACGATCTCCGCCCATGGGCAATCCATCTTCTGCGTTTGGAATGTCGCCGCCACCGCCATCATCGCAGGCGCAGAGTCAGCAGCAACCACAGGACGACTTGTTGGGTCTGTTCTGAGTGCGGGGGCATGATTTAGAGCGGGATTATAGAGTACAATAGCGTGTAATATGTACAATCAGCCCTTGAGCACCTCTTCCCGCTCCAGCACCGACTTTTCGAGCTTGATGAGTATGGTGGTGCGAGAGGGGAATTGTGTGTTGGGTGTGTTATGTGCAGTAACGCGAGCAGGCTAAAATTTCGCTGATGAGTTTTGTTCCAAGAATGATAGAGGTTTGACCAACGAATCCTAAGCCGTCCAGTACGGCCTCGACAATCCCAGCAGTGAATGACGAGCAACTGAGCTGACTAATATCCTTGGGGACGGAAATGTAGCGCTCGACGAGGGGGTCGTTGTCGATGATCATATACTCGTCTGCATTCTCTACACTCTTCTCAATCGCATCGGCCGGCTTGCCAAAAACGGCGCGCCAGACCTGAGTATGGATGCTCATGAGTGCAGGGAGCAGCCGAATCTCGCGCTTGGGGGCTTTGCTGGCGGATTCCGCACGCCAGACCATGAGCTCAAGGACGCGGGTGCCGATGCGGTAGCCAAGGGTGTTGAGCCGGCGCTCGAGGTCATTTATGCCGCTGACGCGCTTCTGCGTGTATTGGACGATTTCAGAGAACAGAAATGTGAAGGCTGCGCCGGAGACTTCGGTTATGCGCGTCTTGTTCAGGTTGCGATCATAGATATTGGGACGAACGCCTGCCGGCCGCGACTGCGCGAGGGGACCAGGTGTGCCGGGAATAGACGGTAAAGAGAATCGGGTGGACGAGGCAGCCGGAGAGAGGTGCTCGACGGAGGAGGAAGACGAGTTGGAAAGCACGGAAACTCGTGAATGTGGTTGAGAGTAAGCCATTTAGAGACGAGAAATATATAATATGGAATGCGTTCTACAACTACAGCTGGCCTATTCTCTGGACCATTTTCTCCTTCACCGTCTGGTATGCACTCATAATCGACTGCTCATTTATCACAATCTCCATCGTGTCTGGCCGCGGCCGGCTCACCCGCGACGCAATGGCAGTGGGATCCGTGTCGACAATAATTCTGCAACCAGAGATGAATTTTGCGAGATTTCAATGATGAATGATTACGCACCCGTCGTCAATGGTCTCGTCCAGGCAAAGAAGCACCATATCCAAACTCTCAAGTACCCCGCGCTTTTCGATTTGGTTTCGCAGTAGCATCGTCAGGGCGTCAACGAAATTGTTCAACGCCGTCGACAGCATTAGCTCGTTCTCCGAAGGGCCCGCAATGAAATAAATGATGAGATCCAGCGAGTGCTTGTATACGGCCAGGTGTCCGTCGTACAGGATAATATCGCCTGCGAAGATTCGGTGAGTACTGCATCGAAATAGCCAAATAATAAGAAACTGACCTCCAGGCTTCTTAGTCTTTTGCCATAGCCCTTTCTCGAATGCTTTCTGCTCCTTCAAAGTCAAGAATTCTTTCGATTCGCCCAACGGGTGACTCTTCGGCCGATAGTATTTGGCAAGCACCCGGCTGCCCTCCGTGTCGAGTATAAGAAAGGCGTTGACGCTGTATAGCGACAAGTTCATGCCCGACATTGTTGAACGAGCACCAACCCAGCAGGCGAAGACACGTCTAAAGTAAATGGGAAGAATCGCGTGACGTCACACCTCAGCGTGACGGAGCAACACTACTGCAACTTGAACTCAACTGCTACGTTTGAACGACTATCTTCAAAAAAAGTCTATAAAGTCTTGTTTACGAGACTACTCAACTGCCACTTACTACTAACTAACTTATGCTCATTGCTTAATTTTTGAACTTCTATGCTCTCGCCTTTGGTCACTGTGGAACATCACCGTGTTCGATACACAGAGGATCTGTGTCACCTTCCTCCAGACGTCTCTGATATCTATGCATCCTTGAACACTCCTCTGCCATCCTGGTGTACTTCCGGACCACATCCATTCGTGTCTGAGGCGGCAAAGCCCCTCCTCTTCCGGAATACTGCTCTCGCCAAGCAAACAGTGATTCCTGCGAGCAAAGACTTGCCGACATCTTCGACATCGTCCTGACCACTGTCTCGAATGTGTGATCTCTGCGCTCTCACTACGGCGCTTCACGCTCCATTGTGCCATTTCTGGCCACCTTGGTGAGATGCCTGGTTCATATGTGCTGGAAGGACGCTATTGTGATGTGTGTTCCTTCGCTTGAACCTCATCCCTCCCTCATCATGATCTAGTCCCGAAGCAACTTTCGTTCGCCCACGTACAAAAGCTCTGGACCTGCCCGACTATGACGGAGTAGCCACATTCTTGTTCTGTCATTGTGTGAGCGATCTCGATGGAAAACGCATTAATTCTACAAGTCCCTCTTCCTCCGTGTGAGTCTTCCATTGCGCAATCCGATCCTGCCGCCTCCCAAGCCCGTCCACGTTCTGTTCTGAGTCGAGAATCTTCCTCCGAGTCGTCCCTTGCTTCTTCTGTGGACGAATCTCCCCGATCAGCAGACTCGGCTACTGACAGTGTCGAAAGCGATTTATTGTCCATCGAGCTGCCTCTATAAGCACACCTTTTACCCGGTCACGGAATACACCTATGTGTCGTCCACCCGTTCTTTTGTATGGCTGATTCGGACAATATCCTCGACCTCATGGCTAGCATCGCGTGCCAGAGACATGTTCTGGGGATATCGCAAACCGCAATTGGCCTTGAAATTTCGGACTCAAATCCCACAGTGAAACTTGTATTGTCGTGGGTGGATTTCGTCACGGTGCGTTGGCAAAACACTCACAGGATTGACATCTATCTCACTCGAGTTCAAGCATGTTGTCCATGTTGCGTCGCCGGAACCGCTTTCAGCTGTAGGCGTGCTCGACCTTTAATGATGGTCATCGCCGGCAAACTCGGGTTGGTGTTCATGGCGTGGAAGTCTTCTCAAAGCAAGATGAGTTGCTGTCTTTCACTCTACTTGGCATTCAATTCCACAGATAACATTCTTGATGGATCGGAACGTGGCTACATTCGACCTTACAATACCGTTTGAATCATTCAGTTTCGCGGCTTTTCTACTCAGACTTCGTGAAGATCAAATTATACTCAGTTCGCTCTTGGAGAGAGCCGGCACAGAGCTCAGACACTCGATACACGTAAAAGGAAGTGGATGTCTGCGAAAGCCAGAACAGGAGAAATTCCAGAGCAGCGTCTTTCCGCTTGTCGTCCAATGACGGCGTAGGGGTGATTTGTTGTCTATGGCGCTGCCTGTTCGCTTCCCCGTTCTGGAGATTCAGTTGCCCAGAATGTAATCTCGCTACTCAGACTTTCCGCCGAGTCGACCAGAAGATAGTCGTTCTCAATACCCAGAATAGACCTTCTTTCAAACTCGAATTTCGAACCGTGGAACCAACGCCAGAAGTGGATCCTGTGTGGTGTGTTCAATACTGAAAGACTACATATGGGCGCACTCGTGTAGCCTCGAGTAGTCGATGAAGCATCGATGAAGGTGTAAATCGTACATTCGTAAACCCATCTCTCTACATACAAACATCAGTACAACAACATTCCACGCTAAATTCTCCCGCTAAATTCTCCGCCACTGCAGTTAAATGTCGGTCAAACCGGCTTAGAGTTTATCATAGTAGGTGTCGAGGGACGGAATATCGGGCTAGATGGGCAATTAGCGAGCTAACATAACGAACGGTGGTAAGGCCATACCTTGAGACCCTTGCGAACGCGCAACTTCGTTACCAATTCCTCGATTTTGCTTCCCTTGTCCAGAGGCGCTATCATCGCATTCAGCACAATGCTCACAGCATTCACACAACTCCACTTACATCCTTGCATAATCTCCCAGTGGTCGAACACACTCTGGGGGAAGGCCTGCCCACCGGTGGCTTGCCTTAGGTCTCCGTTGAATCCGAAGGATTCGTTGACAGGCAGGTACGCCTTGACCGTGAACATGGGGGTTCCCACCCTCTGTTCTTCACTGAAAACCTGTCCACGACGTTTGTTCAGGCAACTGTAGATGCCTCCGATGGCATTCTCGGGACATTGGATTTCCACTGGACGAGACGTTGGTAACGCGACCGACAAAGGAAGTTACGAGTATACGTACCAAGGTAGATGGGCTCCTGCAGGGCCGGGGTTGCCAATAAGCAGGCTGCGTAACAGACGCGACGGCAAGTGGGCATGATCTGCCCTGTGCCACGGTGAATGGCATCGGCATGGAGCTGTGATGACCGGATTAGAACAAACGCGAGTGCGGCAGAAAGCGACATACAGTAACATCCATGAGGTTGAACCGAACACCACGCATGTTCTCCTCAGCGCATACACCTTCCTTCGCTGCCCACTGAAGAGCACCAATGCAGGAATCCTTGATTTCGTTGAGGTATTGCACACCTGCGCCGCATTGAGCTTCACAGTCAGCGAAAGCGGCGAGAGAAAACTAACCCTTGGTGACATCGACCATCAAGTTAGGCCCGGTCGTATCAGGTCCAAAGGCCCAAATCTTCCTGGCCTCGGTGACGTCCCAGCCATACTCATCAGCGAGGATACGACCACGAATCTTGAAATCGTCTCGTGCGCTGATCTTGCCAGCCTCGATGGCTTGCGTGAGCTCCTCCTCAAGCGGCATCGCCTTCATGTAAAGACGGTTGTGCTTGTTCTGCGACTTTGACAGGGCGACAATGGAAGATTCCGCCTTGACACTTTCACGATAAGGTACAACAGGGTCCGACTTCTTCAAAGGAACGCCAGCGTGGTCTTCTTCAAGATCCTATACGACTCGGTCAATCAACAATCAATCTCTTCCTTGTACGAGAGACGTTACCCACCTTTAGACAAATCTCAAGATGCAGCTCTCCCGCACCAGCAACAATATGCTCTCCCGTCTCATTAATCCACGTCTGCACACACGGATCCGACTTGGACAACCGCTTCAGCCCCTCAACAAGCTTCGGCAAATCAGCAGCATTCTTAACCTCCACAGCAACCTGCACGACAGGCGACACCGAGAACCGCATGACCTTCATGTTATGCGCCGTCTCCGACGTCGTCAGAGTGCCACTCTTCAGCAAGAACTGATCAATGCCGACGAGACCAACAATATTACCCGCGGGGCAATCCTCCAACGGCTCGATGTAGCGACCCATCATCAGAACGGTACGCTGGATGGATTTGACGAAGAGATCCTCCTTCTTTCCGGGGACGTAGTTCGGGCCCTGAATGCGAATCTTGGGTCCGGAGCGGACAGTGCCGGCAAAGACACGACCGAAGGCGTAGAAACGACCTTTATCGGAGGTCGGCACCATCTTGGAGATGTATAGGACTAGAGGGCCGGCGGGGTCGCAGTCGCGAATGGCAATGGCCGATTCGTCGTCCATGGGTCCCTCGTACAAGGTTTCTACACGATACCGCTGGGCAGTTGCAGGACTGGGAAGGTTGATGACCTGGAGCGGGTGAGCTCATTGTGCAGCATACGACGAGAGAGGAAGCTAACTATCATCTCTAAGAGGGAGTCTCCAGCAGGAAGGAATTTGCGCATGACGACTTTAAGAAGGGCCTTGCCCTCGAGGTCGCGCTCTTCGGGAGCCAGCTTGACCTCAAGCTTCTCTAGCATAGGCCCGATGGCGTCCTTTTTGAAGTTCATGACGGCGTCGAAGATCTTGAAGATAGGGTCCAAGACAAACGAGTTGAAAGCACGCTCGAGGGTCTTGCCATCGGCATCGGTGGATTTCGTCGACCACTTGCGTGTTGCGGGATTGAAGAAGTTATCGCCCCACAATTTACCCCTGCGCAGGATCCCTTCAATCTCACAGCCAAAAAGAAAAGAGAGACGGAGACGCTTACATCATCTTCTCCTTGTCCACACCAAACTTCTTCGCATACCTGCTCGAGAATTGACGGAGAGTGAACCCCCATCCGTGCAAACCAGACCCGAAAGCGACCGTGCCCTTGTCGGGGTAGACCTGAACATCACCGAGGGCAGCATCATGGTACGTCGACACAATAACGTTAACGCTCTCGATCGTTCTCGAGAACGATTGGAACAAGTCTTCTTTCGAGACTTGCAACTCGAGCAGGGCGCGGTCGACCTTGTTGATGATGACGACGGGCTTGATACGCTCGCCAAGGGCTTGACGCAGGACGGTCTCAGTTTGAACGCAGACACCTTCGACACAGTCTACGACGACTAGGGCGCCGTCAGTGACACGCAACGCGGCGGTGACTTCGGACGAGAAGTCGACGTGGCCCGGGCTCTGTATCGGGCAGGAGGTCAGTCAATCTAAGCTGATTGTACTTGATAAAGGGACTTACGTCGATCAAGTTAATCAGGAACTCCGCTCCAATGGTCTTCTGCTTAATCGAGGGCAATTCCTCTTTGTCGACTTCGAAATACCTGTAACACTATGAGCTGAGTGAGCTCTCGACGACAGATAGACTGACATCGAGATTGCGGTCGACTTGATTGTGATACCGCGCTCCTTTTCGTCTTCTCTCGTGTCCGTAAAGCGCATGTCCCCAGCCTTGGCGCTGGCGATAATACCGGCCTTCGAGACCAGGGAATCCGTGAGGGTCGACTTGCCATGGTCCACTGTATAGTCATAGGCGTATTACTACTCGGCAGCCCCCTCTGCGACGACGAGCAACTCACCATGGGCAATGACACTCATATTCCGGATATTTGTGGGCCGGTCCATGAGCTCACGGATTTGATCTGGAAATCGGGGTGAGTGCCTGCACAGTGCCTCGCTGGCTCCCTCTCCTCACCTACGGTGAAATTCCTGCATGACAACGCAGCTCAGTCAGCTCGTGAGCGGGGGGAACGAGGGGGGACGTACACCATGGCTGCCTACGATGCGGGGGGGAATACGTAGATAGAGCTGAGTTGTTGTTGAATCTTATTGCAGTCGCAGTGACTGGTAGGAGACAACGCGGGAGTTTCTCACCATTGGCCAATGCAATTGTGCAGCTGCATCAGACGACAACAGACTGCAACAGAGCTAGGTCATATGCTAGTCTCGCCTTGGCCGAGCCCCACGCTCGGTATATTACGCTCATGTCTAGAGTTTTTGTGCTACATGGGGCTCAAGCTCAGACGGAATATACGCGACTACTGGCGCACACGACTCTGGGATCGTTGTTCGTAGCGAAATGCGGGGTAAACACGAGTGCGGGGGTGGCTGTACAGACCACTCGTAAGCGTGCCGGCATCAGAGCTTCAACTCCAAACACACGCAGGCAAAAAATTTCGAGCAGCAATTTCGAGTTTCGAGTCCAGGTTGTGGGTCAACCGCAGAAGACCGGGGTTGGCGAAAAGAAAAACGAGGGCAGAGGCGATCTTCAAAGCCAGCAAGTGTTCTTCAAGTTCATCGCAAACGGAGGACATGGAGGTACGGAAGAAAAGGCGGATGTAAATAACGCGTAAACAAACGGATTACTATTGAATCTGCAGTGATACCTGCGACGGCAGGTTTCGCATTTCGATTCCGATTTTTTTTTCTCTTTCGACCGTTGGGCAATGAGACTTGCAGCAACAACAATCTTGGAGTCAGGTGAAAGTTACAGTCAACGATCAGACTCAAGATCATCAGTCCGGACAAAAAACAGCTGCCTCGATTGTAGAGAGGTGGTCATGCGGCATGGCGGACAGCGGGTATGGGAATCTGTGAACCAGCTCCGAAGCTCAGAATATATTTCGCACGACAATGAAGACAGTGTCGTGTTCATGGAAGGAGTTTGTATCTGTGCTGCAAAATTGTCACAGCTTGCGAATGGGGTCAGGTCGATATAAATGCAAAACAAAACAAAAAACGTGTATTCGCGACATTTAACACGAGACAACGTTGAGAAGAAGAAGGCATCAAAGTACAAAAGAAACTTGAATGTTCAACAATTCGAGACGATGAGACGGGTCAACTGCTCAGGCGGTGATGGGGATGCAGTTAATGGCAATGAGGCCGCCTGCAATCGGATTGTCAATATGATATTCTGAAGGGCTTGAGTGGAAGCATACCCCATTCTTTGTCGGGTGCGTCGCAGGTGACGGTGGTGGACCCGCTAGTTGAGAATATGAGAAACGACACAGACGCAAGAACAAACCCGCCTACCAGTTGTTTCCGACGACCGTGATGGGGCTGCAGCTCAACCCGACGGGAACATTGAGGCCGGTGAGGTCGAGCCCGAGAAGGGCGGCCACGCCGCTAGCGGCGGCACTGGTGGAGGACACAACGCTGTTGCAGCATTGGGGCGAGCTGGGTGTGGTGACCGGGGGAGGGGGGCTGTTGGGAATGGCGGCAGCAAGGGTCTGTAAATACCTAGGTCAGTCGGGCAGGCGGAGGGTGAGTGGGTGCGTACAATGAGCACTGAGGCGACGGCGATGGAGAGCTTGGAGAACATATTTGTGTAGGTTTCAACTGCAGAGGAATGCGCTTGAATGAGGATTGAGGAGGGGGCAGAAGGGTCTTTTATAGTGTTTTGGACAAGATATTCTGGAAAATCGCATAGGAAGACCGAGGCGATATGTTGCAATTTCAAGGTGGAGCGGTGGAGCTGTTGGACAAGAGAATACGATGAATTGTCAGAGGACAACAGCAACAAGAGCTAAATTAAGAGGTTCTGAAAGTGCGTGCAGCAACCTTGGGTTGTTGAATTCCGTGAAGACCAATCTTTAGATTCTCGAATGAAAACCAGTAATCTCGCGTCTGAAAATCCGAAATCAAAGGAACTCGGGGATAAACTAAACTCGCTCAAACAATATCGAGCGGCCAAAGAGCGCGGCGAAGAAGGTCCAGAATAGGGAACCTGTTGTTCCCAAGTGCAGACGTCATTGGCATGAGTCTGATCGTTCATGCATGAATTCCAAGAAAACGAGCAGAGCGCCAGAGTCTCGGGCAGAAGTGAAGTGGTCGTCGACGTCACCCAAGAGGGACAGACAGAGCACGTCGTTAGTACGTCGTTCATATAACGCGTGGTTCAAGTGGAGAAGTTGGGAAAGTGCAGAACCAGTTCCAATGAGCGACGACATATGATGTGGGGAATCTGAATGGGAGACCTGAAATACGATGGTTCATGAGTTGTTCGTGCGAAAAAAACGGCGAACGGTGCATTGAGAGCGGACAAATGGTACGACAAGCCTAGGAGAAAGCGTAGAAGCAGCATCGCCGGTGCGAAAGAGCAATGATGAAGCACCTCAAATACGATGTGCGGTATCCAGGTTATGAAATCCAAAATTGTTTTCGGTAGCCATGCAAACGGCAGTCTAGTGGTCCTCTCAATGAACTCGTCCGTTAGGTCCCCCAGAACCACACAAACTACCACTGCTTGGTCGAACCAGCCAGTTGCATGAGAATATGAGCCAGGATTCTCCTGACAAACCAAGTATGACTGAACAACATGAGCCAGAATTCTGTACTGGTGGTCCATCAATGCGACCAGTTTTGGTGTGGACACGAAGCAAGAAAGTGGGATTTTAGACAGCAGTTGGGGAAGGAAGAAGAAGCCAAACGTAACGTGACGCGTCAGTTGAAAACAGGGGAGTCCGAATAGGAAGGTAGTCTGAGCGTCGTCGCTTTGCAAGTCGCTCTATCTGGCGCAGGACAATTCAACTCAGATAATGGTAACTTTCTGTTGCCGAGGGCGAAGGAGGCGGAAAAATGTGCCAGTAGTACCTAGATATTTTCTACGCGACGAGGAAATGGTCGGTACGCAAAAATTTGACCGTGTCGAAGTAAGGTGTGTGCATTGGTGGAAATAGTAAGAAGGTGAACAAAGGAGTGGACAGATTGCGGTGGGAAAATAAATTTTCTTCGTATCAAGTGAATGGAATACAAATGAGTAAATAACAAACATACTACCAATGAAGTACAAATGAATGCAGCATGAAAACACTGCTCTGAAGGAAGAAGAAGACAAAGGATGGAGAAAATGCGGAAAAAAAGGGCGTAGGGGGGAAGATGATGTACATAAGAGCGGGTTTCATAACAACGTAACATGGTTAACAAGGCGTGAAGCAGAAACGTGAACGGACGTGAACTCAAGAACCTGAAATGCTGGGGGCAGATTAGCCGAAGATTGTTTCGCCGGCTGAGAAAAGTAAATTAGAATTTGGTTGTGATCGTGGGCAATGTAAATTAACTCACGGCAGCTCCCATCCGCCGCCTGAGCACAAGTCGCCGCCCGCGTACACGACGTCGGGCTCGAGATACACCCATCCCCCGAATTGGGCCACGCATACGGCGTCGGCGCCGTGCAATTCACCGGATTCACGTTGTTGGTCCCTGTGGCTGCCCATCCGCAGCAGGTGGCGCAGACGAATGGCTTCCCAGCCCTGATGAAACGAACAGTGTAAAGAAGGTGGAAAGGAGATAAGAATGAGAATAAGAACGCACTGCGACTGGAAACGGCCTTTAGGCACGCCGTAGCAGAAGGCTTGCTGAGAATCTGCATGAACGGCCCATTTCAGAAGGTGTTCAAAAATAAGTGCGACAGAAAATACGCACAAGGCTGATACGACCCCGCAGGGCAAGGCGCCGGCGTCGTACTTCCGCGCTGGTTCGTGAAGAACCCAGGCTGGGTCTGCATACACGAAGTCGACCCTGTGTCTATTCCACCTCAGCCATTAGTTGATTCAAACGAAAGGAAGAGATATACGCACTGGGCTGATAGCGCCCATAATCACACGGCTGCGGACTATCCGAGCCCCCATTGCAGGTGTTGCCCGCGGGGCACGCAACGCAGGCGGTCTGGTTGTATTGATAAGACCCGGAGGGACAGGATTGGCGGGCGACCAAGCCTTGCTCAGGTCTGCATCAAAGAATCAAAGAGAAGTGAGCGAGCTTAGAGGGGAGGGGAGATGAGATGAGGGGCGTACTGGGGAAGAGCGGTGACGCTGGCGAGCATCATCAAAGCCGCTGAGATGAGGGGGGTGGCGAAGAACATTTCGAGGTGAGTTCGAAGATCGAGTTAAGAGGCAAAGCTGCTGGGGAAAAGGTTGGGGCGCTTCAGTTCTTATATCGTGTTGTGTTTGAGACCTAGACATGATATCCGCCGGAATCGAGCGCGGAAGGCGGAAGGTGATTCAGGGCGAATGATGCATAATACATATGTATGTGAATCCGTGACCGCATGCTGAGACACAGAGTGAAATGCAAGGGATATGCACGAAGGAACATGCACTAAAGATTGAGTAGGACTGGTAGTATTGATTATCGTTCGTTCGAGAGAGGCGCGCATCGAGTATGCACATGAAGAGGCCGTTCCAGGACTGCGAGGAGATGAGACCCGATGAGAGACTAGATGTGAACGTTTGAGCGCGAGGCGCCAGCAGTACCGCATATCGACGTCGCGCCGAGTCCAACCAACCTGAGAAGAGGTAGCCGGTCGGATTTATGGAATCCATATTGTCGCGAAGACCACAACGAACAGTCGTTGCTTACTAGCGCTTACTATTTGTACCAAGAATCACGTCCATCTGCAGCCTGCAGACCATTAGGAACGTTGGACTTGAAGGAGGTTTGGAGGTACCAAGTTGGCGGCTCCGTAATCCCCATAAATTAGCAGGTGTAAGTACTGTATGCGTGGAGGTGAAAGATCGAGGCTGACGTCGCTGAAGGTGGTGTTATATATGATCACAGAGGAGGAGTGTGTCTCTTGGCGTCGACTGTGGGTGGCCAATTTGGTGACAACCCAGAAAGCCGAGATCGCGCATTCCAGCACGCAGGGAAAGAGTTAGATTTTACTGTAAATTGCTTTTGTACATGTAGATCGCAGAGTTCGGATTTCTGTCCGAGTTTCTCTTGTGATTTTTCCTGCAACAGGCTCTGACACGAGCCTGCGCGCCCTTGTTTCAGTGCGACGCTTCTCGTGCAAAGGTCTAAGAGCCCCGCTGGACCACTACCTCTAGCAGAGTATCCTGTGCGTGTGCAACTCGGACCTCTCGACGCGTCCAGGCACCTCCCAGGACGGTAAGTTGAGAGCGAACGCGTTGGTGCTGGTGGGCGAGTGCCAGGTTGGTTGATGTTCGCAGTGCCTGGCTTCAATCCATATCCACCCGCAAAGGAGAAAGAGGGAATCGTTTTATGGCAGCTGAGTGGCCCAAGAAGCCAGCGAAACAACGACGCAACAAGCAAGAGTCCCCGGCAGGAATTAGCGTTGTGCTCAGAGTATGCCGTCTACGGGTGTGGTCTCACGCGGATCGTTCGGACAGACAAAGTGAGAAGGCTGGGGGAGAGCATGGGCCTCGTGGCATATGTCACGAACAGAAAGAGAAAGCGGCCAGTGGGGCAACTCGCAAAGGGAGGGCTTGTGAAGTTTTGTTTGAGGTTATCGTCGAGCGCGTTTCGAGTCGCATTTTTTGTAACATTTGTTAATCTCGCAAAAGGGGGGTTTGCGATTTTTGTTTGGCCTCTTCTCGCCCCTTCGTTGCCTCCGAGCACCTTTCTTCAGCGTAAAAACCACGATGAACCCTCAAATTGTCTTGAATTTTCGCGTGAATCGCAATTTTGAATTTTTCGTTTATGGATTTTGTATGGCGCGATGACAAGCAAGAACAAACACTCTAAATGAGGCGATATCGGTTGTGGTCTGATTCTTAATTGCTCTACTTATGGCGTCTTCACCCTCCTCATCCTCTACGCTGATGTCCTCCGACCTGGGCCTCGACCCCAGCGACCCCCTCAACCTCCTCCTCCACAACCGCTCCCAGCACGACACCAACCAAGACACCGACACCGACTCCCCCAGCACCCCGCCCGACTGGAACTCCCTCTCCAGCATGTGGTCCGCCGTCGAAGACCACAAAATGGACTTCAACATGGACTTCGGCGGCCTCATGGACATGTCCTTCGACCCCGCCGTCCCCGTCTCTGTCGAGCCCACCGCGCTGAACTACAACTACGCCGTCGACCCCTTTCAATTCACCTTCGAGTCCCCCCCGCACTCCAGCTCCCGCAGCTCCGACAGCGGATCCACCTCCGGCTCCTTCTCCCCGCGCGCCGCATACTCCCCCGCCGCCTCCTACTCCCCGCCCGCCTCGGAATTCGGCGACGATCCCGCGACGGAGCTCGCCAACCGCGTTCGCAAGGCCGCCGGGCTCGTCCTCGCCGTCCCGATCAACGTCGACCAGCGCGAACCCCCGCCCCAGCAGCAGCAGCAACAGATATTCCAGATCCAGCCAGACCAACAACCTCCGCACGCTGCGCCTCCCCCATTCACCACCGCCCCCGTCCCCCCACCTCCCCCCGCCCCAACCGCCGCCCCAACCGCCGCCGCACCCCCCGCTCCCACACGCCCCAAAACAAGCCACACCACCATCGAACGGCGCTACCGCACCAACCTCAACGCCCGCATCCAATCCCTCCGCGCCGCCGTCCCCGCCCTCCGCGTCGTCGACCGCGCCGCCGCCCTCAAAGCCTCTCCCTCCTCCTCTTCTGCTTTAGATTTTTCTAACGCCAACGAAACGGAAGACATCGTCGACGCCCGCGGCTTCGTCGACGGCGTCAAACTCGCCCGAAAGTGCTCCAAAGCCAACGTCCTCGGCAAAGCCGTCGAATACATCCGCGTCCTCAAGAACCGCGAGCTGCGCCTCGCGCGCGAGCTCGCCGGGCTCAAGACCCTCCTCAGCGGTCTCATCGGCGGACGCGAGCTGCTGGGGGAGTGGGAGCGCGAGTGGGTTGCGAGGTTTGGCGGGCCCGAGACGGACGAGATTACGAGCGAGGGCGGCGCACCGGCAGAGGAGGACGGGGAGGACGACGAGGATGATAGTGATGAGGAGGGCAGTGCGAGGAAGCGCAAGCGGGCTAAGACGGATGATAAGCCGAAAGCGAAGCCCGAGCGAAAGACGCCTGTGGCCCCCGCTGTAGAAGGCGAGAAGAAGAAACGCGGGCGGCCGCGTAAGGTCGTTAACCTCCCGCCCAACGGTGCCGCCGCTGTGCCCGCCCTGTCGACCTCTGTCCCCATGCAGCCTCAGCAGGGCCAGCAGCACCAATACCTCCTCGGCGCCTTCGCGCTCTTCTCGTTCTTCGCCAACGCCCCTTCCTCCCCCTCTAACTCCAATTCCACCCCGCACCCCCACGCGCATTCGGGACATGTTTTGACGAAACACCTACCCAGCGGCGGCGAGGGGTTGTCAGTGCTCCAAATTTTCCACCTCTTCGTGAGCGTTGCGGTGCTCGCGAGCGTGCTTTTTCCTTTGGCGCAGAGTGGCTATCGGCGCTACCATAAGGGGTCCTCCTCGCGAACAACCTTTGTGGTTGTCGAGAAAGCTAAAGCGAAGTTGGAGAAGGAGAAGGAGGTTGAGGGGGAACCACTCTCCCCCACATCGGCGTCTGAATACTCATACAGCTGCGACGACACGGACGCAGACACGGATCTCTCCTTATCGACTGCGAGTCTCCTCAGCGACGACGACCTCACACTCAATACCAGGTGCGGAGAAGCGCACCTCGCCGCGGCGGAAGCTTGTATTCTGGATTGTACGTTCTTTTCCTCTTCTCATCCCATCATAAATGAATTTCTCGTTCCTCACATACAACCTCGTAGACTCCACCCCACTACTAACGCGCCTGCGTACTGCGTTGCGGCTTTACGGGGCTTTACCTTCATCCTCCTCATCCTCCACCACATCCTCCTCCCCCGTCGAGAATGCAGACCGCCGCCTCCTCGCCCTCCTCGTGCGCCCCCTCCCGCTCCTCGGGCACCGCATCGCGCATAACCTATGGGGCGACGGCTTGGGGGTCGAAATCGACGATGCTGCGCGCCGTGTCGCTTCCTCCTCGACAAAGAAGACCAACACAACCGTCCTCCGCGCGCTCGAGGAGACGCTCGCGGTGGAACGTCTGCGCGGGGTTGCGGCGGCTGCGTTTACGCGGGAGGTTCTCGGGGAGGTTTCGTCGTCATCTGAGGAGCAGCAGCATTCCCTCGCCGACGCGCGCAAACTCGGCGGGCCCATCAGTGTGCTCGCCGCGCGGGTGGGGCGGGTCCTCGCAGGCGGGAACGACGACTTGTTGTACTCTCCCAGTGATGATTCCGAGTCGGAATCAGATACCGAGGATGAGGATAATGGTGAGGGCGATGTGGAGAAGCTTCTGCGCGCGATCGTTCTTTATCGGCAGGTGTTCAATGTTTCTTCCTCCTCGTCTTCTTCCCCATCATCCTTGGGGGTGAACGGGAAACTCGGTCAAAACGCATACGCCCAAGCCCTCCGCCGGACGCTCGGGAGCAGCGACGTCTTCGAGGAGGCGTCGGTGGAGGAGGCGAGGGATCGGATTGTGGATTTGTTGACTGGGGAGAAGTGTTGATCGGACTTTCATTGTCAAATTTATTGTGGTCTCGAACCGTATACTGATATCGACTGACTCTCCCTTCGTTTTCTTGGATATTGTTAAATACGTACCTAGATACATTGCTGCTTGTTTATTTTACGAATGGCGGATGAGGATACTGATAATATAACCCGACTTGAAACCTCGAAACGTTGCGAAAATGAACCCTTTGGTCACAACCACCAAAAAAACCTCTGAATAAATAGCTTTTTCTCCTTCTCCAAAAAATGAACGAATGCCCCGTCTCTGGCATTGAACCATGGCGGCTTAGCGCAACGTCAACGCAGACGCAAGGTTGCGCGAATCACCTTGACACATGGCAAGTGGTCAGAGACGGGACGGCAGACATGAGAGAAATTGAAGTAGGGTGAGTGGAGTTTTGTACTTTGTTCAGACCACCTTTCCTTTCTTGTTTTTTTGACGGTTGAGCGCGGATGTCGTGGGGGAGAAGGAAATGAATGTATTGATCAAGGCGACAACAAGGATATACAGAGCTCGTCCAGAATCCGGATATGGAAATTTTTGGTTGAGGAAGCAATTCTCTTCGTTGTCCGGGGAAATGGAGGGAAATGGCAAATAGAAAATGGCTGTCGTTTTGGTCTCGAATCGGTACACAGTACACGGCATGATATAGTCGTAAAACACAGAATTAGGGCTACAGGAGTATGCCACATCTACCTCTCTACCTACAACGTAGATACAAAGTCTATACTAAACAACAACATATGTGCGAACAGTCATCTATGCTCTGCCTTTGGGTGCAGTCTTACTGAACAGTTTGGCCTTTTCGATCGCCGCATTCGACTGCTTGACCAAGTTCTTCTTGTAATCGATGATGCTAATATCCGCCTTGGTCAGATTCTTAATCGTGCGGTCCGCGACTTCCCAGAGCTCCTCCGCAACTTGGGAGATGAGTCGGAAGTCGTGCGATACGATCACGACTCCGCCCTCGAACTCCTTAATCGCGCTTGCGAGTGCATCGATCGACTCCATATCCAAGTGGTTCGTCGGCTCGTCGAGCAACAGAATGTGCGGGTGCTCCATCGCAAGCTGCGCGAAAACGACCCGATTCCGCAACCCGTCCGAAAGCTGCTTGATCGGGGCAGTTTGGTGGGCGCCGGATAAACCGAATCGTCCGAGCTGCGACCGCCACCCTTGGAGATCGATCTCCGGGAACCGCTGGCTGAACAACCGCTGGAAGTACTCGATCGGTGACGAGTCGTATGGCAGTTGGTCAGCGCTGTGCTGTGAGTATTTCGCCAGCTTGAGAGCAGCGTGCTTGGAGACGGTGCCCTCGGACGGTTGCAAGGCGCCAGTGATCAGATGTAGTAGCGTCGATTTGCCTGTCCCGTTGGCACCGAGGATCGCTACCCGCGAGTCCATGCTGCAATCGTTGGTCAGTTTAATAGCAGGTCGTGCTGCTGCGTAAACCTACTCGATACCAAAGCTGAGGTTTTTATACAGATAGTCCTCTTTCTTGCCTGAGTACGAGAACGCGACAGTGTCGAAGGCGATAATGGGTGGCGGTAATTTCTTGATATCCTCAAAGTTGAACCGCAACGGTTTGCCGACTTCGATCTTTTCGATCAAACCCGCCGCCTCCATCTTGTCAATGATCTTTTGCTTCGACTTGGCTTGCCGCACCAAGTTCGCGTAAGTACCCGCAGACGCGATGAATCTGCAAGAATATGAAAATGATGCATGGACAGCGCGACTGAGAAACGAACTGTTTGATGTGGGCTATTTCTTCCTGTTGTTTGTGATACGCCTTCATTTGATTGACCTCGTTCTCCTGCCTGGTCCGTACGTAGGTCGAGTAGTTACCCGTGTAGTAGACGAGTTTCTTTTTGTTAGTGAGATCCATGACGTTGGTGCATACACTGTCCATGAAATCCTGCGAGTGACTCGTGATAACGAGAATGTGGTTGTAGGTGCTGAGATATGCTTCTAACCAGACAACAGCGCCGAGATCCAAGTGATTCGTGGGTTCGTCGAGCAGCAGCAGATGCGGCTTGACGAAAAGTGCGCGAGCAAGCGCGACACGCATACGCCACCCACCACTCATGTCTTTGGTCGGTTTTTTCATCATTGTCGGTGAGAAGCCGAGACCGTGCAGAATGCTACCCGCCTTGACTTCGAACGTTGAGGGGTCCATTTCTTCCAGCTGCTCGTAGGCCGCCTCAAGGGCTAGATCGTCGACTTCATCCGCAATGGAAAGTTCCTCGATGTGTTGTTCGAGCTTCGCGACCTTTTGTTTGGCAGACGCGACGATAAAGTCGACCGCGTTGACTTCTGACGGTTCAGCCTCTCCAGATACAAGGTAGATATCGATATGCGGAGGGATATCAATGTCGCGTGCAGCGATCGATTGCAGCAATGTCGACTAAACAGCTATCAGCGACGATCTACATTGTTGTAGCTGCGAAAGAGCGTACCTTCCCCGAACCATTGGCACCCAGTAAGCCATACCGCTGGCCATAGTTGAGCGCAATTTCAGCATTTTCTATGAGTAGCCGGCCGTGGAACGACAACGTGTATGCGTCCATCTTGATATCGCGGCCCTTCACATCGGATACCAGTACTCCCGCTGCGCTCCTGGATCCCCGTGAGCTTCATACGATCCTTCCACAGTTCAACACACCGGTCTGTGTCCATCTTGAGCTTAGCCATGCTCGTGATCGCCAGATCCTCCTGGCTCGTAGCGGCGCTCATGCTCGTCAACGGCGTATTGGTGCTGCTGCCATTTGGTGTACCGGATGTCGGTGTGCCCGATGTCGATCCCTCGGCGCCGCCAGCAGCTGCCTTCTTTGCGGCCTTTTCTGCGAGTCTCTTTTGTTTGGAGGCGGAGGGCGGCATGGTCAAGGTAAGGCGAGAAGAAGAAAAATTATTGATCTGAATCAAAGTCCGTGATGACGTAATGACATTGCTCCAAGTCCTACAAAATTCCAGGTAACTAAATTCTACGAAACAGTGAAGTTGGAGGAGGTCCCTGCCGAGGAGTTAGGATGGTGTAGCAGCGGAGAGAACAACATGGAGTACCTGTGAACGCGGAAATAGACCCGATTAGTGGTTTGGAGTCACCGAAATATCGGAGGCGATAGGTGCCGGCTACAACGGATGGTCAATGGGCAATGCAGATTATAAGTATGCAGAATAACGGACCAGGAGTGCCGGATTCGATCGTCCTGTAATACTATTAGCACTCGACTTTGAAGGAAAGTGGGTTTTATACCAAGAAATATTGACGGTGCTCGTTCCCAGGAACGTGTTCGTCCTCGCCCATTGATATATCGTGGACGGATGTGAATCAGTCTTGACCATCTTCCATGCTCCACCTACAAGCTGATCGACGCTGAGGAATGTGCCTTCAAGGCGAAGGTTGTTCTTTGGGCCTCATCTCGGTAAAGGCAAAATATAAGTAAAGAGAGAACATACCCGGGGATTTGCCCCCACAAATTGTGCCAAGACCGTGTTGCCAGCATGGTAGGCGGAATTGGTTATAACGTCGATAAGTACCTGTCCAAAGCTCTTTCCACTCGGGGCAGAATCAAAAACAACACCAGTCTGGAGAAGTATAAGAAGCATGGAGAAGAGATATTCGATTCTTTACCTGAAGAGAAATGGCCTTCGAAGTAAGCTCAGGCGGTGCTGCGTCCGATACAGGAGTCCCAGAAGCAGCATTAGCCAGGAATGGCACAAGGCTCGTGTACTTGTCAATGTATGCCTCCAGAGTGTCTAGAAAATCCAATGAGCGAGCGTCATGCAGGACGGAAGTCAGCTCACATTGCCCGTAAATTGTCGACGCGCCTTCGTAACGCTGAATGGCATATTCCTCCCTTGTGGTGATATAATGAGCGTATGTGTTTGCGGGACCCGCAACGACAACATATGCAGAATTATCTAGGACTCCTGCCGATATCAACTTTGCTCGGACAGCGTTACTGTAGAAAACAATTCAAAAAATCTCTTAGAAGTCGCTGTCTCCTTACCGGAGTCGCCGACCAGCCATGGTCGTCAGTTCGCCTGGTACGATGATCATCACTGCATTTGGAATGAGTTTCGTGCTCGGGAGGAAGGGCAAACGAGCAGTAACCGAAGTTGCCCACTTTGAGCATCTGCTTCTGCGTCAGCGCCGTCTCCCCTAGTTATCAAGACTGACACGGACCTGGATATCGACTGTGCTCGGCGACCACGGGTACGGCTGATCCGCATACCCCTACTCAAACTCAGATATGTGTATCCAGCAAATCGACAACGCCACTCACAGTGTTGAGCAAGATGGGTTTCGGCGCCTGGCAGGCAACTTGGGCGGCAGATGGCACGGGTGTAACAAAAGATTTGACGATTTCCCAGAAAGGATTTCTGCAGGATTCAATATCAGATTGAGTTGATTATGAATCAAAGAGGGGTAACTGAGAGGTCGAGTTATCTCCTTGCACGAAATCGAACGCGCCGGGACCATCCGTAGTGCCTCCAGCAAAGGAGAATCCTGAGTGGTTTTATTCATCTTCTGTCAAGAATGTCTTCAGAAATGTACGCACCCATCGCAGCTGGGCAAGTCTGCGCGGTTGTTCCATTCGGAAGCGTGAAGGTGTGATTTGCCCTGGAGTACATTAGCACGGTTTACACAAGTCCAATACGACCACAAACATGTCGAGATAAACATGCACGCTGCGCACCGTACCGGTGACACTCGAACGCGTCTTGCCCAAAATCGTCTTCGCAGCATCCACCTGAATCTGGGCGATCATCTCGTTCGAATGGAATCCAGATGAGTCTAGCCGGAACCCAGGGCCACGACCATGGCAGTCCTCCACAGTACCACCACAAGTCGAAGTATTAGCTTGACAGGGCATTCCATCGTATGGTTGGCCGGGAGATTCACAGAAGGCGCCGAGACTGTGAACCGGTGAGCTTCTTCAAAAGAAAAATGAGGAGCGAAACGCGTACGTGTTGGGGCTGGTGTCACCTACATTGCTCTGCGCGAAGCCCGCGACAAAGGTTTGATTTCCTGGCATCGCAGAAGGCTCGACAGATGCTGGAAACGCGACAAATTAGATTCCTCGACGAGCATATTAGGGCCAGAGAGCGCCTACATTCGTAAAGATACGCCGCCATTCCCTAAACAGTCCTTTAGCATTGTGGTTCAATACACATGAAACAAGAATTCACTTTGTTATCGCTGCTGACGAGGGTATTGTTCTGGCGAATCATCAAGCCAAACACCGAAAATGGTTATTCGACACGGTTATTCGACACACCTCGTAGAGACTCGTCCCATGAACAGGGAAGAAGCTCAAGAATCCACGATTCCCAAAGCTCACCAAACTCATGGTCTTGTCCTGATCTCCACCCTCATTCACATACAACGCTCGCTCAGCAGCAGGATTCGCCAAGTACGCAGTTGGGCTGCGATTGAGATTCCCTCCGGTCACAGAGGCTGACGGCCGTCAGCACGACATAGGAAGTGAAGTGAATGCGACGTACTATTTCCTATAGACAGAGATCCAGGCGCGAGTGATGCATGGGCTCGGTCAATAGCAAGCAGAACGCCTTGAACGATCGCGTTATAGGTTTGCGGAACAAAGCCTAGGCTGGTGACCTGAGGCAGAACGTTCTCTAAATATCCCCCAACCTATTTCTGACGTTGAGAACGCATTCAGAAGAACGTGCATGGCACTCACGCCTGAATGCTGGTGGGTGCTAGAAATCGCAACATTCTGCGCAGTATAAAGTGACCCATATTTGCTCGCAAGTCCAGCGAGGATAGCCCGGCGTATACCACTGTCCCCCATAGCTATGTCGGCATTCACGAAGATGACGCGGTTAGCGGTAGTTGCGGTCTCTCCGACGATGAAGGCGCGCGCACGCTGGCGTTGGTGTAGCCCAGTGTCCGTCTGCCCCAGGCTCGCGTAGCCCATCATGTTCGTCCTGCGGGAAAGAGTAGGTCAAAGCGAAAAGGACTCATCGCATGGAACTCAACTCGACCACAGGCCCTGTGATGTCCGCGACACCCAATCCGAGTAAATATTGCGACTGAGCCGCCGCATTCAGAACTGCGGTCGACAAGACGAGAAACGAGACCAGGCGCATCGTGCTGAGGATTCAGGAAGAAGAGCCGAGTGTTACTCGAGATGCACAACATGTTATATTTTGGTTCAGCAAGCACATGGTCGATGTTCAGTGCGCTGATGGATGGAGCCCATATAACACAGAGAAGCGAAGATGCACAACAGAGGGCACATGGCCCATTCATAGTGAGAAAAAGTACCGCGGTGGGGAACAGCGAGCCGCCGTCATTTGCACGGACAGGATATGTCGAACGAGATCAGCAGACTCTTAAAACTCGGGGAGTTGACGGGCTGAGGTTCTGCAACCTTTGAATGAGCTTGTTGGGGCTGTTCATCGTTTGTGGTGACCTACTCTCGTTAGAGAGTTCAAGACAGAACAACAGACAACGTGAATTTGGCTTGACGAAAGATTCTAGAGAAGGGAAGGAGAAGAAATGCGTTACGTCACGCGAACCCATTACTTAGTGCCTCAAACTCAGAGCTACTCAGATCTCAGAGGTACTTTGGCAATTGAAAACCGGGTGCAGCGTATTATTATGATATTTGGGGGGTACATATGGCTGAAAATACCGATTTCAATCGGGCAAGGCTGGGAAGTAAACCCGAGATGCAGAAGTTCCACCATATTGAGCGGTTTATCCGCAAAATGGATCCTTACAAGGCTTATTCATTTACGCTTGCAACATGCAAAGGGCAGTAGGGTTTAGTTTCACCGAGCCATCCGCTTGGCTAAGGAGAGGTAGCGCGCCAGCGGTCGCCACTGAACCTGTAATCCTCCGTCCGGCTTCCTCAACAAAAAACTGGAATCATAAGCAACGATAATGGGGAGACGGTCAGACTCACGGAGTGAGACGAGGCTCCGGGTGTTCCTTGTGTGAGAATCTATCATAAGGGATGCCTGTAGGTGGTGTATATGGTTGACCGAGGCGCTGCCTAACAAGGATATGTTAGTCGACAGCAGCATGAAGACTAGCAGAAGCCTAACATTCTTCCCTGCTTCAAATCTCTTCGCTCTAGAAAAGAGTGCGGAAAATGTAAGGGTGATAGGTGCAGTAGTGATCTCAAGAGCATGGGACGATTTTCCTCTTTAACCCTCGCCACCACATCCAAGACGGACGGTACGAGGACGCGGTCTTGAATTGTTTCATCGACGGTGAAGGTTTCACCTTTATTGCTGACTGTGTACAGTGTGAGGTAGGACATCAGCGTTCTTAACCAACTTCGGAGGCGAAATTGGACGAATGGGTGCGGGCCGTCGTGGTATGTGTCGATGCACATATCATAGAAGGCTGGTGCGTTGGGGAAACGAATCGAAGCAAACTCGGGGCCAGGGGGTTCGGGATTCAGGATGATGCGCGACGGATCCTCGATATCGAAGTGAACGGTGGACGCGCTGTGCACGAAGATTAGAGTCGGGCTTTCCTAGCAAAGAAATTTCAGCAGCATTCTCTACGCACATTGACAAGAACAAACCTACATCTCTGACGGCCTGACCCACATCGTTGTGGAACAGCTCAATAGTCGCTCCTCCCTCGATATTGAATGCATGGGCACACTCTGGATTATAGAATTTCAAGTCTATCCAATGCTCGTTGCGTGCATCGCCCTGTCTCGTATAAGGCAGATGAGAGCAGATTAACTGAGCAGCATTGGCTACTTGAGAGTCGGGAACAATCAAGTGCTGCGTAAAGAGGCAGGTCGGCACGAAATGGACAATCGAGAGCGCATCCTCGCCCCAAACGACGCAGGGAATGTTGGCTTTCACGAGGGGAAGAGTACAGGCGAGTCGACCACGTTGCTCGCTTGGACCGCTGGGGCTCGTGTCGTAGAAATGCACTCCCATCTCCGATGTGGGTGAGCGTGCATTTTATGAGGTTTATTTACGTAACATTGTTGGCAACATGTTCCTGGGAATCTTGATGGCGGACAGGCGCCCACAATCCCAATCGCTGCAAGTTGAACGTTGAACCCGTCCGAGTCAGCCAACAGCATGAGCCTCGCAACTCGTGCCGTTCAAGTTGGTCACTTTCTGCGGCGTTCGTCTCACACCTACGTAGACTCATCGCTCAGTGTGTTGAGTTTCCGCCTGACCCCGCACCTTGCTCGCTCCGCGCTACGCTTTGTGAATGCTCTCCGTCGGGGCGGGGCTGACGCTATGCTGGTGGGTGGTGCTGCAGTGAGACTTCACGGTGGTCCTCGTACAACCAAGGTCTGCCTGGATTTCCAACAACGGATGAGATGCAAACCCGACAACTCTCATCCAGGACCTCGATTTCAACGTCACCAAGTTCGATAAACGTGTTCAGCGCTTTGTCATTCGAGCAGGAATGACCATTAAGCCTGACGAAGAGGGTCGGCCGGACCGTTTCAAAATAAATGACCCGTCATTTCCAGAATCTGCAAAAAACGCAACCAAGATCGATCTGGCTGTATTTCCTCACCTTGACGTCTCTCACTATACCGACGACTTCGAAGGGGTCAAAGCTGCTGATCTGCGTCTCCTTCTAGCGAAGAAAATCCGTTGCGTAACGGTTAGATCCCATGGTGCCGATAATAAGCGCCAAGGAGATTTGCACGACATGGTGTACTGCCTAAATCGGCTTGTCCTCGAACCGGACGTACCGTGCGCTCCGCTGCCTCAAGAGCTAATTGAGGACGTTATCGTCCGCGAAACACGGTTTGACTGGAAGACATTCTGGGACCTGGTCAGATTATTTGGGGACGAGTACGAAGTGGCGATTTGTGAAGAATGCTTCCCCATCCTGGGTCTGCCTGTACTGGAATAACACCGCATCCTTAGCGGTACAAGTCATTGCTTTCACGCTTTCCTCATTGCAATTAATTCACTCATAGTAATAGTACCCCATCTTGTAGCACCTCACTGTATCTTGTCAAATACATATGGCCACGCCTCTCTGCCGGTTCCAAAGACATCAACCCATACACTGAAGTCGTTCTCCGTGGCTATAACCAACGCTGGGAGATCGGTTTCTTTCTCACACCAAATTGTCCGGTGGTCTCCAGTCATACACGTACATACATTTACACTCGAACGACTACCATAGAGCTACCTACGTCGAAGTCTTGATCTTCATGTGTACATTCTTCGCGCGCGTAAGTTGGTCGTAGCCTTGCCAGATTGCAATCAACAAAAAGCACTGCACCCCACCATGAACGCTCACCGAATTTACTCAGACTAACCCCTCGTCCGCTATTCTTAACACCCGTCCAAGCCAATGCGGGGTCGAGATAGTCACATCTACATTAAAGGACCTTGAATTCATATACGCTGAGCGAATGAGAAAAGAGAGTCACCGATTTAAAAACACAGTCCCGCATTCAATCTGATCCTCGAGCTTGAGGAACGCTTCTTCAGATTCGGGGTGCTCGGCCGCGTTTGTCCAGATGGATGCGGTGAGGCCGTAGGGAGAGTCGTTCATTAGCTTTACCGCTTCCTCATCGGACGACACCTACGATACGTAGTTAGACGAGGTCGAGGGAGCAAGAAAACAGTTACTTTCTGAATACCGACGACAGGGCCGAAGGTTTCTTCCTGCGGGTCTGTTCAGTGAAAGCCAATGACATGCTGCTGAAACGAGCACCATCATGATGTCCATAGCTATGAGTTCATATTAAAACCACGATGGGAGGCGCACAAGATTGCGAGAACACTCACTGTGATTAACATCGACAAGTACTTGAGGTGCGACATAGCAAGTATCCCTGAACTACTTCAAAACGAAAGTCAGATCGAGTCCAGAACACTAACTGCTTAGCCATGGCGAAAAGTTCTTCGGGGATAAGAGTCTTCGCACCAGCCGCCACCGCATCAGCAACTTGCTTCCGAATCCGCTGAGCACTCGCAAGGCTAACTACAGGACCAAGATTCGTTTCAGGCTGATTCGGATCGCCTAGTTTGTAGCCTTTGACTACCCCAACCACTTTCGAGACGAAATCGTCATAGACAGCCTCATGTACGTAGATACGCTGAAAGATGTCAGCAGCGAATTTGTTGCGAAGAATTGGCCGAAGTACCTCGATGGCGCAACAGCTTTGACCAGAATTGAACATGGCTCCGTCGACAAGCTCTGCCGCAGTATAATCAAGATCTGCATCTGCGCGGACGTAGGCAGGGTCTTTTCCGCCAAGCTGAGAGAATTGAGATCATGCCAAACAAGACGATTTGCATTACAAACCTCGAGTGCGACGCCCTTGAAACCTGGAGCGCTCACTGCGGCTTCTTCTACAGTATGGCCGCCGACCACGCTGCCAGTGAACGAGACGAAGTTTACCAAAGGGTTTTGGATAGCTTGCTTCGTGAGCTCTGGTGAGAGGTGAAGAGGAATGACAATATCCTGAGGAACACCGGCACGATGGAGGGCCTGCAATCAAGAATTATTTCGATTGGCAGGAAATGGGCGCGCATGGTACGGACGAGAGCGAAGCGTTCTGCACTCAAAGGTGTTTGTGGAGATGGCTTGAGAATTACAGCATTGCCCGCTATAATTGCTGGTAGCACAGAGTTGACCGCAGTGAGGTAGGGAAAACTGCATTGAATAGTTGAATTCGCTGATCGAGAGGGCTGTAACATCGACTGACTTCCACGGCGCAATGACTAGTACAACGCCAAGCGGTACGCGTTTCATGAAGCGGCGGAAGCCCGGCTTGTCTGTATCCTCGAGAGGAATGTCTTTGAGGTTCTCTTCCGCAATGGAGAGCATGTATCTTGCGCGCTCTAAGAAACCGCGAACTTCGCCTGCGCCTTGAGAAATCGGACGACCCATTTGCTTGGTGAGTTCAGCAGGCACTCTTTCACCCATGCATGTGAATTCATCGATGAACTTCTGGCCTATGGCGATTCTCTCAGCAAGAGGTACAGCAGCCCATTCTTTCTGTGCCGCAGCTGCGCGAGCGATTGTGGCGTCGAGGACTTGAGGAGTGGGATAGGTGCGCTCGACGACGGGTTGCAGGTCGACAGGGCTGATCGTCGTTTGGGTCGTTTCAGACTGGGGGACGGACATAGTGAGGGCAGGAAGCAAAAGGGATTCTGCATATCTGAGTTCATCGCCGACGCGAAGAGATATCCATCGGCTCTATCGGGCGTTGAGATATCGTGTCACACTGTGTCACGCGTCTTGCGAGGACGCGTACTACTCTTTCGTTCATCCGTCATGGCCTCTGTATTCTCCCCTCCAGGCTTCGACTTTTCCAACACTCTACGGTAGCCTCTTGGCCTTCAATTCTCGTGGTAAATTCTCAGTTTCTTCAGGAACAATTTCTTCGCCGAAAAAGGCGTGCCATTGCCCAAAGCAACGAGCACGGGTACAACGATCGTGGGCTGCCTCTTTGCAGATGGAATCGTACTAGGCGCCGATACGCGAGCGACAGAGGGACCCATAGTAGCCGACAAGAACTGTGAAAAAGTCCGCCTCAAATTTCAATTTGTTCCGCACAATTCACGTCGCTTCAGATCCATTATATCACAGACAACATTCGCTGCTGTGGTGCAGGCACTGCTGCCGACACAGAATTTACGACCGCCCTCATCTCCTCAAATATGGAACTTCATTCTCTGTCAACTGGCCGCAAGCCGCGCGTTGTGACCGCCATGACCATGCTCAAACAAATGCTCTTCCGGTGCATTCCATTCACGCAATTCTGCTCTCGCATACTTATTCCCGACAAGCTACCAGGGGCACATTGGTGCTGCTCTCGTTTTGGGCGGCGTCGATGCCACGGGCCCGCATCTCTTCACCATTCATCCCCATGGCTCGACCGACAAACTCCCTTATGTCACCATGGGCTCCGGCAGTCTAGCTGCTATGGCTGTATTTGAGAGCAGCTGGAAACCCAACATGTCGGTGAGTTGCATGATCGCGCTGCACAAGTACAACACACTCAACATTGGACTCAGCGGGAGGACGCTCTGGAGCTGGTCAAGACCGCGATCAAAGCCGGTATCTTCAACGATCTCGGGTCCGGGTCCAATGTCGACGCCTGTGTTATCACTGCTTCGCACACGGAAATGCTGCGCAACATCGAGATGCCCAACGAGCGTGTGCAGAAAGAGCGCCAGTACGGGTTCCGCCGTGGTACAACCGCATGGAAGTCAGAGGAAATCCGAAGTCTGGTTGTCAGTGAGGAGGTCACTATATTGGGGGCTGGCGATGCGATGGACACTACGTAGCAGTCAGATTCAAATGCAATATTCTGTTAAATCGTGTTTTTGACTGTTCCCGACATGAACGCCTCCACGCTGACCTCTGCAACCCCGGTGTGCCCTCGTTACGCCGAGCAGTCGCAATCTGAAGGACCTCTCATTCGCAGGATGTTCAAAATTTCCTATTTCGTCCGCGAGCGGTTGTTTGGCCAAATTAGGACGTGATCGCAACTTTGAACTGAACCTTTCTCTTGGTCTCGAATTCTCGAGCTCAGTAAGCCATGGTCAGCCCTCGGGCGTAATGCTTTCAAGGCCGTCAAGCTTGATAATGGCTCTATATCGTATCTGCGGCCTATCGTCTATAAAATCTCATAGCGTGATTTGACGCGGAATTGGCGCGATGTTACTGCGACAACGTCCTATATTAGTCCCCGCGAACGCTCTACATGTCAAGCTTAGACAGAATGCTGAATCTTCTGTTCGCGTCTGCTCTGGCTAGTCTCTCTGTCGCAGCCGCGGCGCAGCAAGCCCCATTCTCAGCCCACTCAACTTTCAGTGAAGCAGGCTCAGAATGGACAGTCTTCCACCATCCTATCAAGACCGTCGCTGTTATCGGCGCTGGACCAGCTGGGCTCCAAGCAGCAGCGAAACTCGTCGAACATAATTTCACTGTCCGTCTATTTGACCGTGCTCCTTCGCCAGGCGGAAATTGGTTCTACACAGACGAGACACCCGTTCGTGAGCCATATCCGTACGTTTCGAAACCTTTTATAAATTTTGATAATGAATGAATCTGATTGTTCCCTCAGCGATCGGCCATTCGACGAGGCACCGCATATTCCCGAGAGCCTCCCCTCAACATATTATTATGAAGAAGGTGAAGAGGGAATAACGTTGGAAGATAGGTGGAAGGAACATTGGCAGCCTCGCCCTCTATGGGACAATCTGCACACCAATTCTCCGGCGGTAAGGCTAACCGAACATCTGGGATCCATAGTTTCTAACCTAGCCAAGGTCATTACGGAGCTCCCCGACGTCCCGTACTCTACAGATCGCGTAAATATCCAAGCTTCTCTATCCGTTATTTTCGGCTCACCTGCTACATTACGCAGCCTTGGGTCCTGTCCAATCACGACATTCAGCGACACGTCCGAGCTTACGCCTCCTTCCACAACCTCAATGCCAACGACTATCAAACCGACTCGCGTCGTGCCCCAGTAACATCATACTCAACTCGTGTCGACAGACTGGAGAAAATAGAGTCGACGCAGCAGTGGAGACTTACCCTGCGCAAACTCGAACGTCTGCAAGAAACCAATCGAATCAAAGCGGATTGGTGGACCGAAGACTTTGACGCTGTTGTGGTCGCAACTGGGCCTTATGTCTCCCCGCATGTGGCGAATATCAAGGGGCTTGTGGAATGGAGCAAGGTCAAAGACGGCGAACAGTACAGCGTGTATCATTCACAGTCATATCGCCGACCCCAGCGCTACGAAAACAAGGTACATCACTGTACTTGAAATTTGTCTCGCCAGATACTGAATTTCCTGCCAGACAATCCTCATCGTAGGGGCTTCAGTATCCGCGTCAGAAATCGCTCGGGACATTGCGCCGTATGCCCGAGATGTTCTCGCGAGCGTCAGGGTACGTTGTGCAATTGTTCGACTGCTAGTTCTCACTTTCCCTTTATTCAGCCCCATCCGAATCTACACCCCTTCCAATTACGCAGCCGACTTCGCTTCCCCGACACGACGAAGTTCGTCCCGGAAATCGACCATTTCGGTTCGCTCCCTGCGTACAACAAGGGTATCAAGGATGCGACGATTCATCTTGTCAATGGATCTGTGCTTCGTGGTATCGACGAGGTGTGTTTAGATTGGGATCTTCTGTGTAAGACATTTGACGTGTTACAGGTCATTCTCGCAACGGGATACATCCACTCGAACATCTTTCTTCCAAACTTGTAAGTGGCAGAAGCCCGAAGCCTGCTCCAAGCTCATCCGCGAACCAGTACATCTGACGGACAACCCGCCAATCTCCACTGGACGGGACATTACATCCCTGATCCCACTCTGGCTTATACGAATGGTTATTATCTGCTGGTCAACACCCAAATATCCTCTGTTGACCAATTCCATCTTCAGTTCGTCCCTGGACGATAGGAAAGTATCAATCATACGCATTCGCCAAGGTTTGGGAAGGCACTGCGCATCTTCCTCCACAGAAACAGATGCAAGAAGACTACGACAATGGGAAATATCATTTCAGAGGGTTGTTTGCGTCGGCGGCATCAGAAGGTAACTTCATGCACTCGTTCTCCCAAACGAAAACTCAATGGGCGATCAGCATTGTTCCGTCAATACGTCGCCTGGCTCAACAACGAATCGCTGATCAATGGCGGAAGATTTGTCGAGCCGTGGCCAGTCGAGTGAGTTTGTCTGTGGGATGCATGTTCTGTATATTGATCATCCTTGCAGAAAACGTGAAGTTTTCGTGTACTATTCCGAAGTAGAGTGGATCAAGGTATATGACTTGGGCATTGCGAATGTGGACTTGAATAGTTTCTGACAATTGACCAGGGATACGTGAATTTGGGCAACTTCACCGACTTTGAGACACTGCCTGCTCGTGAATGGGATTCGGCTCGAGTTGCTTGGGACGCGATAGTGTATGAGGATACAGAATGGTAGTCGTATATCCCAATTTGCAGAATTTAGAGGTTGTACAACGAGGCCGATCTGGCCACTCAGCATTGCGCGGCGGATGGCCTAGTTGGTCCGGCATTTTTCCAATCCATTAAAGAAGGTAGGTAAACGTGAAACAAGTAAGCAATACAAAAAGCATACAAGGGGGTAGCGAAGCGGAGAGAGGAAAGAAAAAGACATAAAAACACGTCAGACATTGAAGAACGGCTGCTCGTTTTGCTGCTGCTGCTGCTGCGGCTTTCCAAAAGGGTTGTGGCCAGTGCCCTGTTGCGCCACGATAGCTCGCCCAGCGTTGGTATGCCCATACCTGTCAAGTAATGTCTGTATCAGAACGAGCGAAGCAAGGCGATAAGCAAAGATCGAACGAACCTCATCATACCCGTATTCCCAAACGAATCCAACCCATCGTCGCGGTTCGCAAACAGAGTCGCGAGATGCTGGTTGTTCCCGTCGTTGACCTTGACTTTGAAGTTCTGCCCGCCCGGACTTTGCTGCTGGGCAGGCGGGCCGGGGCTCGGACTTTGGCTGTACGACGGCTGAGGGGAGGAGTTGTTCTCGTATGTGCCCTGGAGGTTGAACATCGGGGGCTGTTGTGTGGGGGACGAGAACGACGATGGCATAGGGGGCACGGGCTGCTGCTGCTGTGGTGCGAAGGGGTTGTTTGACCCAAAGCCGGTGGGCTGAGGGACGAGCTGCTGCTGCTGCTGCTGGGCCGCCATCTGCTGGCGCATCCACTCATCCTGCTGTTGCTGTTGTTGCTGCTGGAGCATCTGTTGCCGCATCCATTCGTCCTGTTGCTGCTGCTGCTGCTGTTGGAGGAAGGCTTGTTGCTGTTGTTGCCGCATATACTCGGCCTAAATCGCCAGCTCAACTGAGAAGCCTGAGTTATGAAACGTGGAGAATGCTGACCTCCATCTCTGCTTGCTGCTGATATGGATTGAAGGCGGTGAACTGGGGTTGGATCATGGTGTATTGAGGTTGCAATTGTTGTTGTTGTTGCGGTGGCGGAGCATCGAGGAAGGGGAATGGGTTGTTGCTCACTGGAGGCGGCCTGGCGGAGAATTAGCAAGTCAGCAAAACCAAAGAAAATTCGTCGCTCACAACTGGTGCTGGTCGTCGAACAGAGCTTTGGCGTTGCTATCCTCAGCGGCCTGCTTTCTCCGCGCCTCCTCTTCCTCACTGAGCCTGAGTGCCTCTGCCAGGTCTTTTTCCTCGGCGGTCAGCTGCTCCTGGCGCAGACTAGCTTTGCTCATTTCAATGGCCCGGCGCATATCATCGTCTGGATTGTTACCACCACCGGCACCGCCTCGCCGACGACCGTTCTCGTCCCGTTCCCGATGAGCAGCTGCATCGAAATCTCCTTCCTCACCGCCGGCACCGCGAACCATTCGTTCACGCATGCTCGCCCTAGCGCGGCGCTCTGTCCGAAGCCGTCCCTCGTCTTGCAGCAAACTGGTAATATCCTTCGCTTTGGCGCGGACATTCCCACCCTGGTCCTTTCCTTCCTCGTCGACGTATTGGAACTCCTTGAGCGTCTTGATCACATACAAGTTGTCCTTGAAATATATTATGACGTTCTCTGAGCCTTGGTGCAGCAGGTAGTCGAGCAGGGTGAGACTCTGAGAGGGAAATATCCATGAATTTCTCTGCCAGACCAAGAAACAGCCGCAAACCTTGAAGACATGGCGCCAGTTCTTGCCCTTGTCGTTTAACCGTTTGTCCAGCATCTCCATGATCTCAACAAAGTCGCCCTGGTTGTAGGTCATCTGTGCGATCTCATTCATCTGAGTGCCGCTGGGGCCCCAGGGATCGTTCGAAGTCGCATCTCGGACCTTCGCCTGAGTGTCCGAGTAACCTTTGGTATAGTTCTTGACCGTGCGAATTGCCCCTTTGCCTAAGTGGTTCATCGCGAAGACGACGAGGGCAACGTCGAGATGGTCGAGGTCGCCGAGGAGAACAGTGAGGAGAGATACGAGTGGTGGCGAAAGGAAACTGCGGCCGAAATCACAGATGCGTGACACGGTGTGACACCTGCTGAACTTGCTGAACTCGGCCTTATTCTCTCCTGTGATATCCTCTGCAATTTCTCGTACATTTATGCTAGCTGGAGGCCGGAATATTAAGAAAGGAAAGCCCCTCGCCAACGCCGCACCCCATGCAGAAGATTCTCAACCAAATGAATCTATCGCCAGGCAAAGAGCCGTACCGAACCTCGTCGTATTGAGCAGCAAACAGCAGCAGCAGTTTCCCCATTTCAATCGTGGATTTCGCGGACAAGGGCGGGGTCGAGGACGAGGGGGATATCAGACACCGGGACATGTGGCGAACAAGTCATTTCCGCGTGGTTCTGTCAACAATTCTGCTCCCCCAAGCTTCCCTCGCAGCCAAGCCGCAGCCACGCAGCCCCAACGCGCGCCGTTTCGCGCTCCTGACGCGCCTAGAGCACACGCGATACGGCGCGATCTCGGTCAGGCTGCTGCAGCACGGTCTAATTCTGTATATGAAACACCCCTGTGCGTGTCAGACGCTAAGCTTTCCAAATCTGCCTCGAAAGTCAAAGCGAGCAACCACATATCTTCTCCTACTGCTTCTTCTATCACCTCTTCGCGCCCTCAAAATGTGTACAAAAGACAACCAACCCGTCACGATCCCAGCGGAGGCTTTGGCGGACAGTCGAACTCGAGTTATGGACGCCGTGGCCGTGTCTCCGCCCCAGAGCCTGGGACTGCCGCGTCGACAAGTAGCTCTGTGAGTCATCGCAGTGCGTATCCCACACCTCCTTCCACAGTCCCCCCTGCTATCGACCTTTCTTCACCTCCGCCTCCCCCCATCCCATCTCGCATCCCCGATTCCCCTCCACCATCCAAGCGGCGCAGAGTCGATGTCGTCAAAATCGAACCCGAAGAGTCTCCCATGCCCTCAGTAAATCCCCCGACCTCATCCTTCCCCCCTCCCACCCACATCAAGGAGGAACCTCGCACGCCCTCCCCCTCTCCCCCGCCCCAACGGCGCTCCGCCATGTCAGGCTCCAAGCGATACTGGCCAGTACCCGCGGCTTGCAACCAAATTTCCAATCCCGAGGGATACAAGAACGAGAGACAGCGCTGGCTGCGCCGCGAACACGCCGTATTGAAAAAGCTTGGCCTCAAAGTCGTAAAATATTTCTTTAGGTAAAACCAACCTAAACCTCGCAAATCCCTACTCACCATTTCCAGGGACGACGGGATGGTTCTTGAATGGTCGGTTACATATGGTCTTGTTCATGCCATGGTACTCATTCAATTCTATTGCTTTAGGGACAGTCAGATGCCCGTCTGGCTGGACACACTTAAACCAGTCCGCCCTAAAACGCTAGAAATCATCGACTTGGACCCGGACCCATCCGACGCCGAACCCCCCATCCGCACCCCGTCCCCGTCCCCGGTCGCTGGTCCCTCCAACTCCTCGAATGCACATACTCGCGATCCCCCGGTCGCCGACTCGCCAGTCGCTTTCCCAGCCGAAGACACCGTGGAACGACCTTGGAGCGACATCGATGCTGAGTATAAGCAACTGAGCCGACAATTCCTCCACAGGTGTGTATTGTATTGTGTTCGGCATGCTATGAGTTTCCACCAACCCCAATTTCCATAGATATCTAAACACTTTCGACACCGACCGCGACGCTCTAGCCCAAGCCTACTCTGACGACGCAGTATTTTCTTTCCGAAACAACGATTTTGCATCCCTCGTACACTTTACAGTCGTCGGCCGTTCACGCTGTCAGTTCCATTCATTCTCTCTCACATACACTCACAACTGAGCCTCATTTCTCTTTTCGACTAGACCCAGGCAAGATACCCGACCTCTCAGCCTTACAAAAGTACCGATTCGTCCCGCGCAACGGCGTGCTCGAAGTTGACTACGACACCGTCGTCGAGCCGAGAACCCCAGACAGCGACACGTTGGCAGTAGTCAGCGTGCACGGGCATCTCGTCAGCACCATCGACGAGCGGGCGCAGATGGCGATCGATCAAGCGTTTGTGTTGAGGAAGCCGGCCGGGGCAGGCATAGGCGATAATACCGCGAGCTCGAGTAGGAATGCGAACGCGAATGAGCCGTGGCCGCTCGTGGTTATTTCGCACCAGATGACCGTGAGGGATACACCTTGGGTTCGGTGGACTGGTAGTTTGAGTGACTTTGTTTCGAGTTGATCTCGAGATGTATGTAATCGTTTCTTTATTGTTGTTGTACAATAGCGCATTGCTACTCCCGTGTTACAAGGATTGTACAGCTGAGCGCGACCTTGCACCAAGAAGCCTATAAAGGCTGAGGTATTTCAAACCTTTAGATCGGTCTATCAATTGCAAAGTACATGTCAGCGCGCAACTTCAAACGAGAGAGAGAATCCGTACCGACAGTCCAACAAATTCGCGGACGAACTAGCCCCCCATATACTAGCCTTCGGGCTGGAACTCCACTCCGCTATCGATTCGGAGTTCTCGGCAACGCATCCCCTCCCCCCACCATCATCAAAGTCGCCAACCGCTCCTGCTCAGCCCGCTGTCCAGGATCCTCATATACAACAAGCAAGCTCTGCTCATCCAAATCCGCACTCTGCCCTCTTCCTTGCCCTCCTCCTTCAAACCCCAAATTCAACTCATCGTCGGACGTCGCACCCTGATGTTCTTCCACGATAACAGAGCTGGAGACTACATCCGGTCGCTGCAAACGAATCAGCGTCCCAATATAGAGTAGAGGCCGAGTGAAAAATAAAAGAAAAGACATCTATGTACTCACTCTAGACCGGTAAACCCTGCCTCTCTTCGCCGGAAACTCGCTGCTCTCCTCCTCAGGGGACGGCCGTTTCCCAAGAAGAGATACAATACTGTCTTCAAGCGCCCTCTTCCTATAGTCAGGAATCTTCGGCGGCGTCACGCTTATACCCCGGCGTTGTGACTGAGACTGGGTTCTCGTCAGCGCGTTTTGCACCGGGGATGATGGGCGCACAGCGCGTTCTTCCGTCGCTACGTTCTCAAGGGCGGTAGTGGGAACGACAGCGGGGAGACTGTCGGTTTTGTCACCTGCAGCGGTCACGCCGACAAGGAACGCTCGCACATCCGGTATACTCCCCGTCCTCGCAACCGCCTCAAGCCACTGCATGTTAATGACGGGGACGCCCCACTGCATTGCTCGAGTGTACTTCTCGCCCGTCCCACTCGGACACAGTAGATGCGTGACGCGTCGCGAGAACGCAGGCGCGATGGGGATGCCTGTCGCGCGTCAGGATATTTTGTTAATATTGATATAAAGAGATGGTCAAAACTCAAAACATACCCAGTGTTTCGAGGAGCCGACGCACCCAATGCGCATCCGAGACATCTAGTCCCGAGAAACTAAGCAGAAGTTTGTCGGCGCCTGGAGTGCCGATACGAGCAATGAATACACTGGCAATACAAGGAAGGCTAAAGATTGATAATACGAACCTGGAATTGGGAGAGGATCTATGCTGAGAGGAACGAAGCTCGGATGTTCATCCGCAGGGCATATCCGATCCACGAGCAAACAACGTTCGAGCCAGCACTCGGTGCGGTACTGCGCGCGCACAGCAGCAGAGGGTTCGGCGAGGTAGAGGGCGCTGCCACTGGGAGAATAAAATGAGCGACAGCACGAGGACTCCGCATAAGAAGCACCTACCTATTGAGCCTCACAATAATATAGTCAGCCGTATCTCCGTTACTGACCGCGATACCACCGGCAGACTCAAGCGCGTTGCGTACAGACAATGCGTCGGCATCCCCGCGCAGCGAAAAACGCAGCCCCGTAAAAGCCGATGCGGCGGCATCCTCGTCCTTGAGCCCACTTTTACTGCCTCCTGACAACGGCAATGGTGGGGGCGGAGTGTCTCGTTGGCCATCTAAATTCCTCGTCGAACCCGCACGTCCGAAAGGCAGCCGACTGGGTCCTGCGCTCGACTCGCGCGCAGCCGCTGCCGTAGACCTTGGTATTACAGCAAACGAATTTGCACGGCGGAACGTAGAGAGGATTCCGCTGCCTCCGACGGGGGCATCTGGCTCCGGGGTCGATTCCTGGGTGCGACTTTGTGCCACCATTTGTCGTGCCTTTTCTGGGCTGAGCATGACGGCGTTGCCCGCGACTTGATATCCGCGTGTCTTGAGCAGGCTGCCCCAGAGCTGGAGTGTTGTGGATGGTAGCCTCTGTATGGGAGCCCACTCTTCGTCGTCGTCCGCAGTATCACGCGATGGTTTGTTATCGGTCGGAGGTGGTTGCTCTTGAGGCGCACTCACAGGAGGAGCTGTGGTCGTGTAAATTAAAGGCTATGAACACGATGGAGAGCGTACCTTTGCGCTCTGGTCGGGGAAGCCGCGCATTGTAAGCCGCTTCGTCGAATCGGCCTGGCAAAATGTCAAGGAGATGGTACTGCGCAAGGACAGCATACGAACCTCCGTATTCGAGCGAATCCCATAGCCACTCTTCCCAAACAAGCTTGATTGGTGGGTCAGCCTCGCCGGCCGCGTTAAACTTCTCGGCGTACTTCATCTCTTCCGTCTCTGTATCGCTGGCGCACAGAAGATGGGTGACTTGCACCGGACGCTGGAGGGCCTTTACATACGAGCCCCCTGCAGCAGTCAATAGCTTGTTGACCTTGGTGCGGCGGACAATCTGCGTCATGCCTGTGGTGCAGAGAGTCACCCCGGAGAAGATGGGCAATCTGTGTGCTGCCACACTCGTGTCCAGGTCGACGTCGTCTCCATGTTGCCAGATGCGGTGGCTTTCGGTGATCCATGAAGGCAGAAGGATGGGAATTCGGCGTTCCATGGCACACTAGTAAGATGCGTTCAGCAACCGAAGGGGTTTGGACTGTTGCAGCACGCACCGAGTATTTTGAGCCACCATGGTCCTCCGCAATGAGATGGGTTACGCGGTCAGTGAATACACTGATGGTTGCCGCGCCGAGATCAGAAGCAAGCTTGGACAGGGTCGCCTGCGACGCGTCAGATGAACGCGTCTATGTTACGACGCGTCGGATCTCACCTTGTCGACGTTGCCTGTAGCACATATAACAAGACCTTTGAATGGTCGGGGACAAGAGCCGCTTGCAACGGGGGCCTCTTCGGTGTTTGCTGCTTGGCTCTCGACGTCGTACTCGTTTGTTTCCTCCGTTAATGTGGATTGGCGTGCACGGACCACCGCGTCGGGCTGAGCTGGCCTTAGACGTACATTAGGCACCTAGAACAATAATAAGTTATCGCCCCAGCAGCGCAATGTGTTCACTTTTTTGGATTTATTGCCTCGTCGATGCATTCAGCTGTTCAGATGACCGTGTTCGTTGAGTTGAGAAATTTGCACAGCCACAGCGATGCGATGAGAAATAGTAAGTGTCATTACATAATCACTGGCGACGATCCCTTAAGTTCTTGCGAAGTTCAAGCCTGCTCAAGCTGGCAAACTTCATGAACCAAAACGAAAAATGCTGTGGACAGCTTCGTCGGCATCCATTTCGAAATTCACGCGCAACTTGCCAGATGATGGCCGGAATTTCAACTCTCTCTGAGCCACCATGTCCAACTCAGCTTTTGCATTTCTCGACTCGTTACCTTCGCCCCCGGACTTCAACGTCGCAGATATAAAGGGCAATGCATCCGACGAGGAGAAACTCAGCGCCGCAAAAGGCTTCTTCCACTACTTTCCTGGTGTCTTCGGCAGTGACATACTGAAACGCTTACGAGTGACCACTATGAATTTCGATGAAGGAAAGCGCGAATGCGAATTCATCAGTGAGATTCAGATAAGCAGCAGTGCGTTTAAACTTCGCTTGAGAAGAGCTTGCTCATGAGCCATTCTTGTGAACAGACATGTGTAATTTCATGGGCGTACTTCACGGCGCATGTTCCACCCTTCTGGCCGACGTGTATGCTCTTCTTTTTCTGCTCGCCTTTCAACCAAATTCTTGCTCATATCAATCAGGGGTATGAGTATGGCCGTGATAATGCTTGGCATGAAATTGGGATTCGATGGCCGCGTCCTCACGCGGGACATGAAGACCAACTTTTCCTATCCTGGCCTCGCGTAAGTGTGCCTGTTTTATCTCGAGCAGAAATTCATAGGCATTCCTAGTGACGAAACGATCGAAGTTATCGCAAGTTCCGGTATTCTGAAGAACGGTGTACCAACTGCGCGATGTGAGGTACGTTTTAAATGAAGGCACTCGAATATCCAGGAATTTAGTGGCATCTAGATTCGTAATAAGAACTCAGGGAAAATCTGTATGACGGCCGTACAAAGCCTTGGCCGACCCACATCCAAGTTATGAAGGCCGAATTTTGAGTCACCGACAGCCAGAAGACAAGCCGCAAGTTCAACCTGAATCCATTCTGTACTAACAAACAACAAGAAAACAATTCAGACATCCTACTGTTTAGCATAAATGAATCCCAGCTGGTCCATCTCGTCTCCCGATTGCCCGAAGAACCCCACGATCCCAAACCCAGCCGGCGCAGTCATCGTCGCACAAGAAGCCGTCAGCGTTCCCGCTGTGAGCGTACGACCTGCTGAAGTTGTGAACAGCGCATAAAAGTTGCGCGTGTCTCCATCGTGCTGGGCCCAGCACAATGTACCGCTCACAACGACCTCTCCCGCAGCAAGCGTCAAAGATACAGCCGTCCCACCCGTGCCACCATGCGTAAAGCTCGCGCCGCTCGTCAGAGAGATGCCCACCGCGTCCAATCGCGCCGCTCCGCGAAGCCTCAGCACGCTCGCTCTAGGCAACGAAGGCACACCAGGCAAATCCGTAAACCACGTTCCATGCGGGCCACCTTGCAGATCAGACTGGCGCAGCGTGGAAGGCAGCGTCCAAGCAAATTCTACTCGCACTGGATTGTGGTCAGAGAGGGTGGCCAGATCCGACGACGAGAAGCGCGAGGTGTCGTAAAAGAAACTCGTATTCGCAAGGGTGATGAGTTTGCTGCCGCGGTAGAGGACCTTGTCCACCACTTCGCAGCTTATATTTGCAGGAACGCCGTCGGGACAAAGTAGAGCGGGTTCACCAATAGGTGGGGCTGCACCGTGCGCGGCTTCTTGAACCCAGGCGCTGTTTGCTTATCAGTCTCAAAACAATCGAAAAAAGCCAAGACCAACTCCAGCAACCCATTTTGGGTGGAAAACACACGGATCCCGTCGCCCGCACGTGTGTACCGCGCATTGGTATCTCCAAAGACGAGCACCGCATTGCCCGTTGACCAGACGTCGATGTAGTCTGCTACCTACGGAAGGTGAGATTCTCGCAATAGACATCGTTTATGCCGGGAATACCTGCTGAAGATTCGCTGCGCGAGCTGTCTCGTCTCCAGGCTCTGTTCCCGCATCGGCATGAAGATTGTAAAAATCAACATATACACCCTCGTCAACGCGGACGCGCATGAAAGTGAATCCCTTCGGCGTCAGGCAGTCATTCTCGGATGCATCAGAGCATGTCGCCCACTAACGGACACAAAACCATCAATTTCAATAATATCAATCCGATTAT
This sequence comes from Favolaschia claudopus, assembly GCA_037176885.1. NCBI lineage: Eukaryota > Fungi > Basidiomycota > Agaricomycetes > Agaricales > Mycenaceae > Favolaschia > Favolaschia claudopus. The sequence goes on along the minus strand of JAWWNJ010000092.1, from coordinate 342,927 downwards.
ACTGGCAAAGACTTGACTTTGGTGCGCGTAAAGTCGACCCAATCAAAATTGGAGAGCGTATTCAAACCGCTTCCGAACGGTACTCCGCCAGAGGTCGCGGTGCGGAAGGTATGATTGTCGTTCGCATACAGCGTCGCATGATAATTGAAGTCCTACCGTTGTCCTACCTCCGTTTCTGTAGGCATCGACTATATATAACAGACTCACCTCCTGGACGTGTATTACGTCGTACGCAAACTTGGCCATATCTTGACCAATGATCGCGGTGTTTGTGGTCTTATCCCCAGATTCACCTATGCAATAATCGAAAGCTGTTGAAGGTCTTTCGGCCGTCTCCGTTCTGCCTAAACCCACCGTTGCCATTGAGGATCTCGGGAAGACCTGCTACATTCATCGAGAGAATGTTGAACGTGCCCGAAGGCGCAGATGCGGCCAAGGCATGCTGCACGACGCTGAGGGCGCCAGCGGCGAGAGAGAGAATGGCGTACATCTCATCAGCTGAAGATGTTCAGACGACGGTGCTAGTCTCGTTTTATACAGTATACCAGCCGTGTCTTGGCTGCTTCCGAGCTTCTCTCAATAATTCAAGTGGATGTCGTGCATGCGTACATCGACGATGCTGTAGCTTCCCTTAGCTTCCACGGGTTCGTTCGAACTTCGCCGGGATCGCGGGACGACGGCACGGCAACCCGACAGTGCGCGGGTACGCAAACGTGCCACGGCGACGAAGTCGAACCAGGCACAGCAGAAATAGCTCCCGCTCTCAACTCTCAGAGGTCTAGGCGAGCACATGGCGACCATGTTCGACTTTGCAACGTTGGAAAACGCTATCCCACCCAGCAATTTGTTCAGCACACGCCAATTTCAATTTTACTGTATCTAGCTCAAAACAACAAATCATAGCGTTTCTATCGTACCTCAAGAAATTATGGTGTTTTTGTAGTCCGTTCGTCATAACATTCAACCCAGCATCCCCTCTTCGTAGTCGGAGTGCGCTGCACTGCTGGCTCCCGGTGAGCTCAGCTCCGCATACCGCGCGATCTTTAGCCGTTGCGAAGGAGGAATGGACTTGTCATCGATACCCTGCTGGAAGCCGCCGTGCAAGACACCGACGCGTTTCATCGCGAGGAGCTGCAAGGAAGAAAATTCAGCAAACAGAGGCTCGAGAAACCGAAAACAACGTACATTGTGCGCAGCGTTCGAGTGGTCATACACACCGCCGAAGAACGCAGTGGTCGCGTCTTTCCCAATGTACTTGATGATCCAGTGGGCGCCTCCGGGATGCTCGTCGATAAAGGACGCGACATCGTGAATGAAGCCGGAGATGAGGATGAGGGGTCGCTTGGCGGACTGCTCGATGTATGACTCCCATGAGATGACGGGCAGGTCGTTGCTGTCCGACGGCCATGCGAGGGACTCTTGCGTCTCGCGTAGCCGTTTGAGTTGCATCGTCAGCTGTCCCTTGCGGACCTCGTTGTCGGGGAAGACCTTCAAGTGCGACGCCAATCCGAGCTTCTGGCAGACCCAGATGAACCTATAGGGATTTGAGATCTTGGGTTCGTTGCAAAGCATTTCAGCAGTGCTTACCATTTGGTGGGGTCATACTGGTACCACTTAATCGCGTTGCGATAATCCATCGGGAACTGGTGGTGGAAGTTGTGGTAGCCCTCGCCAATCGTGCAGAGTGCGGTGATGAGGTGGTCGCGGGGGGAGTGTTTATCGTCGAATGGCGAATCTCCCAGCCAGTGAGCGAGGGAGTTGACGCAGAAGGTCGAGTGGTGGACGAAGAGCAGACGGATGATGCCGGCGTATACGTAGCCGCCTTTGGCGTCATTCCATCCGAGCCATGGGATAATCGTGGGGACCGCGAAACTCATGAGGAGGATGAGGGAGATGTAGTATTTGTGCTGCCAGCGGACGACCTCATTCTTGGAGAGATCGCTGACGTCGGCGACACCGGGTTTACGGCGAGGCTTGAGAAGCATCCAGCCGATATGCGAGTACCAGAATCCCTCTCCTGCATTGTACGGGTCGAGTTCCGTGTCGGTGTAACGGTGATGGGCACGGTGACCGCGCGACCACCACTTAATAGAGCCCTCAACAGCACCAGCACCAGCGATGGCAAGGAAATATTGCAAGAACTTGCCAGCATTGTAGCTCCGATGAGCCCACAGACGATGGTAGCCCGCTGTGATGCCTGGAAAAATGTATCAGTACGTTGGTTCGCTTCCGATCCAGTTGGCAGTCGTTCGCGCAGATTTCGCTCGCCACCATCAAAGCCGAAACCGACCCATACTCAAAACACATGACATGCCCGCGAGCGTTCGGATTCCAAGACAACACAAAGAGAATGAAAACTCACCGAGCCCCGTGAAATAGTAATAGAACACAGAAAAGAGCGCCGTCTCCCACCGCAACTTGGTGTGGTAGGCACCAAACATACCGATAAATGGAGTGACACAGAGAATGAAAACATTGAGCCAGTTGAGATTCGTAGAAAAGTTGCTCCAAGTGATTGGTGGAAGCGCCTTGGTCGTCTTGAGGGTGTGTGAGACGAAGTTGTCAACCTCGGGGGCAGCGACGGATGGCGCGTCGGTTGGTGGGCCCGCCCGGCGTGGAGAGATAGAGGACATGGCGGCTGCGAATGAAAGAGTCCAGCCCTCCCCAACATATAAATACCACCGTCATCCCCAAAATTTTGTTGGCCTTACTAAATGGAGTTAGTTACTTCCACCACTTTCTGACTTTTGTAACTTACGAAGTTTTTGGCGCCAATTCAACGTTTTAGATAGATTTCTGAAATCTCTCATACTCTGAGGACATTTAGAGACACCCAAGAAGGTTCGTGCCCTACTCGTTTAATTCTTACTACACTTCACCGCGAAGGGACTGAGTTACGTAACCTTGCGTGTTTGGGGAGCCACCGGTTCCGGTGAATCCGGTCAGTACAAGAAGCGAATTTCGTGCTCCAAGCATCATCCCAATGATTCCTTGAAACATCCGCAGCGTGCTCCATGTGATTGGGCCCGGTAATGTTGAGGAAGGAAGGGATTCGAACGTCACAAGAACGTCAACTAGAAATTCCTGGCCTTCGGCGATCTCGGGCAAGTTCAACTTGTATTGTCGGTTCAAGTTCAACAGAGATATGCGACGATGTCCACCGCATATTGAAGCTGATGTGCAGTTCGATTCGGTTGCAGCAGAATGAAGCAAGGAAATAGACTTTAGTGTTGACGGCACTATCAATTTGGATGAAATGTAGGACACTTGCGTTTCGTAAAAGTTTTACGACAGAAACTTGCTCCAGTCCGCCGTTTTGCAAAACTCCATCCACGACTTCGGATTTCTTCTCAAACCCTCGAGGCTTGCAGTGGGAGCCCCAGCGTAATCTAAAATCAGACCATTGCATCAAGGAACTAGACTTGCGAAACTTCGAAGAACTTACATCCGAAATCTCTGAACCACTTCATCGCATCCACAAAGGTAGTGACCACAGAGGGCGGCCTTTGCACTGAAAGGTCTTTCTTAAGCTGTTCCGAAGATATCTGTTCAAAGGTAATTCGCTTGCCCGTCGCTGTTAAAATTGAACGGCAGCTTGAACTCGGATATTCTCGAAAAATACAAACCATTGCCGTACCTTCAGCGAGTTGTCGAACTAAATCCTCCACAGTAATATATTCGCCAGTGAGAATCTCCGAGCCGCTTGGGAAGACCGGAGCTTCGAGTGCTCTGAGAACATACAACCCATAATCCTCTTCTGTGTAGATCATAGGAAGGGAAGTCGTCGACCGGAGTGCGAGCTGTATGACAAACGATCCATCGTCCTTCTTTCTCGGTGCGGCCCAGCCCAGGAAGTTGGTGTCGAAAAATCCAGCTTGTACGTTGACGAAAGGTACCCCACTTTGAAACCCGTACTCGGTGACTGCGGCTTTACTATCGAAGTTGAGGAGATTTTGGACGACGCCACCACTGAGCTTTTTAACAGCGGGCAAGCCAGACCAGACGATACGCTCAACACCAGCAGCCTTGGCAGCGTCTACCATCATCTTTCCTTCTGCGGTTTCCTAGAGGATCAAGATTGAATACAATGGAAATAAGGGACGTTTCGAACGCACACGCGCCGGATCTCCATGATGTACAAAAGCCGTAACAAGCTAAATTTTGTCAGTGATGCCATAGCGAACTTCAACAAAAACTTACAAAAACCGCGTTGGCCCCAGTGAAAGCCTTAATTACAGCCTCTTTATTCTGAACCCCAATTTCAACGATAGCCAACTCGACGCCTTGCGCAACGAGGGACTGGGCGGCAGGTTTAGTCGCATCCCGGGTGAGTCCACGAACACGATACGCCTTGTCCGACTCCGCTAGAGCCTTTACGACGCTTCCACCCTGAGTACCAGTGGCACCAACGACGGCAACAAGGGGGGCAGCAGAGTCTTGAGTGATAGTCATTTTGAACCGAGTGCGAGATGAGAGTTGAATGACTCGGAGTCCAACCCCACAGGATTCAAACACAGCGGTATAGATATGGGAAGAAAGCACCGTGGAGGGCCAGTGTCAACCATTTATCTGCAATCTTGCCAGTCCATTTACCGCTTGCAACGGGAATCCTGGGTATACCATCAAACGTCCGCTCGAGGAATCGGCGCCATGTTCGACTGACAAATCAGAGAGAGAGTCGCAGACGTGGGAAAGATTTGGTTTCAACCTCGGGAACAGCCGTACACCATAATGACTGTGTCACCATTCAACCAAGCTGGCATATGCGCATTAGCCATACCAACAGGGCAGCCTGAAAGCGAACGGAAAGGAAATCATACGAGTCGCAAGAGGAATCGCGTATCCCGGCCTCCACTCATTTTTCAGGAAAATCTGCCGACAAAAAAATCACTCCATGAGGCTGCTGAATTTTCTGTAGCCACTTATGAAGTTCGTATGATAATTCTGCGACGCGAGTTGCAGACAAACTTCGAAAGAACTCGGTGTGAGGACACCAAGTGGGAATAAACGAAGACGAACGTCCCGTTTCCAGAAGCGGGGATGCCTATCATGTCGGGCAAGGTTCAAAAGGCGGTGCCGACTCGAGTTCAAACTGTGACAGCAAGATACGAGGCGAATTGAGCCCTAATAATCCTTGGCTTGAAACAATTGCAGCAGAATAAGTCGTTTGAATAGAACGACACCATTGATTCAGATGAAACGAAACACCAACGAAGGAAGTTTGACTGTGGTAAAAGTATTACGCCAGGAACTTGCTCCAGTCCGCAATTTGGCAAAACTGCTTCCACGACTTCGGAGTTCGTCCTAGACCCTCGAGGCTAGTGGTGGGTGCCCCACCGTAGTCTGGACCTAGAGTTAACGCATTGCAAGAATGTTGAACTTGAAGAAGCTTACATCCAAATTCGTCCGCCCATTTCATCGCGTCCACAAAGGTCGCAACCAGAGGGGGTGGCATCACCGCCGAGAACTCCTTCTCTAGTTGTTCCAAAGATATTTGTTCGAAAGTGATTTGCTTGCCCGTAACTGTCGGGATTATATCAGCGATCTGTACTCAAGCGTACCAAGAAAATCGAACACACCTTCAGCTAATTGGTGTACCATATCTTCTCCGGCTATATATTCCCCTGTAAGAACTTCCGAGCCGTTTGGAAAGACCGGAGCTTCAAGCGCTCTACGAACATACAATCCATAATCTTCTTCGGCATAGATCATAGGGAAACGTGTTGTTGGTCGCACAGCAAGCCGTATAACGAGCGACCCGTCAGTTTTCTTTGTCGGCGCGGCCCATCCCAAGAAGTTGGTGTCATAGAATCCGGCTTGGATGTTGACGAAAGGCACGCCCGACTGGAACCCGTGCTCGGTGACTTCGGCTTTGCTATCAAAGTTGAGAACATTCTGAACCGCGCCGCCGCTGAGTTTGCGGACAGCGGGCAGGCCAGACCAAACGATGCGTTTGACACCGGCAGCCTTCGCAGCGTCTATCATCATCTTCCCTTCCGCGGTTTCCTATGAATGATCAAAATTAACATGGTAGAATACAGAAAATGTTGATACACACGCGTGCTGCATCTGCGTGGACCATATAAGCAGTGACAAGCTGGTCTTGCTTCAGTAATCATATAGCGGAATCAAATAAAACATACAAAAACGGCGTTAGCCCCCAAAAATGCCTTGATTACGGCCTCTTTATTTTCGACCACGATTTCAACAGTGACGACCTCTACGCCTTGGGCGACGAGGGCTTGGGCTGCAGGCTTGGTAGCATCTCGCGTGAGTCCACGAATACGATACGGCTTGTCTGACTCCGCCAGAGCCTTGACAACACTTCCGCCTTGAATGCCAGTGGCACCGACGACAGCAACGAGAGGAGCGGTAGAGTCTTGAGTGATAGTCATTTTCTGAATGTGAGGATGAATTGGAGGTCAAGAGCAAGATAAAGCTCGTATTTAAGGGCCTAGAAAATAGGGATGAGATACTAAGGCCAACGGCTCCACTCCCGATTACTCATTCCTCTCCGCTTGCTATCCGCTTGATACCGTTGGTTCATTTACGGGATTGTCCAAGAGGCGGTCTTGACAAATCAAAAAACTGGCGAAAGGAGCGGGAAAATGGAAAACATTCTCAAGTTCATCAATGCGATCTTGCAGCCTGTGTCCACATTCTTCGAGTCGCCGAGTTGTCGAAGAATGGCATGGCAGAGTATTCAAGTACTTGTTCGCGGACGAGCGAGCACAAGTGAAGTCAAGGCTGCTTGAGAATATGCCATGGAAACATCGCAGCACGCAGAATGGATACTTCATGAAAGGCAGGTTAGTAGTCGGAGCCTCGTAATGGGTTGAAAAGAGTGCACGCAGTCCAAGGCAGCCACCGGCAGCCGGTGACGTTTATCGCAAATGTCAGCATTGGCACACGGCAGGTCCCGTGGGAATGCTGCTCTACGAACCCGAAAGTCACCGACGTCCTCCTCCTTTTCGAATTTCATGGCTGAAAGATTGAACGTCATTCTACTGCTGCATTCAACAAGTATTTTCAATATGCTCAGCGTAAAAACGCAGGGAGATGCTCTGCCTATCTTTTCAGGATATCTTAAGACACATTGCAGAGCTTGGGAGCACCAAAATTTTCTTTTCGAAAACCGTCTCTATCTCGAGACTGTGTACCGTGCTTGACGCGTTTCTCTGGGTCGTGCACTACCAGAACCTCTGCGACCTTGGCTCGTTTATGGTGTTTGTGGTGATGGCATACACCCTATATGGTGTATGCCGTCCGAAAAGGGTGTATGCTTTTGATCGTGTCCCAAAAAGGTGTATGCTACAGTATGTAATTGATGATGCGTCCGAAAAGGGTGTATGAAGGTGATAACATCACAAGATACACCAAATTGGGCAATCCGGCGAATGCCGAGGCTTCTTGATTTAGTTCTCCGTTCGTTCTTGGTTGAATTCTGCGTTTGAGCGGAGTGTAAAAAATGCAGTGTACTATCTGAGGCTGGGGGGAATGCTCTGTAGCAGTATGGCCCCTGTCTCAGATTATTCTGCATCACCAATGCACAATTTGGTGCTGAACATTTAATTGATATTCAACACTCTGCAGTTGCTCCTGGCAACAATTTTGAGTATTGAAGAGTTGAGGCTTTCAATGACTGTGGTGGCTTGGCGAGAAAATACTTCACCTCACCTAATTTCCTTCCTGCTGTAGTGACAAAACTGCCATCATTTTTGAGTTTGCTCGCTCCTTCCGGTTTCAATTTGGTAGTTGAAATTATCTCGAGAGTACAGAATCATTGCGTACCAAGCCTATCTCAATAGCAGAGATGATTCAATTTATCAGGGAAAATTAAGAGACACTTAGAAGGCCAGGCCCTATTTTTTTTGATTGAACATTCCAGCAGAATCTTTGTAGAGCTGCAGCAAAATCCCCCCGTCTGGTGAGTGTTTTCTCAAGCTCAACACTAGCGCTCCAGTACATCAGCTAGTGTTTGTACCCATTAACTGAGTGGTTCTGAGCAATACCGCACTCGATTGTTGGGAAAGTTACGCGGAGATACTGCCGGGCCGGTCTTCCTGAACATTGCCGCGCAGCGGAGAAAAAATCGATTTCTACAGGGCTAAATAAATAGGCAGGAAATCCTTCGAAATTCTCCCTTTTTCCTCCTTCCTTCTTTCCTTTTTCGGCGATTTTTTTCTTCTCTTTCTGGCCGCCCACAAACATGAAAACCGAGCCGCGACCTTGAGGTATACAGTATCTTCCCGCAGTGTCAGGTGGTCGTGGCGACGCACTCGGGGTTCTGATAATCACTGGCACCGCTAAAACTGAACTCTGTCATCGAACCAAGTTATGACGCCCACTGCTCTCCACAATACTCACACCACCAACGACAACACATTGTCAACAATATTGAACTAAACTCTGGCTTGGAATAATGTCGCAAGATGTCTCATCCCTTGGACCCATCGATCCAACATCGCTCTCCAACGAACACGATGAGACGGAGAAATCAGCACCGTGGATTGTACGCAAGCTTGTAGGGGTCAGTCGTTTACGATAGCATATGACAGTCTGGAAACTAACGAAAGGTTCGGTGTCTAGTCGATGACTGGGCGGGTCGTATTGTCAAGCTACGAGTCCTTGCGTGCGGCAGGAACTTCGGTAGTATGTCTTTCGCCGGTGAGTGTGCTGCTTCTCATAAAACAACACTCCTAAGTTCCGACGCTCTAGTGGGGAGACTCGTCGCCGCTGCTGCTACCCTGCGTTCGTTTTCGCGATCTGGCAGTCCACACAGTCATTGCTGCAACGGTTAGCTCATTGTGCTTCCGAACGACATTTGTCTGACCGGAACAATAGGGCGGAATGGCCGTCGTAGCGGCCCCGGTCTTGGGCCCAGTTGCCGGGGAGGTAGTCTCAACATTTGGAGATAGCATCCTGGTCGAACTCGGACTCCATGCTGGTTTTTCGCTGACCACCGAGGCTGCAAATAGTCTCGTCATCGAAGAACCCACAGAGGCAATCATTCCGATTCACTCGAAACGACTGGAGACAACTGCTGTCAAAGAGTTACTCATTACCCTCAAATTCAAGACAACGATGACGGACGCGGCACTTGGATTTTATCGCAGCAGTGTGCACAAGTGAGTGGTATGCGTCTTTTTTTTGCGCTTTCTTTGATCGGGGATCAGGGATAATTCGCTCTTTGCGACCGTGAAGGACTACCTGGCCGTTGAAAAGGGCTGGTTTTCGCCGTATTTGTTTGCCAGTTCACGGCGGCCGATTATTCCGCGCACTATGAAACCCGATATTGTCTTCTGTCATGGTCCGTTCCTTGAGGGTAAGTAGTATGTATGGTTCAGGACGCTTGCCATGATTTGTTTGGTTGCAGGGGACTACAGAGTGGGCCAGACCCTTCTTAAGGAATCGGCCATGGTGATAGCTCTCTGTGATGCCCCTGCCGAAGCTCCCCAGTCTACAGCACAACCCAAAGCTCACCGTGGCTTTTCTATCCCGTCCATAAAAAATCTCCTACATTCTCGACCCTCATCGCCCTCAGAGCCAGAGCACACCCTTTCAGCTCCGGCTTCGCCTCCCGAGCCCCGGCGCATGGTTATAGTTTGCATCGGCCTGAAGCCACATCGTACACTGTGGACCACCTCCGCGCGTCCAGAAGAGAGCGTAATGAGGTACATCCTGCTAAATGGATGCCCAACCATCGTCGTCCCCGTCAAGGTTGGCGCGCCCCTCATCGCATGGGACGCATTAACGCTCGAACAGCTATGGAAAGTGCCTCGTACGTACTCGTTCTCATCCGTTCCGGAACTTGTATTGATGACATATAGTTCCCGAGGACAAACCCAAAGCTGATGAAACCACCGCCGCACAGGGCGATTTCGGTGGGATTGTCGATGTACTCTTTGAGTACTTGGATCTCTGCGTCGACTGGGAGCGCGTCACTGTTTCTGAACCTGAATCTTCGAAATCGGTGAACATGGATTCGCGAAAGGCACTCAGGTCGGCGCTTGGACTGCTCGTCGCGGCGGCAGTTAGAAGCGGAACTAGCAAGGCGGTGAAGAAAGAGCTGGACAAGGAGCGGAGTGGAATCGCAATGTGGCGCATACCATGATGCGCCAGACTTACATTCAAATATGTTCGCGACATTCGCAAATGACGCTGTATAAAAATCTTGGCCCAATGTCGGTCAGACTCCAGATATACTAGACCACATCTCATCTACCATTCACGCCTCAGCGAGGGTAGCTCTATCTGGTTCACGGTAAACAGTCGAAGGCACTTCCACAATTTGTTCTGGCGGTGGGGTATCTATATTCCGCGCGGAAGACGGCTAAGCTCTAGATGAGCTGTTTGACTGGTATGACGCTGCGGGAGCGGATTGCAGCCCCTCCCGTCTCAGTGTGCTCGGCGCCCTTGACCCGGCCGAAGAGCAACAGTTTGAGGCATGTATGAATCATTGCAGAGCCTCTTCAGTGCCCTCCCCAAGCTTGCCCCAAGCCCTCTCTGAAGCCAGTGAGGCTGGCGCCCTTTGTAGGGAATGGAGGAAAGGCGAGAGTTTTGCAACGAAAATTGAGTCCACTCTGGGTGAAAGGTTTGCTGACATCAGTCAATGGTACCCAAATTTAGCAAATGCGAAACATCCGCAAACAACCCATCGCAGCCAGAAAAGGAAATAATAGAAATGTGTTCCGAAACTCCTTGTTGAATTGGGTCAATCGGACAAAGTAGACAATACACCAATGCTACATCCAGCCGAATTTGGCGCCAGGAGCCTTTGCGACATCCGTATTCCCGTCATAAAAAATGGCTGTCAAATGATCTGTTCATAAGTAAGGAATCCGTGACCGACAGCGGCGCACCGTGAGCCTTCAATGACTGAATTCGCCAAGGATTTCCAGCTGGTGCCTCAGTGAGCCGGATGGCTTTTATCTCGTATCGCCCCTATAAATTTCATGGAGCGAATTAATCATCGGCATCGTTGGAAACTCTGGGACCCACCCCGATGTCAAGCAGTGGCCCTCCACGAGCCGTTTTCTTCACATGAGATGCAAAAACATTGCAGGTAAAGTCGACCTCTGTTGGGCGTTTGATGACCTCGTGGTCAGGCGAGGGTTGAGGGAGATCCATCAGTAATCCACTAGGACGCAATTTTGTTGGGTAAAAACAAAAACATAAACTTAGACCCCTGCGCATCACTCACGAGGCAACATGCTGCGTTGCGTCTAGATAATTCACCATATCTTTCCACGCCTTGGCTTGATCTGCCCCAGTCGTACCTACGCGAATAAATCAACCGCGTTAGGAACTCAAGCGTCCCAAGTGTGGGTCTGAGATGTGACTTACGAACGGGTTCTCCGCCAAACAGATCGGCTTGGAGGATAGGTGAGTGACTGAATACTGAATATACGCGAGCGACAGCTTACTGTAGTCGATAACAATATTTTCCGCGAAGACTGAGCTGATTTTATCCCATTCTTTGCGGTCAGCGTACCAAAGCTAGAGAGAAACGTCTTTCAAAATTCCGGCGAACTTAGATCAAGAATAGCGACTCGCGAGTCTGGTGCTGCATGAAGGTCGTTCACAACATCAGATATTATAACTCCGATTTCCACGTACAGAATTGTACCCACACTGTTTCCTCAATTTGCACTCGGTCAAGAAGGTAGCCAGCGATGGTGTAGCTTGCCATTCGAAGGGTTGAAGTCTATAAATCTAGCAGGATCCGAAAAACCTTTTATATGCCACTGGTACGCACATCTCCATGGAATATGATCCGCCACCTTCCACCACTTCGTACATGGACTTATCAACTTACGAAACGGGGAGTCTCGCTGTATAACCACCGTGCGTTCCTTCCATCCCTTTCATCCTCTACGAAGTCTGACTCCTGAAAATCCGTGGGGCAGCCGGTCTGCGCAGGGGTTTCAAGGCTAGTTTCAGGGCTAGTTGCAGGTTCGCGCACAGCATGAATCCGTAGACATCAAACAGCATAAGATATCCCAAATGATTCAGAGCGCAAGAGATTGTCGCACGAGTCCAATATGTCGAGATATCCTCAGACGCATGTTTTGCCGATTCATATGTTCAATTCTACCAAGCCATCCGCTTCGCCAAAAAAAATGGTATTGCGTGAGCGGCCGCCACTTCACTTGAATCCCTCGTCTGGTTCTGTCAACAAAAAACTGGAAGACATCAAGCAACAATGACGAGGAGGAAGGTAAAACATACGAAATAATACCACTGGCAGATGAGGCTCGGATGGTTGTTTCTTTTGTGAGAAAATGACATAAAGGATTCGGACGCGTAGCAGAGGCACGTCAGCACGAGAAGCACAATTGAGAGGGCGTCTTCGCCCCAGACGACACAAGGAATGCTGGCTCTTGAAGCGCAAGAGTGAGTGATCTGCTAAGACTGCGTTACCTCGCCGCTTGGACCGCTGAGCTCCGCTGAGGCTTGTATAAGGAACGGCCATAACCGAGCCGCTTGCAACAGCTTCGATCCAGCGTAGCAAGATTCTACTGTTCAACGTTCAACGTTCACTGAGGCCAACGCCTGACGAGCGCATTATAATTTATCACGCATCGCGAAAAAAGAAAGGAGCGTGACCGTGACGCGATCAACCACCTCTTTCTTCTTTCCCCGTCGTGGTCGACCTTACACTAGCTCGTCTGAGCCTATTTCTCGCCAGGGGAACGCCATGGAGGTCTCCCTCAACTCGCGTTCGGCGCGCGGGGCGCATAACGACTTCGGGGTACGACGAGGACGCAATAAACAATGGGTTGCTCCTGGCTCAGAGCAGCTACCCCGGTCGGGTGCCACAACACCGGCACACGTTGAAACGGAGAGAAGAGACGGGTCTCGTGGCCGTGGTCGCGGTAGGGGTCTTTCAAACCCGCCGAGAACGAATGGAGCGTTTCAACACGCGACGTCGAGCAACAATAGTCCTTCGGGAACACCCACAATATCAATAACTTCGTTAGAGGACCCGGTTCTGGATACTCAGGAGGAGCGAGAGAAGTTTTGGCACGAGGTGTGTGGCTTCAACCCGATTTTGCACTTGATTTGCATCAGAGAGTTTGCGGTGAGCCACCAGTTGCACAGTCCTTCCTGTGCAATGGCTTGGTGTGCTCTTCTTCCAGGGTAAGTAGACGCGTTTCTTTTCTCTCCCTCTCATAATGAGCTTCATAAGTCGCAGTTGTAGGGCGGATAAACATTGGAACCGCAAACTCTCTATCAGAACAGACTGCTGGTTCACGCATTGATACTACGTTCTCCTGCAGTTGGTGAAGCAACGCGAAATAGAACGCAAAACCGCCATTGCGGAGGGCAAAATGGACGATCCCAACGTCCCGAAGCGACTCGAGGACGCGATTTCCATCGTCGGTACCTGCACAGATATGTGCCCTCGGTTTGAGCGATATCGCAGAGAGAGGGAAAATAATTTGTATGACTGGGAGAAGGTGCGTGTGGGCAATCCAGTTGTGTTCAGTTCTGACCTCATGTAGATTCCTGGCACGAACCGTGTCGACCACAGCCGTGCTGTGAAAATGTACGAGCGTGCTGCAGGAGACAAGACGATTCCCTCCGACTTGAGGCCACCACTTATTCTCAAGGTAGACAGACGAATCCTTGAACAATTCGTATCTGAATCCCCGGGCAGCGAACGCTGGACTACTTATTTCACGACCTGATCCCTCGCGGCGGGTTTTCAGCCACCTACACCTTCGTCCGAGACCGCTCTCGGGCCGTGCGCAATGACTTCACTATGCAACATGACACCGGCGCACTCGCGATGGAGTGCCACGAGCGGTGTGCGCGGTTCCATATCCTCGCATTATTTTTGGAACGCGACCAAGAGGGTTTCTCTATTGCGCTCGAAGAGCAGCAGCTCATGAACAGTACGTCGCTCGTCTGTTTTGCTTTTGCGCACTGTATTGACTTTCTTAGCCCTGCAATCGCTCAAAGAGTTTTACAACGACCAGCGAGGGGTGTATCAGTCGCCGGCAGAGTTGGAGATGCGCATATATCACCGGCTCATTCACATCCGCGATCAGGTCGAGCGGCCGGAGCCCGTCCCCCTTCCTCAGGACATCGCGGACCACCCAATGTACAAACTCACTACCGCGTTCCGCGCCCATGTTCAGGAAAAGAGCAAGCCCATCACCAAGGCGTCAAAATTGCGTGTCGGCCCGGAGGGCATGGGCATTTTTGGGCAGCTCGCGGGGGAGATGATGGGTGGCGGGGAAGGGGGGAAGGGTATGGTTTTCCTCGTGGCTTGTCTACTTGAAAGATTATTCGGGAAAGGCACGGTGGAGGATATCGAGGATATTCGAGGTGGAGAAAGTTTGGGGGATATCATCGATGGTACCACTGGAACCGGTGGCGCGGTAGACGACACCCAAGCTTTCGTGGAGGAGGTTGTGGAAGATGAAGGGGACGAGCTGGACGATGGGATGACAGACGATGCAACTGATCAAGACGAGGGCGACGTAGGTGATGTCGATCAGGCTATGCAATCTCCTGCCGCGATCAAGCCTAGCGCTTCAGGCTGGTTGGCACAGAATTTCGGTCCAACACCGGGTACGTCTGTGTTCGGGCCTCCTTCAAGCACGGCCCCGCAACCCGCTTCTGCTTTCGCCAATCTTGGGGCGGCCGCGTCGCCGGGCAAAAGTGTCTTCGCTTCCGCGTTTGCACCTGCGCCGAAATCCGTCTTCGCATCCTCCACTTCAAACCCCTTTGCATCTACACCGTTTCCCAATTCTTCGACGACAAATCTAAATGGATCAGTCAAACCACCTGCGGGCAGTTTTCAACCGCAGGCATCCACCTCCTCGCCTGCTGCCGCTAATGGATTTGCTGTCCCTGCTCGAGTTCAGAACAACCCTTTTGCTCAGAACCCAGCGCAGTCGCCCTTCGCCCCCCCTTCCTCCTCCTCTCCGACACCCGTCACTAATACAACCCCAACGGCCAACATCTTCGCACCCTCCCCAACACCATCGGACGGGGATCTTACTGACAAAGGCAAGGGCAAGGCGCCTGAATTTCCGGCCTGGACAGCAACACCTTCAACTTCAACACTGAATGCTAAAGCCCCGGAATTCACGCCTCCTCCTTCGCTTTTGCAACCCGCCGCTACGAAACCTATCTTCGGTGTGACGCCAATACCTCTGTTCCCAGGGTCGACTTCGTCAGCGTCGTCCTCTTCACTGCCCGCATTTGCCACGCCGCCACCACCCAAACCTGCCCCTCCCTTGTTGACAAAGCTCGACACCACCCCCCCAGTAGCTGCTGCTGGACCTTCCAGTCCCATGACGCCCCGTATCCCACCACCGTTAGGTAGGGTGCAACCCATATCTCTACCCTCGACTCCTACCATTAGCAACTCCGTACCCGCGGCATTGGCCACTCCCGGCTCTGGATCGTTCATCAATGCACCACAGCCAACCAGAGCCGCCAACCCAATGCTCAGCCAGCTCAAGACCTCGGGTCTTAGCATGAGCCCAAGCGGCAGTGGCATGCTGAGTCCATTGGTACTCAGCAGTCCATCAATGGGACCATTGCGGACTCCGTCTTTCTCTCCTGTGAAGCCCACCGCATCGACATCGACGGCGGCAGGGATAGCCGTGCCGTTGCAGCCACCCTCGCCGCTTCGCATCAACGGAGATTTCAAGGGCAAGGGGAAGGCGACCGCTACGGTGCAGACGGAGGAGGAGTTGGAAGCGAAGGCGCTTGCGTTTGAGCAGACGGGGACAGTGATGCGGAGGTGTTTGGCGTTGTGGCAGAAGCGGACGACGGATAGAGCGGAGTGGGCCGAGGCGTGTAAGCAGAGTGAGAAATATTCAGAGAAGGTGAGGAGGGCAAGGGGGACGGAGAAGCGTACGAGTCCGAATGGGGTGCGGATGGAGAATCGGAGTAAACGAATGAAGTTGCTGGAGAATGGGCGGGCAGGGGATGATTTTGATATGGGAGATGTGTCGGTGACGTCGGTGTCTTCGTCGATGAAGCGGTCGACGTTGCGGAAGAGGAAGTATGAGAGTCCTCGGACGGATGAAGCTTTGGCGAAGAGGTTCCAAGAGGTATTCAGCATTATTCTCAACCGCTTAATCCCTGTTCATTCTTTGCTTAGAATAAAGAGGAGCACGCACGACGCTGGGCCCGAGGGTCTTTCCTCCAGGTTACACGGTCCCACTTCAAAACCAAGTTCAAGTCGACAAAATCACCATCTTCGACCTTCTGGCGAATATGGCTATCTCTCAATCCAGAAACCGACGCCACCGCAATATGGCTGGAATGCAAATTCGACGTCCCGGGCTCTGGAGGTCAATGGGAAACAGAAAACGTGTTTTCTATACCCATCGTTGCCAGGCCTCCGCCTCTAGCTCCCGACAAACCTGTTGAGGAGGGATACCCGGGCGTCATTGTGTTTGAATGCACGCCTTTGGAGGGTATCGATGATGATTTGGAGCGGTGTGTGTGCATCTGGGGATGTGTTGTCGTCGTCTTATTTTCCCTCGCAGCAAATACCGGATATTAGACGACTGTACAAGACTGCGCGATATCATCAATGCGCTTCCTGAAAACCGACATTTCGTGCCTTCGTTGCTGTTGGTTGTTTGGGCGGCAGATGAAGCCGAGTCTACTTCAGACACTGCACTTTTAAAGGGCGATCTTTTGGATATGGTATGTTTTTGTGCTAAACTTTTCTTTTCCTTTGCCGACGGATTGCGTTTCCAGGTCAACAAATTGCTCGCGGATTTTGTCATCTCGAGTTTCTGTGCATTTCGTGTCACTGCTGCAACTACGGAGTTGGATCGCAAGTTCGAGGATGCTCTCAATCTCTTGCAGCTCGATGTTAGCGGCACACTTGTGCAATCGCTTACCTTGAGAGGTACGCAAACAGCGTGATGAACTGTGACACATTCTAATGTCTGTCTGGACAGATGTATTCAAACTCTTTGACCCTGCATTCCATTCGTTTATCACAGAGTGGATGAATAGCTGTAGCGTCAGTGGACAGTGTAGGTTTGCCTCCTCTTCTTGTGAGCCTCGATTCTGACCCTCGATCGCAGTTGACTGGACGCTCTATTGTCGATTACTCGACGCTGCGGTCAATCTGTTAAATACGACTGCCTCGCTAGCGACAAATTTGTTGGGGATAGAGGCGGCCGATCTGTCTTTACCTGCATTTCGACCGGACTGGAACTGGGTTCGTGATAGCGAGTAGGTTTATCCCGTTTCTGTTCTCGTAAGATTGTTCAAACCACCTTGCTAGATCCACCTTCGAGGCCGTAGGGTCTTGGCTCGATAACCCACAGCTGAACACTCTTGCTGTGGGAGTCGTCGCGACAGATTTGCAATCACATCGCGAGATTGGTCGAGAGTTCCCTACCACTGCGTTCGTCGACCATCTGCGCAGCCTTTCCCTCTACCAATGTGAAAATGGATTGGAGCGAGATCAAACTTTCTTTGTCTCCACAAAAGCCATCCGTGCAGCGCTGGAGAAGCACGCCGAAGAAGCCCAACTTCGCAACACTGCCCTGACAGAGGCTCATAGAATGAGCATGCGCAGATCCCCAAGGCGCCGCACTCGAAGTCTGTCTGAAGAGACAGAGGTCACAACGTGAGTTACGGCGTCATTTGAATGCTCGCATGCAGCTGAGGACATGCAACCCGCAGCTCTTCATACTTCAATAAACGCCGGCGAATCTCGTCCAATTTCGGAACTTCCACGCAGCCCAGTCCCTCGTCGAGCCCTCCACAAGCGAATGGACGGACGACGCCGTCTCCGAGTAATAGCACAGTATCTTTGGCACAGACTGATTCGTCATCGGCGCCGCGAGTGACTGTTGCGATGTTGCGGGCATTGACAAAGGATGTAAAGAGCAAATACGGAATGGCCAAACGATGATGCTCTGTCCTAGTGTATATCTTATCCTGTATTGTAGTTAGCTGGCTCGTTAGGAACTGCTTTGCTGTGTTGTCTGCCTTTCCTTTCGCTGCTGGGATTTTTCTGGCCTGCCTCCAGAGTTTCCTGTCACACATCAGAACTGTCACAGACGTCACAACTTTTTTCGACCAAATTTCGAGTTGAGCAGACGACGCCATGTCCCGCTCCCTCTCCGCTCGCTGTCTCCACCGCACCGTGTTCCCCACACCCCCCTCGTTACCTCCTACGCCTTCGCGTTCTCTGCCCGGTATATAAGCTGTTAGAACAAAAAATCCGCGACCACTAAATTTGTTTCAGGCCCACGACAGTACTCTTACGCTGCGCTCAAAAAACGGCCCCAAGCCGCGTATCCCAGGCGTTCTGAGAACCTCCCTCCTACATCCCGCGCAGTCCCTCACGAACCGGGCATACGGTTGGAGCAGGACCAAAGTTGGGGGCATTCACATCCGCCGTTAGAACCGTCGGAGCAGGGATCGTTCCATAGTGAGGCGGAGACCAGTAGGCGGCCACACGAGACGGAACGGGAACCGAGGGAGCGAAGAACACGCGCGGGCGTCGCGTCACGCGGTTCTGACCAGCAGGGTGGGAGGGGAGAGAGCAGCAGTCGAGTTGCGCACCAGCGTCATACCAGTCGACCAGCGGTTGGACAGTTCCAACGAGCCGCTCCAGCTCGGTCGTCACCACCTCCACCTCGAAAGCCTGACCAGATTTTCGCGGAGCATTTAAACGGGCTCTTCCCACCTTTAAATTTCCCACTAGAGCTGTCTGCGAGAGTGCTAACGCACGCAAGTCATCCTGCTGCATTTTACGGCCACAACGCTCAATTTTCATTCATCGGTGCGTCTACGCCGTGATGAGCTTTCCGAATTCATACTCAGATTTTCGTCCCAGGTCGGCGCGTGCTTGAAACATATCTCCTCCTCCTGCTTTCGTCATCTCCGCACCTAAAACCAGGCCATGACCTACAGGAGATCGTGGCGCGGGTACTGAATACTTATTTCTTGGGTGAGCACATTGGGTCAAAATGGGGTCTGGGGCGAGTCATGCGATGGACGCCGACCGTTGCTGCTTCAATGCTGGAAGAAGCACGCATAGACAAGCAAAAGGTTCTGAAGGATGTTGGGCTGTACAAAGTGCAAGGGGACGCAGCGACCGCCGTCGTGGGCGCGATTTTCCAGCAATTTGTATGTCCCGACTTATTTCACGTCTTTCTCAATGCTCATATGCGACATTAGGGAGCGTCAGTCGCCCATCGTGTTTTCCATACACGGGTACTCCCTCGCCTTTTACAGCCGCACGGCGGCCTCCCGACATGTTTCCATCCGGACGCGCACGACGCGTGTACACGCCTTGGCGGTGCCAACGGACCCCTCGTTTTGGGCTCTAGTGTGCCGCAGGCAGCACATATTCGAGCATCGCACGATTCACCAGAGCAGAAACAGCAATCTCTTACACCTCACTTAAACACTAATACATAGTAACGACATCTTTGTGCGGAATAAAAGTCTGACGAGACATCTAAGAGCTCAAAGCCTAGAATAGTATCTTTATATTATCTTTGCACTCCGGGACCCCCCTGCTACGACTCGCAAGCAACCTGCATTTGAAGAAATTCGCAGTCACAGCAGTGTCACATTGTTCAACTTTCTCACTCCTTCTACATATGTCTCCTCCTGGTTTGCCGAGCGATCTGCGTGAGGTTGCCGCCTGGGGCTCAAATTTGGACGATTGGTTCCCTCCTGCAGAAATTCGATACTATACCAACGCGTTTATTGTCAAAGATAACCGAATTTTGCTTGGGTATAAGAAGCGAGGCTTGGGCGTACACAAGTTCCGTTATTCGCTCGCGTCCACTGAAGAAATTTATGGTGTCTGCCAGGTACAATGGGTTCGGTAAGGATTCTCTATTTTCCAGCGCTTTTGTTGTCTAACGCCTTGTAGGTGGCAAAGTCGAACCTTCCGAAAGCCCTTTAGACGCGGCTCAACGTGAACTGCAGGTGCTTTGACCACTGAGACGCGTTTTCTTCGCTGATTCTCGATCTGACGGATGCGACTATTCAGGAAGAAGCTGGAATCACAGCACCCTTGGCTCATGCGGGAACATTGCTGTTTGTCGTTCCCGGAGAAAAATGGGCGCATATAGACATCTTTCGCGCCGAAGACTACACTGGAGCGATCACTGAGTGCTTTTCATGCCTCTCATGTGGAACAGCTCAATTAGATGCTAACTGCGGCGCGAAGGTCAGATGAGATGCGGCCCGAATGGTTTGATAAAGACAACGTCCCGTTCGATAATATGTGGGAGTCTGACCGACATTGGCTACCTCTACTTCTTACCAATCAGCGCTTTTCTGCCCGCGCGGACTTTGTCAAGGAGGGTGAAAAGTACGTTCCCAGAAGGTGGTGGGTCGGAATCTCTGAACAATTGGCCATAATCTAAGTCAAAAGGTAACAAAATGACCTGTCTCTACTCCACATCGTTCTACTCAGCCAACGCTTTCTCTAGTAGCTCTGAGGCTATAGTCGCGGACCCCCACGAACTCTGGTAGCCGTATCCCCCATGCCTGCAGGAACAATATGAGCAGGAGAGTATGCCTTCAAAGACATGGCTCACCCGTAGTTGAAAACAATTGGGACCTTCTTCTGATCTTGGGAAGTGACCCACTCAACTTCAAGTCTGATCCCGCCCTTTCTTCCTGGTCGCAGTCCGCATCCTTCTTCAATGATTATCGGCTGAAGATCCTCCAGCACCGGCTCGCGCTGAGCCCGAACCTCAGGGGGAGCGAGCTCTGGGCAAAGCGCGAAACCGCGTCTTAAAATGTCCTCGGTCGTTTCGTGGCGCGGAACCGGGTACCTGGACCGTGCGTCAACCAAGATTACTACGACGTCGACAATGACGACAAAGCACTGACCAATCGTTCTCTACTTTAATGCCGCCAACCACGATCTGCGGTGCTTCAATAACTGTCAAGGGAAAGTATATACACTTGCCGCACATCACCGCTCCTACGTGGGATGATATATGTCCAGAGACCAAGCTTGCTACTGATAGTTCTACCGAACTTGATCCATGGCGCACGAAGTACCACGGTTTGACCGCGAATGGGGTATATGTCTTTGTCCTCCACACCTCCCAGAGTTCGGGCGCCAAGTCCTACACAAACGACCACCGCGGCGGGCGAAGCAAGGGTCTTGCGTCCACTGAATATTCCGGACCCTCCCTCGATGACTTGCGCAATGTGCTGAACACTGCCCCGGACGATCGAACCTCCTGCTGCAAGAAAGCGCGACAAGAGATAATTGAGGTAGACCGGGCTGTCGATGGTAAGAGTTTTGAACGAGATCCCCTCCACGCATTGCGGCGGCAAAGCGCTGGTCGGCAGCGCTTGATACTAGCTGCAGTCAGGCTCACGAGTCGACGAAATTTGGAGGTCGGAAACGCACCTCTGGCATCACTTTCAGAACCTCGGGATTTGCCCTGCCCTCTGCGTAATATTCCTCCTGATGGATACGCAGAAAGCAGCCCTCTGCCGGTCCTCCCGGGGCCGATAGCTCCCACATTGTCTTGAATGTCTCTTGGTCCATTTCTAGAAACTTCGTTATGAGCAAATCTTTGACCAGATTGGCCACATACTCTGTTGACGGACATCCGATCCAGCAAGGCTGACATGATGCGCTCCCTGATCAGAGAATTGATTGGATTTTTGGACAGCAAGAATAGCCAACGCCGACTGGTATCACTCACCGCCCAGTGGCTCGTGTACTTGATGCTCTTTGGATCGCTGGGTAGAGTTTCTGCAACTATTTCCACATGATATCCTCCTCTTTCTTGGATTCTTACGGCGGTGGTTAGACCAACCACGCCTGTCGGAGTTGATTGCAAGAACCCAAAGAAGGAAAGTGTAGCCCGCACCAGCACCGATTACCACGACTTGCTTCAGGTCTTGCATTGGGGGCGGAGGAGGTGGTTGGAGACTCTGAGATTGTCAGAGATAGTGGTGAGAAGACTAGCGATTTGCCGGCGGGGAACCGGTGCAAGTAGTGAAACGAGAGGGGCGGGGCACTTTCCTAAAACGAACAGATATAAGGAAGACTGCGCTTAAAACCCTTCCCGCGAAGGTTGATATCGCGTTAGGTAAGAGATTAGGTACAACGTTGATGGTGTGTTGACCGTTGTGGATTTCTAGCGAGGCACACGGATTTGCAGCAAGGTTCGGGATTTTCAAGCGAGGCTCATATATTTGCCCTCTAAGATTCCCACGCTTGCAAGAGCACGAAACAGTCTGAAACAGTTCAACTTGACCGCAATACAAGTTATTGATGCAAATAATTCTATACGGTTTGTGAGACGTAAAATGGGGCGATGCGGGGCAGCGGGCGGGGACCTGAGGCTAGATAAAGTCTCGATCGTACTACAGTGGGCCTGGCGCTTCAACTCGATTCTGATCCTTGGCTTATCATTGGCAGTAGAAGGCCGTCCAAAAGAGCGCTGGCCCCCTGCCCACATATGTGACCAAGAATAACGACGCTTCCTGCCCCAACCTAATTGTCATTTATCAGCTCAGGCAACGCGCCACCTGACGCCACAATAACTTACAACGTTAGAAAAGTGCACTGACCTTACGGGATCCCGTCTCGACCGCCAGGCCAATTCACAGTTCTAACATCGCATAGAATCAGTGCCGACGGCTCGCAGACGTAACTATTCAATAGTCGTTCTATCCTTCAAGTACTTAGTGTGATTGAATTGAAGGGTATTGAAGTGAACGAACAAAATCGAACACTGTATGAAGGTGTGTGATTTGGGGTCAGTCTAAGCATCGTAAATATTTGAATGGGAAGTAGGACCTCGTTTTCTTGTCAGGATAATATTTGCCAGCTAGGCCCCCTTTCGGAACGTGCCGACCGGTGAACAGTTTGACCTTTCTGTGCTTGGTGCTGTACGAGAAGCGGCGCACGGAATCGAGTCTGAGGGCGCAACGTTTTCCTCGCAAAGGAGGGTTTTTAGTTGCAAAAAATCACAACGCCTCCCATTGCGAGATAATGAGAGAAGAAGAAGGCTTGGTGGGACGTGCAAGTGCGCAAGGATGCTCGCTGAGCGACGTCGGGCCAGAGAAGCGCCAGTTCAGCCAATGTTCAACTTGGATTCAACCGTGCGAATGTCATTGTGGCTGACATCAATGATCCACAACTCGTCTTTCTCTCTTTTACCACCACCATCTCTCATTTCCTGCCACTGGCTTTGGATGGGAGCTGTAACTCCCTCTCATCACCCCCTTCGTTACTCTTGCGGCGTGTCGGCATTACCCTCCTCGCTTAATAATCCAGGCCGTTTTCATCTGGTTCGCCTCTTTTCATCCTCCAATTCTTCCCCGTCGCGGTCTCTATTTCGCCAGTCTCGTGATAATCGATTGTGCTTTTGCTTCGGGGCTTCTAGCTAGGTGGACAGTGCTTACCCTCTCCTAAGCCCCGCAACATCTTCACCCAGATTTTGATCCATTCTGTCCTGTGACCTCCTTGCCTTGTACCCACCAGCAGTCCTTTGCATCGTCCTTTCACTTCACGTCAACCTCCGCACAGTCTCTCCCATCTTCTCTGTTGACTACCAACCTCGCGTTTTTCCCTTTTTCTTCAATTGCCACCTCGTCTCTTCTCACCCATTTATCCGAATGGAAGTTTCGCCTGTAAATTCCTGATGTGCTGGCTCTTTCAAATGCCGTTCAACTTCCGATCCTCGGATTCTCTCCACTTCTCCCTGCCGTCGCTTTTTCCGCACATGATCCCTTGACCAACCCGAGCGTTCCGTTCTCCTCAATAAAGGAAACACATCAAAAACGAGTATCCTTCACGGAAGTCAAACTAGTTTACGATCCCTACGAGTCCTTTCTCTCTTTCTCCTCTTCCCTTAACACCCGTCTTGCCTCCACCAACGCCTTCCCGAGCAAATTCAGTCCCCACTCAGCTTCGTCTTGCGACAAGGCGCTCTGCTCGGTGAATCCTATGCCCCAAATCCTATCAAACGGGCTCGCCTCGACGAACATGATGTCCCCAGTCGCGAATAACTTCTTCCTCAAGTTTGCGTTCTGCCGGAACTTGTGTACCGTGCCCTCGGTGACAATGCGTTCACGATTCTCCACCCAAACGTCCTCCTCGAATCCCTTCACTCTCCGCCCAAGCTTCTTCACTTTCGCCATGTCCTCTTTGGAGGTACCCTGTATGGAGAGCACTTCATCCGCTATTTCGTGGTCCGTGAACAACAGCGCTTTTTGCTAAAACAATGTCGGATCAGCCATTCTCTTGGTTGGGTGTGACACAAAGAATGCGGACGAGCATCATCCAGTGCTCGTTGGAAAGAAACAATATCTCTCGGTCGACACCCTTCATGTTGACAGTTGCGGTGAATGGTGCTCGATACCATTGCGACGCCCATCCACTGTAGTATGTACAGTCAAATTTAGACTGCCTTGTTCACTTCACTGGAACATCAGACTGACTTGATATGATTTGTGGACCAGAAAAAGGTGAAGTCGGCTGCAGAGCGCATATCAATCGCGGGCGTTGAGTGATTGAGATGAGGGGAGAGGGAGATTCCCAACAGCGTCTTTTATATGTATCTCAATTTTGGACAGGAGCATCCAGTGCGAGTCATTCGGTTTCGCAGCCTCCATTCACGATGAATCAAGCTGTCAAAGAAATGCCAGAGCACAGCATCCCGACACGGTAACGTGCGCGTACATACATAGTCGAAACCGGGATTGACTTAAGATCTGTCATGGTATACGCCACATTGCGATCCCACTCCGCTCCTTGTCGACCTCTTTCTTCACCTCCTTGCTGCCCCCACTCCGAATCGCCGCCGCAACGAGCAGTCCGAGCGCCGACTTGAGTGCGTTGCGCGGATCCATCTCAGCCGGGGTCGAAGAAGGCTCCGATCCCGATCCCGATCCTGAAACGACGACGCGCTGCCAGTCGACGCATAGATCCAGGTATTCAAAGAATACGTTGACGATTCCACCGAATTTGCCCTGCTCGACGGTGGTCTTCTCGGCTTCGGGGTCGTCCTCAGGAACTGCATGCACCTAGTCAATACGTACGCTCGACGACAACGAAAGAGGAGGATGAACATACGAGGAACTTTCCACAGCTCTTCAAGCGTCAGCGCGTCCCAAGCGACGAGCGGCGCGCCGACTTTGACGGGCACGACGATGGCTGGGCATCCGTTGAGCAGGATGTAGTTGATGACGCTTTCCCCTGGACGCGCGGAGGTGGTCCACAGTGTGCGGTGTGGTTTGAGTCCAACGCACAGTATGACCATCCGGCGAGGCTCAGGTGGTGGGGTCAGGGCCGTAAGGGTGTGTTCTGGCTCCGATGGCGACGAGGGACGCGAGTGGAGAAGATTCTTGATGGATGGGATGGAAAGTGCGTGGTGAGGCTTGGGATGGGCTACAGAGTCGGGGGTTGCGGGCGCGGGTTCAGCACAGAGGGTGATGACCATGGCAGATTCCTTTAGGAGAGTCTGGCCCACTCTATAATCCCCTGCGACAGAATCAATCACCGCACATGGCTGAAAGACCCATGCTGCTTACCCTCCAGGAACGGACCATGGCAGAAGACGATATCGGGCTTCATAGTGCGCGGAATCACCGGCCTGCGGGAACTGGCAAACAGATAAGGCGAAAACCAGCCCTTCTCAACGGCCAAATAGTCCTTCACAGTCGCAAAGAGTGAATTATCCCTATTCCCTGGTCAAAAAGAGAACCTAATGAAAATGAAATAACGACGCGCACTTGTGCACACTACTGCGATAAAACCCAAGCGCCGCATCCGTCATCGTTATCTTGAATTTGAGGGTAATGAGCAGCTCCTTAATCGCGGTCGTCTCTAGTCGTTTCGAGTGAATGGGAATGACTGCCTTGATGGGTTTGTCGATGAGGAGATCGTTTGCGGCAGCGGTGGTCAGCGAGAATCCGGCGTGGATTCCGAGTTCGACTAGGATGGTGTCGCCAAATGTAGAGATGACCTCTCCGACAATCGGTCCCAAGACTGGGGCTGCGACGACGGCCATCCCGCCCTACATACCAGGTTCATTTGAACTCAACGTGTTGTAAGATTCGATGCGGCCGACTCACTGTGGCGGCAATGACTGTGTGTACTGCCAGATCGCGAAAACGAATGCAGGGCAGCAGCAGTGGCGATGAGTCTCCCCACTATGAGGACTGCTTTAGCACGGGGAATACAGATCGTATGGGAAGCTGGAGGCCATTCGAGAACTGAACACTGGCACAGACCAGCAGATCGCTTGCCATCGAAGACTCCAACTTCCCATTGATATAGATTACTCACCGGCGAAAGACACACCACCGAAGTCCCAGCAGCGCGCAAAGACTCATAGCTCGACAACACAATTCGACCAGTCATCGACTAGTGAACACACTTCTTCATGAGTACATATATCGCGATACACTATCGCAAAATCAAAGTCACTTACCCCCACAAGTTTGCGCACAATCCAAGGCGCCGACTTCTCCTGTTCATCGTTTTCATTGGAAAGTGATGCTGGGTCGATGGGTCCAAGGGACGAGACGTCTTGCGACATCGTATACCGTATTCCAGGTCAACGTTTACTGTATGAGTAGTGCAGTTGTTTTAGTTGTAGTCAGTGGGGGTGAGGGTTGTGAAGCAAGATGCACTGGTCAAAGCTGAGTTGAGTTTTTGAAGGCCAGCGCTGATCACTGACATCAGACCCGCGCGCGTCGCCGTGACCACCTCATCCAGCGGGAAGATATATGCCAATGCTAGACCCCAGGTTGAGACCAAAGTAAAGCAGAGTAAATCGTAGTTGAAACGCGTCGACGAGCACAGTCTAACGTGAAAGGAAGGGAGATGTCAAAAGGAAATCTTGGATCACCGACAAGCGCTTCGCCAAGCACTACTCAGCGCTCAGCCTTCAGCCTTTCAACAGCAGTTTTTAAGCTTCAGACAGACATGCAATCATGAAGGCGCGTTGAGGCCTATATCGTGATTCTACCCGAACGTTACATTACAGTCTTTACACATCCACGACTCCCCGGAAGCGGAGCATCTCCCTGCCTCTGCCAGACCGACACAATAATACGATCTCCACGGAACGACACACGACATCCACGCAATAATAGGTAAGGACGTTGAAGATCCCGTTGGGGTGGCGAGGGCTCGTTGAGGCCGTCTGCAATGATAAGCCATCTAGTAGCTGTACACAAGGGTCAGGAATCCGCAAATAACCATCACAATAGCAAGACTCATACCGGTAGTGGTTGGCTTTGTACGGGCCGTTGACGGGGAGGTCCAAGTACGTGGCCTGCTCGTTGGAGAGGACGGTAAGCTTGACGTTCAATTGCGCAAGGTGGGCGCGGGCGACCTCCTCGTCGAGCTCCTTGGGAAGCATGTGGACGCCGAGGGGGAACTTCTCGGGGGTTGTCCAGAGGGCGATCTGGGCAAGGACCTGGTTGGCGAAGGAGCAAGACATGACGAAGGAGGGGTGGCCAGTGGCGCAGCCCAAGTTGACGAGACGGCCCTCGGCGAGGAGGATAATGTGGCGGCCAGAGGCCATGGTGAAGCGGTCGACCTGGGGCTTGACGTTCGAAACGGATTTAGCGTTGGACTTGAGCCATGCAACGTCGATTTCGACATCGAAGTGACCGATGCTGTTGGGCGCGTGAGATAAAGACGCGATGAAGGAAAATGATGGCTTACTTGCAAACAATGGCGTCCTCAGTCATGGCGAGGAAGTGTTTTGAGGTGATGATGTCGCGGTTACCGGTGGTGGTGACGAAGACATTGGCACGGGGCGCGGCATCCTCCATGGTGCAGACTTCGTAGCCGGCCATCGCAGCCTGGAGGGCGTTGATAGGGTCGATTTCGGTGACGAGGACACGGGCACCATAGGAGCGGAGCGACTCGGCGCACTAACCAAATGAATGAGAGATCGCCCTCAGCGAAAGACATGCACAGAGACTCACTCCTTTTCCGACATCTCCGAAGCCAGCAACGACGGCGACCTTGCCAGCAAGCATGACATCCGTGGCACGCTTGATACCGTCAACGAGCGACTCGCGGCAGCCGTAGTAGTTGTCGAACTTGGACTTGGTGACCGAGTCGTTGACGTTGATGGCGGGGATCTTGAGCTTGCCATCACGGAAAGCCTTGTACAAGTGGTGGACACCGGTGGTGGTCTCCTCAGAGACACCGTTGATGCCAGAGAGGTACTGGGGGAATTTTTCGTGGACGATGTTGGTAAGGTCACCTCCGTCGTCAAGGATCATGTTCAAGGCCTTGCCATCCTTGAAGCCGGCGATGGTCTGCTCAATGCACCAGTTGTACTCCTCCTCGGTCTCGCCCTTCCAAGCGAAGACGGGGACGCCGGTGGCGGCGATGCTAGATGATTCGAGATCAGGATCCAGCAGTACAGATCGCAGTCTTCGACTTACGCAGCGGCGGCGTGGTCCTGGGTGGAGAAGATGTTCTGCAGCGAAGGTCAGCGGCTAAATCGATTAACCAGATGAAAAATCGTACGCAGGACGACCAAGTGACTTCGGCACCAAGGTGGGTCAAGGTCTCAATGAGGACCGCAGTCTGGATGGTCCTAGGTCCCATGTCAGTGCCATACGACTGAGAAACAATTGAATCGCACATGTGGAGGCATCCAGCGATGCGGGAGCCTTTCAGGGGCTGAGAGGGTCCGTACTACACCACTCAACTTGTCAATTGCGCACAGAACTAACGAGTGGTTGAACAAACCTTCTTCCGGAGGTACATGAGACCAGGCATCTCATTCTGTATCCCATCGCCTCGTTCAACGTCGATCACAGCGAGATAAAACTTGACAACAGACCTCGGCGATTTCGATCTCCTTGCGACCGAACGCAGCGAGAGAAACATCTTCGACGCTGTGAGCGACGACGCCGACGAGAGCAGCGAGCAAACGTACCAGCGACCTTGAAGACCATTTTTTAGAAGGGAACGTGAAGGGAGAGAAGAAAAAAGATTTTGGATTGATCGATTGGCTGATCCCACTTTATGCTCCGGCAACGTGCCGGCACGCGAACTTGATCCCTCCATCCACTCACAAACCCGACTGTCAGAAATATTCAATATCTCGTAGGAAACACCAAGCTCACCGACGTGAATTGCAGACGTTGAATGCTTGTGAATTGGTCTCTGACGCGAAGAGCGGTTGTATCGAAAATTCCTATCCACAATTCTCTTGCTCGCAACCTGTCTCGGAATATGGATACATCTGCGTACACACCTTCAAGAAACTCCGAGAACTCTGGTCAGAATCGCAAGAAACCGGCAACGTCGAAGTCGGAGAACAAGCGGAGTGGATCATCAAACCCTTCAGCAAAGCTCAGAGGGAATCCGTTGAAAGACTCTGCCGACGTCCAACTCTCAAAAACTCTGTCCTGGCTGCTGAGGCATGGAGCTCAGAGCGAGCGTCTTCCGATGCGTCCAGACGGCTACGTCCGAGTCACGGATCTGGTGCATATCTTGGTCTTCCTATCGCTGAAACACACCGAACAAATTTAACTGCTAGCTTGCCAATCCAAAACTGAATTCTCTGACTCTTGAAGCCCTGCAGGATATCGTCAAAGCTGACTCGAAGCAACGGTTTGATCTCGTCTACGAGGAGGACGCGGAAGCCTGGTGTATCAAGGCAAACCAGGGACACTCGATGAAGGTATGCTGAATCCCTCCAACGTTGAGGTCTCCACTCACCTGGATACAGTCGGTCAAACTCGACTTGAAGCCCATCCTTTCGGTCTCGGACATCCCCACGGGAATGGCAGTACATGGCACCACCAGGGCTGCATGGGAATCCATATCTGTCCAAGGGCTTTCGAAAATGACGCGAAACCACATCCACTTGGCACAGGGTGTTGTGGGGGAAGGTGTCATTAGCGGTAAGCCTTACTCTTTCTGAGCTTTCCCGAGGTTTCAAAGCAAATGCTTCCTAGGCATGCGGGGGTCGTCGCAGATTCTTATTTTTGTGGATGTTCAGCGTGCCATCGACGCTGGCATCCAATTTTCCTTGTCGAACAATGGGGTCATATTGACAGAGGGCGACGAACAGGGTATCTTGGGGACGCAATATTTCTCGCGGGTAGAAACCTCCAAGCGAGTGGTCATTTCGGAATGAGAGGTGGCAGTTCGTGTTGCTCTTCCCAACCCCCCACTGACATTGAGGGCAGACGGAGGGTTCATAGACGTTTCCGGAAACGCACCAGACATTGGTAAGAGGACATAGCTTGAATCGCTACTCTCAAGTGAGCAATTACTTAGCAGGGTCATATTACAGGCGCCTGTGCTGTGCAAAATAAGCTTGAAACGCATCTTCAATAACATCAAGTACGCTATGTTTGTTCCGTACACGGTGGATCGCTCATCACTCTCTCGTTGTCGCTTTCCCGGCCTCTCGACGACCGGTCGACTCGTCCGCGATTGGCGTCGATAGATACAACGAGCGCTCATTCCACATCTCCGTCCCTGTGTGATAATGTTCGTTCCACCTGGGTTACTCGCTGGCTATGGAAACAAAATGAAACTATGCACACAGGCGTGGGTCCAGACAATTTTACATCACCCGCTCGCGAAGCAACGGCCTTTACGGCGTGAATCAGCTATTCAAAGAGTGGTTTCGATTATAGACCCTGGAATACGAAGCGTGAGTCAGAACATATGTATGCCTTTGATTCAAGTTCAACCTCTCCATGCCTACTTGTCTACATGCGAGTGGTGCATGCGTGTGTTGACTGCTCGACAAAATTGAGTTTTGTGTCGGGCATTCATGTTGCACAGAACACGGTTGAAGGAATACTTACCTCCAGAATAACCCAAGAGCGTGTAACCACCTGTAACCCCTACATATTTCAAAATCCGTACCATGGAACCCGAATCCAAGGGGATTGTCTTTGATTGATTTTATTACGGGTGTGTGCTGCTGCGCGCGCGGATGAGTTCTTGATGAGTTCAGCGCTTTTCTTGGTTGTTTACCCCACTTTGCCCCATCAAACGCGTTACGTCACGCGTCACGTTCCTTCTTTCTTTCCACCCCACTTGTCCTAAGTGCTAAACCCTCGAGGCGTCGCCCGCAACGCGATGGGAACTAAGCAAAACGACGAAGCGGCGGTGGCGGACGCGGGCTGCAAAATCGCGGAAATCATGCAATATAGTTGCGTTCCTAAACACGGTTCTGATGGCCGTCCTACCATCCACTGCGTTCCCATTCCGCGTTTGTTTCGCATGTAAGCTTTCCATCCCTCCAACTCCCGCATCAACCCCTCCCTTCTCTGTCTGTGTCTGTCTGTTGCCCACTCGTAAGTAGATGTCCTGATCGGCCAGCGGTGGAAGTTACCCGTGTCCTGAACATCGACGACACAACAGGCTACGTCGAGATGCCTCGAGAGTTGGGGTACGTCTCTTTGTATCACATCTGTATGTAGTGAAGTATACCTTTCGCTTGACCCTTTATCGTAGAAAGAAGCTCCCGGCTGGCAAACCGTGGCGCGAAGTAACCAGATACGAGACCGATAGCCATGATTCATGAACTGATTCTTCGAACTGGCGCTTGTCTGCGGGCAATGTACGCGACAACATCTTCAAATATATCATGTTCCTGTCGTTGGAGGTACTGCCAAAGTGCTTCCTCCCCCAATCACCTTATTCTAACCTTAAAAGCTTGCTAGACATATGTACTGGCAGAGAACAAGTCATTTTCCAGGATACCATCTCGGGAACAACACCTGCATGCATGTATACCAATGATTCCACTCAATCAATATGTTCAGAATTCAGGTCTCAGTCAGTCATATGTCGCTATACGCCAATCGACTGCTCAGTCCTTCTAAATGCTCTGAGCGTTCTTCTGTGTCTCTTGTGGCTCCCAAGTAGCTCCAGAACAAGTCAACCCGCAGCGCTGACCGCGACTCGGACGTCTATGTCACTGCTCGATGATCATGTTCTTTCCTCCCGTGAGTTCAATGAAGAGGTTGCCTTGTATCATGATAGCTATCTTTGATGGGAAGGTTCCGTTGTCCTTGCACGGTCAGGATCGCATCTCGTTCTTTGGAAGGACGAGGCGAGTTTTCCCGGGCGGAACTAGGCGGCGGAAGCCGGGAGAAATACTCCAGTGAGGCGTAAGTGCAAGTAAATCTTTTGTGCTAGTACTTACATTTGTTGTGCAAGCTGAGCGTCGCGTTCAGGTCCGACTAACCGGTTAACCGAGGCTGGACCTTGCCCATGACAAACGCATAACAGTGAACACTCTGTCTGTGAGTCTAAATACCCGGATCATCCGCCTAGATTAGATATTGAATCGACAGGAATCGACCTACACAACCGTAGCCAACCGTCATGATCAGCACTGATTCAGCAGTGCCTCTTGAAGATTGCCCGGCTATTTGGCGGACCTGATAGAGCCCGATATTCATACTTAGCTCGTTCATTAAGAGATACCCACACCTGCTGAAAGCCGTCCGGCAATTTCGAGGTGTATTCATAGTCCCTTCGATATTATCAACGTCGTACTTGTGGTGTGTTCAACAACGTCCTCTGTTCACAGGACAACATTATTCTCCCTCGTTCGAGTAGGACATCACTTCGAGACACTCACCGCTCTCGGCTACCCTCGGACAGTATCGGATTCGGTCTTTCGTGCCGCATTGCGCATTCGGGGTACTCGTCCATCCATCCAAACGTTCAGAAATGATGGTGAATCAAATCAGGCTGATCAAGATATCGCCGGCTTCATCCGCAAGCGGCGCGTCCATCCAATACTAGCTGAGGGCGTGTTTTCACGATTATCAGCTTCTATTTGTTGGGGGAGAGAGCGCGTCGAGATCCGAATGTTGGAGAGGACCGGCGTTGCCATGTCCGTGCAGGCCCGATGGTGTATCTGTCTATGCGTTCTGAACAGCGGAGGACAGCAGAGGACAGCGAAGGGTCCGGCTTTCTACTGCGAATTAATAGCCGTTGTCTAGCGTTGTTCCTGAAGATCGATTGCGAGTCGCCGGCGGGAGCACCGGGGAAAGACATAAACATGTGCATTTGTCGAGGTAGATCCCGGTATATCATCCTTTGTTTCCGCCTGTCTGGACGGTCGCTTGACGAGTCTTGTCCAGTTCAACTGTCATGATCTCCCAGTTAATTTTGGGTTCTTGAGGCTGGGCTTGTTAGGATCTGTGATCAACGAGTCTTTCGTCACTGACAAGTCTCCGTTGTCTAGGGACATGTCACCATCGCTGTACAGCCCGTTGTGGCAACATCTCGCCGTCGCGCCTAGCAACTCGATGCCTCATCCATCGCCCAGGTAGCTAACAGCGCAAACATTGTTTTAAAGCCAGTGCCGACTGGTTGTCGTTTTGATTCAAAGCCTCTTTCACCAGTGATCTGCACCGCCTAAGCGAAATGCACAACAATTCTTCAGATCATTCGCTCCAGTGGACGGACTATAACTCTCATGCCCAGCCTGGTATTAAAGTGGAATCATCCGCAGAGCCTTTCTCTCTGTTGTCTCCTCCAACTTCACCTAATCTGCCTCTTACGAGCAGCTCTTCCCTTCCGTTTCGTAGACGGTCTTCGGGATCCTTTAATAGTCCACGCGTCCGACCTTACCCAACGCTTACACGCGACACTCGTTCACGTATAGAATCTGAAATGGCAACTACTCCTGCATACTGGGCTCCTACATCTTCTACTACTCGAGGCGGCACCTCTAGAGCCGCTGCTAATCACAATAACGACCGACGGGCATCCGAGGGGAACACACTAATGTATGGCTCGCCGTATGGTTCAATGCCAGTAAGTCGCGTCAAACACGCGTCTTTTCTTCGCCTCAACTGAGGGACCTTGTCGTAGATGTATCCGCGCCCATCAGACGGGTCTGACGAACACCGATTATCACCTTCATCGGGGTCCAGCGGTACATCAAGCCTCACAGGCGCTATGGGAGACACACACGTGTCTTCGCGACATTCGGGATCCCCACCGCCCCCCATGTTCAACATGAACATGGGCCAGCAATGGTCCCAAGCGCCAACACAGATGCTTCCTCAATCTGCCTTCCCAGGGGGCATGACCGGTCCTTACATGGATCCGCAGGCATCCGACCCGTACTACCGAAACTCCCCCGAGTCTCTATCTCCACCCTCGCCCTTTACGACGCCTACTTTTAACGACCCCTTCCGGCCAGCCTCATCCAACTACGCGCCGACGCAGCCCTCTTCACCATATCCCACCCCGGGGAACTCACAAGACATCGAGATACGTCGTCTTCGCAAAAAACTCCGCGAGATGGAGCAGCTCTACGAGCGCACACGCGAGCAGGTTAAGGCTCTGGAATCTCGACCTGCCTCGCATCGCTCCAACTCCGCGGGGACTCTCCCCTCACCAGCTTCCACGCCATCCATGAGCGCCGCTTTCCAGGCATCATGGAAGGCCCGTACAGACGCGCGCGTACGTCAGTTTTGCGCGCTCAACCGAGCTGGCAACGCACTCTGTGCCTGGCACGACTCTCGGCGCGAGCGGCGCGTCTATCCGCCGCGTATGGCACCCGAAGGCTATCTAAACTGCGGGTGCACGTACCAGGAGGCCCTCTTCGAGGAGAGCCTTTCGCGCCATCGAGTCGGGAGCTATCTGCCTGGCGAGACCGTTCGGATGGATCCTGCGCTCCGAAACCCGCTCTTGAAGCTGTTGGAACAACGATACGGCTACAGGGACGGCGACTTCGAGCGCGATCCGCGGACGGGTGACTGGGTTGCCAATGAGGGGCCTGCCGTGTGGGAGCAGCAGCTCCAGGCCGGCGCTCACCGAAGGACGCGGTGAAAAAAAACGACATTCGCTCTCAAAAAACGGACAGACATTCAGCTAGACTACACGGACTGAACAATTCTGCAGCATAATTTTCGCATTGCTTTCTGTAATATTTTGGTGTACCATATTGTCATACTATTTGTTGTAGATCGTCTACTTAGCATATCGCATCCGCAATGTAAATACCTTACACGCACTTACTCTACACTAGTACGAATACTTACCACATTCGTCACTCTTTAAATTAAATCGGCGTAGCACTGGCACCTTGCCACGGAAAATACAACTGCTCTCGATTGGTACTCTGAATTAGAACGAGTGCGATTACAACTTGGAACCATAACGACTTTCACCCTTTTTCAAAGCCTGGCGACAAACCACGAGAAGGAGATCGCGAAGATCCAACAACGAACCATACCCGAAAATTAATTTGGTCTGCAGATCAACATGAGATACAAGTGGCAGTCAACTTAGAGTGCAACTCACCGCGCTTGGACTTTAGCGATGTATGCCGTGCACTTACTTAGGTCCGGCAATCTTCCAAAATACAAGACATTCCAGAAGAAGGAAAGTCATGGTAAACTCGGGGGCAGTCGGCTCTGTTTCACCAGCAAACCAATCGACTGGTTGTAGGTTATGTCCCACCTGAGAATTCAGGGTCGAGGACGGTCTTTTTAAATTAACCTCGGAAATTCCAAAAGCAAAGTATGCAACAGTTCAGGCTCAATCCGAGTGTTTCGAAGCTGATCGTAAAGAGCGGTGGCTGTTGAACAAACGTTGGATGGTAAGATTTTAGGGAAGGCTGTCAAAAGTAACCGGTCGGCGAGTAGCGGCACCAGAGAGCCATCCGATAGATGTGTCAATGCAGAATAAATGGCCTTGGGCGGTGAGTTTAGATGATCTGAGGGCGTTCCTACAGCGCAGATTGTTCAGGTAACCTGGAGCAGACGATGGATCCCTCGATCTTTCATCGGGCAAATATTTGTTGATGAGATAGTATTTTCCTCTCGGTCAATGTAAATGGAAACCAGATGGTCGAAGTGCTTCTGCCAGAGTAATGTCTCCGTGGGTGGTGACGAGAGAACGTCCCAACGGCGTCAAGGTCTCATGTATCATTTGGCAAAAGCTGGCA
The DNA here is from genome assembly GCA_037176885.1 of Favolaschia claudopus. Lineage (NCBI taxonomy): Eukaryota > Fungi > Basidiomycota > Agaricomycetes > Agaricales > Mycenaceae > Favolaschia > Favolaschia claudopus. Next base: position 307,000 of record JAWWNJ010000092.1, on the reverse strand, counting down.
GATTGTTCGTTGTCATCGGTCCAAAATTATCGCCTATTACCGCCCATCACAGGATGTTCGCAGACCGCAACACCGGCCGAATTTCGTTGGTACTAGTAGCTTGAAGGTTTGACTTGATACCTGGCTCCCAAGTCTTCCTGGCACCGGAGTTGACCAAGAGCAGCAGTTCACGGGGAGACGGTTACTTTCCGGAAGTCATGAGACCCTAAGAACGAGAGTCGTTCAGACGGTGAACACCTATCCTGATTCATCGTGGTTGCAGAAAGAAAGTTTGAAACCTTACATAAGTTGAACGACGAAGTGGCGATCAACGGATCAAAGACTACACGGGATTTCCTTGTTAGGCGATTTCGTCTTTTGGTCTCTTTCTCCATGCTCTCAAGCCATTGACAGTGGAAACCCGGGTTTTCTATGGCGACCCGTATACTCATCATCCTCCGGCTATCTCTTTGTTCTGTGGCATTTTGGTCCCGTCAACTGCAGACTGCTCAAAATCCAAGTACGCGTCGTGGCGTACTATTTCTTCACATACCCCACAGCCTCAAACTTGGCGCGTTTATTCAGTCGTAATCGATTCTCCAGAAGACGAGCTTGCGAGCATCATCGCAAGTCATGGTAACGACTCGCAGCTTCCTCCGTATCTAAAACAAACGATACGTATAGCTGCCCTCGAGAGCTATTCGCGTCGACCAGATTGTTTTCGTCGCGTCGCCGCCAATATTCGGTTACGGTGCAGTGAGCTGGAGATGAACGAGGAAGAGAGAGTCACAGGTAGTCTCATACTTGGCTCGAGAAGGGTGGAAACCGACTGGCGTAGCTGCGATCTCCATGACTCTCTGCGAGCTCGCTACAGCTACGCATCACTCACTTCCACTCGAGTGCGCCTCCTTCATTGTCGATTCCCAGCAAGATTTCACGACTCGAAGTCGGGGAGAATGCGTAGAGTTCGTGTGTTCTACGAACGTGGGTTTGCGCTGACTTGTCGGTTTTAGTGCTCTCTCAAGGAGCGCCCAGTCTTGGTCCAGCTACTCGGGCTACTTACGCGAAGTTCGTGAGTGCAACGTCAATGCTGCTGTGTTCAGAAGCTGACCGTTCTCTCAGCTCAACTCTGCTTCGCATTTCGCCGTTGGAACGACATAGGTAAGAGTTTCGCTCTAATATCGAAAAGTAACTCAGATCTTCGAAAGACGCTGCCAGGGATATTTATAAAACCTCTATAATGGAAATGACTACGCTCGCTCGTCTGATTTTGGCACGAGAACAAGCCGACCTAGAAGGAAGGCAACGGTTGAATTCTCAACTTTCGGTCAGTTAACCAATCTACTCCTTCATGTCGCTCTCAATTGTGCTTCCAGGATTTGGAGGATGTTGTCAACCGTCTAAAGACTATACCAGAGCTTGCGGATGCTATGGTGGTCTCAGCTGCGAAGCAGCTTCGACATCAAGTAACTGAGGTAACATGTTTTCCGAACACTATCAGCTCGTTTGAGCGTATAACTTGCTGCCAGACTATCGATACCCTCAAGACCGGACTAGCAGACGTGCAAATTCATAATCAAGCCGATAATTCGCGGACAATAGATCAAATCAACATGGGACTTCAGCTCGTTTCCCGTCGCGTATGTTTTTCGAGCCTCAAGCTTTCATAAAATCAGATTGAATTAATTGAAACAGCATGCCGATTCTTTGAATGCGCTCATTCTTTCTTTCGAAACATCCGTTGCGGACGACTTGACGGCCGCGATGTCTGTTTTTCGAACACAAAGTTCGGATGCTTTAGAAATCACTGTGGGTTCTATTGCCTGTCATGCTCAACACTAACCACCGCCAAAAAGAATTCGGTACACGAAAGTTGGCATAATCTATCGGATCAATTCACTGCAATGCAACATGTATGCTCGTGGTCTCCAACAATTGCTCTTCTTCATCAACAAAAACTAGGGACTTTCTCAACTCTCCGACTTGGCCTCTGATACCGCCTCAACCTTGCAAGATTCCTCGCAACACGCAAAAGATCTCCAAGATTCTCAGATATCTTCCGCTCGTTCAGCTTCTCATTTGGCCGCTACTCTTGCAAACATGACTGCGACAACGCAAGACTCGCTGAACAGATTCAATGCATCTGCAATACAACTTGTTCAAAGTTTCACTTCTCGGAATAGTCTAACAGAATTATTACGATTCACGGAGATGTTTCTACACGGTAATTCTCGACCTGAAGACCTCTGAGTATCGACTCTGATGATGTTCCTCGCAAGTTGAACCTTCCACCATCGCGTACTTGCATCATCTTCCGATCTTCCCTGTGGCTTCGGGGATTCTCACATTCCTAATTTATGTCTTCCGCTCGTCTCTGTCTGCGTTAATGGTGAGTGATCCGTCGTACGTCTTCTTTTTCCTGACGCCATTCACCTCAGAGCATAACATTCATCCTCTTTTCATCACGCAAGTATATCGCAAAAACTGAACATGATAGTTTGTGAGTACTAGAGTATGGATGTTTAGGCTATTTTGACTTACTGGATATGGTAGAAACCATTCTGTAGCAATACCTCATCCCTTCCCGCATCAGACACGAGTCTACATGGGCCCAGAAATAACTTCGCCCCTACGATTTCGTCAGTCTCGTATACCTGACAGATTATGCAATCGTGGATTAAATCGTCCTCCGCACTGAATCGCAATCTGTATACTAGCAGCCAATATACGTACAATGCACCATTTCGATTCGTATGAGAATTACCTTGAGCGAGCGTGTGCTGACGCTTCAAAGACGTTTGTTTGGATCCTTTTGGATCAGTGGAATTTTTATCTTATCGCTTACGTGTTGTGCGGGCCCACCCACTTGCAAGCCGCACTCATCACCGAGCCTAACTCGGACAGCTAGAAGCTTAAAGCTCCTGGTCGCTGGACCCGTACCCTGGGCTTTCTTCTTAACAGAACTCTATCTTGCCCGGGGCAAGCAACTGGGGCGCAAATCACTCGCTTCCAATTTGCGGATGACCTGGGCATCAAATTTACAAAATGACTACTCGAGGGCCGCGGTTTGACGCTGTAGACAGCAAACTCCATCAACCAACCTTCTCCGCATACGCGAACCTAAATTCTCGGCCGTCCCCGTCGATTCCGGCCTCTCCTCCTCCCATGACTCTCCCGGTGTTGAGGAATGAGCCAGACGGTAGCATAGTGAGTATTGTGTCTGTTTTTGAGTTGTTGAATTGTCGTTTGTGGCCGCGGCGACTGGCTTTTGCTTGCGTGTGCGTCGCTTGACCCACATGTTTCTTCTTCCAACCTTCCAGAATTGTATCTAACCCGACCGACAGACACCGCGTAATGCCAAAGCAAAGCAATTGCCTGCCGCCTCTGTCAGACATTTCGCCGTCCTTACTACCTACAATCGTCTCATCTGCTGTCGACTAGATTCTTCCAACACGAGCGCATCCCGATGGTGAAATATGTCGCAGATTCTTGCGCAAAGAATGCCCCTGGGGCGCACGATGTGACTATGTTCATGTCGCCCCAGCCCCGTCTCTTAAATCGCGAGTATGTCATTTCTCGTCAATGTGATGTTGTTGTGTTGAACATACCCAAGAGTTTAACACCTCGTCACCCCCACCAAAATCCTACTCCACTCAACTCGCGCCCACAGAACTCTTCTGTACCAGATTTTCAGAGCAACAAATCATCAGTTCTCGCCGACGCTGAATATGTCGTGAAGATGCCTCAAAAGCCTCGCGTTCAAGCTCAGGTAATCTCTCTATCTTGCGACCGACGCTTTTCGTGACGTGGCTTCCTCGCCAGATGCCTTCCAATCGCTTCGATAGTCAAGCATCATACTTCCATGACTCACCGGACAAGCCTGTTGTCCGGCTCCGTCCGTCAGTCGGCCCACCTGAAAACCCGAGTCAAAACAACTCTCCGAGCATGTATGACTGCGAAAACCTGAATTCTTGGGGTGGGGAAATGGTCGAGACTTCTTGGACGGAGAAATCTGGCGAAAAGTGCAGCGATCTGTCGGACGATGAAAAGATGCATTCTTGGGATTTCCCGCGAGTTGAGAATTGGGGGAACACCAGTTTCTCGTCTGACGACAGCCACACCGAAACGTCCTCTTCGGTATGACCTCTTCTTTTTCCTTGCAAAACCCTCAACTGCTCTTTACTAGCCGGAGACGGACACTACTTCGTCGATGTCTTCATCGACTCTGAGCCAGTCTCGAACAGAGACAAGAGCATCGCAGCCACCTCCTCGCGCATCGTGCATCAACTGGGTGAGAAAGGGCTATTGTGCATACGGGGATAAATGTAAATATCTTCATCAAACCCTCCGCCGCGAATGTTCAGTATGTGGACCAAACTCTATTAAGGTTAGTAACCTGACGCCGTTGTAGAATCCGTCGGTCGTTGCAGTCCCCAGGCCCCGCCCTTCAACAGTACGTCTCTATCCGGTTTAAGGATCTCTCAATCATTTCTTTTCACAGACAGAAACCCTTTCTCCAGGAAAATTTTCCCCTCAACCGCGTATCCTACATCCCCCTCCACCGAATAAGGACATATGTCGAAATTGGCAGAGACGCTTCTGCTCGCGAGGATACAATTGCTATTATGTTCACGGAGATCTAAAGTATGACCTACCGGTACGTTGACCGTTTCAAGCTGTGTACAGAAAAATCTCATGAATCCTGCCTGTAGACGCAAATCCGACATCCACCGCCACCGCACGCGGGGACCTGTCGACAATGGTTGCAGGATGCCTGCTCGTTAGGGTACAATTGTCACTATGTTCACGGAGATTTGATATACGAGTTACCGGTATGCCGATCGCTCAAGTTGTGCAAAACAGAGCTCTGAAATTGTAAAATTTAGGTACCCGAGGTCTCGACACCCCGCGCCCACCACTCTCCCGTTCTCCCCCCGCCGCCTGAACCTCCGATCACGATTGTCATTCACGAACACACCAAAGTCAAGATCGGGCCCGGATTCGAGATCCACGAACTGACTACCAGCGTGGAGACGCCATGGGTAGTGCTCAGTCATGTTCCCAGTCGCGCCTCTACAACTCTCATCGAGCGACTGCTCAAGCCCTTTGGCTCTGCGCTTGATATACAGATCCCGCCGATTCGACCAAAGGATGTGATGACTGTCAAGGTCCGCTTTGACAGCAGTAGAGGAGCGACCGCCGCCACTGCTCTCGACGGCTCTACTTTCTTGAATACTCGAATTTCTGCTCGCGTCCCGGTGAACTCACGCAGTGGGCTAGCAACGATCCAGGATTGCTCCTTGCGGATAGAGTTTGAGGCTCCCCAACGGGTAGCGTATGGAGGCTACCCGAGCCGTGAAAGAGCCCAGGAAGCCATAGCCATTGCTGCGAAAGGACAGAGCGGCGACTACTTTGTTTACGCCACCGTTCACGTCGGGCTCCCTTCCATCGGCAATGTCACAGTCAAATTCACAAACTTGCCACCGACAGCGAACGAAGAATTTATGCGACGTTTCGCTGCCCCCGAAGACGTCATGTGGGAGCGTCCGAACTATATGGATTTGAAAGCTGCTGTTGCGGGCATCATGCGCATCCTTCGCAATCTTGGAAACTTCTTGGAACTTGAAGTCCTTCCTCCCCCATATTCAAACGGTCTGATCCGCGCCTGGGCGTCATTTTCGTCTGCCACAGCCGCAAAGACAGCTGCAGGAGTTTTACATGGGCGAAGACCACTCTTCGTTGGCAAGACTCGCATATCTGCCCGTCACGTTTTGAGCTTGACGTATCGCGTCTCTTTCGACGACTATTACAGAGACGCGCGCCTCATTGAGGGTTTGCGTGAATCGGCATATCGGAAGGGTGCCCTGATGTCCATAACGATCCGTCGGCTTCAGGAAACGATGCTAGTTCGGCTCTCAGCGCACGGAGTCAAGCCGTTGGGATGGCTCAAGGCCGAGTACGAGAAAATTTCTCGAGGTGAAATCCTTCACCGCGATGGAGTGCCTGTCTGGGACTTCTTCTTCGGTCGACCTGATGGCCAGACTTATTTGCGCAGCCTTGAAGCCCAGGAAGGAGTGCATGTTGTCGCTGACAAGATCAGGCGAAACATGAAACTTTTCGGGACACCCTCTAACCGTGCCAAGGTTCGGACGATTCTCCTCCTGAAGATGACGGACTTGAAAACTCGGCAAGTGCGCACCATACGTGTGCCGGGTCGCGTCCTGGGTGCTCTCATCGTCACCCAGCTTTCGCATTTGTATCAGAAGTTTGGCAATGGCAGCATCTCAGTCAACTTGACGGAGAGCACACTCATGTTGCTCGGAGGCGATGAATTGTACGAAGCGGCAGTCGACGCCGTTCGCGAAGCTCAGCAATCTCCTCTTGCTGAGCGCCCTTATGTCCGTAACCTGGCAGCGTGTCCGATATGCTTCAATGAAGTGGTCTCGCCAATATATTTAGCTTGCGGCCATCGCTGGTGTCGGACTTGTTTGAACCAGTATCTCTTGGCGGTTGTTGATAACCGCCACTTCCCCCTCAAGTGCCTGGGCGACGAAGCGAAATGCACCCAGATCATTACCCTCTCAACTGCGCGCACTGTTCTTCAGCCGGACGAGTTCAACTCCATCGTCGAGGCTTCCGTTTCGTCATACGTGCATGCCCACGCGAAGGAGTTCCACTATTGCCCTTCGCCGGATTGCATGCAGATCTATCGCACGGGGTCAAAGGGCACCGTCGTCCAATGCCCTTCGTGTCTCCTACGCATCTGCTCGCATTGCCACGCGGAAGCGCACGACGACTTGGCGTGTGCGGAGCAGGACGGGGACAAGCTCTTCAAGGAGTGGGCTGCGAGCCACGACGTGAAGAACTGTCCTGGGTGTGCCATTCCGATCGAGCGAGATGAAGGGTGCCATCATGTCACCTGTATTCAGTGTCAGACGCACATCTGCTGGGTGTGTTTGCAGACTTTCCCGAAGGGCGAGGGGATCTACAGGCACATGCGCGAGGAACATGGTGGCATTGGGCTGAACGATAACGAGTAGCCTCAGGGCGGTATTGCTTTTGAATTGGGTGAACATTTTTTTGTTATTTTGTTATTTGAGAATACTCAATGCAGCAGACTAAATTGCTGCTTATAGTGGCGCCTTGTAATGTAATTGTAAATTAGGCGACCTTTGTTCGTTACTTTATCTCTACCTGTTGTTGTACTTTCTGTCATTAAAATTAAGCCATAGACTTGTTATACTACTGCTACTCTTTGATATCATGATTTTTTTTTCGTGGTCGCCGTGGTTTGCGTTTGAGAGCGACTCCAAACAACTGGTGAGTTGCTTCGGCAGTCTGAGGAATGCCGGAAGTATCAACAGAGTACGATTAGGCTGGTTTTCGTGTTGACGCCGTAGGTACCAACGGAGTCGCATCGAGCTCCCCGTCGAATACATTGTCGATGCTGGCAATCGCGTCTCGATTGGGAAATTCTGGGATCAATCATCGCATCCAAGAAAGGTAATTTCCCCGTGTCCATCAAGTTGCTGCTGTTTGGCCTGGTGGCTCTCTCTTTTCTTTCTCCTACTAGGCCATCGTTTTAGACTCGCCCTTGCCACTCGAAAAGCTTTCAACATTAGTCCCCCGCTTTTCCTGGGCTTGCAACACCTCGTCCAGCTCTCGCCTTTCCCGATTTCTACATCCTCCACTGGCAGGTGCCGCACCGCAACCCTGCCGCAACCAGAATTCGGAATTCGGAAATTGGCAATGTTGTTTCACTTCACCAACTTCCAGCAAGAAATAACAACGAGTATCCGATAACCCTCAGTCACGCAGTACAGTCGCAGTCTGCAGGCCGGTGCTACGTTTGTGCAATACGCCGTTTATCAGAAACTGACTCCCCCTTTAGCGTTACCTCCGTCCCCGGCGGCTCCACTGTGACCACCCGTGGCGCTTCCGCCACGCAGGCCATGTCCACCTGGAAAAGCGCATCACACATCCGACGACTATTGGAAACAGCGAAGCAATCACCTGAAGTATCACCCACATTGCCACTGTCTCCGCCAGCTCCGCCTGTCTGAGTACCACCTGGAAAAAAACATCACATTCAACTGAGGCCGGGAGGGAAGTCGAGGTATTACCTGAAACATTACCACCAATGGTTTTCGAGCTGTTATTGTTCGAGTTGCTGTTGTTCGTGTCATTGGTGGCGTTGTGGGAGTCTGTGGTGTTGTGAGAGTCGTTGTGGGAGTCCTGGACCGAGTGCTGGAAGGAACGTCAGCGACTACAGGATCGATGAAACAGAAAGGTGCGCTCACTTCATCGTTGAAAGTTCTGCCAAATAATGTCATTGCAACGATGAGTAGTGAACTTTGAAGCGAACTCGAGTGTTTGAGACTTGCTACTCCCCGCAAAGTCAGTCCAGCTTATATATCATTGCCAGAGCACCATCACTGCGTCACGGAATGTGCATGAGCTTTTCAAAACAGCAAATCGAATGCCACACGGTCCGCCGAGAAGTTGCAGTAAGTACATACCGCCGCCCGGAAGTACAAAATCACCTGTGTACACAGAAAAGAACTCGTCAGCTTCTAGACTGCGGAGGAGGGACTGCTCCGACTCAAACAAATGACGCTGACTGCTTCGAAGGACATAGTGTCCGTGCTTTTGGGGTCGAAGGCCCCAATTCGAAAGGCTAAGTTCGCCGCCAGGAATGGTAATTCCAAGTTGCTGCATAAAGAAGGCTCAAGTTACAGTTCCGAAAACGTCGGTCCCCGGAGCAGGAAAAGCCCCGCATTTTTATAGGCGCTTCTACGGCACCAAATTTCAGAGTTTCGCTCCAGAAAATATTTTGTGGCTTAAAAAGTAATTAACGACGCTGAGAGCGGGTTCATCAACGTACGCCGCTCAGCACACTCTTTCACCTAAGTGGGGGGGTCAGAATTTATCAGATGTCTGTAGTAGTCATACTAGGCTGGCATTATATCAAAACCCCTCGTTCAGAGGCGATTCTGATACATCACTTAAAGCACAATTATTCATTCCGTCTACCCCACCGCCGCGGTGCAGCCCAGCAATCGAATCCATCACCTTCTTGACGGGCATTAATTGAGCGTACTGGATGCCATAAACTGTCATGAACTGTCGTCGACGTCGCACTCAACGGCGCCAAAAATTAATCCCGAACATCTCAAAATCGCAGAAAAATGGAGAGAACGAAGACGTATGTTCAACATATATATTGTTGTGTGAACGCAACAAACCAAGTGCATTCATTTTCAAATTGTATAAATCGCACATGCAAGCTGTCGGAAAGTACGGTGGTATATTCTGGAAGGCATAGCTGTGACGAATCTGGGTGGCTCGGGCATATCGGTGCGATCACCGATACTCAACGCCATTGGCCTAATATGGAAGTTTGCTCCAAATTTCGCATTCCACGGCTCCCCAATTGCTCCTTCATCAGTACGCGGTTACAGTACGTTGATAGACCTGCTCTCAGTGTTATTGTTCGAGCCAACAATTATTTCACTCATCAAAATGCGGAGCTTTTGCTGCTCCGGGGACCGACGTTTTCGGAACTGTAACCTGAACCTTCCTTATGCAGCAACTTGAAATTACCATTCCTGGCGGCGAACTTAGGCTTTCGACCCCGAAAGCACAGGCACTATGTCCTTCCGAACAATTAATGCTATTTCTTTGACTCGGAGCAGTCCCTCCTCCGTAGTCTAGAAGCTGACGAGTTCTTTTCCGTCAGTGTACTCAGGTGATTTTGCACTTCCGGCGGCACTTTGGCGTACCTCTTTGTGCTTTTCAAGTGCTTTTGCTGTTTTGTAGAGCCCATGCACATTCCGTGACGTAGTGATGGTGTTCTGGCAATGGTATATAAGCTGGACCGACTTTGCGTCGAGTAGCAAGTCTCAAACACTCGAGTTCGCTTCAAAGTTAACCACTACTCATCGTTCCACACCATGACATTATTTGGCAGAACTTTCAACGATCAAGTGAGCGCACCTTTTCTTTTGCATCGATCCTGCAGTCGCTGACCTTCGTTCCAGCACTCGGCCCAGGACTCTCACAACGATTCTCACAACACCATCGACTCCCACAACACCGCCAGTAGCACGCGCAACACCGACTCGAACAATGACAGCTCAAAACACATTGGTGGGGATGTTTCAGGCAATTCCTCGACTTTCTACCCGGCCTCGGTCGAATGTAATGTTTTTTCCAGGTGGTACTCAGAAAGGCGGAGCTGGCGGCAACAGCGGCAGTGTGGGTAATGCTTCGGGTAATTGCTTCACTGGCTACAATAGTCGTCCGATGTGCGATCATAATGCGCTTTTCCAGGTGATCACAGTGGAAATGCGGGGACCGGGGGTAACGCTGAAGGGGGAGTCAATTTCTGATGAACGGTGTACCATGCACAAACGTAGCATGGCCTGCCGCCTGTAGGCTCTTGTAGGCTGCGGCCGCAATGTCTTGTACTGTGGTTGTCGCATACTCGTTGTTATTTCTCGCTGCAAGTTGGTCAAATGAAACAGCATTGTCGATTTCCGAATTCTGATTGCGGTGCGGCACCTAGAGGATCCAGATCGTGCCAATGGCGGGCATGAGGCGCTAGCGCTTATTCGGGCGTTGTTCGGGTTGTTCGGGCGTATCGCAAACACACTCGCCCGGAGTCGCCGCGGCGCACACTGTACCGAGCACGCCTACTTCCCGTCCTTACGTACGCAACGCTCGTCTCTCTAAGACAGACGCTACAACTTGTAGCTCGTTCCTCGCAAGTTATAACGCAACGCCGCTGTGGCAGACAGGCAAAGCAAATCATTTCAAGAAAATTCGCTCTGTCCAGAATCAGGCTCTGCGACACATTATGCCATACGAGCACCGGAACTCGCGTGCAGCCCATCAGTGGAATACACCCTCGACCTCTATGTCCAGGACCAACATGCGACACGACTACACGCAAGGGCCAGGCATCGGCTCCACCACCCCCACCACGCAAACGAACCAACAGGAATAGGAAGACAACTCCCATGACCACCCGCCTGCAAAATTTGGCATGATCAACATACACACCTGAGACAGAGGAGATCGTGCGACCATTCCAGTTGGCGCAGTGGCGAAAAACAGTCATGATTCGGCGGACGCGTGCGCATCAATGCAAATGAAGGAAAGTTGGAGAAAAGACGCCCCGGAGGCACACACGACAAAGGTGAGTGCATACGAACAGAATTCCGAACACCTGTTCATGTACTCCGACGGCTCGCTGCTGAAGAGAAGGGAACAGGGCAAGCGCTGCGTGGGATACGGTGTAGTAGGCTACCACCGGGCAATAGAGCAACTCGTACGGATAGGACAAAATGGAGTCGAGATCCGAGGGATACGACGGAGAGATGCAGGGACTTGCAGGGACTTGCATGGGCGGCATACGACGCATTGGATTCTTGGAATACTTACGGTGCCCAAAGCTGCGGCCGCACACTTGGAGATCAAACACCTCCATCTGAAATTTTCTACGCAGATAATACCCCTGACAACAATCTTCGACACCCACCGCTGGCCAGACACAAGGACAGAGATTCGGACGCCACCTCGAAGAATTTCCAACAAAAACCCGGAGGACACGATCGACATCGATAGGTCCCCAGGACATCAAGGTATAGCTCTAAATGAACGAGCAGACGAGTTCGCAAAGCAAGCGCCAAAAGACTGGTGCGCAAACGAAGCCACGACACTGACGCACGCCAAACGTGCGGTCGAACCAAGATGATGGACTGGACCGGAAAGTGAAGGCGTACTCTACGGGCAGATTCGCCACCGCAGACCGCATCCCTCCAACTCTGAGACCCAAGGCTCTTTTTACAAGCGTCGAACGCGAAGTATACGAACGTCCAGGTCTAATGCTCTCTCCTGCTCCGAGCCAGACTCTGCTGCCTATCTTCGCTGTGCTTTTGTTTCACCCGTCTTCCCTCCATTCCCGTGGCTGTCTTCACCTCACATCCCTATTTGCCTTCTCAAGTTCCTGGACATTTCTCCATCCACGTGTTAACTGTATCTTTGATCTCGCCTCCACCTTTCCCCAACCTTTCCCCGCTACCTCATCGGCTTCAGTCATATTCGAGCTTTCCGTCGATAGCTTGTTATTTATCACTGTCTTTTCCTGATCTCAGTTCGCCCTCTCTTGGCCCTTTACCTCTGCTCCCTTTGCTCTCCTCGCTATCGTAGTTCATCACTCCTCCTCCTCTTTTGCCCCCTACCGCCGTCTTCGTCTTATCAGCATCATTTCCTTCGTTTTCTTGTCTCTCGATCCCCTCCTCGAACCCTTGTGATCTCTTCTATCACTCAAACCCGACTTCCCCATCCTTGTCTATCTACCTCTTCGTCTTCGTCTTCACCTCCTACCCGCCAATCTTGCTTCTCTATCTAGTGTTCTCCATATCCTCTCCATATCCTCGCTGTCTTTCGCTTGTATGATTCCAAAATCATCTCCTCGTGCGTACGGCAACATACTCTTCTCTTCGTTCACCGTTCAACTCACGTTCACTTGACTGAATTCAATCTCGGTCGTCTCTTCCTGCCAACTTCCTGCCCATCTAGTCTCACCTTTTCTTCATCATCCCCGTCTTGCTGTGGTTTCTTTCGAATTTGGCCCCATTCTCGATATCTCATAATACCCTCTATTCTCATTTACCTTTGCTCCGCAACCTACACGTTTCCTCGACTATGGCACTGATTCCGTCGTACTGTTCTTACCGTCGTCGTTTCGTCATTTTCTTGTCTATTCCAACGATCCCTGTTTAGACACTCTCTATTTCTTGACCGTGTGGACTTGTTTACTGTTCCTTCTCTCCCCCATTTTTGCACTTCCATGTCTCGCTTGAGACCCCTGCCTCCTACCATCGACCTCAATCTCGCAAACCGTTCCCTCAAGCCTGCTTGTCCCTATGAGCTATTCACGTTTGCCCTTTCCAATCCTCCCCCTCATACTACCTTCGCGTTTCTATGTCTTGATCTGAAATGATTACGAGTTTGCGTCACGGTATTGGTGGTCGAGAGTGCGCCTCGGAGAGTGGTGGGCTCGGGTGGGTTGTTTCGGTGGGTCGCATTGAATGTATCCACAGATTCTCCCAGGTTAAACGGCTGAATCCGCTAAGGCGGCAAATCCAGACCAAAATTCCGGAAAGATTCCACTGAGTCAATGGTCATCGACCATCCGCTGACGTCCACACGGAGCCGTGTCGAACTGAATCACCGAATTGAGTACTTAGTAAGTGCTTGCTCAGCAAATCGCAGCCTGATTAGGAAATGCCGGGATTGATGGCAGATGAATAACCGCCGAACAACCGACTTGCTCACAAACCACCATGTTTCACATTCGCATAATCTCCCGCAAAGCACCAATTACTCGCCAATATAAAAGGATATCGATGAATCTGAAATCTTCACCCCGCCTCGTCTCAACAGCCCAATGGTCCAAGATCTTATCCGCGACTCCACCGTCGGCCAGATAATAAACTACGTCTCTGGCGGCCGCTTGCTTCCCTATCCAGAACAGCGACCAGAATACGTGGTCGCCAACCGCTTCCTCCTTCCGTCTGCGCAGAGAAAACCTGTCGACGGTTCAGCGTCTGACGCTGCTACGCTATGCGGCGAAGCACCTTCTGAAAAGACCAATACTCCCGCTTCTCGACCGGACACGGAAATCAAACGCGAGTCGACAATAGCAACTCTCGCAGCCGACGCCGAGTCGCAGAAGAAGGTATTAGGAGAGGAAGAGGTCATCCCCGACCCTTACCTCGTCGATTGGGACGGCGACTCTGATCCTGAAAATCCAAGGTGAGCTTTTCCGCGTGGTATCAGACGGCGAAGCATCCTAACGACATGCTTCAGAAATTGGTCGTTCCGAAAACGCGCTTTCGTCGCGTTTGAAATCTCCCTTCTCACCTTCAGCATTTACATCGGTTCAGCGATCTACACGTCCTCGATACCAGGACTAATGGCCGAGTTCAATGTTTCATTAACGACCGCGACGCTTGGCCTGACTCTCTACGTGCTTGGTGAGCGCATTATTTTTCATTCACTACATCTAGACCAATTCTCATCGCAAAACAGCCTACGGCATCGGCCCCATGTTCCTCTCTCCCCTCCAAGAGCTGCCCATCCTCGGCCGCAACCCAGTATACATGGCTACCCTCCTCCTCTTCGTCATCTTCCAAATCCCCATCGTTACCGCCACCAACATGCGTACCGTCCTCGCCATGCGATTCCTGACCGGCTTTTTCGGCAGCCCTGCGCTCGCCACTGGCGGCCCGTCGATGGGCGACATCTTCCCCCCGAGTCAACTTGCGTATGTTTTGGGTGTCTGGGCTCTCGGCGCCGTCTCTGGTCCCGTACTTGGGCCCGTGATTGGTGCATTTGCGGCGGAAGCCAAGGGATGGAGGTGGCCGATGATGGAGCTGCTTTGGATCACGTCGTTTTCTGTCGTGTTCTTGTCGCTGTTCTTGCCGGAAACGTATGGGCCGACGATCCTTGTTCGTCGTGCGCAGCGTTTGAGGAAGCTCACGGGCAATGCGGAGTTGCGGACGGCAGCCGAACGTGAGCAAGAGTCGCAGACTGCGGGGAGTATCATGTTTGAGTCCCTTGCTCGGCCGATTTTGCTCGCAAAAGAGCCTGTCCTGGCCTTCGCCAACATTTTCCTTGGCTTTGTTTGTGAGTTACATCTTTCTCTGCCCTCCACTCAGACACTAATTTGAACCCAGACGCCATTTTCTACCTCTGGTTCGAGGCATTCCCACTCGTCTTCAACGACATCTATCACTTCAGTGAAGGCAATAGCGGGTTACCTTTCCTCGGCTTCCTCGTCTCCGGCGCGATCACCTACACCGTCTACTGCCTTTACCAGAAATACCACATCGCCCCTCGCTTCGCCCGCGCCGCAGCGCAGAACACCGAACTTGCGCCTGAAATTCGCCTCGAAATTGGGCTGATAGCAAGCATCTTCATCCCCACCTCCGTCCTCATCTTCGGCTTCGCGTCTCGCCCAAGCGTCCACTGGATCGTCCCCATCATCGGCGCCGCTCTGTACCTCCCAGGCATCTTCCTGAACTTCCAGAGCGTGTTGATGTATATTACGTCGGCGTACCCCGCTCATGCGGCGAGTGTGCTTGCTGGGAACGATCTCTTTAGGTCGACGATTGCGAGCGTGTTCCCCCTATTTGGGAGGAGCTTTTTTGAGGGATTGGGGCTTGGGCCGGGGTCGGCGCTGTTGGCGGGGATATCGGTTGCGTTGATGGTGGTGTTTTGGGTTCGTCTTTTCTTTGTTCTCCTGGTTGTGTGTTTACTGACCGTTGATGTTTAGATGCTTCTCAAATACGGACATGTTTTGAGGCAGAGGTCAAAATACGCGCACAGCCCATGATCAAGTTGTTCAGCCCTCGCCAACTTTTTGTTCGAGCTGCGCTGCTCATACGTCAGATTTAGCTCTCCCTTCCCACATTTCATCACGATCTCTTGTGAAGGTGGTTGAAAATTGTATTGATAGAATTATAATCACACATGATCTAATGGGTCTTGCCTGTATTTTTTTATTGAACTTGCGTGTAGCCCCAGTCGAGTACTTACTAGAATCACTGTACCAAAATATAATTTGTATCATAGTCAAACCTTCTGCACTGTTCTGATCCCGAGTCTAACCTTAAGCTTGCCCTTGCGTGCCCGTGTCGACCGAGTGAAACCACGCGTATTATTCACTGTCGACGCCATATTGGTCGCCGTACATGCCCATTGCCACCACCTCAAAGATAGCCGCGTTCCCATTGGTCCGACGCGTCCGACCGTGACGCGTCGCGTTCAATCACGTCATCATGTGCAAGCAAAATTTCGAGCAGCACGGGACCCGCTCACCAATCCCGACCGTGGTCCGTCTCACATGTTTGTAAAACGCGTCTTCAGCTTTTGTCTCCTACCCCCATCATCCTCCGTGGAATCTAGATTTTGAAACCCGAGTACTATTCCTAGTCTTACTTCCACCATGCCCGTCGAAGACATCAAGGACTTTAAGCAATTCAGTAGCGTCGTGCGTCGCGTCTCTTGACTCTTTTCCTGCCACATCCATCTTCGGCACCATAACAAACCGATACTGACTTATGGGTTTTGCGATCTGTGCAGATCAACAGCGACACCCCCGTCATCATCGATTTCTGGGCTCCCTGGTGCGGTCCATGCAAGATAATCAGCCCGATATTCGAAAAGTTTGCGGAGAAACCGGAGAATGCGGGGTTGAAGTTTTATAAATTGGATACGGAGGAGAATGAGCGGGCGATGGAGGAGGCGGGGGTGAGGGTGGTATGTCCGAGTCTCTTCCTCCCTTCGTCTCTCGTCCTCTTGTTTTTATTTTCGCTTTCCTGATATAGACGAGTCTAATTGAGTGAAACCTTTTTCTTCGGAATAGATGCCTTCGTTTATGGTGTTCCAGAAGGGAAACAAGATTGGGGAGAGTGCGGGCGCGTTGCCTGCGCCGCTTGCTGTGAGTGCTTGTTCGCTTTTTCCTCTCTCTTATATTCTCTTTTCGAATGGATGATTGATGTGGGTTGGTTGCAGGCTTTGATAACTAAGCATGGTAAAGTCGGTGGTGCAGCTGAGGCACCGGCTGCTGCACCTGCGGCTGAAGCTACACCCGCTGCTCCTGCTGCTGCCGCTGCTTCAACTGAAGCCCCTGCCGCCCCCGCCGCGGAGAAGCTGTGATTGTCCATGGGGACCGACAATTTTGTATAATACCCTGCCGGTACTACATAGACTTATTCGGAATATGTAATGGATTGATTTTGACCGTGGAGCGAAGGTCTGTAGAGTCTTGCGAATGGCGGTCAATATTGCTGCGAGGTAGCGTCGAGATCGAAGGAAGGATCGATACAGAAAGCAAAGCAAAGCATATACAATGAATATATGAAACATGCAAATGGATGGATTGGATATCTATCGCCCGTCTGGTCTCGGTTCTGATTTTAGAAAGAAAGTGAGCTTTGATTCCAAGAGCAAAACACAAACACTCACGACTCCACTGTACGCTCAATATAAGATTATCATACCCCTTCCCATTCACCTTCTCCATCGCCTTCTGCGCAATCGCCCTCTCCTCAAAACTGACGAACGCGAACCCCTTCCCTGCACCCGTCTCGCGATCGCGGCCGACGTACACGCGCGCCACGCGCCCGAAGATGCCGAAGAGCTCGCGGAGGTCGTTTTCTTGCGTGTCTTCGGAGATGTTGGTGACGCGGAGGGTGGGGAGGTCGTCGCGCGAGGTGCCGCCGCCCGGGCCTGAGGGGCCGGCGGTGCGGGTGCCGCCGGGGCCGCGCATGGAGGGGGGGACGTATTTGCCGCCTGTGCTGGAGCCGCCGAGGGTGGGGAGGAGGGCGTCGCCGAGGGCGGGGGCGTCTTCGTCTGCGGGGTCTGGTAGCGATTGTTTTTAGTTTTGGTATAATGCACGTTTCGGGGGGAGGGAGCAAGTACGCACCGGCTTCGAGGCCTGCAAGAGCCTCCTTGTGCGGGCATTTTGCGGTAAAGTGGTCGCCTTTGCAAAGTCGACAGACAACTTTACCGGCGCCGGCTTTTGCGAGCTTCGCTTTGGTGTTTTCCTCCTCCTTCTCTGGTTCGTTTCCGTGCTTTGATAGAGAGTCATAGTTTGAATACGGTTCCGGGGTTGGTTGGAGTCAACGCACCTTATTCCCCGCACTGATTTTCAGCGCAACGTTCTCCCCCACAGTAGTCGTCGCCCTGTCCGGCCCACTGGGCTTGCCCCGCTCCTGCCCGAATTTCGCCCATTTGAGGCGCTCCGCGACGGTGTGGTCTACGACGGATTTTTGCAGTACTCTCTTGCTCCGGCGTGTAATCTGCCCTTGCGGTCTTGCCAACTGCGTTGATAAAAATTGAACAGAATGCTACCTTGACCTTCTTCCCATCCTCATTCACAGTATATTCTATCGTTGTCCTGATACCATTTTCATCGACGAAGTCTTCATTCCTCTCGTCGGCCTTGGGCTTCTCTGCAGGCGAATTAACGTCCGCATTGACCTTACAAATTGAGCAGACAGACCAGCTTCGTCCAGTTCGTCCGCCCATGAGGTTTTTACAGGTGCTTGGTCGGCAAGAATTCCAGGCATAGTAAAGTGCACGTCGATGAGCAAGAAATTCAAGGTTTGCGGTTGTTGAGTTCGGAGGGTGATGCGATAGACGCAAACAACTCACTCCGATTGGTTCATTCCACAACTAATTCTCGCTCGATGCTCAAGGCGTCGTCGAGCTCACCGTCCGCCGCGGTCCTGCGCAGAGTCAGAGGCTTTGCGACTGTCGCCGACCCCCCCGTTCGCCGCTATGGCGGCTTGAAGGACCAGGACCGTATATTCACAAACGCTTATTGCCGACATGACTTTGGTCTTAAGGGTGCAAAGGTATTATCGCTCTCCCTGCGAGCGCGTAGAACTGACTACGAGTGAAGTCTCGGGGAGACTGGCATAAAACGAAAGAAATCTTGCTCAAGGGCGACTCGTGGATTATTGACCAAATCAAGGCTTCGGGTTTGCGCGGAAGAGGAGGCGCTGGCTTCCCTAGTGGTCTCAAGTGGAGTTTCATGAACAAGCCCAACTGGCAGGCAGACAAACGGTTAGTACCTCGTCCGGTTCATTTGCTTGTGGAACACGAAATTCCGTGTAACATTCTTGCATTGAATGTCACTAACACTTTCACTGCAGACCGCGCTACCTCGTAGTCAACGCCGACGAAGGCGAACCCGGCACATGCAAAGACCGCGAAATCCTCCGCGGCGACCCCCACAAACTCGTCGAAGGCTGCCTCGTCGCCGGACGCGGCATGAACGCCACCGCCGCCTACATCTACATCCGCGGCGAGTTCGTCCAAGAAGCCAACCACCTCCAACAAGCCATAACGGAAGCCTACAAAGACGGTCTCCTCGGCCCCAACGCGTGCGGCAGCGGCTACGCGTTCGACGTCTATGTGCATCGCGGGGCGGGGGCGTACATCTGCGGCGAGGAGACGGCGCTGATTGAGAGTATCGAGGGGAAGCAGGGGAAGCCCCGGCTTAAACCCCCGTTTCCGGCGGATGTAGGCTTGTTTGGGTGCCCGTCGACCGTGGCGAATGTGGAGACCGTCGCGGTGGCGCCGACGATATGCCGCCGCGGCGCGTCGTGGTTCGCGGGGTTCGGCCGCGAGCGCAACCAGGGCACGAAGCTCTTTTGCATCAGCGGGCATGTGAACAATCCGTGTGTTGTGGAGGAGGAGATGAGCATACCGCTGCGCGAGCTTGTGGAGAAGCATTGTGGTGGTGTGAGGGGTGGGTGGGATAATTTGCTTGGGATTATTCCTGGGGGATGCTCTGTGCCTGTGCTCCCTATCAAGAAGTGTGAGGAGGTTCTGTAAGCGCCATTCGACCTTGTTTTATTTTCTACCTCTCATCAACCGTCATAGCATGGACTACGACTCCCTCAAAGACGCACAATCCGGTCTCGGGACAGGTGCGGTCATTGTAATGGACAAGTCCACCGACATCATTGCTGCCATCGCGCGTTTCTCTTCCGTACGTCTTTTCTTTCGTTTTTCCTCTTTGCTCTATACGCCTTTTCTTTTCTCTGCTCTATGCTCTATGTGGGTAGCTGATGATTACTCAAATATAATATAGTTCTACAAACACGAATCCTGCGGTCAATGCACTCCGTGCCGCGAAGGCACCACCTGGATGATGAACATGATGAACCGGATGGTGGAGGGACGGGGTCACCGTCGCGAAATCGATATGTTGCTCGAACTGACGTATGTTTTTTTTTCTTCATTCTTCCTCGCATCGTTGAATGCCAATTCATTGATCTTTGATAGTAAACAAGTCGAGGGCCGTACGATCTGTGCACTAGGCGACGCCGCCGCTTGGCCCATCCAGGGGCTCATGCGCCATTTCAGACCTGAGGTTCGTGTATCTTCTTTCTGTTCAACGAATACAATTGCTCAATGTTTGATGATCAGGTCGAGGCCCGCATCGATGCCTACCGTCTCAAGCACGGGAATGTTGGGTTTGGCGGGCAGCTTTTGAGCGAGGTGAATGAGTCGCTGGCGGTGCCGGATAACCTTGGGCTTAGATTACCTGTCGATGCGCCGGGGACGGTCTAAAATGTAATTCGTTTTGCTAGTATGTGCTGCCGAGTGTGGATGAGTGAAGACTGAGTGACATTGTCGGCGCAGTTCGTGCTCCAGTTGAGATTCCGGCCACATTTAGTCTTCTCGCATGCTTGAATTTGGGTGAGGATGAAGCTAGCGCATCAATGAAGAATCCGACCATCCTGTTTCAGTCTCCAGGTGTTCTCTATCGTGAATTAAGATCATTATTATACTACATGTAGACGACGGTGGATGTTCGCGGGGTTCTTAGCCTTGCCCTCGGCTTGCCGCTTTTTATGAGCCTCGTTCGCCAACTTCTGCGCCTTCGTCCATCGCGCCTTTTTGGTCTTCGCCATCTCCACCACCTCCAGCCCTCCCTTTTTTGCCCTATTCCTCACCTCAACCTTCTTCTTCGTCGCCACCACAGGTTCCGGCCGTCGCTCCCGCACCCTCACACCAGCCCTCTGCGTCCGCACGCGCCTCGGCGCCAAGCCAGCGCGCAGGTGCTCCGCGTGCTGCTTGTGTTTCTGCGTCGTGAGCTGGTCGACGCCAAATTGCAGGATTTTGGCGTCCTCGGCCGCTTCGCGCTCTTTCGAGGCGAGTTGGACAGCGCCTTCGTATGCGGTGCGGCGTTCGTTCATTATGGCTTTGATGCGGGCCATGGATTTTCGACACTGCAGGAGGGGAAAAGCAATTCACGTTAATTTATCGTTGGATGGATGCGGAGAAGAAATGAGCTGACTTTAGCGGTGTTGACGCCGTTGGAATGCGGGAACCTGTCTCTATGCAGACCCATGCGCCGCATTTCCTCGCGTTGGGTTGCGAGCATGTTGCGCTCGCGTAGGAGCACGTACCATAGCGTATGCAGGTCTTTGAAGCTCTTCAGCCGTAATTCTGAAGCTAACCATGGCCGCCCTAATAACATATAGTCCATCCATTAGCACAAATTCACCATAGAGTATAAATTATATCAAGTGGGATTAGTGGGTAGCACGAACCAGAATACTTGATTGTGGGGTCCGTGAACGTCTCGAAGGGTTGATTCGGGTCGTCTTTGCGGCGGAAAAAACCGTACAGACCGTGGTCGGAGGAGAGCTGCGCCGCAGAGGGGGGGATGAAGACGGCGGAGGTGGGGTCGATCTCCTGTAGGGTTGAAGATGCGGAACCTATGAGATTCGGCTGAGAACTGCTGCTAGCATCGCTGAGAGCACTCGGTCGATAGTCGGCCGGCGCGGTTACTCGCAGGGCGGCGGCATTGTCGACGAGCGCCGCGCGCGACGCCGAGGACGCGGAGAAATTGCGTATAGAACGCGCCGAGATGGGTCGACTGGCGCGTAAAGAAAAGGAAAGCATTCGCAGTTAAGTGGTGGGTGGTCGTGTTTGGCAGCAGCATCTCCCTCCCTTGGCGCGCCCATGTCAGAAACAGCGACGTCCGAGGCCACTGCGCGTCCCCTCCCCTCATGGGCTGCCCCGGACGCCCTCGACGTCAGCCCCGAAGCCCTCTCTGCCTTGGAAACATATCGGAAGCGCGACCCTTCTAAAGGTTTGACTCGTTCATATGCATAAGAAGTACATGTGCGAAGTTCAACTTGCATGCATCAGTGGTCGTCCGATTCAAGGCTGTCGGGAATGCCCCCATAATGAAGCAGAATTTTTACAAGATTACCGCCTCCAACCGGTTCCAGGCAGTCATACAATTTCTGCGGAAAGAATTGGGATGGAAAGCGGGAGACCCATTGGTATGGATGCGCTTGGTTCCCCCTCCCCCACGTATAACGTTTGACTGAACGTGTTCATGCAGTTCACGTATATCAATTTGGCGTTCTCTCCCGCTCCTGATGACACTGTCTCTAATTTATTCAAGGTATGAAATCGCGCTTGAATCTCTTATACCCTGATTGACCAAGCAACATCAGTCTTTTTGTACCGATGGACATTTAATAGTTAACTACAGGTAAGCCTCGATCTGTGGGCGGTTGCTCTTGGTTTTTGACTTCGTCTTCCAGTACTACCGCAGCATGGGGTTAATACGAGTGCTGAGCTCGTTTCTTGTTTTATCATCTCGATTTTCATGTGTATGTATTCTGGATAAACATTTCTTAGCACTTCCTGGCCCCCGTCGTCACCTGAGACCGAAGTTGCAGCCCGGTCTCGTTTTATCTCGGACAGGTCGACATTCGAACTCGCCATGCATACTTGCGACATGAGAAAACTACGCCCTATCTCAACATGACGGCCGTAACTCGACCCCACCGTCCAAACCGCCCCCCCCTTTCTCCAACCCGTTATACCTCCCCCAGCAAAAATCCCCCGATTCCAAACGGCTACATCTCGCAATCTGATGAAACCTGCGCAACGACTTTCCCCCTTCTCCAACTCTCAGCATTCAGCATTTAGGCGTCCGACTCGACTCCACAAGAATTCATTTGGAGACTGCCTCTCGTGCTCGAACTGGATCTGAGCGTTATGGAGCTATCTTCCACCCAGACCCCCACTTCAAATGAAACAAGTGACTCTCAGCGGGTTTGGTAGGACCTTGGGGTAAATGCTACAGAGCGCTACCGTCCCAGCAGTGATTGGTGCGGCCATCAGGAAATACTCAACGACGTTGACGGGACTGAGCTCGGCGTTGGATACCACGATCGTTGAAAAGAGTGTGTTGTCCATGGTACTGTGGGAGGAGTGAGGGAGTCGATGATTCTGCAGACGGCAGCGGCAGCTATGAGCTCCACAATGCGTTCGTCGGTCTTGCGCAAAAAGTCAGCCTTTCGCAGCTTGTCTATAAACTTGAGGCAAAGCGACAAGAGCTCGTGCCATATTTCCTTCATCACCCTTTCTTGCAGCGACGACATGCCTTGCCGGCAATTCTGCAAGTTTCGAGAGGGGAGCTGCAGGGACAGACTGCTTCTACCGGGTACGTAGGCACCACGACTCCAACGACTCCAGGAAGAGGAGGAGGCGGTCCTAATGAGGAACGGGCGGTGTAGTATCCTGCTAGGCAGAGCCAAATGATATCTGCTATTTTGATACTCGTAGCTCTGGTTTCTTTTATTCGATACTTCATACACGTATATGGGGGACGGAAGGATGCAAGAAGGATGTGTCGATGAGTAGAAGATGGGAGACTTGTCACACCGACGGGACTATCCAGCGGATTTACAAGGTTCGAATGAATCAATGAAAAGCATTCTACATCGCACACTAACACGGCGGTGTTCTGTCTAGCGGTGCCTTTTACACTAGAATCACTCTTCCATAGTAACCCACAGGCCACCCTACGACGTCAAAGACAATCAGTCAACCACATATCTCACTCAAAGCCAAAGACGCACCATCACAGACAAAGTCAAACTGCTCTTCGGCCTAATCTTCTCATATCGTTTCCACCCAGACCGATCGTCCGTCCTCCAATCATCCGGGACGCGCGACTCGGGCGGCTGGGCGTCGGACGCCAGCGAGATCCTGGAGAATGATTGCAGGGTGCGGATGAGGATGAAGGAGGCTTCCTGGTACGCGAACTGCAATGACACGCGCAAATCATGAGCGAGCGCTGGTGGTGCAGGCTAGCGGACAGTAGGATGAAGGATGAATGAATGAAACATACTTGTTGGCCAAGGCATATACGAGGGCCGCCGTTGAATGGGAGGAAGATGAAGGGGTTCGGGACCACTAGAGAGAAGGTGTCGAGTAAATATAGGAAAGATGCGAGAAAGGAGTTGAGCTTACGATACTTGTGCAGGCGCTCGTCAATGAACCGCTCCGGGTCGAATTCGAGAGCTGCCCGAACATCGGTGTATCAGTATTCACGAAACTAAAAACAAAGCTCCGCGAGAGGACACTTGCCATCGGGACCCCAAAGATCCTTCCTACGATGCAGGACGATAGGCGCATATGGCATGCTGCGTTGCCGTCAGTCTGATCCTCGATGCGTATGTAGAAGAAAGAATTTCGGAACGGCATACGTACAGAGTATTGGGTGGGATATAAAACGGCTTGTCGCCCGGTTTCGCTGCAGGCCATACGACACCTTGTACACTGGTGCGGATGTTTATGGGACTGCAGCAGCGGTCGTCAGCTTGGAAGTAGCATTATGTAGCATCATGGCACGCAACATACACAGGGGGATACAGCCGCAGGGTTTCTACGAGCAACAACACCATAGTAGTAAGCTTCGGAGTGATAAAGCGCGTTTTCAACAAAAACCTACATACCGTTCAAGACCGCCCGCAGATACTTCATCTCCTTGATATCCTCAACGGTCGGTTTGCCCTTCTCCCCCAAGCGCTCGTGGATCTCCAGACGAAGCTTCGCCAGAACGTCGGGATGCTCTGCGAGCATGTAGACTGCGAAGGTGGTGAGGCAGGTGACGGTGTCGCGCCCCGCAACAGAGATATTAAGGAGCTCGTCGCGGAGGGTTTTGATATCTACATACGCATTGGGATGGAGGAATAAGATGAATGAATTCCCAGATAGACAACTTGTTCAAGATTATTATAAGACGCACCGTCTGTATACTCGACCAAATGCTCGAGGAGAGTTTCCGGCTCAACAGGCGATTTCTCACCCGAGTTCAATCCTTTCTTGGCTTCTCGGCGCTTGGCGACGACACCATCGAGAATCGGGTCCAAGAAGCGCTCGAGCACGCGCATCGGCTCCTTGATGGTGTCTTTCCAGAATTCTGCAAGCGGCCAGAAGGTAAGGTAACGGATCCGGATAGAGGTTATGTCCTGTGCTTCGAGGAACGCAGGGGCGAAGAGCGATGGATCGGAGGGTGCTTTGACTTTGGTCGAGGTGGTTTTGGGGATGTAGTAAGGGTATGAGAGGGGTTCGGCGAGGGAGCGGAAATCGTGGCCGAAGAGGAAGGCGGAGGCGCAATCGAGGGTGACGCGGCCTATGATTTCCTGAAAGGAGAAGTCAACATGTAGTCGGCACGGAGAACGAGTTTGATTACTTGAAAATCGAAAGCATATCCTTCATGAAGGCGGGTTTTTATTTGGTTGATTGCATCCTCTACATGAGCGTCGAAGTTATCGAAGTCACTGATGCGATTCTTGTCGAAGAACGGCCTCGTCATATCACGGTGAAATTTCCACATTGAACCTGCGATTCAATTCCAGTTTGAAATCTATGACAACAGAGGAGCAAGGTCCGCTCACCGTCAGCCGCAAAGACACCTGTGCCCAAAAGCGGAGCAAAGATATCCCTCAACGCCGGTCCTTTTTCGAAGGACGTGAACTGGGTTGAGAGGATGGCTTTAATATATTGCGGCTCGCAAGTAAAGATCTGCGGAAAGTGGGTGAGTACAAGTCTGTTTCCCATTGAACAAACGCACCCGATTCTTGAATCCAATTCGGACACCATAAGTATTCCCCATGGTCTCGCATTGTTGACCCAGAAGCTGGCCAGGATATCCAGTTACGAGGTCACGAACGCTTCGTACAACGGTACTGATGCCACCGAAGCTTGCCTCCAACTCGGGCGGGAGGACTGCACCATACGCAGCCGCTGCACGACGGTCGGAATAGTCGCGGTATTGGACCTTGGCGAAGATGGCGCCGGGTATGCTCAAGAAACACAACAGAAATGTGGCCCATGCAGGGATCGAGACGTGGAAGTGCTCCGACAAAGAGAGAAGCAGTACAAAAGTGAGAGCGGGAGGTGCGAGGAGAGGCGGCAGTGAGGAAGCGATGAAGATCAGCCCTGGGGGCAGCTCAAGGCTACGAACAGGTTGCGATCCCAGAGTGGTCATCGTGAGCAGCAGAACCGGTCGAACACTTAGGATCTGAGTCATTGACGCAGTTATATTGTCTGAAAAGTAAAACATTGCAAGAGGAGCCCAATAAACCAAGAACGGTTCAATTGAGAATCTGACTTCACTGATCGTCAAAGGGGTCGAACGAGTGCTTAGAATAGACGTAGTTTCTCTTGGACATGTCGCGTCGAGGCACGATCTAATGCGCAAGACAGTGTCTCCTGGTCGCCAACATCCCCCCTCTCCATAGAACTTGAAATCCAAAGGATCCACTCTCGCTTGAGGATCCACTCTCGCTTGCGTGATACGCGACTCTCCAAGCAAACGCAGGACGATTTTATCAAGACGCGGTTTCAAAGGGAGTCCAGACAGCATTTCAATGACACAGTTTCCACAGGGCAGATGCTCGGCGAAACAAGTAGAATCTCGACATCGAGACAGCACGAAAATTGCCATGAGTTACTCTGCCAGAAGTCTGTACGAAAAGCAGTCGCATTGTAGCAGCCTTGACAGAGATGGTAGGTGGGTTCAACAGAGGATTCCGAATCGGACGACGCTTGCCGAGAGAGTCCGATCGGCCGAAGGAACGGATGTACAGTTTCGCACGGTCGACTCACGTGTATCTTTCTTTCCGCTCGTCCTCTTCGCCGCCGCCGCCAGCAACCAAAAATGGTCAACATCCCCAAGTTCGTCGTGCATAAGCTCGAGTGATATCGTATGCTAACTTTTGAATGAAGGACCCGCAGGACGTGTAAGCGATCGCAGCATATAATACAACTCGAATTCACTTGCTTGTAGATTGCAAGGGCAAGCCCTGCAAAAAACACACGTACGTCTTGCTTTCAATCTAGCTCTCGCTATGCTCACTATCTGGCTGTTCCAGCCCCCACAAGGTCACGCAATACAAGACTGGCAAGGCTTCGCTATTCGCTCAGGGAAAGCGGCGTTACGATAGAAAGCAGTCGGGTTATGGTGGTCAAACGAAACCTGTCTTCCACAAGAAGGTGCGCGATGGACCCATCGTTTCGGAGCCAGGTCCAATACTGTTTCCAGGCAAAGACGACCAAGAAAGTCGTCCTGCGGCTCGAATGCACAGTATGCAAATACAAGATGCAATTAGCACTCAAGCGCTGCAAGCAGTAAGCCCGTTCGATCTCCCGTCTGTGTCTTCCCTGAATTATCCCATTCCAGTTTCGAGCTTGGTGGAGAGAAGAAGACGAAGGGTGCTGCTCTTACTTTCGTGCGTTATTCCTCCATGCAATTTGTGATATTCATTAACATTGGTTCAGTGATTGCTGTCCCTCCTTCTATCCCATCGTCATGTATTATATCGTCCCATGCAAATATGATTCAATACATGCACACTGTCCCTTACTTGCCATGCTCTTGGCCCACTACGTCAAGCTCCTCCATCAGGATTTCAGTCATCTCTACACACCGCAACATGAGCCAGATCCTTGTCCCATCCCCTTGGTCCTCTTTCGATTGGCAGTCGTGGTATATTATGCCATATGTTATCACTTACATCAAACGCACACGGCTTTCGGATTATAACTCAATTCCATTAACACACCTTGTGAGTGCAAGTACGTATCGTCATGCTCGATAGTATCGTCTTCAAAGCATCCTCTTGAAGACCGCCTCTCTCCTCTTACCGCGCCACTGGAAAACCCATCCAAGAGGGTCAGCAAGCGCAATATTCACTCCCAACTCTTTAGCGAACGCCCAAACAACACCAGGATTCTCCAAAAACTTCTTCCCAACGAAAACAACGTCCGCTTGCTCTT
Source organism: Favolaschia claudopus (assembly GCA_037176885.1). Lineage (NCBI taxonomy): Eukaryota > Fungi > Basidiomycota > Agaricomycetes > Agaricales > Mycenaceae > Favolaschia > Favolaschia claudopus. The sequence goes on along the minus strand of JAWWNJ010000092.1, from coordinate 279,334 downwards.
GATCCAAAACCTGCTGCGCGATTGCCCCAGTTGTGATATTCCCGACCGTCGACACAATCAGACCAGGATCCGACGCCTTGATTGCTTCCGACAAATGGGCGTGAAATGCTGGCCCCCCTCGCAGCTTCTGATGGGGATGGTTGAAGCCAGACGATACATCCAACAAGTCCACTCCATGCGCAGCGAGAATCGGAGCGAGTCGGATGGTGTCTTCCGTCGTCCATGAACGCTCTTCCGGCATCGACTCTTCCAAGCAATCAGTCGCGGAGATTCTGCCGTTGAAAGGATTGGTCGGAAACAAGGACAAAAGAAAACGTCAAGGGCGGCAAATACCGTAGGAACAGTGGCATATGCCGAGGCATACTCTCTCTCATGGCTCTCACGACCTCTAGAATCAACCTGATGCGGTTTTCGAAGCAGCCACCATACTGGTCCTTGCGTTTGTTACTTACAGGGCTCAGAAACGAATGCAGCAAGTACCCATGCCCGCCATGGATCTCGATAACGTCGAAGCCTGAATAAATACATATGCTCTCAGTCGTTCCTTGCGTTCTTCTTCCAAAAAAGAAAATCGACATACCAGCTCTCACAGCCCGCTCTGCAGCGGCCGCAAAGGCGTGTACAATGTCTTCTACGCCCTCTCGCGTGAGCTCCCTCGGCATGGCATACCCCGGCGCATACCGGACTGCCGACGGGCCCCACACGTCTTCCGGCCACCCTCCATCGCTTTCTCCCGCGACGATCTCTTCCATGACCCACGGGGCCGTGGTCGAGGCTTTGCGCCCTGCATGCGACAACTGGATACCAATCTTCTGGTTCAAACTGTGCGCGAAATCCACCATCGAAGCGAGGCCTTCGACGTGCCAATCGCCCCAGAGCCCAACGTCGTGGGGGGTGATCCGTCCTTCAGGCGAGACGGCTGTAGCCTCCACCATCGTCAATCCGGGTCCGCGACAGATGATCCCGCCAACTGCACAGGTCACCGATCAGCGCCTGCACGGATTGACGAGCGTAACAACACTTTACGGTGAGCGAAATGCCAGGGCGTCAGAGCACCATCTTCCGCCGAATATTGACAAAGTGGTGATACCTGAGATCATGGGAACTCGAGGCGCATCACAGGCAGTTCACAGTACGCACAAAAATCCGGTTCTGAAACTCCACACCACGGATCCACAGTGGCCTGAACAGCGTCGGGAACTTGTCATTATCTTCTGAGCCTACGGCCCTCCCCGGAACGACGACTTGGCTGACGCTTTCTGGGGACATAGAGCCGCTGGAGTGGGCCGGGAATTGCGACTCGCCATTATATACTCCTCCACTCCGCCCAACCCGCCATGATAGGAGCTGGCAAGTCTCCCCGGTCCACCGACAATTCACCTCGACGAGATTCCCGGAGCATCATGCAGCCCTTCATATTCCGCCCCAGCCTCAAGGCAGCGAGCCAGGCAATGTATTGTGCAGTATCATGCGACCTGTTCGTGTCGTCCGCATGCTCGTCTTGCTCTTGGGTCGGCCTGCTTACTACCGCGCTGTGCAAGTGCTCTATGAGGAGATTGGGGAAGTGTTAGACGTTAGACCCTCGCACCAAGAAACTGCGCCCGAATCGCAAATCCGGAAGGCGAGAAAGAACCCTTTTTCTGAACGCATATGGCGGTCTTGACTTATTCGCACGTCCTGACGCTTTACGCCACAGAGAGGGATTCCGGACAGTTTCCAATCGTAGAGCATCATCTCCATACGCAGTTCTAGCACCAGATAGTTCGCGCGATTGAACAGCTAGCATCCAAAACAGGAGGACCTCGCGATAGTGAAGCAGCTGATCCCCAAAGCTCCAGGAGACTCTAGCTGACGTAGTTGCTCGGAATAATCCAGCACATATGCAGTCCGCTCGCTTGGGTTTGGCAAGCGGGATGGTGAATGCAGCGGAAGAACTATTCACGGAATCTCTAGGCCAGTGAAACAAACATGAGGCCGGCTCCCGTCCCACTCGTTTGCAATCTCCGTGTGATTCTGGCGTCAGTCAGTTTCTCCGGGGTATGCAGAAATGTCGCCCATCTCTTCCGACCTTCTCTGCTGCAAAATTCGCATTGTCAGACATCGTTTAAATGACAAGAGACAGGACCTCTCACCTCGCTGTCATCCGACGTTCTTCAAACTTACACCCGAATGTTCGAAATTGGGTGCAAGTGGTTTGCTGACGCAACAAATTGACCGGTGCGCATATTTCATGGCGTACTTCGTTCGATGTTCATGCCACTCGATGAGACAGATAAAGAAAATCTTCTTGCGGCCCGGGTGCAAAATCATTCGCAGCGAGTCTGACAGGAATGTAGCTGCAACCTCTTGACACCGTCATTCAAGACAACTACCGACATCTTCGGCCCGTGCCCTTCAACGGAGATCGACAAAGAGCACAAGAACCACTGCGTCATAGAGCTTCGCGCATGGAGAACACGCATTTGCCGATGATCGTATTTAGAGTTGGGATTGGATAGGATTAGATATCATATAGTACTTTGACCGGACCGCGAGAGACGGCACTGATCGGCCAAGTCGTGCGCAGCTCTCAGGATATGGCAAAATCCAGAGAGGCTGGAAGGTAGTCGGAGAAATGCGAGAGGAGATGTAGCATGGTCGAAAGTATTACAGCGATATCCTCCATGGCACCAGCGAACGAGAGCTATTCTTGACCTGCCTGGGAAAATGTGACGCGCCCAACGATGAAAGGGATAAGACGGCCGGATTTCCGTAGCAGAAGATAGTATAAGGTGAATGACGTCGACGAACAGCATTCGGAAGCCAAAGTTAATCGGGAATTGTGAGGCAGGGAAAGGGGTGGAGGCAGCAGTTGAAAGAGGTCATGATAGGAAATTACTCGGCGGGCGGATCCAGGAAAGGAGAGGAGTTTGAGTAAGTGCACTTGTTTGTGAAACTCGACAGAAAAAGTCGACGCCAGGCTAAATTGGGATGAAAGCTGGGGTGGTGCGGTGCAAATAAACGAAGCGCGGAAGGTGAGGGGAAGAAGATCTGCCGAAATTTGAGAGAAGGGAAGCCACAGCAAGACAGGTAGGTCGGTGTAGACAAAGCAGGCAGATTGAGAAGCGGGGCCAAACAGGGCAGGGTTGGAATGCATGACCGAGGAGAGAAACGTAGAGGGCAGAGTAAGTCAGAAATAATTGTGAAAATAAGCAACTAGCGAAGAGAGCTGATGAGAGGCAGCGAGAAAATGTGCGTGAAAGGCGTAAGAGGAGAGTACCCTGATGAAACAGAGACTCGATGAAACGAAGAGACATATGTGCAAGGAGAGATGGTGAGGAAGAGGTGTCGTCGCGAGAGAAACTGCAATTAAGATGGTAGAGGAGCGGGAGAGGAGCGCGGGGCGATGATCGGTGAGCGGCAGTAAGGCCTATGTAGAATGCAAGAATAAGCCTGAGAGCTCCCGAGAGACGCTCGACAACGTTCATGTAGTGGGTGGGTAGAGAAGGCACAAGAGAATGTAATGCTGGCGAGACGAAGGCGGATTGTATTCTCGGCGAGGTGTCACTCAGATGTGGCAAATCTGAAAGCAAGCAGAAGACCGTGACTTCAACTTGAACAAGATCAAGTGGCAGTCTTCCTTCGGTAGAGAGGCAATGGCGGCGGAGCAACTTGGTTCTCAAAGACGAGTCAAGGCGAGTGGTCAAAGAGAAAGAAAGGGAAAGAAAGACGCCGTAAATGTCAGCCATTGCACCAAATAGCGCCAAATAGCAAACTGCCTTTTTCGGATGCGAGGACGAGAACAGCCCGATTGGGAAGTGCACCGTATACTTAGTGTACAGTCAAGTCTCACAGACTTAGTAAAATTCAGAAGCAGCCGCGACTCGCGTATTCTGTTCACCGAGCAATGTTCTCAATCCCGACGGCGAATTTTAATGCCAAAAAGCCGTAGTACAGCCAACTTCCCAAGTACTATTAAGGTGTGTCGATGCAGTATATATACAAAATTTCTAAGGTGCTACTCGAGTAGTCCGTCGCCAGTACCAGTTAGCGCTGCGGCACAGGCGCCCAGCCGCTGGGCGTTACAAGTAATACAATTTGCGGCGAAACAGTACGTCTATACGCCTAGAGTCCAACAGCTTCCTGTGAAGCTGACTCACACCCTGTACAAAGCAGGTGTTGTTTTGTCAGAAAAATGCAATAGATACAGCCAGAGGTAAAACTGTGGCGTCAACAACCCACCAACCCACTGCATTGTCTGTGTCCATCAAGTCAAAACCAGCAGCCCCGACGCCTGCAACAACGGCATTGCACCCCTCAAAAATGACCTCTCGTCCACCACGGGTCTACACGGCACCACAACGCTTCGGAGACATGGAAACCTTTGCTCCGAAGACAAAAACGCGTCCAACGCCGCCCAGTCGAAGGCGCGGTATAGCAGGAGATCGTCGAGCTTCAGTTCAAAGTGTCTGAGCGCGGGAGCGGCAAGACGCATGATGAGGAGAATCATATGATGCGATTTGTACACTTCTTGGGGGATGCCGCCGCGACGGGAGGCGTAATCGCGGATTGCGAGGGTTTCGAGGTTCGGGTGGAGCGCGAGATTGAATACCGTGGAGGGGTCCACTGCAAGATATAAAATCAGTTCATTACAGCGAGAACAAGTCGGAAGAAAGCAACGCACCGTCCGACACGCCGAGATACCAAGTCAAACTGACGTTCAGATGCCTCAGAGACCCACCCAACCTCTTCAACGCCGTCCTCAACGTCGTCGCATTATTTGGCCTCACAGGCGGCAACGACAAAGCGTCCACCTTCGGCAAATGATTGTACGCATACAACCACGCCAGCAGCGGGCTCACCGAATTCGTACTCAACGTCAAATCATGCAGCTCCTTCGGCGGCACCGCAACATTAATCGGATCCGCTAATGTGCCCGACAACGCGCGGATGTGCAGGTCCTGCAACGCAGGAAACAGACATATCATATCCACAAGCGGGGCGGGCGAGGTGAAGTTGCAGCTCAACACCAGATGCGTGACGCTGCTGAAGGCGGTGACGAACCCCGTGCGGAAATACGCGTTGGCGTTGGAGGTACTGACGATGCGGAGCGTCATATCGAGTTCGCGCACGCCAAGGAGGCGGCGGAGGTCCATCGCGATCTCGTTGAACCATCTATCGTCCCGATGCCATTGTTGTCTCGAGGCGTGGATGCTGCGAACGTGGGATATGAATGTGCACGCGGGTGAGCGTAGAAGACAGCAGAATTCGAAGATATTGGTCGCGGTGAGGCGGCAGGTTGCAAAGAGATGGAATCGACAGCGAAAGACGAAGGCGCGGCATACGAGTGAGCAGGACTGGAGAGAGTGGGGGTCGTCTGAGAGGTGGTCGATGATCGCGTCCGTCAATTCTTGCGGCAATTCAAGTGGCATTTTCGTCGCTGTGTTCGCAACGCGGGCCTCGAGGTCAAGTAAAGTCCAACACACGCGCCACGCGCTTCGCTTCGAACCAAAGTGTGTTAAGCGCCCGGGCGCCGTACATGAGGGTCAACCGTTAGCGCAAGAGTTCCGATTCGGATGATGGAACACCACAATGACGCGTTTATATAAAGTTGACCCGCTTTCGAGCTGAACAGTTTAAATTCGGTCGAGGCGGTCTGGAATGTACTCCGCTACATATTCCGTACAAATTATATTGGGGCTACATCCGAGTCCAATGGCTACAAAGATACAACAAAGTCTGAAATCGATGATTTTCTACCATGCCTGATCTATCGACTTGAGCTGCACTTCGTACGTAGAGGAAGAGAGTAAGAGTGGAATATAGTTTGAGCAACGCAGCTCGGAGCAAGAACTTGGCGAGGTCTTGAAACAACTACATCGCGGGCTGTACGCATACTTTGACCTCTGCCTCAGAACATGTCCGTACTTAAGGAGCACCTAAACCTCAACAGTCAGGAACGCATCCTCAACCAGAAGAACAAAAGAAAGGACGAACCCAGTACCCACCATCAACGCAACCGATATCTGCGCCAAAAGCGCCGACCCAGGCCCGAGCCCCAACGCTCTGGGAAAACGCCGCCTGAATAGCGGGAACACGCTCGCAATCGTCGACCTAAAAAGATCGTTCCCAACAAGCACAGGGCCTCGCCGCATATCCTGGATACGCCGACACGATATAGATCAACACGGAAGACGCCCGAAAGGTATAGGGCGGCGCCGATGATGGGGACGATCCAATGTACGCTCGGGCGGGACACGAAGGCGAAGATAAGAACCGAAGCTGCGCACGACGAACGGGGATCGTCGGCCCATCAAGAACAGCGACAAGAACACGACAGAAAATGACGTGATCCAGAGTAACTCCATCATGGGCACTCTGCCCTTTTGCCTGTGCCGCAAACGCACCGATCACGGGCCCGAGAATGCGAGGGAGAGATCTAGCATGAGAAAGGTCGATGTCACGGAAGTGCAGCAAAGCAGCGAGGAAGGGGGAAGAGACGGGTATAGACAGGATAGCAAAGGCTTACGACCAAAAGGATTGAAGCTGCGAACCCCAGGCGCATGCGTGAAGATAGCCAAAAAAGGGGGGAAAAAGCAGTCGCCAGGATGGACAGTGGACGGGCAGTGGAGAAGAAAGAGGCATCGAGTGGGTGAGAGCTCGGGATCGGGCGATGTCGCAAGTCCAACACGACAGGTCGAAAATGGAGGGCTGGGAGGTTGTTGAGAGAACACTCAGCGTATTCACACACCCAAGTCGTTGCTGCAATAGAAGAGGAGCAGACGAAATAAAGACGCTAAAAACGGTATGACGAGGAGAGGATGAGCAGCGGGTAGTAAGGCGGAGGAAGACGTGCTGATGTTGGAGCAAGGGGGACGCGAATTGAGAATGAAGAGAAATCGAAGACTATGAAGAAAATGGGAGACCAGATAAGCAGAAGGGATTGCGTGAATTTCAGTGACGTGAATCCGTAGACAGCGAGGAAATGGAGGAGCATAGATAGACAAGGAAGATTGGCGAGTAAGTACAGGAGCGCATGTCGGAGAATCAGAACAGGGCGTCGCGTGGAATGGAAGGAGATGGAGAGACGGTCGGGCATGGGGAGGCATCATGACGGGTCAAATTCGAACGATAGAAGATCATGAGGGTGCGAGAAAGAGCTGAAGAGGAGCGAGACCAACGGCCAAGATGCTGGCGAAACAAAGACGGAAATGGGGAGGGAGGGAGAAGCGTGCGAGATGAGAAATGTAGGCATCACTGAGGTAGAGATCCAAGCTAGATGAGGTTAATTGAGAAGAGAAGTGTACGGTAAAGGGTAATTATAAGGAAACGTTTCGACGGAGATCGAGTGTGTGTGGAGACAGCGAGATGACGGGAAAGGCAGACCAGCCTCGTCGAGGAGGAACCTCGACGGTGAATGGAAAAAGAAGAAGGGAAGGGGGGAAAGGGGAGGAGGAGCGAACAATAGCAAAGCAGCCGAAGGAGAAAGCAAAATCTCGGTTGTGGAAGAACGAAGGAGGGCGAGTGCCGGGTATCAATACTTGGAAGCCTAGACGGCAGGTAGGACTCAAGGCGGGAGCTGGGCGAGTTGCTGCGAATCCAGAGGGGGGTGGTGGTAAAAGAAGAGTGACCCTGCAGTCAGCCTCCAGACCAAACAGCTCCAAAGAGCGCCAAGTTCGAGTTGATCGACATGGGAAAATCGCCTTTCTTGGATGCGAGGACGAGTATAACCCAATTTGGAAATGTGTTAGATTTTCCCTACACGCAGTCGAAGCACGGGTTGCTGAGAAATGCGTCCTATTTTCCAACCTCCGTATCTGGCTTCCGGCTGTTGTAGGAGGAGATGTAAACTTCAGTCATCCATTTCAAGGCAAAATATGTCTCAAATTAACACCAAATTATCGCTCAACGCTCAACACCTGAACCTTCTCGTGGCCTCCTCGACAAATTCGCAGCCAATTTCAAGATTAGACATAGATCATATCATCAAATCTCATCGCAATACAAAACCTGCTACAACATTTAAATTTCCGCGCACAAATCCTTGTCGAACTTTCCGTCTTTGTCTATCCCATGGGTCATCTACAAATAAACGGCCCATGAGTTCGTTCGCCCTCTGCAGGGAAAGAAAAGGAAAACTCACCACACCGCAGAAGGTAGTTGCACTAGTGGCGGCATCGGGGGTCGTAATGACCACTCGGAACTCATTGAAGTTCCCGAGAACGGACGGAATATTCTCGAAGGTAGACATGTCCGGTCCAACCGCCTGCTCCTCAAGCACCTTACCAGCACACGCAGCGGCGAAGTTAACAACCTGAACTCGCGACATTAGAATGCAAATCTACAGAATTAGACCGAAACACGTACCTCACGGTTATCGAACTTGTGCGGGAACTTGACGGGGTTGCTGCCGCCGATGAGTGGTCCTGCTTGGGCTAGACTGATTGCAGTTTTGATGGACACAAGAGGAATCTCGGTCTGACCACCAGCCTTATTGTTGCAGCGGACGGCCTTGGTGGGTGCATTCGCCACGGCACCGATAGGCTATAAGTAAAGATTAACCCAAACATTCGGTGAGAGTAGCAATTGACTTACACGTATAGCGGCGGCGGCAGAGGCAGAGGCTGCTGCTATGCTAGCAGACTTCGAAGCAAATTTAGCGGCCTTAGCAGCCTTCTTGTCTGCCTTAGAAGTTCCCGATGAGGAGGGCGATGGGACCGACGAGGAGGTGGATGGGACCGACGGAGTGCTGATGGTTTCGCAAGATGCTACTGGGGTTGCGCGGACGAAGCCCACGTATTCGAGGAACCGGCGCACTGCGGTCTTTTTCGGGATGGGGCAAGACGTCACTGGAGTAGCGACGGGTTCGGTTGCAGGCTTCGCGGCAGGCTTTGTGACGGGCTTTGTCGCAGGTTTAGTAGCGGGCTTCGCAACAGGCTTCGCGACAGGTTTCGCGACGGGCTTGGCAGCGGGTTTTGCAGCCACAGGTTTCTTGGCTACAGTGGTTTTCTTCTTTGTTACAGCGCGCGCCTCGAGAGACTGCGATGACTCGCAGCGTTAATAACATCCTCGACGCGCATAATACGATGAAAAATACTCACATCGTTACCAATGTTAACGGGAGCCGCAACCACAGCGACAACCACAAAGAGAAGTACGAAGAGAGCAATGAAGCGTTGGTTCATGATGTACCAAGAACGAGAGCGAGGATTGTTAGGACTAAAAAGATATAGATATGAAGGAGGAAGAAAGCGACGGTGATCGAAGAAAATAGAAAGTTAGACCGGCCCTGGAATAGCATGCTCAGTCAGAATGGGTGCTTCGCGGTTGGAATTGAGACAACGCACCGGCGGTGAACAAGAGAAAAAGAAAACTAGGACAGAGATTTTGGTTCAACATGGGTGCAATTTATGTATCTTCTCGGCTCAGGGTTTGATCCACTCGCAATCTCGAAGTCGCCGACTCGCCGGTTCTGCACTAATCCAAACTCCTTCTGACCATTCCGCTAATAGGAAAAAATATACTTTCGACCATTCTTTACCACGGCGATCTCAATCAGGAATCATGCTGTGGCAATGTGTCTGGCTGAATTCGTGACTGAAAAGATTGCGATGAAACGAGAAATGAGGGCACCGTTATATGTTATAATCCTGTAAGTGTGAAACCAGTTGGCCGGAAACAAAGCATAATCACTGTGTGAAGGAGCTTACAAGCGGGATTGGCAGCTTTAAAAAAAATTGACACTCAAAATAAGCTCTTCAAGTTCTACCGACAATTTTAGTCAAGCTGATGGTGCAACGAAGATCACCGCTGTCATAGTGGCTAAGGCCAGTGGATTTGACACTCCCCACAACTACACCGTTCGTATCTTTGCTGTACAGTGTTTCATGGTCCCAATTCCCGAAACTGAATATGAATCTTGAAGCTACAAGCTCGAGCCTTGGCCGAGTTCATGAGGTTTGTTAGTTGTTCACTGAATTCCGGAGTTGAGCCCGGGGTACGGTAAGCGGATTGGTCGCGGTTCGATTTCCGCGGCAGGGATGGTGTGACACATGGGTCACAGTGATCTGTGATGTTTGTTCCGGTTGTGCATGGGTTCCCGGACATAGTTTGGGTTATTAGGCCTTATTATCGGGGAGTAACACACCTAAAAACCAACTGTGGAGAGTGTATGGAGGTTCAAGATGGAGTGAAAAATAAATTTGAGTGCAGAGCTCGCAATAAGTATTGGCGCAAGAAAGCTCTACAAAGAAAAACCAAAGAACCAAGCACCAAATTGCCATGTGCATAGTGGTTGTCAACCTGGAAGTACTATTACACTCTCAGGACCTCTATCTACCCTTCCCTCCACTGGAAATTTGTCAATCACTATGTACCGAAGCCAGAAACAGGACAGATCAATTTTCAACGCGGTCACGTGCTCGCTCCGACATTTCCTTTCTTCCGCCTCCTTATCAAACGACTCCAGTCTGACTTTTTCTGGCCAGCTATATGAGTAGGGCTATCAAGAACAGGCACTGTCGGAGATTTACACAAAAAAACAGCGAGGTTTGGTGTGATGCCATTGATATTGTACCAGTCGATGCATTAAAATGAATTATGTATTGTAAGTGTAAGACTTTATTTTTGAGCTCAGAAATATCTACGCTTTCAACTAATCAACATTGTCCCCTCCCTCTCCATTGGCTGAGTCAGCGTCACCCGGAGATGGTGAGTTGTCTTGTTCTTCTTGTTCTTCATTACGGGAGGTGTCAAAAATCAAGGGTGCGACTTCATCTAGTGCAAGTCGATTACAAACATCGCCGCAGGTATGGTCTCGAAGAAACGAGTTGATTCCTTCAAGGCCGAAGTCGCCAATACCACTGTTTCTAGATCAGAATTCAAGTCAGCACAGGAGAAATATATGAAGTGAATGAATATACCCGCCAACCGTGTGAGTCATGGGATCGAATAAGACAAGGCCATCCTTTCTTCCAACAAGTGCAGGTGTTCCTGAACAGTTTGAGATGGAAAATATCGAGGCAGAAGTTGCTTACATACCTTGAAGATCGGCAAAGATCATGGTTTGATTACCACCTATACTGCCCACACAACCCCAGTAATAAGTGTGGTACAACATTGCTCAGCTACAACACTAATTAGTGGCGAAACCGTGGGGCAGGCCTCCTGTCAATATCTTTCGGAGATCTTTTCAATAACTTTTTGCAAAGACATACATGAAGGAGAAGTCCAGCTCAGCTCAATAACTTTGCATATCTTTCAATAACTTTCAATAACTTTGGGACTCGTAGATGGTCCACAGGCATCTACTGCCCAAAAAGGAAATGTATTCGTAAAATACTTGTAAAATACATGAAAAATCAGTGAAAAAAAAAAACAGTGTCTCAGCTGGTATACCTACCATTGCGCGAAAAAACGTGGCCACTGCCCAAGCACGCTTCGCGAAGTTTTGCGGCAGTGGTCAAAGGTGTTGGTACCATCAAATGATGTCCTCGGCAGTTCAGCACATATATGGGGCCATCAATTCAGCTAGAAATTCATTATTTTGCATGCAATTTATTATTTTGGGCTCAGAAATATTCATTTATTCCATCCAATTGAACAATATTTGTCCACTGTTTGTACCTTTGACATTGATTTAATTTGGAGACAGTTTGCCATCAAAACATGTCAAATATGTTTCAAAACCGCCGGGGTTTCGAAATTGTTTTGCATTTTGCGGTCCAACCAGCACTCAGATCAAAAAATGCTGAGTGTAGATCTGATAGCTCTGGAAGAGCTCTACCTGATCCATATAAGCATCAAACAGTTTGTTCTAAGATTTCCTATTTCGGCCACTAACGCCTAGCATCTCAAAAAGGAAATTCTCGCGATCCTTGCATCCCTGGGTGTATCTGCTACATCACACTATTCTATACTGAATCTAGGTAGTATATGTTTACTTCTCAGCAGCTTTCAATGGTCAATTCATAGAATACCAGCCTATAAAACAAATAAAACAGTGAAATTAGTTGGGATTTATTGCCCTGCTGTGAATGGGGAGTTCTGACCATTCTGTGCCCATAGCAAAAACTCATTCATTCCTATGAACAGTTCAAGGAACTCCAGCTGATACAATGGGCATTCTATCTCATTCAATACTGTGTTTTGGGGATGACATCAAACATTGATTTCAAGGGCTTCTGGTCTTCATGGGTACCTACCCTTGATTGATCCCAGGTAGGTTGACTTTCTAAACATACCTGAGCCTGTTTGATGCAGTAAATGCATCAATTTACCATTCTCTACCTTGCTTTTGCCCTCTGATGCCAGGTTGAAGGATTTCATCATTTTACTCTTCCATAGCATACATAGGGCATCTTGGGTAGTAGAAGCTTTAGTTGAAAGTCTGTATGACTCTGTATCCCAGCTCAATGCTTGGATATAAGCTTAGAATCAACTCAACTTGAAATCTATGATTTCACATCAATTGGACAATAGACTGTAGGACGCACAGATTCGGCTGTTGATGACTTTATATTCAAATTCAGTGTATAAAATCGGTCCATTTTGGTTACTTACTCACCCTATTCCGACCTGTTTTGACGAAGTTGCATATCCGAGCAACTTGGTTCAAAACTGGTTTACACTCACAACTACCTATGCATGTATCCTCTGATATGTATCCCCCTTCATGCTGATTAAATGGGAGAAAAATCAGTTCAAGCTCTATCTGAATTATAGAACAAATGTACACCTTCAAAAGTATAAGTGATGTAGCAGAATGGTGTCATATGAAAATGACCCGGTTGAAAATGTATTTTCTAGGCCATGGTGAGTGCGTCACCAATAATTAAAAACCCTAAGTCTCGTCCTCTACCTGTCAAAACCCTTTCAAAATTTGCCACAATGCTCATCAGTTATTATATTATCTATCTGAAACTTCAGATCAACGAGATATGGACAGTCAAAGGTGTAGGAGGTGGGACATCAAACCCATCAAAATTGAAATTGTATGTTATTTTGTGCATAGACATGCTGGTATTTTGTCTCCAATGGTGGGTGATCTTTTTAAACTTCCTATTGACTGTGCTGGGCTGAGAGCTGTGAAGAGTGGGTCTGGTGATGGATGTTTCAAATCTGTGATCACATCAATGCTTCAAACCTGAATTGAGGTATTATTGCAGAGAATGAAGCAGCATTAAGCTCATACAAGATGCAAACATCATTCTAAGGCAATATGCAGTACTTGGTGGATGCCACTGGGGCTATTCACCATTTGTTCTAGATTTTTCCGAAATTTCATTTATCCTTCATTCTACTGTTACATTAACACCTCTCTACTGCAACACTGCTCAATAGAAGAGATGGAGCAACTGGAGAGCTCTAAATAGATCATGAAATTGCACCCAGAACAGGGGGGAACAACAAAACCTTCCTTTTTGGGATGCTAGGAGTTAGTATCTCAAAATGGAAGTGAATTTGATGTTGGCCTATATACAGGGGGAAATAAGTCCCCCACTCTCTAACTATGCTGCTGAGTGTTATATGGGTATACTGCATAAGCCTGGACCCCATCAACTGGGAATTGGGGGCCTGAAGAACACATTATGCCAACAACTTCCTATTTGGGTTGCTAGGCGTTAGTGGCCCAAATCGGATTATGTCATAGATGTGGTTGATGTTTATATGCATCAGGTAGATCTCATTGAGACCTACAAGATCTACATACAACTTTTTTCGATTGGAGTGCTGCCCAGACCATAAAATGCAAAACATTTTCGAAAAGCCGGTGGTTTTGAAAACATATTTGATGGTTTTGATGCAATACTGCTTTCGGCAAGTAGCGGGAGCCCAAGCATATAGTGATTTCAACATTTGCTATATTCAGAGTATTAAATGAATATTTCTTAACCTTTTGAATCACATATGCTCTGTATTTTAGTAATAAGTTCAATTTATTTGACTCGGAATTCAAACGCCTCCCAACAAGCCGCAACAGCCTCAGCAGCCCTCGTGCCATCAAACAATCACCTGATTTTTTTTTTGCCATTTTTTTCGCTGAATTTTCATGTATTTTACGGGTATTTTACGAATACATTTCCTTTTTGGGCAGTAGATGCCTGTGGACCATCTACGAGTCCCAAAGTTATTGAAAGTTATTGAATGATATGCAAAGTTATTGAGCTGAGCTGGACTTCTCCTTCATGTATGTCTTTGCAAAAAGTTATTGAAAAGATCTCCGAAAGATATCGACAGGAGCCCTGCGCCACGGTTTCGCCACTAATTAGTGTTGTAGCTGAGCAATGTTGTACCACACTTATTACTGGGGTTGTGTGGGCAGTATAGGTGTTGATTACTGTGTCCCCAAACGAAATGAGCAAAGGCATATATTGTAGAGCTACGCAAATCACTCTTGCGCGACTTGTGAACAAGGGTGTAGCTGAAGTGCTCCACAGAAGTGGACCGCTTTGGCTCAACGAGCCAAGTGATTCCAGGCGATTCCGCTGTAATTTGCGGTATGCCAGAAGCAGGGCTCGGAGATTCAATCTCTTCCGCCAGAAACGCGTCGGTAAAGGCAATATCTACAAATTAATGAGTAATTGAACAGTTTGACAGTAGCGATTAGAAAACGAACTGAAATCGATCGCTGTAACATTGCGGTCCCTAGCATGCTGAAAAAAGGCATTCATAAACCACTGGCCAAGTCCAATTCGCATTGCTTCGGCCTGTATTTGAACGAGATGTTCGTCAACAGTGAATGGCAGTGTATTAGGAGCAGTATTTTCCGAGTCCTCAGTCAAACGATAAAATCTTTTTACAACATAACTTTGTCCATTATCGGACAGAAACTACAAAAGGATGAGTGTGGATTGTCAATCGGAGCACAATATTATATGACGCACATCGTAGACATTTTTCATAGCCCCAGAACTGAGGGGGTCGTTTCGAAGTCTCCCGCGAAGGCTGATCTCCGACGATTCAAATTGCATGTCACCAGTGCGTGGGTCCACAATGCAATCGATTCTCTTCAGAGTTATCCGAGTTCGATTAACAACAGCAGCTGGGCCTGAAAGTGCAGAGGGTCGAAATTCGGAGCGCAGTCTCATAGTACCTTTCAGCAGCGTCAACTACATCAATCAGAGTGAATCAATAGTCTAATCTTACTCTGATTTAACGTTGAATGCAGTGTGCGGGGACGCTTGGCAGCAGACAATGCTGCGGGGTCTGCAACAGAACGCTTTTTAGATCCAATCATGGAGGATGCAATGTCCTCATCAACACTCTCAGCCCACTAGAACGCAAGTACCATAAGTTAGGGACAAGACAAAGTAATTTGAGTCGCAGACTTACGCTTTCAGAGTCAATATACAACTCCAAGGCCATGAAACCTCCCTTCCTCTTGTGCATTGCTGCCAATGCTTTCCAAGCTGATGGTACATTTTCGACGTAGATCGCAGAGTTATCGCTCGAAGAGTGAACTTCATAAAACTCGCCGACAGTGAGACTCAGACTGTTTGGAACCGGCATCTTGTTGCCAGCCCACCGAATAGAAACATGTTCGCTTGAGGTCAGTCAGTAATGTACGGAGTCTAATCAAAGGAAATACACACGAGAGAAGAGGAGCACCTTTACGTTGCTGCCACTCCATCGATACTTGCTCAGTGAGCTGCGCCTTGACATCTTGAACGAAAAGTGATTGAGAAATCGAAGAGGGAAGCTAGATTTATTGGTAACTTACCTTGGAGAAGCACAGATGCGGCCCAACCTTTTGCTCCCTGTCCGAATTCTGAAGCAAGAGCCTTCTTGATGCGAACCTGATGGTTTTTTGTAAGTGTCGGCGTGAAGAATATACTGAATCTTCGCAGAACATACCTGCCAGGCAATCATGACTATCACTTCACCCGGTTCCCCGCCACCCCGCTCATGCTGGAGTAGGGTTTGAGTCTGCAAAGTCGATGTAGCACCGTGATTGAATCGCTTGAAGCGCTGGCGAGTCAAAGCAGAGAGGTCTGTTACAGTTCTCGGAACATTATGAGTCGCAGGACCTGAAAAATAAATATATTTAGTGACCCAAATGAGTAACCACATGCTTACGAGACGGTTGAGGCTGAGGAGTGCCAGGGATCGCTGCTTTACACAGGTTCGATCCACAGGTAATGATTCTGCTATCACCTTGCACAGTAGGATGCATGTTATTGCGGCGGGTTATTCCGCACATAACACACTGATCCCAGGTCTGTTTGAATGGCAGTGAACAAAGACAGCATTGTCAGTAAGTAACGCAAAATACTCGCCGCAATGTCCCCATAATCGGGACTATCCCGAGGATGAGCAGCCAGTTTAAGACATTTGCTGCATGGTCCATCACCTTCCCGCAGCGGGAAGGACATATCACAGTCCTTGCACTGAGAGGTATTTTCAGTAGACATAAGGAACGATGTGAACAGGAGAGCAAGTCCGAAACTTTGAGCTGGGGAATGACAGACAAATACCTCCTGCTTTATATCTTTCGCTTGTTTGGACCTTGGTCCGTGCTCCGTCGTTTGTAGAGTAAATACTCGACGCATCTAGCTGGTCCGTGCCCTGCTGCTAGACAATATAAGCGCGCTCAAATTGACCGAATTTGCAACACGGACTTTCCCGTTGTTTCACCTCTCTCCGCATATGCCGAACCCAACGGGGAAAAATGGATATGGAGAGAAAATAGGCGAGTAATCTTGAAACACATAGTTATTGACTTACACACACATTTTAGTTCCCTCGGACGAGGCGCTGGAAGCCGCACTGCGGCGCTATGCAGCACAGAATTTGAAACTTGAAGTGCGCATTGCAAACCTCCAGTCCGACTTGAATTATTCCATCCGGTGAGCACATCTCCTGGTCTGCGGTTAAATTCAAGCTCAAATCGAATTTAGACTGACCAAACTCAAAGCACTGAATAAGAAATTCAGAATCCCTACCGTTCGCAAAGCTCCGGCAATTGAAGTTGCTCGCCAAGCCATTATCGACAAAGTCGTGATGGACATTACGCAACAGAATGGCCCGAACTATTTCAAAACTCTACTTCAGCAAGAGGGAATCATGATTCCGCGGTATGCTCACTTGTCTATGTTATTTGGATTGAGATTCACACATGTTCAAGGGACACTGTTCACCAGATCATGCGAGAACATTTTCCGTTAGGCTTTGAAAATCGATTTCCCGGTAACAAAAAATCACCCATACCTCGAACTGCTTTGAATGCTTGTGGACCATTCCATGAGATCTCATCTGACGGGCACGAGAAGTTGGGAAAGCAGGCACTTGATATGGGTGATATTGGGCTTCCGATCTACGGTTATAAGGACAAGTGGAGTGACGAGATACCTCTGATGAATTTCGTCCCAAATAATCGTACGGCGGCTGCCATTGGTCACTTGTTTCTGGATTTCATTGAGTTCACCGGTGGTAAGTAAATGATTTTACCTTTTTCCACTGATTTCTGACTCACACCTTCACCAAGGAATTCCAATCCAGATGACAATGGACAAGGGATCAGAGATTGGCTGGCAATATGTGATTCAGGACACCTTTCGGTCGGTTGCTTCACTTGCCCTAATGAGCCAACACTAATCAGCTGCACCTAGAGCTACATTTGCTCCGGATATTGACCCAGAGGTGTACGCTATTTGTCGGCTAATCAAAAGCGTGCACAACACAATTATCGAGGCCTTCTGGCGCTGGTTGAAAGAAAAGTTAGGGCGCAATCTGAAAGAATTTATTTTGATTGGGAAGACGGAACGTATTTTCAGCGCCGATATTGATTTTCACGTGTGAGTTGTTGTCTTATGATATACAGCGTTAGATCCTAACTAATTGAATGCAAGATCACTGTTCTATTGGATTTTCATACCTTTGTTGCAAGCAAAATTGGATGAATTTCGTCTTTGGTGGAATCACCATCGCGTCCGTGCTCAGCAAGAGAAGAATATGCCTTCTGGTCATGTCCCAGCCGACGCATTCACACATCCCGAAAATTACGGGGGCATTGATTGCCGTATTGCAGTCCCTCAGGCCGCCGTGGACGACATGCGCCAGATGTTGACGGACGAGGTAGGTTCACGGGAATCTCACCTCTCTTGGTACGATTTGGAATTTGCGGAGTTGGCAGCACAAGCGTATTTGCACATTGGTAAACCCACACTGTCTCTAGAAACGGCATGGGATGTATTCCAGCAGATGGCCCAGCCCATCGCAGATGTGATAGAACTATAGTATAAATACTTACTCTCACATACCATTTACCTATGTAGCAATCAATTGAAGGTTCCCTTTGAGTTGATCTTCAATGATCCATGTCGGCGCAGATGAGCTGTCAAGAACGATGAAGAGGACGACAAGAAGCACAGCCTCTCGACGAGCTCTTCATCGTCCTTGACATGATCATTCCCACGGTGCGACATCCGGCAGTGGCCGCGGAAATCGAACCGCGACCAATCCGCCTACCGTACCCGGGGTCGGCTTTGCGGCTTGAATTGAACTGAAGATGCATAAGTAGCGCGAATAGTATCATGACAGAGAGATCAGGGTGATGAACGTTACTGCCGTAGCAGTTTGGGTTAGGGTACGCGGGACGGGCACGGTTCGATTTCCGGCGAAAGGCCGCGGATTTCAATTGATGCCCGGCCACAACCGGGGAACACGGTCACATGACAGCCATGTCCTCACATTTATCACTTGAGGCCGCTGATCATACCGCCTCTCTCGCCCTCTTGAAGTCATTCTACACATGCATTCACCTTTTGACAACCTTGAACACTCGTTTCTGACCTCACACCACAGTTTAATATACCTCTCCCCGTACCCTAGGAACGTGTCAAGAGTTTAAGTACTATGAATCATCGCATTTCAAGTTGTAGATGAACATTGAATTATTGACCAATTGTCAACTCCATTCTGGTCTCGTTTCGTGGTCTATATCACTTCTCAGAATCGATTGTTGCAGAACTTCCATTCGACTTGAATCTCTTCGAGTCGATTATGTCTGCTCAATTTCTTGGAGAAGAATCGGCCCAGAAGCAGCTAGAGAATTGAGCAATTGACATTATAGTCGACATGAGATTCGACTCAAACGGAGGACTCTGACTTGCGCTACCACTAGGTGAGTCAAACAAAATAGAAGCAAGTCATATGTAGTTTGAACATCTCTTTCTTTAGCTCCTCCATTCGATGCTTGTTTACGTCTTCGCTCAAGCTCGTTGGATTCAATTCAGTCACGTTCAATCGAATCGATTCGTATCGTGTCATGCAAGCCTCATGTAACATCTATTTGCAAGTGTGTTGATGTTCGTTGCATTTTTCATCCGTTCATCTCAGGCTGAATTGTAACGGAACAATTGAGATCGGAAGACAGTTAGGTGAGTCTACAATATTGAGCCTTTTCGACTCGTAGCCAGTCGAATTGTGCATTTTGCGGATCATTTATTGCACACCTAATTTAAATCTTAATTCAACTCGCAACTTCTGCTCAAACCTAGGGTCCATTATTCAACCCACTGCGGCGCCGCTTGCAAAGATTTTGAGCCTGCCCGTGAACTTCTCCCTTGGAGCCCTCCCTCCGTCTACTGAATCTTAAGAAGATGTAATAATCGATTGGACCCATATCGCGGTCGCCTCAGGCATTCAAGCACATTGAACTAAGAAAATCTCTCATTCCTCGAGAAAACTTAGATTCAATCATTCATCAGGATGCATCCTTAAACTTCAATCTGAATTTGTTCAATAAATCACAGTCAGTGTGTTCAAATGCAGAGGACCCTGAGAACAAATGAAATCCTGTTGATAGCCAATTGAACACTGAGGAACGGGATGTGCATTGACATTAGAAGGAGCAATATTAGTACCACCTTGCTGCGAATACTGGGCTAGATTCGGCATTTGATTACCCAGAATTTTAGACAAGGTACTCACAAGCAATGAATGAGCATTTAAGCCTAGGTTTTGAATCAATACTTGAATCTTAAACGTGGAGTGAATTCCAAGTGAATTCAGTCCATGATCCCGTTGAATTCAACTTGAATATGTCTCCTCTCTTACCTAAGTGCTTATATAGAGCTGTCACCGGTCAAGAACATCTGCTTTGAGGCCCTCCGTGCCATATCAGGAACAAGGAAATGAGTCGGAAAGGATCGGAAACCGGGAAAATATAGAAAGAAACCGATCATGTGACCGTGTTTCCGGGCATCAATTGAAATCCGCGGCCTTTCGCCGGAAATCGAACCGTGCCCGTCCCGCGTACCCTAGCCGTAGCAGTTTGGGTGGTGGTGGTTTGGTGGTGGTCATAGGTGGACATGGTCAATGTCGAGCTTTACAGAGTCCAAGACCGTGTGAAATTCGCGTTGCTATTGAAGCTCGAGAGATGTTGTTGAAATCGCTTTCTTAGACTGAGTACTAGATTCATCGTAAAACAAAGTGCTTGTAGTTTCTTTCCTTGCAATTCGATGCGAGGTAAGTACAGTTGTAAGCAATAGGAAACGGACTCCTCTCCCCTGATGAGCCGACGAAGTTCATCGCTGTCATACACTGGGAGGCCGCACGCTGCCAGTGTACGAAGGGCGACCAGCGGGACGGCGGGATGCCATTCCGCAACATTTATGTACATGTAGTGGGTGTGAGGCAGAGATTTTTCCGCTGGAGTAATAATGCTGATGAAGAGAAGAAAGTACAGAGAAGCTGGCGAGATTGAGAAGGAGACAGTGGATAGGAAGAGGTGCGGGCGAGAAGGATGGATGTTGCCAGGATGAAAGGTCGAAGCACAAGAGGACTTCAGCCAGATGGACATGGGATTTCCGGGCTGAAGCTCCAGCGCTATTTGAGATTCTTTTTCTGCCTCAGTCCAATCACCGAGGAAGAATTTGGCTTGACCGCGACGAAAGTGGGGTTTAGACGCATTGTAATTTCTCTTTTTCGTTGCGAGGAGTGCGTCTTCCGCGGCAGTTTTGTATAGCTTCAGTGCTGCGGCACATGGAGTAACAAGATGGACGCTGATTTGGCTCACTCAAAGCAACAGCAGCTCTGTTCAAGAAATAAGCGGTTCATGGCCAGACAGATGCATGCATGCCGTATAAAGAACGACAGCAGAGATCACCAGCATTGAACGCGTCATTTCCTTGGATTTTGAGCAGGGCACTCTTCGCGTCGGCTTAGATAAATTCGTGTCGCTTGGTGGTGATCCAGTAAGTCCTCCGAGTCCGAAGTAATACGGTGTCCCTAGTGAACCCTGGGTGCTACAACTTGAATCGCTTTCTTAGACTAGATTCATCGAGCGTGTGCGACTCGGAGGTGGTTTCTTTGCTTGCAATTCGGATTTTCGAGGTTCCGGATGCGAGATACGCCCCCAAATTAAAAACCAAGAATCAGTTCTGTCGACGGTAGCGGCCCCCAATTATTATGCAGCATGGCCAGCGAAGATCAACCGTCGTGGGATTTACGGTTGTTGAATCCGGAGGGCGTAGCGCGTACCGATTCCCGAAAATATACGACTTTATCCTTCCCTCCCTCCACCATGACCTAGTATGTTCTCCGCCGCCCCCGCCGTCGTCGACGCGCCCTGACAGTCAATAGCACGATCCTTGGCCGCGCCATCCCGAAGGAATACCTGTCAATGGGCGTCCTGGGCAGCCTTGCTGGCTTCGTTGCCTACAAGCAAACAGGCAAGAAGAACATCCCAAAATCAGTGGAGGAGGCTAAGAAGGCCGTGCCTATCAACGCTGGCTCGAGGTGTGTGTCTTTGCTTTCGCGTCGTGAAGTACATTTCTAATTGAGGGTATATTAGCGAGGAAGAACAATTGTATGTTCCTCGTTCATCTCATAACAAGACTGTAGGGCAACTGACGGTAGGATGGACAGCATTAGAAAATTTATTGCGGACGCGGAGAAGGAAGGCGCAGCTGCGTCGAAGCATTAGACTTAATAATTTCTGCAATAAATTTTGTGTGATCACCCTCCTTTATTCACTACCACCATGTCCTCGAAACGCCATTCCATGCCTGTAGGGCCAAGACCCCTTCAGCTCGCCAACGGACCCATCGCCGATGCCCTGCCGTCGGCGCCGTTGTCTGCAACGTCCCCGTATTCCTCAGGGTTGCTTAGCCCGTCGACGCCGACCACTCCAAACGGCGGCCCGCGGCGTCAATCGTCTATAACTTACAACCCTGCAACTCGACCCTCACGGCCAGTGGGTCATCGTAGTTCTCTTCAAAGGAGTAACTCCGTGGGCAATTCGTTGGACTTGAAGAAGAACATACTCGCCGAGCGGTCACCCGTAACGCTCGCGGAAAAGTTAGTCTAAGTCTGGTTTGGTCTTCTTCTCGATTCCCAAGCGACAGCCCCGCTTTGGGCCGTCAGGGCGCGCTGAGAATGCGCGTTTCAATGCAGCGAACGCATCTCAGGGACACGCGTTCGGAACATCCTTCGCGTTACTCTTTCTTGCTGTACTGCACCATATTTACAGCCAATTCACAGACACGCCGACTTGCTGCACTTCATTGCGCAGAAAGAATCCAAATGCCTTGAATTGCGGTCACAACTCGCCATGCACGAAGCCGAGCTTCTTCAATGTACGCACCACCACTACTCCTAAATCAACATCCAAAGTTCTTTTCTTCTAACCCATCTCTCATTTCTCTAGTGAAGCGCAAATGGGAACGCATCGTCTCGCGCGGTTTCACCTCCCCACACAACCCCACTACTCTCCCCTCGACGGTGTCCACCTCCTCCTCCTTAGCAACAACAAGTCTAGAAACCAGTCCAAACCAACCCACCTCGGCTAACGGCGCCGCGGTCCTAGACGGCATCCGCGAAGGCGTCCAAGGCGTCGGTCGGTTCATCGCAGCCTTGTCGCCCACAAGCGCTTCCTCCGCCTACCACTCCCCCTCCTTTTCCTCCTCAGCCACCCCGATATCCTCGTCCTTCGACGTCATGGTTCCTCGAAGCAACGGCACGCACTCCAAAACCTCGAGCATGTCCACCAATATGACAACCACCACGACATCAACGCGCTTCTCGCAGTCCTCGCAATCTTCCCTTGGCGAAGAGTGCGCAGAGGAGGAGGACGCGGATGGGGCGCAGGTGTTGATGGTGCACGACACGGGCGCGACGCCGACCATGAGTCCCAACCCCGCGTTCAGTGCCCGGCGTCAACAGCAACAGAATCGGGAACGCGAGCGGCAGCCCTCAGCGACGGGAACGGCAGGCGACTCAAGCGCGGAGGCGGAGGAGGACTTTTTCTTTGCCCAGGCGCAGGTGCAAGCCTCCATTCCCCCAGTCCGGCCCATATCGAGCAAACGCGTCGCAAGCACCAGTGCGATTCCGGGGCTGGCGTTGGTGGACGGCATTGCGCCTGCTTCTGTGTCGGCGTGGGTTGGGTCTGTGGGGAAGAAATGGGAGGAGTTGCAGAGGGTTCCGACGTGCGTGTTTTTTCGTATCTCTCTTCATCCTAAGTCATTCAATCTCATAAATTGGAACGCAGCTTTGCAAAGAACTCCAAACGCGCGTCGCTTCTATTCTCCGACATCGCAAACGCCCTTCAAGTGGGCCCCACACCTGTCGCATCCCCTTCCCCCTCCCCCTCCCATGCGCCGCCGTCGCCCGCCATGACAGCCTCGACCACGACGACCTCGCAATCCCTGCTCGACGACGACGACAACGAAATGCGCCGCCTCCCCGCCGCCCCTCTGAATCCGTTGACGCCGACACTCAAACCCACCCCCCGCACGCGGCAGCAACAACCCCAGTCGCCTCTCACGGTGTCTAAGAGCAAGGTCCCCCCGAAGCCGAAACCCCCTACGCAGCCGGCAAAGATTGTGGACGATGACGATGAGGAGTGGAATTGGTGATTATTAGGGCCGCTGGGGAGCGGATAATGTTATCATTCTAATTATGACTTTTCCCTCTGCTACCTTTTACTTCTTTGACTTTCTTTCCTTCTTGCAATTCTTCTTGAACTCATTCATTCATCTTTGCATAAGTAACGACCCTAGACATGATCATGACAATTTTCTGCTACCAGTACTGCACTACGTTATACAAGACATATCATGTACACTAGAGTATCTACCACCCCAATGCGAATCTGCTGCATTCGGTAACAATTGCATTCTGGACACCGTACAACTCTTCACAAAAACAAAACAAGCAAGAGCCAAACAAGCAAACAATCCTGCCAAAAACGATGCTGTAGATGGATGGTAGTTGAGATGTACGAGCAATTAAAAGCTACACTTGTAGTATGTACGTTTACGAAACCCATGCTGAACGCCTCACAACGAAAACTCCAACCCAACACAATGCACATTGACAAGCAGAAATACGAGCGGCGCAACCCGATCCCTCCTCTCTTCCTCTTCCCCTTCACCCTTCTCCTTCTCCTCGATCCGACGCCTACCCATAATTCAGCGGCTCACCAGAAGGACGCGGCCTCCCCGGCGGCGGCGGGAGCTGCCCCTGCGGCGCCATCGGCCGCGCAGGCAACCCCGGCGGAAGGTTCATCGGCCGCCCACCGCCACCCGGACCGCCCATATTGTTGTTGTTTCGCGGCGGCGCGTCCTGCCTCCTCGGCCCCCAATTATTCGGGTTCGGAGGCCCACCGCCGCCGCCATCCCGTCTGTTATCATACCCCCGCGGCGGAGGCGGCTGCCAACCACCACCCCCACCGCCCTGGTTCTGATTTACATTTCCATGGGGATTGTTGATCATGTTCATGTTGTTCGGCGGAGGGGGACCGTACCCAGGCGGCGGCGGACCGTTGTTGTTGTAGGGCGGGGGACGGGGCTGCCAGCCGGGGGGCGGGTGTTGTGGGGGAATGACACCAGGCGGCGGAGGGCGGTATTGTCGGTGGGGGTCCATGTGGGGAGGGGGACCTGCGAATTGCTGTTGCTGTTGTTGTTGCTGCTGCTGATGGTGCTGCTGCTGTTGTTGGTACCGACCGCGCTTGTCGAATTCGTGCGAAGCTTCGTATTGCGGGAGTCTAGATAGATGAAGGATTAGTACATGAAGATTTCTCAAATGAATGAATATATGCGCTCACGTTTTAGGATCGGCAGGCAATGGGTCGGTCCAGAAATAATCGTGGTCAAGAGCCTGTGCGGCAGTGATACGGTCTCGAGGATTACACGTAAGCAACCGGTCAAGCAAGTCGCAAGTCTCCTTCCCGATGCTAAATATCAAACATTCGTCAGCTATGAATCAACTCCAAAACCACCACGTACTGCTCGTAATTCGTCCTCAACTTGCGCAGATGATTATTGAACCGCTTAACCCCATCACACCCCGGCAACGAATCAAAATTCGGCCAGCTATGCTGATTCGGCGACCCACAAAGAATCCAAATCTTCTCCAACTGGTCCAGATCAGACGTCCCGGGTAAAATCGGCCTTCGCATGAACATCTCGCCCAACACACAGCCAATCCCCCACATGTCCACTTCGCCACCGTACTGCCGAGCACCTAACAACAACTCCGGCGGGCGATACCACCGCGTCACAACGCAATTAGTGTACTTGCGCTCCTTCCCGCCGCGATTCGGGTTGTCCCCGTGGTCAAACGCACGTGCAAGCCCAAAGTCCGCGATGAGCAGCATCCCGGAGTTGCTGATGAGCAAGTTCGCAGCTTTCATGTCTCGGTGCAAGATGTGATTCTGCAATGAGAAAAAGAAAAACGCGTAAAAAGTGGCGTCGGCTCAAAGCACGAATCAACGTACACGGTGCATATACTCCGTGCCCTCCAACAACTGCTTCATGTAAAGCTTGATCTGGCTGGGCTGCAGCTTCACGCGTTCATTTTCCAGCAAGCCCGCAAGGTCGTGGTCCATGTACGGAAAGACCATATACACAGACAACGCCTCCGAAGCGGTGCTGCGCACAACGAACATATCGATGACGCCAATAATCGCAGGGTGGTCGAGGGCTTTCAGAATTTTGATCTCGCGCAGCGCCGTCACAGGCATGCCCTCCTTTTCGTTGTGCATGAGAATTCGCTTCAAAGCGACAGCACGCCCAGTCGCAGTATGAACGGCTTTGTGCACCTCGCTGCACATTTTTAGTATTTTTTGCTTAGAGAGTAGTAGAAAACGCACCCAAAAGTGCCCTCGCCGAGCTTCGTCGTGACCTGGTAATCGTTCTGGTTCCCGCACCCCTTGAAAATCCGCCCATACGCCTTCTCCTCCTCGAGCGGCGACCGACGCGGGGCAAGAGGCTTGCGAATGCGGACGGCGTCTTTTCGGACGGTGTCTGGAGGTTGGGGCGGGGGTTGTTTCGGAGGCGGAGGTTCTAGCGGCGGAGGAGTTCGTGTAGCGAGAGGAGCAGGGGGTTTGGGAGGTAGAGATGACGGCGGCCGGGGAAGGAAGTGCGGGGGAGGTGGGAGGGTAGATGGAGGAGGTGGAACTCGACCCTGTAGTCGAATGTCGGGAGGCGGTGGGGGAGGTGGAGAGGTGTTGGGCGGAGGGGGCTGCAGTGGCGGAGGCGGTGGTTGCTGCGGCGGGGGTGGTGGAGACTGCCGGCGCGTCCGGTGCGGAGAAGGAGGGGGACGCGGTGAAGAGGCACGCGTCGAGGTGCGAGGAGAGACTGGTCTGTAACTGTCGTATCCTACGTGAGGCGGGGGAGACACCGGCCGATACGGGTCATGGTGGTGGTTGTAGTGATGAGTGCGGGGCGAGGATCGTTCATACCGTCCCGGTCCGGGAGCATAGCTGTCCCACCCATCCTCACGTCGGGCCCATTCACGAGGGTCTCCGCGTGGTTCATGGCGAACATCTTGTCGAGGACGATAGCTGCGGTCGCGGTCATCGTGCCAATGATTGTCTCGGCCTCGGTCTTCATGACGATAATCCCGAGGCGAGGGAAATCGCAAATCCTCCGAGTGGTGACCTATGCGATGCTGAAGCAAAGGCGAGCGACGTGGCGAAGGTGAGCGTCTGTCGCGTGGGTTTCGAGGGTGTCTATTAGACGCAGAGGCTGTTTCCCAGTGGTCGGACACGCGTGGCTGGTTTCTCTTGGAATCTCCGTCTCGACCGCGACGGTCGTCGTCCCTAGGCCGGTCGTATGAGGCGGGTTCCTTGGTGTCGAATACATTGATATTGCGAGGCGCCGCTTGTGCTGGCTGGGCCTTGCGTTGTTTAAAAGGAAAGGGGATTTTGACATTACTAGTGGAGGGCTTCGGGGCTGATTTGGCGGGCAAAGACTTGGTTGTCTTGGGCCGGTCATCGTCGAGCTCGCCTTCTTCTGGCGGTGAGGACGAGTGGGGTCGCTTCGAGCGGCGTGCACCGTCTGGAGAGCGTGAAGCTGGCCGTTTAGAGGAAGAGGGCATCAACTGTCCCTAACACAACCAAACACTCAAATGGCCACGAATTTAAGCGAAAAAACAATCGACTCGAACGTCGGGCTCGACTGTCGGGGCTGGACGTCGCGACGAGGTCTGCTGCGTGTCTTTGTATGGGCAGGTGACCGCAGGTCGACTCAGGCTGCGTAAATTCTCGTATTCTCGGTCGAAATTGGTGTTTGCTTCGGGTCGAGGACGGGCCTCTATTTCCGCAATGGGTTAGAGATTGTGAATATTCTCCTCATGGAAAATATACATCTGAAACTCGCTGCTAGACCTAGGCTGCTCAGGGTCGCAAACGTCTCTAACGAAGAGATGATGGTGGTCAAAAGAGAAAGAACTGAGGTGTCACATATTTTTGTCACGCTCTGCACCTTGTCAGTACCTTGTCATACCCCATTCTGGCCTGAAGCCTTGATTCACGAGCTTTCTTGGCTCAGAGGGTTTCTTGTCACTCTACTTTCTTATCATAAAAGCAGCGATTCTCGGGGCAAAAAAACGCGGCTTCAATCAACACTTGCAGAATTCCGCAAGACCCTTTCTCGCCGCACAACCGTTGCCTGACTAGCTAGGACTCGGTCCCCATTTTTGTTTATGCGAGGCCACAACGCGACGGAACATAACACATTTCTTGAAGAGGGCTTCCTTGCTAAGTTAGCGTATCTGTTCCTGCAACTCATTAGGTCGCCTCTTTAAACCCAAGTGTTACACTTACATGCGCTCAATCTCGTACTTGCATAATCCACGACCTCTCTGTCACTATACCCTCTCTCGCGCCACGACTTCATATCAATACATTGCCGAATCGACCACGGTCTTACTGCAGCGGCAATGTATGCATCTTGGATGGAATATCTCAAACGGAATTTGCGATGCAATGGTTGGAAAACAATGCTTCCCGTTAGTTCTCGTTCATCAGAGTCAGAGAACGGCAATACACTGGAGAAATTCCCGTTCATCGCAGTAGAAACTGACTCACAAGACACCTAACATGCTCGCCACGGAGCCATTCGGCTCACGACCGCTGGTGAAGTCGCAGAAAACGAGTAGCTGCACGCACACTTTTGACTGCACGTAGCCGCTCGGCAAGTCTTAGACTGAGTCGGACTTATGGAATATTCGACCATGGCTCCGTCTTCAGCATGCTCATTTCGTTTGTATTCGTGTGCAGCGAGTTCGAACTCATTTGCGGATCTGCAAAGCAGCTGCTAGGACTAAGGGCCAAGCCACTGCGTCGAAAAAAAAAACATTACTGTACCTTCGCGTCTCAGTTGCAGTATTTCTACACTTTCTGTATTTTTACTGTACCAGAGATTTTGCTTCACCTCGAATTTTCCGTCTTTATCTCCGAGTCAATTACCAAGTCTAATCAAGTTGCGGCGAACTCCTTGAGTGTGCGGCCGTCGTGCATTTAGAGGTTTTACACAAGGTCATGCCAGTTACCCGAGAAACCACGCAGCGACCTGAGAAGTAGCGACATTCACGTACGAAACCATTCAATTGACACCCGAAGACAAGGCATGAAAGAGGGTCGAACGAAAAGAAAGCTCCAATCTCACAAAGCATCCACAAAGACCTGCAACGCCTCTTCAGGCTCCTCCCAGTGGTACTGCAAAAATACATGTCAGACAGCCTCAGGAACCGCGAGGCGCGCAAAATACACTCACAAAGTGGTTTGCCCCAGGAATGAGCACCGTCTTAAGCTTTCCACCCCGCGCCTCATTTTCACTCTCAAGCGACCACATGGCGGCTATAGCATACGACGCGCTCTGTTCACCAGCAATAAAAGTGGTTTTCAATGCCGGAACGAGGCTTTTGATAGTTTCCGAGAAGCAAGCCTTCTTGAGATTAGCTGCGGCTTGCGCCTGGCTCATATACAGAGGTGCAAACTCCTCCGGACCCATATCGACGATGGTGTCAAACTCTTCTCGGGTCATACTGTAGACGGAGGGGCGGCGGTAGGGAGAAGGCAAGTGATAATTCAGCACTTTCAGGTCTTTGGTCGCGAGATCGCCGTGGTCGAAGTACGATGTGATCCAGTTGGTAAACATGGGGGTATGTTTTTCTGCGGGCATTGATTTGTCCATGTGGGGAAACCAATTGTCGGGCGGGAGTGGTAGTCCGATTACAATGGACGGTGCCTCTGAATGTATTGCCTGGTTTAAATATACACGACCTTCAGATCAAATGAAAGCCGTAACTGACCATACATAATATGTGCCCTGAGATGCGACTTGAGTCGGGCCTGAGCATCGACTGACAAACCGTCGATATTGGCGACGGCAGCACAAGTGAGATTGTTCCCCGCCGACCAGCCAAGAAATGCCACACCTCCCGTTTTTCTGTCAGCGGAGATGGAGGGAAGGTTGTTCTTCTCTATGAATGTGGCGGCGAAGTTGGCCAGCTCGATACCACGGCTAGCAAGGAACTTGGTCTTTTCGTCTTCCGAACCCGTAATCGGAACGGCGGCCTCAGGTCCGAAGGGTGTGGATCCCTCGTATTGGCGGCGGTTTATGGCGACTAGGCGGATATTTCTCTTGGGCGCGACTGCAGCTAACCTCTTGAAGATTCCTTGTGGCACCACCTCGTCAATATCGAAGACATCTGTTGGCGACAATCCCAACCCACCGCCATTGAACCCCATTCCATGCAGAGCAAAAATTGTGACATAGGCATCGCTAGCTGGTTTTCCCGAGTCGGTATACGCGAGAATGGTCCCATTATCATCAACTGCGAGAGTTTGGAGGTTCATTGTACCAGTACTCGTTGAAAATAGGACAAAGAAAAGAAGGGGTTGAGGTATACGACAAGCATTGAATACAAAGGCTTATATGCCGGTTTCCAGGACTTATGGAGGACAGAAATCTGTAGCTTGAGATCAACAGAAGCCAGATGAGAACCCAGGTATTCAGTTTGAGTTGACATTGTGGACCAGGTCCGAGTCAAGGTTCAAGTTGAGCCGCTCAGGCCGCCGAACAAATTGGTCTGATCCTATTCGGCATTGACCGGCGCTGACTTAGCTCTACCTCTTTCCTCAGAATCTAAGCATACGGTGCGTCGGCCTCCAGCCTACAAAAGAGACCAAATGTGGCGGCCGTTCTACAGTCGGCACTAATTATCATCGTCTCTGCTTTGTTTTCTGCGTTTGAGGCTGCTTCTTCCGACTCAGATTCACGTTTAATGCTTTCGTTGAGACTCAGCAATGCATCCCATTTCGGATCGCACAGACTAACCTCTATTGTTCCGGATTCAGTTACTCCTATGCCCTCTTTCTACAGGTATTTGAGCAATCAGCGACTGAATTTCGTTCTCTAGCTCCTTGATCGTCGTTGTGCGGGATGCCGTTCTTCCTCGACGCGTGGGCAGATGGCGCATGCCGCCGAAATGGGAAGGTAGATGCGGTAGGTGGGGCAGGGGTGTGGTTTCCCAGATATATACTGGGCAACCGGTCAGAAGTCCTTCCTCATCCTCCTCGTGCCACAAATCAAAGTTTGTCCTCCTTCGAAATGTTGTTAATTAAGTTTCATTCGCGTCGACTGATTTGTGAATTCAAAGGAGCTGAACTCTACGCATTGATTCTGGCATTGAAGGCCGTAGTAGAGAAGCAAAAGGCTGTCTGCGCAAATGCCGATTACCCGCCTTTCTTCGTTGTGACAATCCATGCCGATTCGCGCTACGCTATCCAGTGCATGAACGAATGGGTTCACGTTTGGATCCAGAATGGATGGCGCAACAGTCGCGGTAAAACTGCGTATCCTCATACTTGACCCTGATTCCTGACCGTGCCGACCATATTGCCAGACCAACCAGTCGTAAACACCGATCTGGTCAAAGAAGCTCATGAACTTCGAGGCCAAATCGAAGACTCTTACAAAGGTGGTCAGGTTGAGTTCAAATGGATTCCGAGGGAGCAGAACGTTGCAGCAGACAAGTCTGCGAACGATGCATGCGACCGAGCGGAAGCGGGTGGGTATTTGCCTTGTTTCCAATATCCGGGCTTTTGACGCATTTACAGAGTCGCGGCGCGCGCCCGACAGTCCGGTTTACTATTCGCTGGGAATATATCTCGACGACGACATGTACTAGCTTTTCTCTGGTCTCAGTGTATCACCAACCGAATTGATGAAAACTGGACTATCGCCTGTGGCATCGATCGTTTGTTTACTTGAGAATGAAGGACCACCGCCACACTTTCTTCAGAACCGTAACCAAACTTTTGTTACTTCCAACAAATCTTCAGCCCGACTGGGATTATGGTCTCTGATTCCCTCTCTTTTTCCAAACTGCAAAGAATCGGTGGACTGGGCAAGCCGAACATACCACGATCGCCTTGTAACGAAAACCACATGGTTTGATCTATCTCGCCCTACGTTCCGCGTCTAATCTGAAGCTTGTGCAACGAGTCTTGTTAATACGGACTGATTGACGCTAAAATGTTAATATTTCGTTCACCGGCCTCCGAATCAAGAGCCCTCCATGGCAGATCAACTCGGAGGCGCGTCGGTGATCTGTCGGGCTGACTGTTCGAATGAGAGTCTCCATGAGGCAGACGAATCAGAAAGCGAACCAACCTTCGCAGACAACGGACCTCTGATTGACCGGAGAGTATCTTGAGGTCGAAGGGCCTTGGTCTTTTGCTTGAAAAGCGCCTGTCCTAGACGACGAAATTTAGTTTCAATTTCTGTCAAGTGAAATCGGCCCCTCAATGCTGACTCGAGTCGCAACACCCTTCCGCAATCTATACGAGAGTTGCGAGACGACGATTCAGATGCAGCACGCGACGTTGGTCTCAATCCACCCAATTCAATCTGGGTAGGCAATGGGTAGGGGCAGTAAGGGTACAGACAACGTAAGTTTGTTTCATGTACAGCAGAGCTATGCTATGTGGTGGGTTCTCGGTGTAGTCCGAGTTAGATGTTATGTTTGTTGTTTGATGACGATGCAAGGTACAGACCAGTGGGCAAGATGTGTGTAACATGGAGAATAGGAAAGAGAGAAACAAATGGATGGTGAATGGATGTGCTGAGAAACGAAAGGAAAAAAACAGCGGAAACAGACAGCCAATACAATGAACAAAAAATACCGAAAAGAAATGTGACAACGATGAGGATGATGATGTAGGACAGCGACTGAATGAAGAGAAAGATGTGATATGAGGTATGAGGGATGAGAGATGGGGGAAACGACGTGACTGGAGCGTGATGTAGATACCAGTATAAGGTAGTAGTTGAGGGTGAAAAGCATCTGAAAACCAAGGTCTATCGGGGACGTTCAGGCGACCACGCCTCACGGCCCATAACGAACACGACATCATCTTCCTCCTCCTCCTGCAAGTCATCCGTATCCCCAGCAGGACTATAAACGTCCTTGTCATCGGTCTGCATCAGCAGCGAAGCGGGGGTCGGGGGATCTGGCTCTACGATGCTCGGTTGTGCCGTTGGGAGAACAAACTTCTCCCAGCCGTCCGTACTACGCACCCAGTCGCCCCGTATTTCCGCATATTTCGACAGCGCGAGGACGTCCCGCACGAGGTTCAAGTCGGAGGTCTTGGTCTGAACGCGTTTGAACGACGCGAGAACATCGATGCGGACCCATCCCTTCGAATCCATCTATTTGGAAAAAAAAAAAAACATCGCGTCAGGAGGCGCAAAGCAAGAAAAAAGAGAAAGCAAACACCCACCTGCTGGCGGAGATACAGATCTGTGGCCATGTTGTCTGGACTGAGGTAAAATTCGAGCTGACTGAGGATGTCATGCCGCAATCGGTCTATCGGGAACGACAACTGCGTGCGCAGCGTTGGCACAGGCGCAGGGTGATGAGACGTTTGCGCATAGTCGTAGCTCGGCATGTAAGACGAAGGATTGGGATAATATCCCTCGGGCACAAGCGGCGTAAAATGCGGCGGCGGCGTGATGGTGAACTCTGGAGCTTGCTGCTCGTATTGTTGCGGCTGCTGCTGGTGCTGGACAGGCGGCGGCGGCGGCGGTGGTCGCGATTGCGGCTGAAATCCCCCGCGCGGGTAGCCGCGTCCATACGCGCCCCGGAACCCTCGCCCCCGACGATATCCACCACGCGGCTCATACCCATAGCTACCACCGTTCCACGACCCTCGTCGCGGACGACCCATAGGGTATTCATTATCTCGAGGTGGCCGTTCGTCCTGCTGAGATGCAAGCTGCTCTGAATCGCGCGGCCCACGCGGAATATACGAATTACGCTCGTCGTGGCCGTACCTTCCAGTGAAATACCCGTAGTCCCTGACGGGCGAGGAGACGTCCCAATCAGAATTATTCTCCCCGTGCCGACGCTCGCCACCATTAACATTGACGTTGCCATTGACCGCAGACCCTCCAGCGCTCGAACTCGATGATGCACCGCCTTCTCGGTCCATGGGCACACCGTTAGCAGGATGCATCCCCCGCATCTGCGCAGGCGCCGGCGCCGGCATCCCATACCCACCCATTCCATTCATACCCATCATCTGCAGCGGTGGCCCCATCATCCCCATCGGCATCCCCTGCGCATGCGGCGGCATCATCCCGTCACCCATCGACGGCGGCGGCGGCGGCGCGTACGCATGCCCATACGCCCCATACATCGGCTGCCCATGCGCATCATACCCATACCCCACCCCCGCCCCATACGTTCCATACGGATAATACACATTATTCCTCCTCTCCGCCTCCCTCGTCGTTCCAAACTCCCACGGCCCACGAAACACCCCAGGCGCCACCGTCACGTCGACCACCTCCAAGCCCGGGTCCTCCGCGAGCCGCCGCTCCCGCGCACGCGGCGACACGCCTATGGCGAGCACCGGTGGTTTGCCATTCCCATTAGCGCTATTGCTCAAGGCGGCCGCAGCCGCGGCTAGCTTCTTCCCGGATTCTGAGCCCCTCCACGGCATACCGCCCAGCGCCTCCCAGTCCGGATCGGTAGGCCAGACAACCCTCTCGGTGCGCCACGTCGATTCGCGTGCAGGCGCAGAAACGGACGATGGAAGCGATGGCGGAGGGGGACTTGTGGTCGTACTACTCGAACTCGCCACCGCAGCCATCGTTGAGCTTTGCGAGATCCCCGCACTCAGCGGCGGACTGCCAGCAAGGTTAGAAAGGCCCGCGTCGACACTGCCAAACGTCATCCCGCCTCCACTGCGCGCACCGAACCCACCGAGCGCACTCAAACTCGACGACATCGAAACCGCACCAGACTCGGCAGGCGGCGGCGGGCGCTCTTGCGGGGGTTCCTCGCGCGTTGATTGGGGCTGAGATTGTAATTGCGACTGCGACTCGCTCTCGAGCGGTACGCTCCCATTCTCCTGCTGATGTGGCACCGTCCTCTCCACCTGCGACCCATTCGACTGCTGCGCCTGCACCTGCATCGGCGGCTGCGGCTGAGGCATCGCAGCCCACCACCCCCCATTCGGCGGCCCCGCCATCCACCCATTCCCGTTCCCGTTCCCATTCCCCATCCTATACCCACCCCCACTTCCACCCAAACCATTCTCAACACTCGCATCCTTCACCCACCCGTCCTTCGGCATCTCCACATGCGGCGGGGGCGCCCAATACGGCACATACGGCTGCGCGTGCACGTTCGGCGCCGCCCCATCATACGCAGCATACGGCGCGTAATAGTGCGTGTGTGGTGGTGGCGGTGGTGGGGCGGCATAATATCCCTGCCCCTGCTGAGGCATGTAATTCCACGCGTCGTTATTCTGCTGCGCGATGGGTGATATCGCGGGCCGCTCCATGTCCTGCCGTGTCTGAAGTTGTTGTTGAGGCTGCTGCTGCTGTTGCGCAGGTGGTTCACGCGGTTGAACCTGTAGTGCCTCCCGTTCGCGGTCGTGACTGCCTGAAACGACGCTCTCCGCTCGCGAGGCGGTACCACTCCGACTCTGCCCCTTTCTTCCACCATTGCCGTTTGCGAAGTTACGTTCCCTATAATCTCCGCCCCGCCCTCGCTCCCTCTCTCTGAAATCTCGACTCCCCACCCATCCATCCCTCTCCCTTGGATATCGCGCATCCCTGCTCCCATTTGATGAATTCGACCAAAGACCTCAAGCGAAAAATAACATACCTCTCCCTCACGTTCCCATTAAGGTTTGCACGCTGTTGGTCCGCCGCCGCCTGCAACTCCTGTGGTGGAATCGCAACCCACTGCTTCCGCGCCTTCGCACCCTTGCCACTCCCCGAACTCCCATTCGCACTGCCACCACTCTCCCCCCGCTCCCGCTCTCGTTCCTCCGACGGCGACGCACGCCCAGAAACCGCGCCAGACGTAAACCCCGAGGCGACACCGCGCACGGGCGACGCAACGCCCGAAGTGGCGCCGGATACCGACACCGACATCGACATCGACGAGCCCCCATGCGCGGGGGACATGGCGCCCGACACGCTCTCGGCAGGCGTGGGGAATGCGGAGATGGAAGCCGAGCCGGGTATGGAAGAAGCTGACGTGGAGGTGGATGCGGTCATGGACGCGGATGTTGAAGAGCTTGGGACGGTCGGTGCGGATACCGAGGCGGAGATGGAAGAGGTGGTGGATGTGGAGGCAGTGCGGGCGAAAGTTGAATTTGAATTCGGAAGTGTTGTAGAGGCAGTCAATGAGTCAGCTGGCCTTGCAGCAGAGGTAGATGCTTGAGCAGGAAATTGTTGTTTGATACCCGCGGTTCGTGTATTGGGTGGAATCGAATTTGGATTGGGATTTGAAGGTGCTGCTGGCACTTTTGTGGCACTCCCTTTTCCGGAGTTGGCATTTTGCGGGTGAGAGGAGTGAGATGGAGGATGAACGATTGCTTGCGGTGGGATGGCTGGTATGTGCTGCCTTTGCAGTGGAGGGGCGGGCGGTGAAGACGGGTGCGATGCTGTAACAATATGATCGTTAGTGTGATGAGTGGACATGGGCACGCGAACAAAAGAAGACAAATCCCGCAGATATATGATATATCCATCCCGAGAAGAGAAGGAAGAATGCGAAAAATAGAGCACAGGACCCAGGAAATTGGCAGGGTCGAGATTTACGAGATGAGGATCACGATGAAATTGAAGGCTTCAAGCGCTCCCACCGATACAGATAAACGCGAAAAATAGAGCACAAGGCCCGGGGAATTGGCAATGAGATATAACGAAAGGGCCACAATGCGAGAAAGACCCAAGCGAAGGAGCTAAGCGAACGCGCCGTTAAATGGTCGAGAAGACAGGCATTCAACCAAGCGTGGCAGCCAAAGACAGAAAGGGATAGCGAGCATCGAGATCATACGTGGAACGCACCTTTAGCAGACTCCACCTCAGACCGTGGAACGACACCGCTGGCTTGCGGTGGGATGGCTTGTATGTGCTGCCGGGCGGGCGGTGAAGGTTGGTGCGATGCTGTAAGTGATCGTTAGTGAGTGAAGACGAATCCCGCAGATACAGAACGAGAAAGATGGAACACGCGAGAAGTAAATCAAAGGCCAAAAATCGCCCGAGGTCCGGCCAAAACCAAAACCGACAGAGATTCGACGGTTTGAGCTCACTTTCGCTCATAGACGGTCAGAAACCGTACACGAGCGGCTCCAGGGGGCATAAAAGCCCCGAATTCTCCGAATGTCCGTCAAAAAATGAGCAGAGTAGCTCAGACCCTCGGAGGGCCATATTCAAGAGTAAGATAGCCTAAATTCTGAACGCCATCCCGGGGGACCCAAATTGCGCGCAGAGTCAATATGCGACGGGTCCCTAGCTGCCGGCGGTATGCTAAATCACTGCACGCACGTCTCCGCAAAACGTACTCGTGCGTCGGGAGGCTCACACCTCGCATATAATCATTCAGATCCGAACAAATGTCAGGATAGGTAGTGACCGGGGACCTGTCCCGGGTGACTGGTAGGCTTGGGATGTAGCGAAATGAAGGGACACGATGCGAGAAAGACCCAAACGAAGGAAATTGACGGCTAAGGTCGAGAAAACAGGGGGCAGAAGTGGACCCTCGAGATCAACCAAAAATGCCAGCCAAAGACAGAATTGATTCCAAAGGAAGTAGAAGCCGGAAAAGGGACAGAAAGGGATAGCAGCATCGAGATGATACGTGGAACGCACCTTTGATAATTTCTGCCTCTGTAGACTGTGGCACGACGCCGTTGGCACGACCAATCGTCGGCCACGGATCTCCCGGACGGGGACGTGGGCGAACAACGAAAACGTCGTCGTCTTCCGGCCGTGGCGGCGGAGGGGGCGGTACGGCAGCGCGTGATGGCGGCACCGATGGCGGAGCTGCTAGGCGGGCAGCTCGGAGGGTCCAGACGTTGACGACCGGGGGCTTTGCGGGAGCGGAAACGGGGGCGACAACAGTGGGTGTGGGCTGCGAGGAGGATGCGCTCGCTGACTGAGTTGATGAGGTCGATTGGGAGACGGTGGTTGGGTGGGATGAGCTAGAAGACGCCGTCGCTGTCGGGCGCGATGGCGGGGGGTTGTTCTGACGCTTCGCTCTGTCGGCGTAGGACACGGACATGGCAATGGCCACAACGAGCTAAGGCGGAAGCTGGCAAGGATAAGTTGTTGATGTTTGTTTTGGCATCAAGGGCTGTTGTCTCCTCCCATCTTCACTGGGCGGTTCTCCGGTTCCGTATAGACTAACTCTTGCCTATCTACCCATCTCCCACCCTCAGCTGACACCGACGGCGACCTCCGCGTCTCCATCCCCACAGTTTATCGATTTACGCACTTGATATCTAATCTCGATTCATTGCGATCCAACTCGTCTTCTCGTCTCGCGCCGTTCTTTGCACTCGTCAGAAGGACCCCTCGTTGCCCTGTGCCCTGCTGTCTGACTGTTTTCCTCCACTTTGAATTCCCCGACATCAGATTACCAACAGTCCTGCCGGCATTCATTTTCCAGATATGTGCCGGCGTTGTCCGGGCGCTGATCTTCTCCGTCTCTGAGTCGACCTATCCAAGTCATTATATTGGTGGCAGATCATGCGCGGTTCTCTGAACTCGTTCACTAGCCTTGAAATCCTGGATTGTGCTGTTTACACCTATGCCAGCTCTGCGTTCTTGCATCTCTCAAGGGCGGTCTTGCGAGTTGCGCGTCAAACCAAAATAAATTTACATGATTCAGCGTTGCCCAAGGAATCGTATATATTGGCTGGACCGACCACTGGCACTCACTCACCTCGCTTGAGTTGCCGAATAGGAATGATCCCCAGAGTGCTTCCTCCCCACGTCAATTTCGCTCATCCCGTTCCTTTTTCGTATTCGCCGCTCACCAGTACGCACAAAAACACGACACTCACATCCATCGGCACCGCCATCGCACATGAAGTCGTGAGGCGATCAGAGGGGCTTGCGAATACATACGCACTTGCACCGGGCCGAGTCGACATAGGCAATCCAGTTTGCTCAAACGCTGACCTTGGTCGCCTTCGAGTCTGGTGCAGCTCAACAACACCATTCCAACAGACATCGCATCCTTGCAAAGACAGCACACCCCAAAATCCACTTGTTCCTCACTCCAAACCCTCGTATCCATCCGTCCTCCTAATCTCAAGCTCCCCTCGCGCCTTTCCGCCTTTCTTTCTTCAAGTTCTTGAGTTGCTCTTGAACGTGACAAAACGGCCATTACATCACCTCTTTGATATCGATCTCAATCTGCGGCTGTGCATGACTGATGGGTCCGTGTGGGTCCACAAACTCAGGACTCGAACCTTTCGTGTCTCCCTTAATTCACTTTCAACGTGGTATCGCCGACCCAAAATTCATTGATTAGGCTGCCGCAGTGCGCGAGCCACGAACTTATTTCTGTCGTGTCACGATGTGGACTCCGCTCTACTGTAATTTGAAGGTTGACTCTGCCCAGCCAGGACCTTCCGGAGACAATCATACCATGTGCTACCAACTCCGCTCTCGCTAGACTTTTTTACCCGTCATTTTCTCAGAATGGATCAAATCAAATCAATTCCGGTTTGATATTAGCATTACATAACAGCAAGATCAGCAGAACCATTCCCTCAATGTGATACGTATTATAACAAGGACTGAATTTGAGCCGCGCATTATTTTTGTTTTCGCCGCAGCTTGGCCGCAATAATTACTTATTTCTTTTTGTTCATAAACCAACCACACAACGTTCAAGTGGGCTTCCCAGCCTCTCCTCGGACGATGCGCTTTTGCTTGCAGGTGGGCATACACTAGTTATTCAGTATCTGAAGCCTGTGTCAGAGATATGACTACAAGTTTGCCCGCGTTTTTTTCTTATGAAATAAAGTTGGAGACGTGTGAGCAGGATGTCAAACAATTTGAATTTCAACTCTGAATGCAAAACTTAGGGACAAAAAATTATTCGAAACTTGTCTTGGATTGCCGGGGAGAGTCGCTGTGAAGGTCGTAACATGTAGCTCTGGCACGAGCAACAAAACTACCAAGTTCAATTTCATTTTCTCTGCTGCATTGCGGAGTACCTCTAATCACAACGAGCGCTATCCATATCAAAGAAAAATCCCAGTCACTCATAGGTACGGATCCGGACGCTTGCGAGAAAACCAAACAACAGGGTTCTAACTTCTCCCTTGCTGATCATCCCGTCCGGACCCACGAGCGGCTGCGCAATGAACGCATTTTTCAATGCGCGTTTGGACTCACCTCGAACCTCAACTTGCGATCAAGCGGCGTAATCCTCCCGAGGGCATACACCCAACGCAAGGCATACGACGTGACCTCGAGAACAGAGTAAAAATCCCTCTGCCACACGTCGTTATCAGCTGAGATCCAAGGTGCTATTAGCCATTCCAGACGACCACGAAATGCGTGAGGGTACTGTCCAGGATTTTTCGACGGCGGAGCAGGAAGGAAACGTGGCGCGCCAGCTGCAGGACATAGTTGTTCAGCTTCAAGTTTGCGCGCCCTGCGCGAATTTCGAGAGTGTATGGCAGAGTATCGATACCATGATTCCACTCGGGCTCTACAAGTTTGACAACGAGATGATACCCTACATCGATGATACCCGTGCGATGACTCGACCATCACAGTGTTCCGCTCCTGGTAATATCATAGTGCGGGAGATTTAGGTGACTAGTGACGGGCTTGATCGATTGAGAATACAGTGCTGGATATGACTCCCGCCCTGAATGGTCTCCGGAGTATTGCAAAGCGCTGTGAGCCCCGAATTCTTGTGGCGAAAGTTGGAACCAGGCGCCGAAGGACATCATCCCTTACGATTACTCGTATACGAATCGATGATGGAGATGTGGTGGTGGGCTTAGATTCTCTGGCGTAGTTTCATGGGTCTCGAAGACGTGTCATCTTCTTCGACGAAACGCGGCAGTAGCAGCCATTACTAAAATCTGGCACGAGCTTTTGAGCCTTCGCTTCGACTCCATAGGTAGCCACCGAATCGCTTCACCGGGGAACACCAACGTGGCATCAACAGACATAGGTGCAGGGGTTTTGAAGCGGACAATCTTACGCTGGGGTTGACAAGACTCGCAAGCTTCGTAGTTTGTAGATGTACAGCAGGGTCCAATTATCCGAACGGACCGAGCTCATCATGGCGGAACTTGTCACCTCACATCGCCTCGAACGGAGTTTGCGATGAACACGAGGCAGCGGGGATGAAGCGGCAAACGTCACGATGATTTGCGGTGGACCCACATGCACCTCGAACCGACTAATGAAGCCACGAAATGGATCGACCCCCACTATGAGGTCAATCCAGTGGCATGTCGTTCGTTACTGTGGGGCCAGTACATTTCCGTCAGTAGCTGCTTATCGATTAGACTGATTCCTGGGTTTCCAGAAATTGGAGTTCGGAGTCAGAGATGAGTTCTGATGACTGCACGGGTGACGCTAAACGAGAACCAAAAGCACCGGGATGGGAGATTCCAAACCGCTAAGATGCAAGAGAGAGAGAGAGAAAATGATGATAAATACTGTAGGACAGTCCTTTGCTTTGCCGACGGAGGGAGCAAAGGACCATCGGAGCGCGAGGTCACGGAATTAGCAGTGCCTTTGAGCTATCCGCAGCGGCCGGAGTCAGACAGGACCGCGACACGCCGAGGATCCCGCAGTGATTTGCGAACTAGCGGTCTCTGCTCCGTGTCATTGTTCGAGTATTGCCACAGAAGACGATACACCTTCACCAGTCACAAAACGCGACCCGGTAGCCAAAGGGAGCCAGGAATTTTGGGTCGCATAGCAGCTGAGATAACAAGGACGATGACAAGGAAAACAGAGTGTTGAACAGATACAATACAAGGTTGCTCTCTGGTACAAAAGAGTAGAATGCAGATGGAGGAGGAGGACAAGAGTAGATGTGACAATTGTCACCGGCGGTCACGGCTTTCCGCACAGCCCAAACTTGTTGTTTGACGGCGAAGTGGCCGATTCTCATGACATTTGCCAGAATAAGAGCAAAGGAATCCCAGACTTCGGCTCTATACCCCCTCATCCACCCCAATTCTTTTGGCGCCCACTAGATCTCCTTATCCTCCCCCATCTTCCTCATTTCTACCTTTATTCCTTCAATTTTGCTTCCGTTCGACGCGTCTCACCGTTAAGTTCCTAACGATCGGTTCAGTGCTGTACGTGGAAGTGCTATATCTGGTCGCAGTGTATCTGATTGGTTCATAGGATATGGCTTACTATGCTCAAAGAAGCTACAACTACCCCCACATGCCTTACAATGGGCCACCGCCCAAGCCCTCGCATATTCGCGTCAACCAGCAAGACTGGCAGAACGGCAGCTGGGTCATGAACCCCGCGTATAACCCATCATCCAAATGGGCCGGTACAAGCTCCCAGGGTTGGGTTCCGAGCCAGGCCTGGCATCAGCAGCGACAGCAGGAATGGGCAGCTATGCAGCAACATATGGCAGCAAATGCTGCACATAATCCGTACAAGCGTCAACCGCGTCCCCCGAGTGCTGAGTATCTCGCCACGAGGCTCGTAGACAACCCGTTGGGTTTAACGAATATGGTTCCAAGGTGTGTAATTCATGGCAGGACTAGGGATCGGCGACGCGTCTACGAGTTCGTACGAATACGGCCATGAAAAATTGGCGATTTGAGTGCAAAGCAGCTTATGTCGGTACGGTGCTCGAAGCCGTTTAGAACCGTGATTCGACCTATACGGTTGCCTCCAGAGGTGAGTGATATGTCCAGTCTTCAAGACGATTATTTACTCACATTTTGACGCCTTAGTCGCCCGTCTTCCAGAGTGTAGATAAAACAAGCGCCACGCCTCATGGCCTATGCACCCTGAACTACAATGCGCGCGAGCCCACTGACACGCGGCTTATATTGCGACCTCTTTGTTTCCTTCGAACGTTCATGGATATGTATGTTTAGAAGGTCGCGTATAAGCTGTGGATAAAGTGGCTGTGAGCCATTGTGGACTGTGCGTGCCATCAGTGTGACCGTATCGTATACCGTGTCTGTCCCATCGCCGATCCCGCGTCTATGCCTGTTACATTTCCCAACAGATGTTAACATTTTCACAGAGATCAATTATACGGACCCTCGAACGAGGAAGGTTTAGCTGCCGCTACGCCATGGATTTGGAATCCTCGCGATCTAAACCCCGACGCAGGTCCCAGTAGCACTGACAATCAAGCGGCTGAACCCGCATCCAGCCGCCGTCCAGCACAAGCATCGACATTGCAGACGGCCGCACCCCCATCGGCCGACCAGCATTCAACGCCAACTCGTCGTACATCCCAAGCTCCTTCGCCGTCTGCTGCTGTTCCCCCGCACAGTGCACCCGCAGCGGCGCCAATCACAACAATGCCGCTGTCGCCCCCGCGAATGCCTTCCCCGCCCCCTGGTGCGCAAATACTTACGTCTCCCCACGGTTACGGAAGCCAACCACCCCGGCCCCCCCAGCAACGAGAGAGAACAGAGCCGGCGCCCCCCACTCAGCACCGCAACACTTTGCCCACCCGACATTCGTCCGAGCCCCCCGCCGATGTCCGACCCTCGTCCTCCACCGATACCCTTCCTCCCTTGGATCGACCTTTAGATCGACCGCGCCAATACCAGCGCAGCAGCGCCTATCAGCCTGAAACCTTCACCGCATCCCGCGACCTCCAGCCGACCTTCTCGTCGAACATCGTGCGCACCCCGCAGCATTACAAGAGCCGTAGCTCGAGCGTGGGGCCGTCGCCGCCCCCGCAGCCGCTTTACGGCCCCCCCACGTCGCGCAACTCGTTTGATGCAGCGCAGCTCACGAGCCGCATGGAGCAGCTTTCTACGCAGCCGATGCCGAACGCCCTCTCGCGGCATTCGTCTCTGCCGCAACCTCTCACCGCTCAGTCCACCGGCGGCTCCATAACGAGCGTTGGGAGTTTTGTTGAGGAGCCTGCGAGCATACTAAGCCCGCTCCTTTTACCGGTGAATGAGCAGCGGCATCACAAGCATAGCAGTCGTGCATTGAGAGCTCACTCCTCAGTCCCCACCGTCCCTGCGTCCTCGTCGCTCAGCGCAATTCCCGAGGGTTCGAGTGGCGATCCCAATCGCCGCTCTCCGCATCAATCCCCACCCCAAGCCCAGGAGTCTCAACGCCGCTCTCGACACACGTC
The DNA here is from genome assembly GCA_037176885.1 of Favolaschia claudopus. Lineage (NCBI taxonomy): Eukaryota > Fungi > Basidiomycota > Agaricomycetes > Agaricales > Mycenaceae > Favolaschia > Favolaschia claudopus. The sequence goes on along the minus strand of JAWWNJ010000092.1, from coordinate 235,474 downwards.
CCCCGCAACCCCTGGCCCGCAATTGACCGTGACTCCCCCGCGCTCCAATCCGCTCCCCGACCCCCCGCAAGAGTGGACGCGGCATCCGAGCATGGGGCTCCCGGTGCAGCGTACGCCCCCGTCCTCATATCGTGCCGCTGTACGGAAGGGATTCTGGAATCGGCGCGGCGATCATTTGACGGTAGATGGCTTTGTTGTGTACGCCCCCGTTGTGAGCTCGTATCCCGACGAGCTGAAGGAATATCCCGCCGAGACGGTGGGGTATCGCGATCACATGGGGATGGAGGTGCCGTATATCGATAGGCCTGAATTGCCTGCATCGTTACCGAGGTTTGGGCAGCCGCCGCGAGAGCCGTACGAGAAGGTGTGTTGATTTCATTGGCTTGCTTTCGTTTGCCTTTTTCTAATGCGAACTCGTTAGTTTATCGTGTATGAATACTTGCAATGACTTTGGGTGGTAATTTGGTTTTCTAGGCTACTAAAGTTGTATTTCTGCCCCGTGTTGTGTATATGTTACGGCAATGACCAGTTGTATAACCACTATCTGCGTACTTTGTGACTCGCACGTTGTCTGGTCAGGGGAGGCAGGGACAGCGAGTATACTGCTCCTGAGATCACCTAGAAAATCTAGCTACAACATTTACTCTAGATCTACTCCAGAGAGCATCTTTTTTTTCCCTTACACTCGCTTCAGAAATCAACTGAATTCCCCGGTAGGTCAGAATGCGAATATTACATCACAGTACAAAAACTTCTTTGGGATACATCAAACGGAAAATCGGGACATCGATCAGGTTCGACGCGGACGATACACGCTAAGTTTACTCGCTATGCGGTCGTACAATTCCCCGTCGCCAACACCACGACCCCCACGACCATCCATTTCGCCTTGCGGGCTTCCTCCTAGTGGGCTACCGGACGTGACGTCCCCTCGATGAGTAGAGTCCCGCATATGCAGCTGCTGGGGCGCTGGGAGCAAGCATCGCGGCGGCGAGGCCAGCGACAACGACGATAACGAGAGGGGCGGCGGCGAGGGAAGGATGTAGTTGGACAGGATAGCGTGTGTTGCGGGGTCGCTTCGCGAAGACATGAAGCTGCTTGTTGTGGAAATTGGAGGCAGTGATGGCCGCTGGTCACGTCGCGGACGGTCTGTAAGCGTAGGAACAGCGTAGTTTTGGTGCGGCGGCTGGAGCTGGGCAGCTAGCCGTGGTGTATCTCGGTGATCATGATGCAGGGCTTGACTGTAGGAAGGTGATGGCAAGCCAGTGGACCATTGCGCATATGTTGGGGACGGAACTCCATTCAGAGATGTAGGGCGGGTTTTGTTACTCTTCGCACTTGGAGACGCGGCGCTGAATGGATAATGACGCGAGAGGGCACACAGAGCGAGGTTGACTTGACTTCTACCGCTTGCATTGGATTTGTAACTGTTGGTACGCGAAGGAGTCTTCTCGGACCGCTGGGAGTCTGCAGTGCTCTTTCGTCGGCGTCTGAGAAGCAATACAGCCGCGAGTAGAAGTATAGCTAGTGCTGCGAAACAAGGCGCGATGTAGGCGGCGAGCGGGGTTGAAGCTTTTGCGGAAAGAATGCCCGATTCGGCTGGAGTTGCTGTAGAGACTTGACTGGACGTAGTTGGCGATGATATAGAGGTAGAAGTGGCGAATTTCGGAAACAGAGAAGATGGTTCTGGAACGACAGGGGGATTGACAGGCCGGAGAGGTGCTTGAGCTTGAGGATTGCTTCCACCGATCGAGTCAGAGTCATTGGAAGAGTTGCTAGCTCTCTGCGCTGCATATGCGTATTCAGAGTAGAGTGGCGAACAGAGATAGGAAGCTAACGCACGACATAGAGTGAACACAGGCGAGCGCGATTCAGCCCCAGAATCGTCTTTCATCTGTAGAAAGAAAGAACCGTCAAAGAGTGAGTCGGGAATCGTCCTACGGCGCTTAATGAGTAGAACGATAGTGAAGCGGGGGTTGTACTAACACTGTTGCCTGATAGACTCCAGCACTTTCTGTTACTTCGGGCCGTACAGTCGAACTGCATTCACCCACTGACGCCATACAGACCTGAAAGGACGGGCACTCGATCCTCCGGGGCGAAGTCCACTCGGCGAGCACTCTAGAACCAGGGCCGTATATATCATGCTCCAGAGGACTGATCCATCCCACTTGTATGCTGGCAATTTTGTCGACTCTGTCGACGAGGCGCGGATTGGGTAGACGCATAGTGTTGTTAGAAATGATATAAATGACCGCCGAGGTGCAGTATTGAAGGGAAAGCAAAGATACGCCAGCGTATTGTTGTGGTTTGAAGCAAGTTCAAGTGTTACATTCAGCGTGTCACTTGTAACAAACCTATAGTCCTGGACTCAACTTGGGCTCTCTTGGAGCTTCGAAACACACTCAAACAACGCGTCGTCTGCGTCAAGTGCCATTCGAGAGCTGAGGCGAGCCGGTATAAACCTGCGTAGTACTGTCAAGTATGGTAAGTCGGTGAGGCGAGGCGAAGGCTTTATTCATTTGCACCGGGCGGACAGCACCACCCCGCTCGACTGGTGGTTGGTGCGTTGGAAGCATTGAACGATGCACAACATATTGCGGCTATCATGATGATCTTTCAGGTTACCACGTCGAACCGTCTCCGTCGTCAAAACCAGCGCGCAACTTGTCGCGAGACAAGCCTGAGATGTTTTTGCAGTCATTTATATAGACTCATTCGCGTCTTCGCAGCCTACTACATGCATCGTCGCGCTGTCCCCTCGCTGGGGTTCACCAATCGAGACGAGAGCGTCGTTACCTTGGGAGAACAAGACCCAGCAACCCCCATCAGATCTCGAGACAATTTTCTTCCCAGTCGCTCGCGGCCTGCCAGTCGTAAGTTTTGTAGCGCAGGAGCATCGTTCTACAAGCCCGGTTAATGGTGCCGGCCTAGGTACAGGGCAGGCACGCCCGTTCCCATACTTCGACCCATTATCTCTTTTGTCTCTGGCTCTGCATTCCCTTCTCATCTTGGTCCATGTCATTCTCCTTGGTGTCTGGTCGAAGAGACTGGAGCACAGAGTCACTTTTTCTCTGAAAAACCAAAAGACTGCTTCATTTTTGATCACCGCCATCTCAACCACAATCGGAACAGTTAGTTGTTTTCTTCTTCTGTGAACGAACCGGAGGTGACTCGAACCAGTTATATTCAGCGTCTTTGGTTTTCATCACGCAGACGCTATCCATGCGACGCAGCTTACAACGGCCCCAAACATTGACAGAGACACACGATAATGCTGTTGCTTGGATTGGGATCGGGTCCGCGATTATGCAACTTTGGAGTCAGAAAGCAGTTCCGGCTTCAGTTTTCGGCGTCTTTTCGACATTCTTGTATCTTTTGTGTGTCTTGATCCTTCACGTCACGACCCCCGCACTGTTCGCATTGGAAGCTTTCAACGCAACTCAACCAGTTCTTGTCGACTCCCAAGGACTCCCCAGCTATAATTGGTCCAACGAGACTAATGGTTTTTTTGGCGATTAGTACGCTGAGTCCTTGCATTTGGAAACTGCAATCTGAACTCAATCTCAATTACAGCGAAACCCTGATATATTTTATACCGCAGCCACTATCAGTCTTGCCTTTTGTATTCCAGGGCTACATACCGACCCTTGGACTCCACAACGGCTCAATGTACGAAGTGCTAGCACCGAACGAGGGATTCGGAAACATTGCGGTGAAAGGCACCAAGTTCGACATCACCTGCGGTTATATTCCAGACCTGACCTTCAGGCCGGTCGATAACACCTCAGCTTGGAATGTTACGGGGCCCCCTTTTCAGCCGTATTACGAGATTATCGAGCCCACGCGTAAGCTTTCCCATACAAACATCTTGTTCAATACTGAAGTCAGCAGAGCCCGGAATAATTGTGCCTATTAATAGGACTTTTTTAGACACAATCCTTTTCTACACCACGATTCCGATCCTCGACTCAAATTCGGAAACCGGCCCAACATATGCCCTTTCGCCCCCACTGGGTAACGCCACTTCGGCTATTCAAGTCATGGGCTGCTCTCTAGCACTGATCAATCAAACTGCCGTCGTGGATGCTCAAGCTCGTACACTATTGTCGCTGAAACCCGAATTGAATAGGACCGAATCTAACTGGGCTCCGTATTCCGGCCCATTAGACATGCAGGGATCTGCACAATCCAATTTCACCTCGTCTGGAAATCCATTCTTAGACCTTGTAAGTTTACGAGGATGACGAGTATGAATCTCAGTTAACCGCGATTGTGCAGTGGGGTTTATGGTACACTTTTATTCCCCCCAGCGACGTTGGCCTTCTGTCACTGCAGGATGATCATAGACTTTCTCTCGCTGATTTGTATGTTTCCTTGTTTCGGCTGTTTGGTTCGAAACTACTCACACACGAGCAAGCCAACTCAACCAGATGCTGAACCTGTTCTCTCCTACCGACAGACCTAAAAATGTGTCTCTGCACATTTTCGAAAACTCTCTGTCGGCCGTCATTGCTTCTATGTTTTGGGCCTGTAAACTCGTTTTTTTCTTTCTGTCCCATGCACCAATGACGGACTTGATTTCGCAGTAGGAAATATTCCAGCCTTCCACGGGTTTATGCTGGGTTCCTCAGGAAACGGTACCACCACGATTATCGACCAAGTGCCTGTCGAGGGCATTCCCAGTAATCTTCAATATATTTTTCAGCGACCTTATTTGATACCTGGAAAAATATCGGTAACTACATTTACTTTGAAAGCGCGTCTCAACGTGAGCAATTCTGCATGTTACTCTTTCAGCTGACTGATACTTGTGCAGTTGAGCATCATTGCGGTGTGTACTTCTCCGTCGCAAGGTTGTTTGTTGAAGATCAATCGTTTCAGGTGATCTCGGGCTTCATTGCCTCCATTCTCCTTCTACTCTTGTCCCTGCCTTCTTCGCTTTTCAGTCGGCGCAACGAAACTGGCGCCTCTCTCGATGGCATGGGCTTCCTCCATTCAATATGGCTATATCGCAATCACCGGGAGCTTGAGACGCTGCTGGTTCAGGTAGACGATCCAACACAAGATAATCTGCGCGCTGCGGGCATGGTAAAGACGGCTTTAACGAATAATAACGGCGATACCCAGGAGACTTTGTTGTTGCACAGTATACCGTCGCAAAAATAGAAGAGGAAGGAACTGAGAAATCAGTGTGTATTGTACGATAGATGAATACTAGAACACCGTAGATACCCATTCGAGCTTCATCGTGGATCGGTAAAAAAACTTGTTCGGCGCAAGCCAACGATACAATACTCAGGGATTGCCGCTCACCGCAGCACCGTAAGAGGGCGGAGGCGCAGCAGGAACAACATTGTAGGCTTGTTCGAAGTTTCCATAGCCCGTATCTGCGAGATTGTCAATGATCAAATGAGCAAAAGGAGACAGTTGTGAGACCTACATCTGAAACCGCCTTCACCAAACCGCTCCTCAGCCTTTATTTTACGGTAAATGAGCCAGAACGCGTGCTATTCACAACGCGTCAATTTATGAATCATTACCGAAAACGAAACCCTACAATGTGACCAGGAAGATATCCGATGCTTTTTTTCTGTAAGTTGGTCGCTCGAAACGGCTCGGTAGGTTCACTTACATGGAGAGACAGATACTGATGAATAGGTCAGCTCCGCAACCTGAGATGAGGAAAGTGGCAATGGGGGGACATAAAATCGCAACCTGTGGGTGTCCTGAAGCTAAGAGTTCGAATAATTCCAGTGAAGACGGCTCGACGTACGAGGATTAGCAAAATGTCGCTGCTCTTCATCGTGGTTGAGTTCTTGGCGTTGCGTCACCAGTCACACACCACGTGAGAGACGTGACAGTTGAATTTTTGAATCGCGACCATCTACTTTTCCCTTGCTCCCAACTTGTTCCTCGTATGAGAGAGAGGGAGAGTTTGGGGACAAGCGAGAATCGATTTGGTCGCTCAGGCTTTTTTCGCTGGCAAGCTCTCGCAAGTCTTCGCTCGCTCACCTCAGGCACCCACCTTTTGGTGCCGTAAGCGACCTCTAAGGCCCCTTTTTATGGTCGATTAAACCCCCCTCAGAGGGGTCTGCCTTCGCCGGAGGCTACGTAATAATCCCGGGGTTTCCGAGGCTCCAGCGCCTCAAGGCCTCAAGCCTAACGGAGTTTGCCGCGAATGATAGTCAACTTCAATCTAATCTGTTTCGTATCTTATCATGACTGGATCAGCTGCCTCCCAAACGGGGCGAGCCTCGTGGCCTCCGCGACAACCCTCCACCTCGACCCTCGCCGACCATCCTGCACACGGCTGCGCTCTTCTACTAAATAGTGGGCCACACAATGGACATATACTTCTCTGCCAGCTGCCTCCAACTACACAGTCTGCGGAGCCGGGTATATGTCCTCTCAAGGAGGTCACTCGGAGCCTTCGCCATCACCTCCGCCAACCTTCGCTCGCGGCTTGTGTCGAGCTTTCTCGACGCAGATTCTTCTTGTGCACCTCAACTCCCTCTCCTTTCTCTCTCCTGATGCAGGGGTGCATAAACGAACACAGGTTTATCAATTTTTGTACCTCCGCGAACACCTCCGCGCTACATTCTGCCACCTGCTCGGACTCGGAGACTCTTCAAGCGGGTAGTTAACACTTCAATTTGACTGCTTTGCACTGCCTGGTCTCGCTCTATACATCTACAAGCAGCACAAACGCTCATATGCTTATGCACACTATCCGGTACCCCCGTATGCCTCCGCGATCTCCTCTAACTGAGAACCGCCCAATCCTGGTCTCAAAATCACAGTATACATGTCTTTGATCAATTCTCGAGTGGTTCACGGACTTTGAAACCCGATGAAGCTGCATGGATTGGCCGGATTTCGTCGGAAAGCTCCTTTTGCTTCTACATTAGCCTCTGTAAGCTGTTCCTCTATGAATGATAAAGGAAATTGGTTCAACATACTAACTCTATCTGCAAGATACTGTCCCCGGTCTCCCTTGTGTGAGAAACAGGTATTCGCGGAGGTCCCCGCGGAGCCTCCGCCACCCTTGGCGAAGACTCTGCATTAGATCCAGCTGGTAGGTGGTCCGTCACTCGTATGAGAAACATTATCACTACTTCTCATCAACTTCTCATAGCAGAGTTTACAGAATCGGTCTTGACAGTAAATGTCAAAAAAATGGCGAAGCCTCCGCCAAGGCCTCCGCGATGTTTCATTCCTTATTTTCTTGTTCGAGTACGTATCATAACATGATTAATAGACCATTGATTCTATCTGTACAATCTCGAGTCCACATAACCACCCCAGTTGTGCGACTGAAGTGAATTTCCGGTATCAAGTGAAATGACGGGGTTGGCGGAGGCCTTCTCTGCCCTCTGCGCTGACCTCCGCACGACCCTCCACGCTGACCGCCGCTGTCCTGTACTGACCTCCGCTGTCCTCTCTGCCCTGACCTCCACGCAGACCTCCGCCTTATTCTCCGAGACCTCCGCCAAGACCTCCGCCAACCTCCACATAACCTCCGCGCCACGCTGCCGACCCTGTCGGGTACTTGTTACATAATAGGTGCGCACTGTTGCCCTCGGGATTACGCCGCTTGATCCACCAATAGGATCCATTATAAACCTCGATTCTTCCGTTAATTTTTTTGTGGGACAATTGTCTCTCAAGTAGATCAGTTTTCATCCGGAAATTGTTCAACTATCTTGCCCCGAGGTGTCTGAATTTAATCTAGGATTTTACAAGCTTCTGAAAAACCGGTGCACGAAACGACTCGAAAGACAGGCAAGTTCCCATTAGCTTTCTCAGCTTCCGCAACAACATGAATTATATCTGTGCATATATTCGTGTTTCATTGAAAGGACGGTTTTGAGTCGTAGCTACTACCTTCCTAAATACACCTATAACAACTCTGCTGCTCTCAGTTTCAATTCCTTTTGTTTCAGTGTCCTTCAATTGTAGGATGTTGAATCTTCAAAAATTGCTCCGACGTGTTCAAAACCAAAAAGATATCCACGGCTTCATCTTGTATTTTCAGCTGCAGACTGTGAGCTTTGCTCGCCTCCCAGAGGTGCGATTTTAGTGTTCAATTCGCGGGTTATGTGGCTGATAAAGAGTGAGTTGAATACCTTGCAAGACGAGTGCAACCACAATTGAAATACTCATCGAGAACATTCATTGAGCTCTCCATTGTGACAAAAACGGAAAGGTACATGCCAGAATATCTCTTGTCGACTCCTGCTAGCGATCCGCAAGATACACAGTAGCTATTACTTACCGAATTCCAGCCCGATAACGTTGAGAATTCATGTACCTAGTCATCTTCTCAGCTTGAGAACAGAAATGCAAGGGAAAGATCGTGTATTTAAGATAGCATCAGAGCAGGGGAAAGTGGCTTAAATTGTCCGGAGCCATGGGCGGAGGCATCTACGAAGCCTCCGCGAACCTTCGCGGACCCTTCGCGGTGGCAATATCTTGCGTATCAGAGTGACACAACACTGCTTAGGTATGAATAACAGCCGGGATTTCAATTCGACGGTAGGGGAGCACGTACCGAGCATGGCAAGTAGAAGAATTTGTGAAAATAGCGAGCAGCCTCCGCCAAATCATATCTGGCGGAGGAGTTTGGCGTAGCCTCCGCAAACGTTCACCGACCCTTTGGGGAGACCGAATACTGCCTGCTGGATTGATAGTAACCTACCTGGTTATGTACGATGAGATCCTCACCGCATGTTAGAGAACTATGTACCGAGTATTGGCGGCGGAGGAATTGGCGAAGCCTCCGCGAACCTTCGCCGACCTTTCGCGGAGGTCGAATATTGCCTGTCAGATCAGATATCAGTCTGTTTATATACAATAAAGTAGCTGAGTGCACCGCATGTTAGGGAACTACTAGTCTACTGAGCATTTCAAAAGTAGTGGGGGTTGGACCGGGGCATCTGCCGAAGCCTCCGCCAAATTATATCTGCATCAATTAATTTTATCAGTCGCACTGTTGATATAAGAGATAGAGCTGACATGCGCATATTCGTGTGACAGACACAAAACGGAAGAGCGTAGAGTGAGAAAGCCAAAGCTCACTTCAATCGTCCAAGCAGGTCCTCCGCCGAATTGCGTGAAGGTCTTGCTGCTTCAAGTATATATATTGGGTGGGGGGCTGCCATGCTGCTACAGGACACGAGATGAAGTGAAGAGGGCATGGGTTGTGGAGCGCAGAGGTCGACGGAACTTGCGGCGGAGGCTACGTCAAAGCCTCCGCCAAATTGTGTGCCTGTTCTAGAGGTCGGATACGAAGTTCTGAGTGATTTTTGGAGGCTGATTTGGAACATCTCATCTCCAGAATGAAGCTGGTTATTAGTCCGAGTCTCCCTGACCTCTCAGCACGATGCCATGCCAGTGCATGAATATTTGAATTGGTGTGAATAGCGACATACAGTACTAGTAGTATTACTACCAGTAGGCAGTGCCAAAGAGGTCTCTGTAGGTGGGACAAGAGTAGCAAAGAGATAGAGGAGTGGATTGGGTTAATAGTGTGTCGATTCCGGTTCCTCAAGAGGCCTCCGCGACGGTAAGGGGAGGCTACCCACGATGGTCACGCGTTTGCCGGCGAATCTAGACCGTCCTAATTTAGTAATACATGACGAACCTCCGGCGGAGGCAGACCCCTCTGAGGGGGGTTTAATCGACCATAAAAAGGGGCCTTAGAGGTCGCTTACGGCACGGAAAGGTAGATGCCTTAGGTGCGCTCGCTATATGAAAGTTTTCTTTTTCTTTTTCTTCGAGTTCCGCATGAGGGAACTCAGGGGTTTGACATCCAACCACGGTGAAATTGCGGTGCCTTGAAAGAGGGAGGGCTGGGCTGAGTCTCTTGAATGACCCCGAAATCAATCGGGTTCGCCCTGGTTCGCAGGAGTCCAGTCACGAGGAACAGTTTTACGCTCAGCCATCCAGTTGCCCTAGCGCCGACTCGAAGACCGGACTTCCTTCGCCCATCTCCCGTCAGCACCGTACAACGCCGTACAACCACTGCAAGCAAACCCTAACTAAATTTAAAACGTTGCCCCAGGTTCTTCAACCCATCCAGATGGCGACATCGACTCCACCCACCACTGCCATGGCCAAAGTGCGCGAGATAATCACAGATAACCCGCATAGCTGGGATGAAGCATGGTATGAATCCTCTAACATCCTGCCGACTTCACCTTAAGCAATATCTTCATCTGAAGGAAACAAAATTTAACGCCGTGGGATTTTGGTCGCATCCAACCTCCACTGAAGGAGGTGACACAGTCGGGTGAACTCGCCCTTCCTACCCATGGACGTGCTTTTGTTCCGGGATGTGGATCGGTGTGTTCCGATTTTCTGTTCTAAGAATTGCTGGACGTTCGCTATAGGGACACGACGCGATATACATCGCATCCGAACTGGGGTTTGATTGTTTGGCCATCGATGTATCTCCAATTGCTGTCCAAAATGCTTCCAAGTATCGTCACTTCGCATGTTCTTTTCATGTGCTGTCTTGACCTATCTCTATCACAGGAATCTCTCGAACGGTGTCAAAGCTCGTTTTGGAATTCAGGACTTTTTCTCGTTCTCAGTGCCAGACGACCAGAAATTTGATCTCATATATGACTATACGTTGGTGTTTATTCCAAAATCCCGTTTCTCTTCAAGCTCAGAACGAACTATCCTTAGTTTCTTCGTGGCGATCCCTCCGTCTCGGCGCGCAGAATGGGGCAAACAGATGAATAATCTGATCAAGCCTGGAGGCCATCTAATCACTTTGGTCTTTCCCCTTGACCCGGAATCAGAGGTGGGTCCGCCATGGTTTGTTCGTCCAGAACACTATTTGGCTCCGCTCGGTGACGGGTGGGAAAAGATCGTGGATAGGGTACCGACATGTTCAAGCGAGACACATGTAGGCAGAGAGCGCCTTGTTGTCTGGAAGAAACTCTGATTTTTATTCTATATGCCTGTTTCCATGTTGATTGATGAGTGCGCCGGGAGTCGGAAAACAGTTTCATTTGAGATACAACGTTACAGGGCATTCAGATTCAAGTAAACAATGAGGTACTTCGTCTGTGCTTCTCAGCCAATTTGGTAGCGAACTTCGAAAGCCCAAGCATATTCAACAGCTGTTACATCGCTTTCTGAAACCTCGATAGAAAGTGTTCCGCTTTCTTGATCAATGTTCCAGGCAAGTGGCGTAGTTGGGCCATCCGGACGAAGCAACACAATGTCGTCTCCGTCCATGACAGGGAGTCGCTTGCTGATAGTCACCTTCCCGTCGACTGGTTGTGAGAATGCAACGATACAAAAGGTTGTTGGTGTGGTAGTGAACCGCGCAGGTTCCGTGTTCGCTTGCGGGTTGGGATCTTGAGAGCCGAGGAACCAATATTCCTGCGACACAGTCAATTTTGAAACCTGAGCAATCATTTCAACATAAACGACTTACAGTATCATAGACGCAGTCGCCAGCATATTTCAACCAGGACCCAGCGTCAAGCAGGTTATTCATCATCGGCGCAATAATCTCCCCTTCAGCCGTCGGCCCGATATCAAGGAGGCTTCAAACGAGTGTCATTTTGAGCTGTCGAGAAGCGCCAGATATTCAACTCACAAGTTACCATTCTTTGACACAATGTCCACGAGGGTCTGAACAATGGTACTCCCATTTTTATACTGGCTGGCATTCGTTGCTGTGTTCAAACCATAACTGAACGGGTCCATCCCTTCCGACGACTCCCACTTGGCGGTTTGTATGCTGCCAAACGTGGCGTACTCAGGCGTGTCGAAGTCCGGAAGGAAGCCGCATCCTGAGGATCTCGTTGAGCAACATTCGCGAGTGAGAAAATTCAGTTCTTCACTCACGATCGTTTATCGTGACCTGTCGACCCTGGTCCATCGCATGGTTGTAAAATGTCGCAGCGAAATCCAGTGTTTTGTTTGGTCCCCCAACATCGCACCACTAAAATACAATAAATGCAAGAAATTGAGAGTTTATAAAGATTATACTAACCATAATCTCTGTGTCATACTTTACCGCAAGGTCGACCATCTGCGGTAGCTGTAGATCCTCAAGGTAGTCGTCGATGTCGATGCGGCCAGTGTACGGCTCTAATTCTGGAGAAACATTGTATGCATTGTGAGCAAGACCGCCAGGCCACGAGCTAAAACCGTATTTTGCGAAATCGGGATTGAACCTAAGTGAGGATGTCGTGGTATGAAAATAGGAATTTCCGCTGGAACTATCTACTTACCACTCAGGCAACGAGTAGTATGTTCCTCGATGCAAGTCAGGTTTCTCTGTCTTTGCAGTTTGGAGTAATTCGGCCACAAGGTCTCGTTTCGGGCCCAGTTGAACGCTGTTTCGATTTGTGGTATTACCTGAGCTCTGATCAGAACACTCTGATCATGCAAACAGGTTCGAAGAAGACTCACCTGTATCGAAAAGTGCAAACCCGTCATGATGTTTCTGTTTGCAGTGTTGAGTCATGATCGGTATCCGGCCAGTTGAAAAATGATCAAGGATATTTTGACCTACCGAGACAAGCACGAAGTATTTTGCACCAGCCTGATCGAATAGATCAACCCATGCACTGGCATTGAATTTAGACGCCGTGAAATCTGGAATGAAATCGTCGTAGATGACATCCTGTTCAGTTGTTCAATTCCAGCAACATAGAAACAGAAAGCGGAATACCTTGCCATAAGTGTTCAAATGATGAACCCAGGTCGGATTACTGGAATCAGGCGGTTGTCGAATTTGCCAGCTAAAGGTTAGCGGACAATTTAGTCAATCATGAAGTGAATACGAGAACCCGTCACGCACTCGTACCACTCGGCGTACTGGTTGGGGGGCGACTGTACCGGAGCATTATCAATTCATGGCCAATGATTGTGGTAAGAAAATCAGCCTAACCCATGCTGGAGTGCTGTACACTCCCCAATGAATGCTATGGAAACTTGAGATCGAACAACGAGTCAGCGCAGAATTTATTGAACGTACAAGATACCGTATTTTGCTGCATTCCACTATAATCAATTAACGACGCTTCATGGAACGAAGGAGAATCCTCACCCATGACGGCGTCTCGTGCATGGTCAGTGAATCTGCATTCGGAGTATAATTTTCAACAAGCGGGCTGGTCGGGAACTCTTCGGATGTGGCAACCACATTGCCAGAAGCGTCACGAATTTGGACCACCGCGCTACCATTTGCCGTGCTTCCCGTCACCATAACATCTATTCGCGCCTGGTCCGCGGGAACCAGCCGGTTGACAACCCCAGGAGAGATTGTCTGTATGCCGGTCCCCACCAATTCAACCGTGTGACGCGATGCGATGGAGGTGTTTGGTGACAATGTGAGCCCAGGAAGCATGTTCGCGAGTGTAACTTCCACCGCCTGTGCACGGACGCCATTTATATCTTCCCATCGCGTTGTAAATCGTGCACGCCGGACGGTTAGGGACGGCCCGCCACTCGTGTCGTTTATCGAAGGGGTGAGAGATAAACCGAAGACATGCATACGATTGCTCGTGGCTTGAGGTGGGAAAGTGATGCTGGCTATCGGAGATTCCGAAGGCACAGAGGTCGACCATTGGAATATATTGGTCCCATTGAGATTTTTTCCCGTCGTCTCGAAATGGAATGGGCTAGGTTGAGCAAATAAATGGAATTCAACATAGAAACGGAAATTGAACTTACGTCATGATTGCGGCTCGATTGACGTTGGCCCACACCCACCAATTCTTTGCGTACACTGGAGAACGCCCTGAGCATCAAACTCATACACGAAGATACACTCTTACAGTTCACTTCGTAAGAAGAGTTGTCCGCAAAATTGAGGGTGAAGACAGACAGAACCGGTGCTTTCGTGTGTTAGTTGCACTATTTGCCTCAGTCGGAAAAAAATGCTCACAGCCCGTTCCGTCTCCAGCGTATAGGAAGTGGAGCTCATGAGCAAAGGTAGGATCCTGTAGCTGGAGAATTTGGCCATCCGCTAGAACGTTGTCATTGCCGTTGCCCCATGCAGATGGGAGATCGAACTAGGAACTGAGTTAGATACTGCATGTGTCTGTATTTCGCTGCCAGAAACCCACGGTGAGTCCGTCATACTTCCACGAGCCCGTTGGGAGAGACTGGCCATCATAGGCACCGCCGGCTCCGTCAAAGTCTGCGGTAGAACCGGTGCCTTCAGAAGTAGCCGCTTGATTGTTGAAAAGATCATTCAACGGAAGAGTTTGCGAAGGATAGGTTGGAAGCGTGACGGAAAATCCGGCCAGGAATTGAGCACTAAGCAAGAGTAGGAACGCAGTCTTGGTAGCCATTGCGGGGGCTCCAAGTGAGGAGGGAGAGGAGGCACTGTCGCCCTTCTTCAAGCTCAAGAACGAAGCAGCTGACTTGCCAGTGGTTCGCCGCGAAGGCGGCGAAGCTCGTGGTGGGAATTACTTGCGTCATTTTCAATGCAAAGGCCCCAGCTATTTATGTTGTAATAGACCACATGAAGGGCTACATTGTTCAAGTGCTCAATTTCGTCCCGCACGGCGCAAACAGGTGAACTCGATGGAAGAGGGAAAAGACAACCGTGACGCATTGTGACACAAGTTTACACGTGTTGTGCCATCAACTTGACGTCAGTATATTCAATCAGGCAGCAATTTCTCACGCCTCGCCCTACTCAAACAGAACGATAACAGAACCAACGGCAGCCCGTGCAGGTCACTTCTTTAATTCAACCGATCCTCCATCCTCGCACTTGGCTCATCTGGAAATGGTAGGTCTCTCAGGACTCCGGAGCTCGGAATTCGAGGGGCCCAATACTTGGCCACGTATTGCGCAGCGAAGCTCGGACTCTCTGTATGAACAGAGTTTCAGACGGCCCCGAATTTTACTAGGGATCCGCCGAGGCGGGAACTGCTCGCGAAGCTTGCGACTACTTACTGCTAGTACCATTGAAGATCGGATACGCCGTGTGCCTCCGAGTCGTGATTCTGCGGCCGTTGCGCCTTTGTTGACCTCAACTTCAATGATATATTCAACGAGTCTTAACGGCTGTTCATTTCAGCCTGTAAGTTGAAAAGGAAACAATCCCGACTCTTCGACCTCACATGTCGGCCCGCTCTGAATCGAATATTAATGAGCGAGGTCAGTCATTATATGAAAAGTTTCCCCAGTAGGCCATGTACCACTGATCAATTAAAGATAGTGTTCCGCGATGAAGGATCAGCATGCCTTTGTCTGCCCTTGTCCATACTTACTACCTCATGCAATCTAATCAACAAGACCGAGTATCCAGACTTTCATTCCGAATTAAACGGCTATGATCAGACTGATCAGTGATATTACTCAAAAGGATTCGGGCAACTTGAACCTATAGTCCTACTACTAGTAGTGGCGATTTTCCCGAGCCTTCGCTTGTTTCAGACTTTGAATCTCGGCAGGCCTCGACACCGTTAAAATAATGCGCCGTTGAATCAAGCTATCAGGCACCTCTCAACTTCTATACATGGTAACATTGCCTCGACGTCGGACGCAACGCCAACGTCTCAGTAAAGTCGCAACTCATTCTCCCACGCGAGGTTCACTACAAATTTACACTACGGCATCCATCTGCCCCGGCTACTCAACCGGATTTGTCGCGTGATAAAGCCTGATAAAGTGATTCTGGGAAAGTGCGTCATAAACTCAATTCGAGATGTTGAAAGAACAGTTATTAGCCAACTGTGTCCACTGCATGCAGCTAACTGAAGGACATCTGAACCGGAAAGGTTGGCTTCAAATGATTAGGCTTAAGTATATCCTCTGTCGCTTGGAGCCCGGAAATATACAAATTACTCTAAAAAGCAACTGGCTCCGAATGAGCGGATGGAGACTTCCTAAACCTTTCTTCACCTGAAAAAAAAACATTTCGGATGGATTAATTGCGGCACACTGGCAGTGCGGTGCACACCGGAGGCCCTCAACCGAGCTCCCCTCTCTTCCAACTCTCATGGATTCAATGACCCGAACACATCTTGAACTCTGCCGACAATCCGGGCCGAGGTTCCGTCGTGGTCGCTATAGCAGCTAGGCTTAGTAAGCTAACCCAAGGTAGCCTAGCGCCACGACATATATGGGCTAGCGAATGGGAAGTGATCATCCGCACAAGTCCGTACGACTGTCTCACCCCGCGTTTCAGGACTTCTCGAGGCCACAAGATTAGAAAATGAAACCTAAACTGAAATAAAAAGGTAGGAGAGCACCGAAGCACAAGCTGCAAATCCTTTGCAAAGGTTTGGCGTCTAATGTTTTGATTCCGTTGTATGGGCATGGCAAGCGGTCCCTGTGGCGTCGTCTGGCGTTGCGATACCGCGTTTTCATCAGGCCAATTACTGAATTGATCGCCTTAAATATCTCCATTACCCGAAAACTCATGCTCCCCAATTCCCGCCGCCCTTCCCACTAACCCATGCTCCCCCCGCGCCGCAATGTCTGGCCCCCTCCCCCTCCAGCCGCAGAATCTGAAGAACAACGACAAGCCCGGGTCGATGCCGAACGCGAGGCGAAACGCGTCCGTCTAATTTGATTTTTTGTTATGTTTTTCACAAGTTCCGACTCGTGTGTCTCTTTAGGTGAGCAACGCTATCGACGAGGCCCTCGCTCTGGAGCGGGAACAACGAAAGCGCCCCCATAATGCTAAGATTCTGCTGCTCGGTGAGTGTGGCATTCTGTAGATCCGGTCAGTGCAGCTAATTTGCTGCTCAGGTCAAGCTGAGTCGGGCAAATCCACCATCCTCAAGAATTTCCAGCTTCACTTCGCCCCAAAAGCATTCCAGGCCGAGGTCTGCCTCCCACATAGAATTGAAGCCATGTTAACTAACTTCGTATAACCTCTAACAGTCAGAGGCCTGGCGACCCGTAATACACCTCAATCTCATTCGCTCCGTCAACTTCGTCCTCAGTCTACTCGAAATTCGACATCCGAGTACATACCACGGCGATGCCCCCACCTCACCAGACGGCGCATTAAGCGGTCCCTTGCGGCGGTTGTCCATTAGTTTGGCCCCGTTACGGCAGGTGGAGGAAACCCTCTCTAACCGCATCGCGGGTTCGCGGCCCCCGGAAGAACAGCGATCGGAGGCAGAGCGGTACCATCCTGCTAAAGCGTCCGAAATTTCTCTACGATCTGGGTCTGGATGGACCGCTTTCTTGCGTTTCCGGCGTGGGTCGACTTCGGCGACGGACCGAAATGAAAAGGCGGAAGAGTTACAGACACGGCGAATATTGAATGCTTGTGCGCACGATATTATGACGCTGTGGGCTGCGCCCGAGGTGCAGCAGGGTTTGAAGGATCGGGATATTGTCCTCCAGGAACAGTCTGGATTGTGAGTCCAACTTACTTGAGTGTCATCTGTCACTGAATACCGCTGCCACAAGCTTTTTGGATGAGGTGCAACGGATATGCCAAGAAGACTATGTTCCGACGCCAGGCACGCTTATTCCTACGACTCTACCCTCATCGACACCCAACTGACAGCCTCGACAGATGATATTCTGCGAGCAAGGGTACATACCGTTGGACCGGAGGAGCATTTTATTCACATGGAAGGTGGGGGTGCGTTTCTCATCTCCATCAGCGCTCGCGCTAACAACTGCCTGTCTCACATCGAATTACTCTGACAGGCACCGAAAACCTCAAATCTTGGACTGTGTACGATATGGGAGGGTCAACGAGCCAGCGAGGTATGTCGTAATTCTCTTTCCATTCCCTTGACCCCTTCTCGTTCTGCCGTCTATCTGTCTATTCCTCATCTCACTCGTCTTCTAGCCGCCTGGGCCCAATTTTTCGATGATGGTGCAGTTCATTTGTTTTCGCGATTCCCGACGGGCAAGCTGAACTCAACCCCCGTCCGTGTTAGTGCATGTTATAATATTTCTCGCCCCCATATCAGGCAAGTCACTTTCGTCCCACACCCCGGTCTTCTGTCCGCATAGCTTATCTCACTTGACGACAGCCTTCAATGAAACGCTAGCCGAAAACAACACTATCAATCGATTAGCAGACTCACTCAAGTTGTGGCGGACGATATGTAGCAATAAGCTGCTGACGAATGTCGAGTTTATACTTGTTCGTCAATCATCCTTCACTCTGTTTTTTCTGTCACTGACCTCACCTCACTCGAATTAGTTCCTCAACAAAGTCGACATTCTCACCCGCAAAATTCAAGCCGGCGTACGATTCGCAGAGCATGTCACCTCATATCGGAATAAGCCTAATGAACCTAAGGAGGTGATCAAATGTGCGTGTTGCTGCTTCAACTCTACGTTATACCAACTGACCTTGGTTCTCTAGATCTATCGGACGCTTTTGCCACAATAAATCAAACCTACTCACCGCGAAAACGGAGGATGCATCGACACGTCACTTGTGCAATTGTTCGTAGTCCTCGCTCGACGCCACCATCTGTCCCCCGCTGCCTGATTGATCTCATTTTTCCTTCTCTCATTTTATAGGACACGAAGGCGACGGCCACAGTCATCAATGACAGTACGCGGCTCTTCCTTCTTCCTCTCTTTAGCCAAACTAAATCAATTGTGACCAGTCCACGAAGTTATTCTGATGCACGCACTCACTGCAACCAACATCCTGTAGTTATCTAAGTTGTTACACATCCGACTGTCCAGCGCACTTTCATCTTTCATTTCAATGTTACTGTACCACAACCATTGATTCTATCCATTCCTTCCTCCCATTCATTCACCGCTAATGTTATTCATTAACTAACTATCTAGCTGCGCACTTCCATTCTCACATACCTACCTAACCATTGTATTCACATCTGTCTCTCTTTCGGCTTTTACTATCACGCATCCTAACACTGTAACCACATACGCAGCCTGTTCTATCTCGATCCCAAGTAGGTACTATTACAACAACTACAGAATATTGATACAGTAGGAACGAGCATCAGTCCTTACGACTGATTCATTGAATTCGAAGCCCTGCTCTGAACATATGAAATCATCTCTCTCGAAGATGGAGAGTGACTGCGAGAGGGAAAGAACAGCCACGGGAGAAGCGTTCATTTCTGCACATCCTCCTAAACGTCACCGCTACCGGCGTCCAACGCGTGCAGATTAAACTCGTCGACCACGAGTTGGACGATGTCCCGCCATTCAGTCATGGCGCCCACCCCTAAAAGTCACAACAACGAGGACGAGGGAGTGTCAATGGAAGCGACGACATAAAAAACGCGACAAACCGATGTCCCCGCACGCGAGCGCCTTGCCTATTGGCCCGACAACGTGGTATTTGACGACATCGCGCACGATGCGGAGGTGCTCTGTCGTGAGGGGGTGCTCGTACATCAGTGTGTTCATTGCGGGGAAGATGTAAGTTGGGGTGGTCGGCGCTAGAGCGCGCATAAGGGACGTCTGTAGAGGACGGGTATAATCAAAATTTGAACGGAGGTCGAGCGGAAGGCTGGGAGCAGTGGAAATGGGTGATGCAGATAGATGCGTACTGCCAGATTATCGCATGTTCCATGCGCTATTTTCGAGAGTGTGTTGGCTGAACAGGGCGCAACTAGGACGATATCCGCCCATCGACGGAGTTCGATGTGGAGGATTGGGACCCCGATTTTGTAGGCAGCCTAAGTCAACTACGTAGAAAGGCCAGTGTCCAGGACAGGGCGTACACAAACGCACGGGCCATTCGTCTGCGTCTGTCCAGACGCGTACACCCGTTCGTCTTATAGCGTCGGCATCATAGAACACGAGAGATGGCTTGGTGGCGATGACTTCAACTTTGACGTTGGCGTACTACTGGGCAGAATGAAAACTCGGAGCGTGAGGAGGCTGACAAGTGAGATAACCAACGCGCAGAAGGTTTTCAACGATTAGTGGGGCTTTGACGGAGGCGACGCTTCCGGTAGTTATCAGCAGGACATGTGTGAAGCCGGGGGTACGCTCAGATTCTGCGACGAAAGGTATTGGTGTCGACATGGTGGTTCGGGACAAGATTTGTCAGGGACCCTACTTACTCCTTCATCACAGATTACTCTTACGATCCAAAGTTGCTTCAGCCTTCAGCGCTTCAGCGCGAAGACGCATGCACTGTATGCACTCAACGCGGAACTTGCGCTTCGAGAACGGTCCACAATTGCTTGTAGCCGCGTCACAGGAAAAGAACACACAATTTTCGCCGAGTCAAGCCTTGATTTCAAGATTTCGCGTGCATCGTAGAGTACTGCAATGACATTACAACGTGGGTGATTTTACATGAAAAGTCCAAAGCACAAAATTCCGTTAAGAAGGAAAAACTTGGCAGGTATTAAATTCCTCCATGTGTCGTCGCGCCGTAGTAAGGTTGTTGCTGGCCTTGAGCGATAGGCTCATACGTGCCATTTCCGACGTCTGGATTGCCACTACGATGAGCGCTTGCCTCGACGCAAGAATTGTAAACTTACAGCGGAAGCCTCCATTGCCATAGCGTTCCTCCGCCTTCATCTTCTTGTAGATCAACCAGAACGCGTGAATGTGTCCTGGAATGTACCCGAGGCTTTGAAAGGGTTAAATATGCTAAAATTGGCCGAAGAGGCACATACATGGTGAGGAGGATGTTGATAAGTAGGTCGCAACTGCAGCCAGTGATGAAAGCCGCTGCAGCGGGAGGGAAAAGTATGGCAACGAAGATGAGGAGAACGTCGGATCCTTTGACCATTGTGTTATTGTTTCGTTCGTTCGTAATGGGTGGTGGTGGTGCTGAAGCAAGTTGTGATTCGACTGAATTGCGGCGCAGCTTCTTTAAAGCACCTGGCTCTGGTGACGTAGTTGACAGAGTGCAGTTACGCGACTGTGACGCATCACGCTTTTCAACGTCACACACCGTGACCATCAATAGATCACACTGAGCGTGACATAATTTTTTGACTCCTTTTGACTCTGTATGCGACCTTTTATTCGCTATCTTCCACCGCCACTAACTCGTGTTAGACCCTCGAGATCTATTCGATTCAACGCGTTCTCTCTTCGCACAATGGCTTCAGAGTCGGCTACAGGCACCCACAAGGACCCCGTTACGGGGGAGATGATCTCCAAGACGTTAGTCTGCTTCAATCCCCCTCATTTTGAGCCTTAATCTGGACCAGAGAGCTCAAGCGGCGTGAAAAGGCTCGAGCCAAGGAGGCAAGTAAGGCTAGCAAGGCTCCACCGCCTGAAGCTGCTGCTTCACAACAAGCAAAGCCTTCCGATGACGATCTGAGCCCAAACGTGAGTACTCCGGTCTTGTAAACGCGAAAGTCGCGTGAACAACTGTGTTTCAGCAATACTATGAACTTCGATCGCGTCAAATCATGAATCTCAAGCAAACTCAAAATCCCAATCCGTATCCCCACAAGTTCCATGTTACACGCTCGATCACCTCCTACATCGATACCTACGGTCCCGAGGGCAAGATACCTGCTGGCACTAAGCTTGATGGTACCAAGGAGTCTTTGGCCGGTCGTGTGCACAATATTCGCGCTAGCGGTGCCAAGCTAGTTTTCTATGATCTTCACGGTGAAGGCAAGAAGGTTCAAATTATGGCCAGCCAGCAAGATGCCGCCGATCCCGACTCTTTCGCTGCTACCCACGAGCTTTTCAAGCGTGGAGATATTGTCGGTGTAACCGGCACCCCGTCCCGTACCAAGAAGGGTGAACTCAGCATTTCACCCTCATCCATGACCCTCCTCTCCCCGAATCTGCACCAACTCCCCTCATCCCACTTCGGCTTGAAGGATCAGGAAACGCGGTACAGGAAGCGCTACCTCGATCTGATTCTCAGCGAAAACACTCGCCGCCTCTTCATCACACGCAGCAAGACCATCAACTACATCCGCCGTTTCCTCGATGATCTGGGTTTCATGGAGGTCGAGACGCCCATGACCTCCCTCCTCGCAGGCGGTGCAACGGCCAAGCCTTTCATCACGCACCACAACGACCTCGATCTCGATCTCTACCTCCGTATCGCGCCGGAACTTTACCTCAAGCAGCTCGTCGTTGGTGGACTGGACCGCGTATACGAGATCGGCCGAGTGTTCCGTAACGAGGGCATCGATCTGACGCACAATCCCGAGTTCACGATTTGCGAGTTTTACATGGCCTATGCGGACATGGAGGATGTCATGGATATCACGGAGGCCATGATTGAGGGATTGGTCAAGTCCCTGACTGGTGGGACCACCATGACATACCATCCGGATGGGAATAAGGGACAGGAGGGCGCAAGGGAGCTTGTTCTCGATTTCAAGCGGCCGTGGAAGCGGTACGATATGATTACGACGTTGGAGGAGAAGCTTGGTGTTAAGTTCCCTCCTGGCGATACTCTGCATACTACGGAGACCAATACTTTCCTGCGGGAATTGTGCACCAAGGTGATAGACATGTTAAGCACCACGTACGACATATTAACGTTTCTGCAGCACAATGTAGACTGCAGTGAACCGCGGACGAATGCGCGTCTCCTCGATAAGGTACTTTTATCTTTTACGACTTTGGCCCGGAGGCTGATTTGTCCCAGCTTGTGGGAGAATTCATCGAACCGCTGTGCATCTCGCCTGCGTTCATCGGTACGTGGTTCCCTATCAGATCGTTCGTTCTGTCCCACTCATCTACCTGTATTGCAGTTGGCCACCCGCAAGTGATGTCCCCCCTCGCCAAGTGGCACCGTTCACGACCTGGTCTCTGCGAACGATTTGAGGGTTTCCTGTGCGGCAAGGAGATCTGCAACGCCTACACCGAGTTGAATGACCCCTTCGAGCAACGACTGCGGTTTGAGGAGCAGGTTTGTCTCCCTATCTATGTTTTTTCGCTTGCTTCACGAGTTATTCATCGTTTCGTTAGGTCCGACAGAAGGATCAGGGTGACGATGAGGCTCAGGGAGTTGATGAGACTTTCATTGACGCGTCAGTTTATTCATCTTTCTCTCCAAATAGCCACTGAGAGTTACAACTACAGCCTGGAACACGGTCTCCCACCCACCGGAGGATGGGGAATCGGCATCGATCGTTTGGTCATGTTCCTCACTGATTCCAACAGTATGTTTCCTTTCCGTTCTGCCGTCTGTCAAGTTCTGAATCTTCCTCTCACAGACATCAAGGAAGTCCTCCTTTTCCCGGCTATGAAGCCGTTGGATAATGCACCTGCGGAGCCTGCTGTCGTTCCCTCGTGAATAAAAGTAAAAATGAATACTGCATGCATTTAGAGTTGTATTTGCGCACTACTGCGCTTTGTGTTAGTTTTACGCTGTCCCTTGTCGATGTCTTCAAGGACGGAGTATGCCCACGACAGAAAAAACGGAAATATTGATGTGCCGCGGCATACGGGTAGACCTAACCCTAGAGCTCGTCTTGTTCTCTGGCACTCGTTCAGTTTACGGCGCCCCGCTCAGCGTCTACAACGACAACGACCTACTCGATGTCGTTTCCATTCAGTCCCGTCCAAAATTAGCAATATATCACGGTTCCTGGCTGGTCCGCCCGCTACAGATCCAAAATACCAGAATCACCAAGAATCGCCGCAAACACCGCGATGCAGATTTCATTTCGTTGGAAGATGTGTGGTGCAGGTAAGCAGGACGTTCAGTTTAGAGCCTGTTCGGGTGCGAGCTACCGTAGCTGGTAGCAGCTACCAATTCCCTTATTTGGTAGTCGTGCGAACACATCACCTGCCAATCAAGTCTTCCAGTGTGACATCCTTTTTGAGCGAACCCCGAGCTCCGACTCCCCGAAGCGCCTCTGATGCGCCTGCTTGATACAAACTAATTCAATAAATATAGTCTGGGTGCACCTATAGCAATTGTCTGGCATCTAATTTGCTTGATAATTACTAAACTGCATCTGTACTGGAGTTGGAGCGGCGAGGAAATTATATGGTCATCATTCAGAGGCAGGGCGCGCTCAGGCGGGATCTCGGCATTCAAGGAGGCGCTGGGATGCGTCACATTTGTAATATCAGTCACAACATTTGCGCAACGGCATGATGTTCGCACGACTACCAAATAAGGGAATTGGTAGCTGCTACCAGCTACGGTAGCTCGCACCCGAACAGGCTCTTATCCGTTTTGTCGAGGTTTTCTCAAGCCACGCTAGCGTCGGACGGCGTTGACTGCTATCATGATGTCAAGCCGTGACTGCAATTCGCCGCTTGAAAACCAAGATTTCCGTGTTGTAGGCGTTTTGATATCACAAGCTGCGCGCTCGGAGTCGCTGCGGATGGGTAGCACTGGGTCGGCCTCACATTACCAACGAAGGCCGATGCAGTTGCAGGTATCTGGGTTGCCAGCCTTTGGACGCTCGTCAGTCGTTCACTCGATCCAGTTTCGACGGCACGATTGAATGGTCGAAGTTGGGAACTAGGGCTATGAAGAAGATCTGATATCGAAAATACACTGCGCCTTTCAATTTGCCCAAATCGGAGAGCTGTTGAAGCTCTTCATTGCACGCATGGTCGAATCC
The DNA here is from genome assembly GCA_037176885.1 of Favolaschia claudopus. Taxonomy (NCBI): domain Eukaryota; kingdom Fungi; phylum Basidiomycota; class Agaricomycetes; order Agaricales; family Mycenaceae; genus Favolaschia; species Favolaschia claudopus. The sequence continues at coordinate 210,998 of JAWWNJ010000092.1, read as the reverse complement.
CTCGCCCTCTTCACCATGAACTTTGGGTGTATCGTCCCCGTTATACTGTCTACGCTGGCTTTAATGCTCCGAAACTCCCTGGACTTGCGAACCCCGTCGATCGTACATTTGTTTCTCTCGTCGGCCGAATTTTCAATGAAGGATTTGAGGATCTCCCATTTTTGGAGTCTAGCACGTTCGCATGACAGTCCGAAAATAATGCCGAACTCGGGCCTAGTACGCGACCGTTATCAAAACACTCCAATCGCATAACTCATGCATCCGTCGTTTCCCTTGCACCCCTTCGTGTGGATTGCAGGATGTTCAAGAAGGCCTTGAACAATGTCCGTAATCCGCCCTGGAATGTGAACACTGCCACTGATGTTCTGCATATGCTATTCAGGAAGGCGCTTTTCAGCAACCCGGTGCACGGGCCCTCCAGGATTATCTAAGTACCTACAATGAACAGGTGCAGTTGAAGCGCGCGGCCCAAGCTGTTAGAACTGCGCAGAAACGCGTCGCGGAGGCAGAGGAAGCTGCGTGTGAGGCGGAGGCGAGGGCTGTTGTCGCGCAATTGGAGGCTCGGACATCCTTGTCAGATACGCAGAGTCTGGTATCGAAGCTCAACGGCGAGACGGTCACGCGTGAACGGTTATTTCCAGAGAGAGCTATCCGTGAGCGGATGTTTTGTCTGTTTCGTTCATGAACTGCTTCTTAATCTACCGTCGTTAGCACTCGCGAAACCAGTTCCCCCGCCACCGAGACGTGGTGGCTCAACGTGCTCTATCTGCTTGGCGTGCTGTCTTATCTGTCCCAACCCATGGCAACGAACCCGAAGGTCTGTGAAATGATTTGACTTCGATGCACCATTAATATTTGTCCCTCTATTTCTGTGTAGCGATCTAATGGTTTCGAAAGTTACTGACGGAGAATCCCACAAGCCTTCGCCGTATGGAATTGCTCTGAAACCATGCGACCATGTTTTTTGCGGGGTGAGTCTTCCGCTCTGGGATGGGCTGGATCGTGATTCCTCTCAGGCTTGCCTAGCCAAGGCAATATATCACACATTAAACCTTGCCTTCGACAAAGCTACATATGGCACCAAGCTACCATCGTATGCACGCGATGCCCTCGGTCCCGGGCGGCCTGAATTTCCCATCTTTTGTCCAGTACGGTGGGCTTCTTCGAATTTCTTCTTCCTAGACTTATCACCTTCTGGCCAGGCATGCCAAAAGGAGAATGTACGGAATTGCGCAGAAGTCAATGATACTACTGCACGGATGGTGCTTGGTGAATCAAATATGGACGAGTGGAATCATGCCCGCTTTTTGGCGACGGTTTGCCTACTTCAATGGTGCGTTTCCCGTTTGCGCTTTATGGGCTGCTTCAAAGTTCAGTTGTTTTGCAGTCCGCAGAGAGACTGCGACCACACCTTTGACTCTGACGACGCTATTCCATCGAAAGGTTTTCCGCGAGAGTGTATACAGGTGAGTCCATCGTCTCTTCAACCGTTCTCCCTTGCTGATGGCATTTACAGTGTCCTCGGTGCAAGAGTGCGATGTGCAGGACATGCAGGTCCGTTTGGCACGAAGGTCTCGTTTTATTACGCCTCCCTTGAATCAGTGTTGTCTCAATCAATCATCCCCAGACATGACATGCCTCATGTACCAAGCTCTACCCCACGAAGAAGAGCCTCCTGTGGATGTGCGTCAAAGGCGACACGGCTGGGCACCTAAACTTCACACGTGAGTAAGCATATGCGTGTGCTGCTCCTCCATTCCCCTCAGGTCACACTCCACTATAGTCAAAGCCGGGGCATGTACAGTCTAGCCTCGAGCAGCTCTGGCAGTATATACAGTCCCGAAAGCTCGCAAAGCTCTGGCAGCGCATACAGCCTGGGAGAACTGTCCGCCAAAAGTCCGACGAGCTTGTCACCTCACAGCCAGTCAGCCTTCCCTTACACGCCCCGAGAGTCTCCGCGAAGTCCCCGCGAACGAGCCCCTCCCTGGGCTCAAGAAAAACATCGGACAACCACTTATGTCTAGGATTGTAACCTTCGTCAGCTGTCGTTCATTTGTCTCGTCGCTCTCAACGTACTCTAGTATTGAATCTCGCTCTTTTGTAGCTTCCTGTGTTGTAAAACCTACTGTATGACTAACCCTCTTTCCCACTTGTAAATTCTGGTTGTTTTCGCGGACCCTGCTGTCTTACCCTCTGCTAATTCACTCGTTGTCTCAATCAATAATCTATATGTACTGTGAGTATTACCCTGCTGGATGGAGACAAGCTTTTGAAGTTAGTTGTTTTTGTCCTTTTTGATCGCCGGAAGAACTTCTTCTGTGATTTAATTTTCATGTCTCTCTCCTTCCAACGCGTCTTTGAGCTGGTTTTACATTCCCCCTCGTCCCAACCGTACTCAATGTCGACTTTCAGACTTGTTCTCCCTTGGCGACTTTGCAACAGCTGATGCACGTTCGTCGTTTCGCAACTGCCTTTTTTAGACCACAAAAGACTTGCGGTCCGAAACCCGGCAAATTCTGGCTTGATACCTTGCAGCGCATCTTTGGTCGGGACTTGCACACGCCCTCCCGAAGCTCGGGGCCATTCGTCCCAATATCTTAGCTTTGGGTTACATGGGAGGCTGTATTCCCAGCAAATTGCTACCCGTAGGATTCTGGGTTTCTGCAATCTCGTCTTGCCTTCACTCACGCGACCACGACTGCAGAACGAACTGGAACAACCATGGAGTCCAACAGTCGACCTCTTCATCAACGCTCGAGATGACCTCCACAACCCTGATAAAATTGCGCTTGCCGAAGCGGAGGCAAGAGCCGCAAAGCTGGAGGCAGCAAGTCCGCACAATTGTTTCGTGTGCGGGGTTTGTGCTCAAGATATAATTTCACAGTTCGTGGTAAGGGCAACCACAAAGCCCCTGTCTGCTCTATCTGCTTCAGCCAATGTCGAATTGCCAAGAATACTAATGTCTGGCAAGCTACGAGGTCCGCGCCGCTGTTCCTTGAGTATGTCCTCGCGAATTGCAGTTGATACTCTTTCAGTTTACGTTTGGCTCCGGAGAGACAAAACTCGCGCCACTCTACAGAATCCAGGCCACGCAAGCCTGTATTGCATGGGTTGAGGCTACCGAGCTGTAAACACATCTTTTGCGGGGTATTGTTTCGGCATGTATCGCAGCCGTTTTACTTATACTTCACAGACATGTCTTGCCCAGTGGATTTATAACTGCCTCAATATTACCTTCGTCCGCGAGGAGTATGGGAACGTGATAGGGCCTCCTCAACAGGCTGTCATTGGTATGCGACCCCAGTGGCCGATCTTTTGTCCTGTACGTTCCTTTCTGTATTCATTCTATGCCTTTCAATTGTTCTGTTAGACCTGCATGTTAAGACCCGGAGAGGAAGAGCATAGGACGCCGATAACTGATGCTGACGCTGAACGAGTGCTGGGGGGACCCAATATCGAGGAATGGAGACACGCGCAGCTCTTATCAACGGTTCAACTTCTATCCTGGTAGGTTGGGAGGCTCCCTCACTCTTGTGCAATATGTCATGTCGTTTCAGCCCACATAGAGGCTGTATGGAGAAATTCTCTCCACACGAGGATTCTAGGGTCGCTATGCAAGTAAGCGATTCCCTTCATTGACGGATGTGAACTGACTCTTTCACTCGAGTGTCCGAGATGTGGAGGCTTGCTATGTAAATCATGCAAGTCCGTCTGGCACGAAAGTACGCGCGGCTCTTCTCTCTGCCCGCCTAGTATGAGGCTAAAAGCGAATGGCATGCAGATATGACATGTGAAAGGTACCAGGCACAGCCCATCTCCGAACGACGGCCCGAGGATGAGGCGTTTAGAAGCCTCGCACAGCTAGAGAAATGGAGACGGTGCCCGAAAGTGCGTATCTGACTAGATTTAAGCCCCGTCGTTCTCATTGTTGCGGCTCAGTGTTCGATCACGGTTGAGCTGGAGGTAAATATTGTTGTCCTAGGTTTATATCCCGTAGAATGACCCTTGTTGTCTTTCTAGTACGGCTGCAAGTAAGCCTACTTGCTGCCTTTTCTCCCTGCCACAATTCCTCATTCTGAATTTCAGTCACATCACCTGTCGTTGCGGGCACCATGTACGCGCTCTTTTCCTCTCGTCCGAACCTTCTCTTCATGACAATCTTAGTTTTGTTACTGCTGCGGGGGAACCTTTGCGATTGAGGAAGGAAGATATCATTGCACAGGAGGTACGTTTTAACTTCCTTCATACGCATCCACGATAAATGTTCGATGGTCAGGACAAAATTGCATGGTCTGGGAAGAGCAGAAACTCTATGATTACTAGCTTCCCTGATTGGGAATGCATGTCTGTTTCCAGTTTGCTGGACTAGTGCTGCAGCCGTGAGTTCTTTGGCCATCGACTTTATCTGCTGCTTGAACCCGAGCAGCAGCGATCAGCTCGGCCAGAATGGCATTATTCGGATTCTTTGCATATTTTGCACCCCATCTATATCGTATTCTCCACGCCTCTCACAGACAGCACTTTCTTCATCTATTGTCCAGCATTTTTGTATCTATTACCGCACTCGTCTTGGTCTCTCTTCATCTGGGTTCGTGATCGGATGTATTACTTTCTTTACCACAAACGTATTATTTTGTTTCGTACATATAAAAGGGACAGCAATACCCTATCACTCTGACCCTATTCGCGGAGTACTCAGTGTAGGCATACTACTACGGGGCAACCGATTTGATAATTTTCGACTCGGAAGAAGGAACCCAAATTGGGATGGTGGCGGTGTCTTCTCGACTTCTTCCCGGAATCCATATCGTAGGATCCTGGAGCTTCTGGAGGCAAATGAATGGGCCCACCATCGACCCGCTAACAGCTTCACTGGCTCTGCTTGCCCCGCGTCGGGTGTCGCTGGTCTCGCTGCCGCGGTCAGATTCTCACAGCTTTTCTGGCCATGCACGTTCGTCGTTCAACCGACTTGTCAACGCCTCTGGACTACCCGTGACTCGAGGCACAAAAGATTAAGAGCTGTCCGGTAGTGGCGTCCGCGACTCAGCCACCTACCCTCTCTCTTTCTCTCCAACTTTATCTCACTCTTCGAATTCTTGGAAGGATGGGAAACTGCATGTCCAACGTACGCAAGGCGCAAGCAATCTCTGATCCTAGCTGGTGTGCCTGAAATACCTGCTCACACGACCACTTAGACTGGAAGTTTTGAGCCGCCTGGGTCTGCGGCGCTGAAGGACTATGTCACCTACCACAGCGAAGCCACGGATCCGGTGAAGGCTGCACTTCGGAGAGCCGAGGAGCGCGCACGCGAGGCAGAGAAACGCGCTAGCACTCCTCAAGTTGCCGCTGCGCCCCGTAAGTACTCGAACCTTTGTTGCTTGCGCGCGCCGTCCTTCTGACCCAACGTGCAGCGCCGAAACCCAAGGGTCCGAAATGCTCCGTCTGCTTCAAGCACTGCCAGATTTCTGTCAACCCCTGGCAGCGAACCAAAGGGTAGGTTGTTGAAATTCGGATCTTGCTTTATTGGATTTTTTTTGACTTGGCTACTCCAAGGGATCTAATGGTTGCGGAGCTTTCGGATGACTCTGACGACGAGGAGGAGGATGGTAGTATTGCAGAGGTACCGATAAATGATGCTCGGCGACCAACCCGGACGCCCCGGAAGCCAGCAATTCATGGGTTCCAGCTTCAAAGCTGCAAGCATTACTTCTGCGGGGTAGGAAACCTTCCTTGCCCTTCAGATTTCGTTTTGCTGAGGGTTTCACCAGGCATGTTTGGCGCAACATATATACCGTTGCCTGAACTTGAATTTCGATCCTGCGCAGTATGGGAAGACGTTGAAGGAGCAGTCCGCTTTGACAACGGGGCGGCGCGCTGATTTCCCGGTATCATGTCCCGTACGTATCAACCTTGTCTGGCCAGCTATCCGCTCATCTATTTTGCTCCCTCTTCCTAGACATGCCAGGTCAAGCCAGGCGAACAGCCCGTAGAGATTAGCGACATGACAGCACGTCTGGTACTCGGGGACCCAAACATGGACGAGTGGAACCATGCACGGTTTTTGTCGACGTTGAACCTCATATACTGGCAAGTCTCTTCCAATTCAATCCTGTGTGTCTGTTTCTGAGCTCACGAATGATTGTAGCCCGCATAAAGGCTGCGACGAGACATTCGACGCCGACGACGTTGCACCTGCCCCGAGTGGTGTCAGTCATGCTAAATCGCTGGTTCAGTGTCCGCGATGCCGCGGTTCGCTTTGTAAATCCTGTAAGGTCGTTTGGCATGACAGTGCGTTGATGAATCTGTTTAATTGTTGTTCTTGGCGCTGATTTGAGGTGTAGAGATGACTTGCGAACAGTATCAAGCACTGCCGCTCACAGAACGTGCGCCGGAGGATGTGGCGTTCGTGAATCTTGCGTTGCAGGAGAAGTGGAGGCGCTGTCCGCAGTGCTCTGCTATGGTGGAGCTCAAGGTTGGGATTATGTATCATTCTGCTGCCGTGCTTTATACTGATTCGAGGTTTCGCACTGTTTTAGTTTGGATGCAAGTGGGTTTCCGTTTTCTGATTATAGTTACCGAGTTCTCTGAACTGACGATGAATGCAGCCACATCTCTTGCATTTGTGGAAATCATTTTTGCTACTCTTGTGGTGCGAAATTTGAGCACACTAATGGGAAGTACAGGTGTACGGGAGGTGCGCAGATAATTTGTGTTTTTTAGTCGAAGATTGATTTTCTTTTGTTTAGGCGCGGGGTGCAAGGTTTGGGATGAGCAGATGCTACTTGATGCTCGAGGATGAACATTTATGAATCTTATGTATTTTATGCTTCATTTGTACTTACGGATACCACTCATTGTAATCTATACGCATTCAACGGTCCAAGCGTGTTTGAGCTGCGACCAGTTACGGCCACATTCACATTCGAGGCGTCTTCCTGAATCTTGATGAGTCCAGAACGAAGGCGAAAATGAAGATTCCGCCAAAGGAACTAACGGAGCGTTAGTTGTGCCCATCCCGATTTTCCCGACCAATATTCGTCAACAAAGGCAGACCAAGGCATAGCAGCATTCAAAATTTCTTCTCGTGACACAAATGAGCATTCCACCAATGCACCCAAATTCGGAGAGATTCGGTGCAGTGTTGACGGAGGGGATGGCTTGCCTATGAATCCATGCGGACAATTCCGGTCGAGCGAATTTCTTTCGAGGACTTGTGTCGGATGCCCTGGGTGGCTAAACCCGGTCTATACGGCGAAAGTTCACCAATATGTTACCTCCGAGTCCTCCTTCAATCGCGCGTCAATTCAACTGACTCGTAGACTGTACTGCCTGGAATTAAGATTATTATACACTGGGTTGTACTAGGTCTGCCGCGTCCCCGTCCTGCAGTGGAAGCTGGTCTAATGAGGGAGCTTTCGGAGGTCTGGGAGGGTGGAGTACGAGATGGCCAAGTCGCGGCGGAGTTGTTTTGCGTATGAATTCCATTTTAGTGGGCAATTTCGAGGCCGCTTGTCGTAGAGCTGAAGTGACTTGCTTAGCGAGCAGAAAATGATTGTAGGAAGATATGCGCACCCTCTCTGGCGAGTTCCTCTCGAATTGGCGTCCCACCAATCTCGAGAATGACTCGTCCAATACCAACACTAAGAAATGTTGACAATAGGCAAAGAAGAAGCCACAAACCAGCTTACCGCGTCGCCCAGAACTCGAATGTACCCTTCCCCTTCCCCATACGCGTTTCGTTACCCTATTTCACTTTGAGACGGTTGCTTGCTGCCAGAGTTCATAGTCTTATACCTTTATGCACACAGAGATATCCGGAAAGACGCGCAGATAGACCTTCACGCCCTTGATGATCTTGAGCTTTTTCTTGATGACCTCCTCAGCAGTCTCGAGCTGCTTCGCAGTCAACCGAGCGCCGTTGCCCTTTATGCGGATTCCCCAGTCGCCATAGGCCAGCGTGGTGCCTTTGGTTGATCCACCAATTGGAATGGGGACTCGGCCCTTGTGTTTTTTAATGTGTTTGACCTGGCGGGGGGCGAGGTTGTTGCGGGCTCTGGAGAAGACGGTGAGAGGGTGGGGTTGCCGCCGCGTTACCGTCCGAGCCAATGAAGAAAGGGAAAACATCAAGTCAACTCCAAGTCAAGCGGCAAACGGAAGCGAGCCAAACAAGCGCCGCAACTTGCTCTTGGCCACCACCGTCTCGCTCACGCTCGTCGCCGTCATCGTCAGACGATGAGCGACAAGAAACGACCCTTCGATGGCACTGGGGAATCGCCGAGTAGTAAGAAACTCAAAAGGTGTCGTCCTTTGTATCCCACTTGTTCTTTCCAGAAGTTCTTACTCTTGCTTTTGTAGCGATGTGAGTGTCCTTCTTTCCCTCCAAGGTGAATTAACCTCGTTAAATATCATTCTGACGCGCTTCTATAACCCTTTCTACCCGCAGACCTCGACAAATGGTGCCCCTTCCACTCCAGCTGTGAGTAAATTGACTCGTTTATTGAGAGCTGCATATTCACCCGAGCTCTAGCTCACAGGAGCGGCTCTCATCGCCCAGAAGCGGGCTGAGATTGCGGCGAAGTTGGCCGCAATGAAGAAACCCGCCGCGTCGAGCAGCATCGCTGCCCCTATTCCGGTCAAACCTGCTGCTGCTGCCGTCCCCATGAAGCCTTCTCCCAGCGTTTCGGGAAGACCCACTCCTGCCTCGGGCTCTGGCTCTGGGACCCCCATCCCTTCGGCGGAGGACATCCAAAAGCGCATCAATCGTTTAGTCCAGGACGCGCACAGTCGCCTGGCCGTCAAAGACAATCCTTATCTGGCAAGTCGTTATTCTTTCGTTTTGTGACAAAATATTCATATTTTCCTAGTCGATGCCTCAGTCTGGGAAGAACAAGGCGCGACCTGTTGCAGAGGCGACTCACCAGGGTGCCGGCCTCAAGATGGCTGCACATCCGCTTCTGCTCGACACAACCCCTGCGGCACCGCAGTCCAAGAAGGATAGGTACAAACCTATGCAGCCAAAGTTTGCGTCCATTAAGGTCAGTCTTTTCGACCCAACTGAAGTCACTTGTAAACTAATTGCGTTTTCAGGCAAATACGCGCAACATTCCTACTCCCCCTCCTGCCGCACCCACCCCTGTACCCGTGGTCGAGTCAGCGAATCCCTATGCATCGACTTCCAAGGATACCGGTCTGTTTGAAGGCGCGCCAAAGGATCGCGTTAGCCGCAACTTCCGTTTCAATCCCAAGGGCAAGTATGTGTCGCTGGGCAATCAAATGCGACAGGAAAATCAACTCGAGGCACTGAAGCAACGTATCGCGGAAAGTGCTCGTAAGGCAGGTTTGGACGGCGATATGGGTATTGAGAGGGGGATTAAGGTTAGCACTGTCGTCCTCCCCAGTCTTTCCTTTCGGGTGGCTTATGGTTTGCTGTAGCGTGCTCCTCCACCCGACGCTGAGTGGTGGGACCAACCTTTGCTCCCTAACAAGCGCTACGCAGATGTCGATGACCTTGGAATTGCGAATCTCAACATCCGAACCGATGACTCGCCTATAACGATTTACATTCAACACCCCATTCCTATCCCGGCGCCGGGAGACAAGAACAAGACTGCTCTCAAGCCCATGATGCTCACCAAAAAGGCTTGTTGCTTTTTCTATCGTTTTTTTTTTTGTTTTTTTTGCTGACTTTCTCTATCTACAGGAGCAGAAGAAGATGCGGAAGCTCAGGCGTGCTGCTGACTTGCAGGACAAGCGCGACCGTGTCGCCATGGGTCTCATTCCTCCCGATCCGCCCAAGGGTATGCATGATGATGCATTTTACTCGATATTCGACGCTGATTATATTGACCCAGTCCGTTTGTCGAACATGATGAAGGTCTTGACGTCGGACGCGGTACAAGACCCCACGAAAGTGGAAGGTCGTATTCGTCGCGAGGTCGCCATGCGCAAACACACGCACGAGAAGATGAATGCGGAGCGGAAGCTCACCGACGAGCAGCGGCGGGAGAAGATCGAGACTAAGAAGGCTGAGGAAGATAAACGTGGAATTCACGGCGCTGTGTTCAAGTACGTTGTTTGCCTTTTTCTCTCTCAGATTCTTCCAAGATACATACCGTGACTCATCGATTGTCATTGTTATTATAGGATCAAGAACCTCTCCGACCGCTCACATCGCTGGAAAGTCCGGAAGAATGCAGAACAGCTCAACCTCACCGGCCTCTGCATATTCAACCCGCACTTCAGCATGGTCTACGTCGAAGGCGCTGCGAAATTCATGAAGAATTACAAACGGTTGATGATGCATCGGATTGCGTGGACTGAGGCGGCGCGGCCGCGGGGTGGAGAGGATGTTGTGCTGCAGACTCCTGACGGTGAGGAAGAAGGAGGAGGTGAAGGAAACGGAAATGCTGCTTCGGGCAGTGGAGGGGCGAATGCGAACGAAGAGGGCGCTGCTACGACTTCGCTTGAGGATAATAGGTGTTTCTTGGTGTGGGAGGGGATGCTGAGGGATCGGTCGTTTAGTGACTTTAAGGCGCGGAGTTGTCCGACTGATCGGGAGGCTAAGGAGATGCTTGGGGAGAGGTTGAAGGGATATTGGGATCAGGCGAAGAATTGGAAGGCGGAGGAGGAAGAGCTGCTGTGATAGTGTCACAAGACTTGTCCTTGTTCTGTGCCCTGCTTTGAATTCGGTGCCTTGCGGGCTTAAATTCGAAAATTACCATATCAGGTTGCTGGCGTAGTGGTATTTGTACGTGTTGATTGATTGATCTGTTTTTGCATTCCACCAAGTTGAACCTTCAACACATCGTGGGCAATGCGTCTTCTACTGCTTCCCATTGTACTCTGCTTCTCTGCGACATCTTCCTCCGCCGATACTAGTTCTGCTACGAACGGCACCGACTCGCCTATATCGCTGTCTACAAATTCACGAGGGCTGGTTGAACAGCTATACCACAATAGCCTCGATTTGATGAGTCAAATTCTTCCAATATGTAGGAACCCTTCTCGCTTTGCTTCTTTTTGAGACGTGAATGAAGGGTGCTAGATGACACTCCTGCTTCCCCGCTTGAAACGGACAAGTTCCGTATTGTAACCCCGAAACTATGTGAACGAGGCGTCAAACAGTATTCGGGGTATTTCGACATTGCTAATGGCAAACACATGTTTTTCTGGTGGGTGCTTGAAGCTTGCTGTGTTTCGATAGAGTTTCCGATTTACTTGTATCATGGAGGTTCTTCGAATCACGTTCGTCTCCTTCTACCGATCCTCTAGTGTTATGGATGAATGGCGGACCCGGTAATCTTTCATTCATTTTTGCTTGCAAAGTGCAAAATCTCACAGCAAACAGGAGACAGCTCTGCTAACGGCCTCTTATTCGAGCTCGGCCCATGTTCCGTCAGCTCGGAAGGACGGACGACCGTGTCTAACCCTCACAGCTGGACGAATTCAGCCAACATCATCTTTCTCGATCAGCCCGTCGACGTGGGATTCTCGTATGCTGATCCCGGATTCGCCGTTACAAACTGCGCCGACGCAGCAAAGGATGTTTACTCGTTCCTCCAAATGTTCTTCGAACAATTTCCCCAATACGCGAAGCTGCCTTTTCATGTGGCTGGGGAGAGCTTTGCCGGGATATACGGACCTCATGTTGCCTCCGTAATATGGCGTGCTAACCAGGCTCTTTCACTTTCGTCTGCTAATCAGCGGGCCACGAAAATTAACCTGGCATCCGTTATATTGGCGAATGGCATCACGGATCCATATATCCAGATACCCTCAATCGTAGACTACGTCTGTGACGGGCCATATCCAGTTTATGATGATCCCAATGGTCCGGAATGTACCAAATTACGGTCCAGTGTTTCAACATGCAAATTACTCATAAAAATATGCAACCTCTACCCGACCGATTTTTCCTGCGGGCATGCTTCTCGATACTGCAGGTCTAGGTTATTCGAACCCTCAATGAGTAAGTTGCCCTTCTCCCCTTCCCCTAATTTGTCTCGCCTGATTTGCCCGCCAGAAAGCGACCTGAACTGGTACGACCTACGAAAAAAATGCAACGCCGCGGACCGACCAGAGCACTGCTACAAACGCACGCCTTGGGTTGAGACGTGGATGAACAGCCCAAAGGTAAAGGCCACCCTCGGCGTTGATTCGAATCGCACCTTCCGAAGCTTCAATATGGACATGAACCGCGAGTTCAACATGCGCGGTGAAGGTACTTGGTTTGAATTACCCTTACCTCGGCCGAAGCTTCAAACTGAGCATTCTCTTCTTGAAGGCGTACGCAATGCGGCGAAACTACTTCCAGAGCTTGTCAATGACGGCGTGAGGCTGTTGGTGTACGCCGGGCAAGCGGGTATGCATCGTCTCTTTCATTTTTTTTTCAACACTACAAGTTGAACACGGCTACATAGACATGATGGCGAACTATATGGTACATCTTGGTCGCGAAATACAATTCAATCGGCTCTCTCAACAGTGATCACAGGGAAACGAACTCTGGGTTGAAAACCTTGAAACAAAGTTCAAGCCCGAGTTTGCTTCGGCAGAATCCCAACCTTGGTCCATACCAAGTTCTAAACAAGCTGTTGGGCAAGTTCGAAGTGCTGGACGCGAGGACGGCCGCGGGGGGAATGTAACCTTTGTGACGGTGTTCGAGGCTGGGTGAGTGGAAACGATTATGAATAAATTTTGTTGACGCCTTTTTACGATGTCAGGCATATGGTGGCTCACGATCAGCCTGCTGTAGCGCTGGTGAGTGTTTCCTCTACTCTACATAATTATTCGATCTTGACCTGTGGCATAGCATCTGTTCACGAAGTGGATCCAAAATCTGCCACTAACCTAGAAAATCTTGGGTGCCACTAGAAGCGCTGGCATTCTTCAGCAAGTCCGTACGTTCGTTCCATCGGATGACCAAGATATCTTATTAGCACGATTTTGCCACGGAAGCTCGAATCTATACGTCAAGAATGTACTGAAGGGTCGAAGACAGTATTAGAAGCTATCGAATACTTGGAAGCAAGAAGAGTGTTATGTAGTCCATAATAGCTTTGATGTAACGAAGTGTAATCTACTTTTGAATGGATTAGGAAGAGGCGGCGAGGTGGGGGCTGAAGAAAGCGTTGATGCCTTTGGTGCGTAGGTGAAACGAAAGGAAAGGAAGGACACCTGGCGCAGCGAAGATCCAATACTGGCCAGCCGTGCGGTCAGCCTGCACAGGGCGGAGAGAGATCTTGGTACACAACATGAGCAAAGGTATGCGATTAGAAAAGAACAGGAACCGACCTCTGGCCCGGCTGTATTGTTGTACGTCCAGACTAATCCGCCGGGAGTGCCGATCTGTCGTAAATTGTCAGACACAATTCGAAACAAAAGACGCGAATTCATTTACCGTCCAATAGTCAATGTGGATATCCGGAATACCTATGGCGTCGTCCCCAGGGATGTCGGCGGTGCCAGAGAGAGTCGTAGAGAAAGGCGATGGAGGACTGCCAGCTGGCACAAATTGTACCTGTGATGCCCGGGCCATGAGACTGAAGACTCGGATATGAGGCATGGAATTGCATTCAAACCGACCTCAGCAGGGGGCGGAATCCGGGCGTAACCGTTACCGCGAAGGTTTTGAATCGTAACGCCGTCGGTGACTGCACCGGGTAGGGCGACGACTTCCCACTGGAAGAAAAATAGCATTGAAAAAGAGGCACCAATGTGATTAGGCAGGAACATACCAGATCATAATTGCCGCTAAAATCTCGGGGCAGGGCGACACGATTGTCATGATTGACCGACGCGGGTGCGTAGGGAAGGCCCAAGTTGACGAGGTGATATACGCCGGGCTTGAGGGTCTGCGGGTATGAAGCTGGTTGGCGGCATTCAAATCAAAAGAAAGACGCGTACTGCTACGGCTTGAACGAGCGGAGAAACGAGAGCAATGACTATGAGTGCTTTGAACATGGTAAACGACAGACAGAACGAGGACGAGACGGGGATGAATGAACTCACAAGTGTAGAACGAAAGGGTCTGACTTTTATACCGTCAACCTATCTCTTTCGTCCGGATCCGCGTGAAGGGTACTTGCCTGTCGCCCCGAACCGAATGAAGATGAGTTCATAGCACCTACCAAAATCGAATAGAATCAAGACGGCGATGGTCGAAATTTGAAGCCTCATGCTCGCACTTCTTGGCTTCGAGCGAACCACGAGCCTAGCGGATTAGGCACATCCTACCTAATAAGGTACGCAATTGGAGCCAATTGGGACGGCAATGCACGGCGTCTTCGAAATGTCCTCTCCAGAAGGAACTTGCGGAAGCGAAATATATGCGATGTTTTGCTCGCATTAGATGGATTGCTTGTACTGTGGATCGTGATATTCGGTGTCAGTTCTAGGAGGATCGTCTTCAGCGTGGTGAATCCCAGGAAAGCCAAATACAGGAATCAATAGTTATTCGGGACTCTTAATACCGGTGGAGCGTCCCTTGGCCATACTTGAATATCGGCCGATGGAGGAGAGGCACCAGGGCAACATTTGGTCTTCTTTCAGGGCAGGGGTAGGGGGAAGGGGCGGTGGATGTTTTTTTCTCACTCGTCAAGGGCCACTCGGGGCGTCGGATCCGAAAGTACAACCCGCAGAGGCTAACACGGGATTCAGGTTCGGGTGCTCTAACTTTTGAAACCTGCAGGGTCGCGAGAAATGTGGATAGCCGTCAGGACATTGCGTGGCCAACGTCGGAAAGAACAACAAAGTTCGAAGACGATGTTTCAATTCTAAGCAAAGCGTCACTACTTTTTCTTCCCGCCGACAGTTGTCGCCCGTTTCAAGTCCAGGACAATCTTTTCAACGTCAGCAATATGCCGATCCACGAGTTTCTGGAACTGTGGGGATCGTCAGCCGTCACGAAGAAAGCATGCAAATGATCGAACGACGCACCTCCTCCATCTCAATCGAATGTTTTTTGTAATTGCCGCGCTTTAAACTGGTTTGATGCAGTTTGCGAATTTGGACGCGCACATCTTCGGCTTTCCGCGTCGCTGCCGTGACCAGAGCGGTATTCGACTCCACAGTAGGCCTAAACACGCGCCATTTCAGCACACCCCATCCACACTCTATCAAACACAGAAAACAAACTCCACTCACTTCGGTATAGGAATCTTGATCGTCCGTGCGTCATGTTTCTGGGGCACAATATTCGGGATTTTAGAGTCATACAACCCCTTCTCGACGTGCTTCATAGTCTGCTCGGTGGCCGTGAGCAGAGCTCGTCTAACAAAAACAATATTGCAGCACTATCTCGACCAACGACGCACATCCTCATCGAATATGGTGATTATCAACGTCGAGCCGTCCCGCACGCCCACAGTCGCGACTTCTTCCAGTCGGTATTCATGGTCCCCGCTAGCAGGCAGCCGCACGCGGACGGGGTCGAGCACAGCGGGTGTCACGCGGCCGTTTGCGCGGCTCTCGACGCCGGCGCATTCTTTGCGGTACCATTCGACAGCGGCTTTCATTTTCTCGTCGGCTTTGGCGTATTCGGCGCGCGCTGCTTCGTCCGTGATTGGTTGCTTGGAGCCTGGGACTAAGTCCGCTGTAGACTTTGAGTATTTGCCTTCTTTGCCAGTACTTGGAACCTCGTCCGCATCCGCCGCCGCCTTAGACTTGGAGTGTTTGCTGGCGTAGGCGCGCCGTGCTTCGCAGACTAGACGCGCCCCGGGGTGTGTGGAAGGCGCCTGCAAACGCTGAGAGCACCGAACACATAGATTTCGCGACGTTTGGAACGCGACTTGGCGGAGTGGAAGCATCGAAAACGGTGGTCACACCGTGACTCGTAACGTGTAAATTCCAAAATCCAGGTAAAAAAAGCCTAAAAAAACAGAGCGTAGACAAAGCGTAGAATATCGTGTAACACTACAGTGGAGTCATAAGGTTACAATTGTCCGTTTGCATCATAGAAAAACATCTCTAGGCTCGTCAAAGAGTCATGATAGCAATTATACCAGAAAGCAGGGCGAGCAAGAGCGACGACCACGCCGGGTGGATGGTTCTCTTGCTGCCGGAGTGAGAATTATCTAGAGCAGAAACACCGGTCGCTCCAGGCGCCGCTGTTGTATACGCACGAATCGATTTAATCTCAAAGTACGCATTGTCGTAGTTGCTTCCTGGGCCAACAACGTTGTCGTCGTACTTGGCCAGAGTCAACAGTGACTTGAAGGAGTGAGAATATAACGACGTACACATTTACCGGTGGGTCCTTGGCCAGCACATGTCGCTAGATACTGCTCAGGGAGGCCGGCGCTTAGAACAAGGTTAGAAAGCGCTCGGCTACAGAAGCAAAAGGACCGTACTATTGTCCGCAAAGCGTGATATCTATGAACTGTTCGTAACATGCGAAGAATGTTATGGTGGTACGCACCTATGACCATCTTCTGAGGACCAAAGAAGTTCTCTACAGTACAGGTGGAGTTGATGTAACTGGCCGAGGGCGGACCCCAATCGGACAGATCAATCGACGAGTCCGCCGTCGACTGAACAATGGACTGAGGAACATTGGGGCGCTGCTCGCCCGTTAGCAGACGCCGACGTTAAATTTGGATGTGCCACATACGCTCCAGAACCATATGCTGCCGGGAAGGTTGAATAGACTATTTTTTTCTGCAAACGGGAAATACGTACTAGATGCTAAAGAGAGAGTTTATGAGCGCAGCACGAAGAGAGCGATGACCAGACCGACCCAGTGTAGTCAAATTGAGTAGCCCAGACTCCTCCACCAGCAGCGGCGAACCCAGCTTGATAGCTATTCGGCATGGTTTCGCCTACCAAACAGCCGGAGGACTGCGAGCAGTCTGGGATCGAGGACACTCCCTTCTGGTCGAGGGGAGTGGTGTGGAGACATCCTGGCGTCGTGTGGAGGGCATATTGATTGTTCAGGTTGAGGTTGATGGCTTCGAAGATGCTATTCTTGAGATGTGAGACACCGAAACGGAGTAGATTGTGGCACGCACTCGATTTCGCCCTGCGTGCCGGAGTCGATATAAGGTAAAAAAAAAAACAGATAGCAGGAGGCGTACACCAGCAGGCCATGAAGGACCCATCTAGCGGAAAAATCAACGAAGAAACGCGAAAATTGGAGTGGACCCACAGTCCATATGCTCGGCCAAACCTTGAAATCCATTCAGAATGAGATGCTCCGAGTAATCGCTGGAAGAAACTTACCGAACACCCGTAAGGGACATGAACAGCATCAATAATCCACAACGTTCCGAGAGCATAACTCGATTTCGTTGTAATCCGAACCTGGCCACACACAATAAATCAGATATGACGACATGTCCGCCGTGCCCACAGAACACACCGAATTCCGCTTCTGGTTGAACGGAACGTTGGAGAAGTTGTCCACCTTGATAATGACATTCCCAGCAGCGTTCACATACGCCAATTGCTGCGTAAACGCGTCGGCCACATCCAACCACACTACGTCACCTAAACCCAGCACCCAATCCGTAAACGCGCAAAAACACGAGGCATCGAGCCACCCACCAAGCGTAAGGTTGTCGTAGTTCCCGTAAAAGTCCCAATTGTCGAAGAAAGTGAGCCCCGCAAAGTTGTCCACAAGTTGATAGCCCGAAACGACCCAGAAGAGCAAAAGGAACAGCGAAACCGAGATACAACGCATGGAGATACGTAGGGAAGTGGTGGTGTGGGTGAAAGCCAGGTGCAGGGCGCCTGCCGGCGAGGTTGGGAGTCAAAAGTCCACAACTCAACTTTGCCATCAATAAGCAGAAAATAGGAACAACACGAGGCGTGCTCCACTGTAGACGCCATTCGGTCCGGTGACTCCGGTCCGTGTTGCACCCCAAAACCATCGAAAGAATCGATAGCGGTGCAAGCACCGGTCCCCTACTCTGACAGTTTTGATCATCACGAGCTCACAATGTAAAATACATCATAAAAGCATATATTTGTAGCATATACATAAGGCATATTTAGAACATAGTCAAACAATCATTCTGTGGTTTAATTGTACGGCAACGGAAATTTCGCATCAATGATGGTTTCAGAAGGGCGGTTTTCTTCAGGCACATTGTCATGTAGTGCCACAGCAGTTTGGACATTCAACGACAACTTTTCACCTTCCATTCCAGAATAGCGGCCAAGGGTGAATACCACCATAATGACCATACCAGCATCCAACTCTCCTTGATAAGCAGGCAACTGATGCAAATTCTTGATATCAAAGTCCAAAGATCGAGCATCGTAAATTGGGACTAGAAAATACAAGTCAGAATATTTAACAGTGCAAAAACAAATACACACACCTGGTTTGTCACCAGGTAGTGCAGCATACTTGCTCCATTCCACTGGCACTTTTCGAGTTCCAGAAACAGGAATGTTGGGTTTGGCTGATACAAATATAGTAAGATGAGAGTAAGCGCATACGAAGGACTTACAAGGACTAGTGGCGGCAATTTTCTTTGGGGAATAAGAAGACGGTATCTTTGCTGATATGGACAATAAGCAAATTGAGAAACATGTGAGAAAGAGAAAACACGCAACCAGGATTGGATTTTGGCATAGTAGAAAATGACAATCCATCTGCAAATACATATGCCGTGACATCACCCAGCAAGGCATGAATTACACCAGACGAACGGCCCCAACCAATTTTGGAAGGCATGACGTTGACAGAGTGCTTGTTGTATACACTCTTAGTGCATAACGCTGATGGGTGTGTAACGCAGCCAACAATGAAGAACCTAGCTGCTTTGGTGGCTTTTTTACGGAAAACGACCCCATCCCGCAGTTCAAAATCAGAAGGGGTCACCGTTGCAAGGTTTTCCAGCCAGGACTCGACACCAATCGCCATTTCATAAGCACAGATTCGCTCATATGCATCAGGCATGATAAGGCGATCTAAATCGGCAACACCCTCTGTGAGTTCAAAAGAGTTGAGTGGTGTCAAACTAACAAGATATCAGTTAACAGATGGAGAAGAAATGGGGGACACTTGCTTGTAGACATCAACAACGCTAGGTTTCCCCAGAGTAGATACATGTTGAGATTGGGATTTGACCTTTGGAGGAGATGTAGATTGAGAATAGATGTATCAAGCAGGACTCACATCTTCGCCTTCAGTTTTCACGGTTTCGGAAGAAGCACGAGATCCAGTGTGAGGGCGTTTTTGGTCAGGCTTCTCAGTCTCATCATCAGACTCTCTCCTAAACATTGTTAGATTTGGATCTGGTTTGTACGTCAACAACTCAACTGGTGTTTGTTACGAAGTACTGGTGGCATAGTTTATTCTTGTCTCAAAGAAGAAAAAAAATACGGTGGGGTATAAATATGGATCATGTAACGATGCCATATATGTTCATGACATCATATATGATGTAGCCAATGATGTCATTAATGACCAGTGTGGAGAAGCCAATTGAGAAAGCTCCGCACTCATCATCAAAATATGATGACACCTGATATCAGTAAGTCTTAATAAAGGAAGAGCTGTCCAAAAATACGTGTCCGAAAAAGTACCACAAAGTATGACCTTTTCTCATATTGAACCATCGGTGTTCTACGATACCGTTCTCCAGTCAAAAGACTGTATGTGTGTCGTGTGAATTGAATCAAAATTATGCTAACGACTGCTAGGGACCGAATTCCTTCCAAAATTCAATCACGTTCGCCTGAATGATACAGGGGACGTCCATGCTCTCAGCAGTTTTACCTCTGCTACAAGCGTCAACAGCAGCTTTGCTTTTGATAGTAGAGATGGATATACTTGGTTGATTGATCGCAACTCGGAAAATGATAATTCGGGTCCAATTGCACTGTTTAGTGTCACTGGTTTCGTAACGAGTTGTAATCTCGTTGTTAATGGACCTCAAAGGTGCTTTTTATAGAATTCACAAATATCATGAACTAACATTGTGTGTAGTGTTCAATCTGGGCCTCGCCGCTGTATGCAAACCATTACAATAAGCTGTTTTGACGAAACACAGTTCAAGGATGCTCTTGTGGCAACTGAACTTGTATCAGATTTCATGCTTGGTGCCGATTCCAACGTTACTCCACTTCCAGCTGCTATGATTCTTGGTGGTCTTTACCGTGGAATCACTGCAACTACACGTGTTGTGACACCTACTCGGCACAATTCTTTCGAAGTTATGCAAATTCCCAAGGAGCTGGATGTCAAAGGTTATGTTCAGGGCTGGGTTAACGCTACAGGAGAACAGTCATTTGTCTATACGTGTGACAATGACGTTGAAGTGCTCAATGTGATTGGGATTGAGAACACGCACGAGTAAGAATATTTTGGTTTTGTTTACGGTGCAGCTGAGCCATGAATTTCAAGGGATTGGGATATCCAGAATGGAATACCTCGCTCAATGGTTCAAGTTGGCAATCTTGTTGAAATTGTTGTTTCTTTTCGAGTCGCTCCCTTTGCTGGAGACGTCAGAAAGGTCCAATGCCACCTTCATCGAGTGATGAGAATCAGCAGTGAAGCAACTTCCGTAAGATTCAAACCATTATAAATATGTTAAAGAGTTGAATTTGCGTTTATAGAATCTCCGGCGTGTTGAGGAACAGGCAGCAGCAGCAGCCAGTGCAACACCATCTACAAGCAATGAGCCAATTGGTAAAAGGAAGCTTCCAGCGCCTTTCGAACGTTCGACCCGCCGTCATATGGACGTTGACAGACTTAGCAGTGGGGTGGAAAAAATTGTTATGTAACTAAGAATTTTGACCGTAAAATAGTTTGAAACATTATATATTGTATCAATTGTTTCTTTATGTTCTGTTCTGAGAAATTATTATGATTACTCATCAAACCATTTATTCCATGCTCATTAGCCAATATGGGGGGTTCAATTGGAAGTGTTAATTACAGCGTCCCTTGAGAGCACCATTACAGCAAATCTCATGGGAAAGAGTGCCAGAAACGACGGAGATATACATCAAGTTTCTGTGCGTGAGATTTCCTATCAAAATATTTCTCTCGTGCTCGTCAGCCAATATGGGGGGGCCCAATTGGAGGTGTTAATTATAGCGTCCCTTGAGAGCACCATTACAGCAAATCTCATGGGAAAGAGTGCCAGAAACGACGGAGATATACATCAAGTTTCTGTGCGTGAGATTTCCTATCAAAATATTTCTCTCGTGCTCGTCAGCCAATATGGGGGGCTCAATTGGAGGTGTTAATTATACCGTCCCTTGAGAGCACCACTACAGCAAATCTCATGGGAAAGAGTGCCAGGAACGACGGAGATATACATCAAGTTTCTGTGCGTGAGATTTCCTATCAAAATATTTCTCTCGTGCTCGTTAGCCAATATGGGGGGCTCAATTGGAAGTGTTAATTACAGCGTCCCTTGAGAGCATCAGTACAGCAAATCTCATGGGAAAGAGTGCCAGGAACGACGGAGATATACATCAAGTTTCTGTGCGTGAGATTTCCTATCAAAATATTTATCTCGTGCTTGTCAGCCAATATGGGCTTCAATGGGCAGTGACAATTATAACTTATGTTAGGTTCACATTGACACTACTGGCAACAATAAAACACAAGTCACAAGTGCATTGCAGTACAAAGTTATTTAACTATCATTGACCTGAACAAATCCTTCGACACTTTTGATTGATCCATTTTCTTTGTTTCTGTGAATCTTCAAGCCCCCCTGTGCCAACTTCAACATGTGCCTCAACGTCAGCTCCAAACAGATGTTTCGATGCCCAGATTTCTGTCCTTTAGAAATCCACAGGGATTGAAACTTGGGAACACGCTCCATTTTTCTCACTCTGCCAACCAAGGCCACAGTCTGGTCGTGAAGCGAGTTCTTGCTCTTGTTTCGTTCTGTAGCCAGAATGTTGACATCCCATATCAACAGAGCTCTGGTGGCAGGTTCCTGTGCATGTATAACACCAACTATGATGCTGTGCATGGGAGCTTGCAGCTGGGCTTTGTGAGTGAGACCGAGGACAGACCCTAGTGGTGTTACCACAAGGCAGAGCCTGATGATGAAAGAGGACCCCTGTGGAAAGGGAGGAGGTGACGCTTTCAGGAATGTTGCAAGATTCCCAAAATGCTCTTGGTAAACCGCCGGGGTGCTTGGGTTTCTGCCAGCATTTGCACCGCTATGATAGATGGGACGACGATAGATCTGAAGATAATATTAAAATCTGGTTGTTGATAAAAATGAATGAAGGAATATAAAACCTGAATTGTATTGACAGCTGTGTCCTGAATTTGCTGAAGCACTTCTGAAGAATCCTCAGCCTTGCCGTTAAGGTTCTGAATCATCATTTCAAGGATAGACAACTCTGCCTCTTGACCAGAAGTTTCGGCTACTGCATCATCATCTCCAGCCATAGCTCGAACTGCCATCATCTCTGTGAGGCGCAGTTTCTTTTTACCTGCCTTCCGAACCAATGAGTGCAAACGATGGTGGGATGGGTGACCTTTGAGCAATGGTAACACTTTATTGAGGTAGTCAACCTCATCTTGAAGCAGTGCACGTTTCTTGGCCCTCAAAAGGACACGATGAACATCAACCTCCAGTGACTGCTGGAGATTGTAACGCTCAAGCTATATATATATTATTACTGTGTTCAATTGCCCAAGTAGATCACATACCACGTCGAGATTCTTTGGAAACTTAGGCATATCAGGAACAAGAACTCTTCTTCTCAAGCGTTTTTCTTCTTTCCATACGTCCATATTCTGTTATATGTTTGATCAGCATATCAATGTGCAGGATTTAATGGCAGACCTCGGAAGGTGACTTTAGAGCCTTTATAGCTGCTTTTTCCTGAGCTGACAACTGTACACATCTCATGAACAAAGGTAATAATGACCATATAGATTTGACTTACCTTTTTCCAGTGCTTCCACTCAGCAAAGAAAGTGCGTTTCAGGCTCGGATTCAATTCATCATAGCCCCACTGGAATATACCATGAGTTTGGACACAAGAGAAATATAGATCACTCACCTCTGAAGACGGTTCATAGTTTTCGACCTCCAAAGCCATAGTCATATTCTTGTCATCCGAAACTGCATCTCTGTAGATTTTGGCGTAGGAGTCACAATTGATGTGAGAAGGGTCCAATACACGGAGCACTGTGTAGTGATATTGGATTTCACGGCAATTCTCGTCATTCAAGTCACCGTGAATGAGGAACTTGGCCAGCGCAAAGAATGCATCCGCGGTAGCATGGTAGAATTTATCCAAAGCCTATCAAACAGTAAGTTTCATGTATTGGAAATGGTGCCCACATACCCCTTCATCCTCGAAACTTTCCGGAACTTCAGGACGGATAGGAGCATCCTCGTCGTCGTCAAAGACGACTGGTAAAGTCTACAAAGAATATTGACATATCTTGAAATAAAAGAGGAAGATAGCGCACCTCATTGATCTTTGCGAGAACTTGTTCATCTCCAGTCTCACTACCACTATCATGATCATCTCCAAAGCAACTAATCCCATCCATATGATTTTCAAAGAGGTCATCCACCGCCTCAGGATCATCCCATCTCCTCTGGAGGGCCCGCTCTCCAAAACCACATAAAGCCTCAGATGTAGCAGGCTGAGGGTCAAGGTTGCTCAGGGTTTCAAGCAGCCCCTCAAGCTCAGTGGCTTCATGGTCATTCAGAGCTTTGAACACTGAGCGCTTGACCAATATCAGGATTGCCTTGCAAATCTGATCTTGGTATTCCTGGTACCTTTCCTTGGATGGCTGGAATAGCAGATTGGCATATATAATGTGGTCAGAAGCATGCAATGTACACCACCATTTTATTCAAATGTCAAAATAATGTCCGAGGTGTGATGTCCTCGGAACCATGATTTGCGAGCTCCAACAGCTCTCAATTTCGAAATGTCCTCAGAAGCGTGGTTGGGACAGTCTGTGGATGGTTGAAGGACATCCTAGAAGGTTGTTCAAATCTTAAGATATATACTGGAATCTTAAGCTCGTCTGATTCAACAAGTACTGTATTTGGAGTAGCTATATCCCCCAATAAACTCCTTGTGACTTAGTATTGAATGCACAATGTATTCCAAGGAAGTTCATGAAGTTCCTCGAGCGGACGCAACCTTTTGCTGCTGGATTTGGCGTCGAACTCGAGAAAACGATGAAGTCCCCACATCGCATCATGACGTGGCATCATTCAATGGTGATGTTTGTCATTACGGTCTCCGCTGCCACGTCACTCTCTTGTCTTCTTCCCTCATCCCCCCTCCAAACTCCTCGTCTTTCACGACACCCCAGAAGGAAGCTCGAAGCCTCTGACACTGTCATCTCTCCTCAACATCCCTTCAAGCTTCAATCTTCAAGCCTCTTCAAGTCCGTTGTGGCACGAAGATCTCTCCACCTCAGGCAAGAGTCGCAAGTCCGCAAGATCCAAGAACCTCACTGTGCAAGGCTGAGACTGCAAGACAACGGTCGCAAGAGTCCAAGGCCGCAAGCTGAAAACTTCTCAAGAGTGTAACCCATGCAAACCTTCATCAAAGTCCTTGCCGTCGTCCTCCCCAAGCCTCTCTCATCAACACGCTTCGGCCCTCTCCCCACCTCTCTTTCTCTCCATCTTCCGGAAAATTATCATTTACTTCCTCTCCCTCCTCTTCTCCTCTCCCTCCTAGAATCATTTGTGTAGCCACTCAATGTATACTTTTGTTGCTTGCAATACCATTTTTTTATTTGTATTTTGATCGAATTTAAGAAGCAATTCAAATATTATTTATGGCAAGCGCCGTCAGCAAACTGGCTCTAATGTCCTGGAGAGCTTCAGCGCAGAATGTCCCCAGGACATCATCGCCGACGGATTGTCTGGGAATCGATGTTTCGGTCTCCAGGGAATGTTTCGGAGATGTCAGCTAACAGCATCTGTCAAAACGTCCTCCGGAGGTCCGGAACAAACGGTGGTGTACCTCATCACCCAGATCTAAGACTCTTGGAAGTGTTTGACACATAAGCTCATCAAAAGGGTTCTTAGTGTTAATGACTGTATCCTAATAAAAAAGAATATCAGTTAGAAAGTATTTGTGGCTTGAAAAGATAACAAGAAGCACCGGTACAAGAGAGGACATGGTGGTAGAAGACAAGAGGGTTATCTGATGTGACATGTGACAAGTGAGGTTGTGATCGGATCTGCCCAACAGAGCTAAAGGTTGAGGGTTCAATTCCTTCAGGTGGCATTTGATGAATTTTCAGAAATTCCTTTTTTTGCAACGAGACCAAAATCTTAGAAAGAATGATGGAAGATTTAACAGGCATAAAATAGACCACACACTTTACGTCCACTTTCATCACTCGTTGACAGAGCTGTATTGCTTGGTATAAATATTGCTGATCCTCCACTTTTCTGGCCATCGTGCTTGTACCATTGATTCTGTTTGCATATATGCGTAGTATAATGAGCTCCACCAAGATATACAATTCCCTGAAGATGGTATTCACAATTTGCTAGTTTGGAGTGTATGGTTGGCAAGATATCGATTGTACTGCGATGTCTTTCCTCAGGTATATCAATATATAAAATAGGTGGTCGTAATCTGTAACTCATTTCTTCCCAAGTGGCATGTACAACACATTGGCAGGTCTCAATCGCATCAACTATCAGAGTTTCGCGCTTGTGAGCTCTTTCACATGTACCTCGTTCTAATGCATATAGCCAATCTTGTGTCGAGGCTGCTGCTGAACTGTGATTGTAAGTATTATTCCACACTGTATCTGTCAACACAGTGCCAATGCTAGATTCCCAGAGATCAGAAGATTGAACCTTTCCACACATATTACAATAACAAACCCGTTCAATTAAGATATTACGAACATTGACAAGAAGCGAAGTTATTCTGTCAAATGATGCTAGTCGTGGGCCCCATCTAGGAAGGTCTACACTATATTGAGAAAGCAAATCACGCATTTGATTTCTGACAAGGTTCAATGACTCTATAGATTGACGATTCATGGATTGAGTGAGAGCAATGAAGGTTTTCATTAGTTGCGAATCGTGTGACAAATGTTGGAGATCTGGCTTGGAAATGAAGTCAAAAAGAACAATGAAAACACTCATCATGGCATCATATGCACAAGAATAGTCGGTGGAATCCCAAGACGTTAGAGGAAACACTGTCGGAAGATCACATTGATCCTCATGAGAGTGGATCTGTTTTTGCTTTTTGTTTGAAGATTCTTTTGCACTGGGGCCTTTTCTTTTATTCGAAACATTGAAGCGCAATTTGACCATGTCCTCATCGATTCCAAGAGCATGCTCAGTATCTGGAACTTCAATCACGGGTTCGTTCAAGAATCCATGACGTACACGGGTATTATGTTCGAGAGCTTCTAATCGTTTGGACTCCAAGAATAAATCATGTGGCAGAGGTTTATTTAGAGTCCCCTTGCAAACTTCTTCCAATATAATCAAACCCTGTCTTGTTGTTGGGCGTGAAGCAGCAACATATGCTGCAGAGCCTCCGATATTAAGATCTGTTACAACTACAGGTAAAGTTTTGCCTTGTGAGGAGTGTCCTGTTACAGCAAATCCTATCTCATAGTCCGCCTGCATACGTTTGACTCGAACCTTCTTCGATGTGCCATCTGAGGACAGACATCCAGGTGTTGCGGTTGTAAATGTACTATCAATTGGGCTTAGAAGGACGTGCCTTTCAGGCAAACCTGGAAGATTGACATCTGAGAGTGGAAAATGCACTAAAGTCCATTTGAGAACATTTAAACCACATTTATCAGTTTCAACTGCAAAGTCAGCAACAGAACCTTGAGAACCATTGGCTATGCCTAATGGTGGACATGGATTGTGATGTCTCAGTATTACAGGCATTCCTCGATAAACAGAAATAAAACCTGGTAAGGCACCCTTACTAGTGAATTTGGTCATATTCAGATTCAAGATGAATTTGCGAAGACCAATGTCTTCAATTTCATGACCATCAATAAAATCTCGACTGGCGCAAATAACCCTATCTTTGCATTCAGAAAGTGTTTTGGCATCGTTCAGTGCTTCTCTCTCTTTATTGGTTCTCACAATGAGACTCGCAGAGTGATATTGTGGATCATCAGGACCTAAGCCAATTCCCGTATTTGTCTTATTTGATTTCATCATACGAGAATTGAAGAGGGCAACGTCATCGTCATTGCATTGTCTTTTTCTCAACCGCAACACTGCTTCGGCATATTGTAAATCATCTCGCATGCGGTTTTGCTCAGTTAACTCAATCACAGTATCAACTTGTTTCCAAGCTAATCTTCCCAGTCGCGCCATATATTGGCGTTCATTGGACTTTTTACTTCGAAACTCTGTCACAACTGGTGTGTATAAAGCAGTCTGCTGAACAGGGGGGAGTTGATAGAAATCTCCAGAGAACACTATGATTACACCACCAAATGGTCTAGAATCTCCTTTGATGAATCGTAAAAGTTGGTCAATCTCAGCGAGCAGCTCTGCTCCAAGTAAAGAGACTTCATCAATCACTAGAATGTCAATCTCAGCCCACTCCTCTTCAAGGTCCATTTTTTGTTGAATAGACAAGTTTACAGTGTATTCATTATCTGAACGTTCTAACCCTTTGGTTTTTTTGTTAACCTTGATTTTGAGCGCACTGTGGAGTGTTGAACCTTTGATCAATGCTGCGCAGCTCCCGAGCGGAGCAGTAAACTTAATCTTATGAGCAGCCCCATATAAATCCATCACTTTCTGGACTGCCCGAACAACATGTGTCTTTCCAACCCCTCCAGGTCCTGACATGAACATTCTTAATTGAGGTTGTTCTTCTCTCGGAACATTTTCTGACCGTGCCTGAAGTACAGAAAAATAGCTTCGAGCAATTATCTCAAATGCCATATTCTGACGCTCATTTAAATTTTGCTCTGTGGAAACTTGAGACAGTATCTTATCAGCAGTGATATGATTTGCACTGTGCAGAGCCTCGGTTGCAGTGCTACTTTCAGCAGCAGGCAGCAAAGTATATGGCTTTATCACCTCTTTTTGCTTTGCAGCAGTTATCTGTGAGCGAATAAAAGCCTTTCCTTGCTCTTTGAGTTGACTCTGCGCAGTCTTGATGTCATTGGTTGAAAATACCAACTTGGTTGGCTCTATACGTGATTTATCCTGATTGGGAGATGGATGTAGCCATTCTGAATCAACCAAAGATCGAAGGAGAGATTGAACTTTAGGATCCTGCCCGCCATCAGTGCCAGCTGCTGTCTCATCTATCTCAAGCAGATCTGAACCGTCAGTAACATTCATAGATTTAGTTAATGCTTTGGCAGCTTTCTGGGCAGTCAACTGCTTTTTCAGACGCTCTGCGTCACGTTCATCTTCACATTCATGGAGGGCTTCCCAGTTTTCTAAGATCGAAGAATTGAATGTACTAAATTCAAACTTGCTAAATGTTTCTTCAAATGTTTCACCATTCGCAACCAATGGATAGGTCATAGAAAAGGGTTTGAAGTGCGCCAATGCAAATACTGGATAAAGAGGTGATGATTTCCGTGGAATCGAGGAGCCAATTACTTGAGGAACACGCAACTTGATAATAGGTCCACATTCATAGTTGATCCGCTCAACAATTTGATATTTATGAGCTTTTGTGTGTGGTTGTTGTAGTTCAAATCTTTTGAATGAGCCTTTTGAAGTTTTCGATCTACGTTCAATGGAAAACCGGTGTATGAACTCATAGAAGGAAACATCAGCTAATCCAGAATCACGATAAAGATAGTTTTCAATCTGAGATGAGTGTACAATTTCTCCGTTGGGGGTGACCATAACACGAACAGGGAATTCAGCTGCAGAAATTCGCGAAGAAATTTCTGTATTGTCTTCTTCTTCAGAGTCATCTTCATTGACAACCTCTTTTTTTGAATCATTTGGAAAATGAGAAGGATATAATTTTTTCACAGTTGCAAGCAATGCACCCGACATCATAGGAACAACTTCATGGGACATCAAAGCATCACCATGCCCTCTTATATACCATGTAGCTTGTTGAGCATGAATCTGTTGTTGTCTTGTTAACTGTGACAGACATTTGTGCAATAAACTCTTTGTAGCTGTGAGCGGGCCTGAATCAGAGCCTGAATTATTAGCATTAGCAACAACAGCCTGTGAGAGCAAAGAAAGAACGTGATATGTTTTTTCGTCAAATTTAGTGATATAGTCTGAAATGTAAAACATTGCTGCTTTGGCAGCCTTACCAGACAATATGCATTTGAGATCATGATTATGACGACCACACACTAACATGTATGGGTTGAACCAGTTAATAAATGGATCCAAACTCCGGAGAAGAAATGAATTGGTTTCAATGTGAAAAGAAGATTTTTCAATCACTTCGTGTGGAAATAAGAAGCGACAGTCATCGATGTGGCCATATTTATGGCAGACTGGTTTGCATTCATGCTTTTGTAATTTGTTACCAAGAAGTGCAAGTTCATTTAGAAACTGTGCCCACCACTCAATAAATTGGCTATGAAATTGCGAAGAGGGATCATGTTTACTCAAACTTGGCAAACTCGAGTATTTCTCTGGATCTCGATTGAATTCAACAAGCCACTGAGGTAAGTTGGTTGGGAATTCAGGAGGTGGCTGAAACCGTTCAGAGCGGGGCTCAAACGTAGGCAAAGACGGTGCTACTTCAATGTTAGGCAAGTGGTGCCAAACAATATTTTCAAAAAATGCACAGACACGGTTTTCAAAATCAACATCAGACGCAAGACGTTGATGCATCTGAGTTGGATTCAAAGCCCCACGTAGCCAGATTAGAATATGAGCATGTAATCCGCCTCGTTCTGTCAGCTCATTGACATCATACCAAGCTTTTAAATGGCCAAGAACCCCGCCCTCACTAGTGCTCTGTTGCTGAATGAAGTCCCAACCAAAGAGATATTTGAATATACAATGGATTGAAAATTCAAAAAAATCAGCTGCTGCAACAGGATCCTTTGCCAATCTCAACGCTCTTTCATTATAGTTTACAAGCTTTGGAAAACGGGCGCTAAGATCCACATGCTGGTCTCCATAAATGACCTGAAAAAGTGGACTATGAACAGCGTTAGGATTGCAAGTGAAAAACAACATAGGCATGCCAAACAAGCCCATGAAACCTCGAATTTGGTTTCGACTTGTAAGCTTCGCTGCGCTGGATCCTGGGATCTTAGCGGATATAGCCTTGACTTCTTTGAGAAGTTCAAACACTTTGCGTTCCTCATCTGATACTACAGATAGTTGTGTTTCAGTTTCAAGTCTTTTTGCCAATCTCAAAACCGATGAATGATCTAGATTGTGCAGTCTTTGAGCTAATGCATCAAATCGGTCCTGCCGAACCAGCATAAATGTGTTGAGATGCGCTTTTCGACGTTGCAGCATATTAAACACAACAAAAATAAAAGAATGATGATAACGGATACTACGATCAGCAACATCCAACAGGTAATTTGCCTGAGTCTCAAACGAGATTTTAACTGATCGCTCACATTCAAAACCGCCAACACCATATGGAAAAAGAGTGGGATACATGCCAGGAAACAGTGATGGATTATGATACTCAGGTACGGCCTGACCATGGTGGTGTAATACAAGATCAGGCTGGCTAGGATCCTTTACTGGTTGAATGAACATATTACGCAATGCAGACGCTGTAGCAGCATTTCCACTAATTCCATCGCATTCAGGATCTGAGACCCCCATATTTTCAAGAAACAAAACAGGTTCTCCATCGTCAGTGTTTGAGAGATCCGCAGCAGGATGCTTATCAACACCAGCTGATTCCTCTTCGAACATCTGTTGAGCATTGTCACGGTTATCATGGATTATTCTCTGGTGGATTCCCACCAAATCGGGATCTACTTCATTGTACTGTAATAAATTCTCCTCAGATAAAGGAATATCTTGATATAATGGGTTCTTTGCTGTAAATTTTAGCCAACAGAGAAATGCCCAGACTTTGTCTCTACGGATTTTGAAAAGCTTATGAATAGCATCAGATTTATATTTTTCGGGTCCAATGAAAACAACAGAAATTGAGCCTGTGATGTCTTTGGGAGTCCGTGGCAGCTCAGTTGCGGTACTAACAATATTCATCTCATGCGCACAAACATTTCCATGAAATATCCTTGGCTGCTTGTCATTGCTAGAATTGTATAAACGAACAACGTGTGCAGTAGTCCGATAGATACAGCAAGCCATCTCTTCAATCCAGGTAAGATCTGAAAATTCTTCAGGAAGCTGCCCACGATACAAGTTATTTTTCAGAGCAAACTTAGGAAGTTTGAGATTTTGTAGTGGAACAAGGCATTCATTACACAGTTCAATAGAACCATCACTGTTGATGCCACGATGATCAAGCATAAGTCCATTCAATGTTTCATTACCAGGGAAAAAAAAATTGGCTTTCAACTGGATATCTTGACAGCGAAGTATTTCCAGATTGTCACACGACATCTTGCTATCTTCTTCTAGAGTGACAGTACTAGTAACAAAATCTTCTGCATTTCGTTTGCGTGAACACACACAACATACTGAACCATAGTGCCATTGAGAGCCTTGAAAGTAGTTTCTCATACATTTCAGATTGATTTGTATACTGGGAATTGTTGGCCAATTAGCATCAATTTTTTTCCAAGCATGCTGTGTGTTACGAAAAGAAACCTCTTCTTCGTGGATTTTGATTTCATGTTGGCGAGCTCTATATCGTGCAAAACGATCATTGAAAAGATATTCAACAATATCTGACCCATACTCGTATTTCAAGCATTTTATTATTAAATTGGGAACTGGGTCGTCTGAGCATTGAGTGTAGTATGGGTCAAAACACTGAATAAGATCAACAAGATTAAAAGAGTTGTCAGACAAATGCCGAATGCGTTGACGAATGCTATGCAACAAAAAATGAGAAAGACTGTCAAATGAAGTAACATTTTTATACGGTCTCCGGAAAGGATGCAGGGTTTTTAGTACAGATTTCAATACTTTGATATTGTAATTTGTACTGGCACGAACAGGGATCACAATTTCCTGTTCAAATAAAGACGGATTAGAATAAACAGGACAAGGTGGGATCATTAGGCATCGAGTGACTGGTTCAGTGAGGGCTTTAGAGAAGAACTCAAATGCAGTAAAGTAAGATGTTTCACGATGGGAGACATATTCACATTTGTGATGCTCAAATGCCTGTATAATCTTTTGAATACAAAGGTCCTTAGTAAACGGCTTTTTACCCAGGGCAAATTGAAGCTGCTTGACAGCAAGCATGGCGAGGGAGGCTTTCATGTGTGACAGTGGATATTCGACCCATAATGGAAGGCTTTGAGAAGCGGAGGCTTCAGAATTTTGAGGAGCGGGGGCTCCAGAATTTTGGATGGCGGGTGCCATGTTTTTCAGCGGCTGCTGGCTACAGTAGGATTGTATTTCTTTTGACACTAACATGGAGGAAGGAGAGAGAAAGGGAATTGGAGTGATTCATCATGGAGTCATGAAGACGTGTGGAGTACACAACAAATATAAACAATATGACATAGAAATCATTGTGGAGCGGAGAGATGATCAACAATCAAATAATGCCATAAATGCCGTTATTTTGATGTGTTCGAGTGAGTGGTGAAGTGACACTTCAGCCCCACAGAACCCTACCTCTGTAAACAGAGTAGGGGATCGCAGAAAATCAAGAGGGCCCATGAGACGCGAAGTCTCTGAATTCGTTGTTGACTGTCTTGTATATAAGCTAAGCTCGCTCAAAGGAGCGCGTGTACGGGTAAGGAGCACCACGAAACTTGGCGGATATCTAGTTTCGTGTGTGTGGGGGGGAAGAGCCGCGCGCTCACGTCGCCTTCGGCGACGGCTGCAAACGGAGTACGACGGGAGGAAGCTTCGAGCAAAGTGCTCTACGCGTCGTACTGGCGGGAAAGTGCTACGAGCGCGCTCTGAGGCGAGCGAGAGCGGAAGAAAGGAAGCGGGCCGTCGCCGTAGGCAGCGACCCAAATCTACCCAAGCACTGAAGAAAAGGGACAGGGACGGTGGGCCAAAGGAAAACGCGCGCGAGGATAAGACTCAGGATACTATATTTCAGCTAGGTCCCCTTTCAGAACGGAGGTGGTCGACGAGAACGCCGAACGCGTAATAAAGAGCGTCGCGTCACGCCCAGTGCCCACATCCGCCCTCCGCCCTCTATAGCAAAATTTCGGAAACATGGACTGGAATGCGGGGTATAGTACATTGCAATTGCAACACTTGAATAGAACAACAGGGTACAAGAAAGTATACGAACAGTATCCAGAGTATAGGTAAGCTTAACATAGACTATGCAACGAAGCGGAGTATCAAGAGTCGTGGAAGAGTATCTAGTCTAATGCGTTGTGAATCCTCCTTGGGGTATCTAATTATCGGCAAGAACGCGACCGCGGGCGTCAAGACCGAAGAGGTTGGCCAGCTCGCGAACAGACATACGGCCGATCTTCTTGCCGTTGCCCTCACCGAGGGAGCCATCGGCAAGGTTCTGTTTGCGTTCTTGGAGAGCGAGGATACGGTCCTCGACTACGGTCTTGTCAGGACCACGAAACAAAACGAAACGAATGGGGTTTTGACGTACCAGTATTGGCAATCACCATGCGCTGAATCCGCACTTTGCGGTGTTGTCCGAGGCGATGGACGCGGTCAAATGCCTGCAAGAAGAGTCAGCGCAAGGCCAAAATGAATGTGGGAGCGTCAAATACCTGCTGGTCGATGGCGGGCGACCAGCCAAGGTCAAGCGAGATGACGTTGTTGGCGCGAGTCAGGTTGAGTCCGACACCTCCACATTTCAGAGACATGAGCATAACGCGTGCCTGTTCGACGTTTCAGCATGTGAAGACCTGAACGAGATAAACATTGTACGAACCTTGTCTTTCGACATGAAGTGCTCGACCGCCTGCTGACGCTTGCTGTTGGGCATGTCACCTTGGTATCTGCGCACTCGTCAACTTTATGAAAGAAACCCAACGGGAGGACGCACTTGACATGAAGGATGCCCTTCTCCGTCAAGTAGTCGGAGACGATGTTCAAGCAGCCCGTCCATTGGGAGATGATGAGAGTCTGCAAGAGTTTGAGAAACACGAAGAAAGGAAACAAAGCATTGGGGCACTGACCTTCTCGTCGGGCAAGTCTTTGGCCAGCTTCTCCAGCACCTCCATCATCGCCTTCATCTTCGTCGACGGCAAAAAGCGCGGAATAAGCTTGATCTCCTCCTTCGAAAGCCGGGGCTTTCTGCCAAACACTACCCGCTCCTTTGGCTCCGCCTCCTCTATCTCGTCGTCAGAGTCGAAGATGGTCTCGATCGCTTTACGCTTCCCGAGGCGTTTCCTGAGCGTACGACGAGCATCCTTCTCCTCCTCGTCCTCATCGCTCTGAACGATGAAATCGCTCATGTCGCTGTCCGCATAATCGTCCTCCGAGTTCTCCTCCTCCTCCTCTTCGTCATCCTCGTCATCGGAGTCTACAACGACAAACTTTCGTGCAGCTTGCTTGCGCGCAGGACGCTTCGCTTGTCGCTTTTGCCTCCGTTTTCTCCTTCGATGTGGCCTTGCCTTTGCCTTTGGACAAAGGGTTTTCAGACTTCTCAGGCTTTGTGTCCATCATTTCAATGTCCGAGTCGTTCCCATCGCCCTTGAGGTCTTCGTCACTGGGTTCGAACGCTGCACAAGCGAATATTTTCTTCGCAGTTATCGGCGAGCGACAAGAGGGGCCTTCAATGATGTTAGATCAAAAACAAATGGAAGTGAACTCAAGACACTGACAAGGGCGTTCATCAGCTTTATAATGGTGGCCGTTGTCATTCCCAGCGTTGTCCGGCAGGGGCACTTGCAGAACCTCATCTGATTCACAGTGAGCCTCGGCCCGTGGAAAGAAGAAAACAGGCACTCACTCAGGCAATCTTTGCAGAACTCGTGGCCACAGCCCGTGATGACGGGCGAGGTCAAAGCGTCATAGCAGATAGGACAATCCTCAATCTCGACAGCAGCGTCCTGTGACTTGTTGAGCGTGAATATACTGCTGCTGTGATCATAGACGTCCATACCTGTTGCTCGGCTTCCATACGACGCATCGCGCGCTCCTTGAACTTCTCCTTCATCTTCTTGACAAAGTCCGACGGCATGATAGCCCGAGCGCGAGAGAGCTCATCTCGATACTCCTCGGGGTCATCCACCTCGTCAGCCGCCAAGAAATGAGACCCATTCTCTTGAATGAGGGCGGGGTGCGAGCACAACTGCCGAAGACGAAGAAGCAACACAAGCACAGATGCGTAGTTTTTTAGAACAGTCCCTGCACGGAGGTATCGGTTGAATATGGCCTGTTGTCTAGTTTCGACCTGGACACCGACATGAAGCACCCACAGTGAGACAGTACAATGAGACCCACCTGGCTGTAAATATCCCGTTCTTCTTTGGTAAACTCCAAAGAAACAAGGTCAACGGTTTTCTCAGGCAACTCAATCAAGCGCTTTCCATCAAGCTCGGTTGTTTTCATCCGGCGTAGAAGGAAGAGATTGAGAACGGCTTGCAGCCGGGTGACTGCCAATTGTGCTGCACGAAGCATTCAGCACGGTGAAATAAATATGCAATCCGATGGTGACGTACGCTGCTTTTTCTCATACTTGCCTATGTGACCATTGAACTCTTGCCAGTCATACCTGAACCAGCGATCAACAAGGGTAAGCGCAGTGGAGAACAACGAAACTCACCACGGGCGAATACGGAGGAATCGTAAATAACCGTAGACATCGACCAAGCTGTTGACGATGGGTGTCGCGGTCAGACACCATCTATGCTTGGCGTCTAGTTCTGACACTGCACGAGAAACACCTATGTCACAATGAATGTCAGCAAACGATTCACGACTTATCGTTGCCCACTCACGAGTCCGCTTGTTCCGGATGTTTTGTGCCTCGTCAAGGACAATGCGGTAGAACTAAAGAAAATCTGTTAGAGGGCGAAAGAGACAACGTGTTGCGAGTAGCTTACGTCGACTTGGAATAACAATCCGCCTGAAAAATCAAGTCATATCAGCGCCAGGAACCTTTGAGTAATATCCCTACTCACGGTCTTTCTTGCGCTTGTTCTTCTTGGGGCGGTCAGAGCCAGAATCGTGCGAGTCAGAGACTACGAAGTCGTCGGCGGGTTTCTTGCGCCTGGCCTTTTCTTTCTTCTTCATCTCCGCCTCGTAGTCTGGCCATTCCAAAGCCATCGTCTGTGCACAGTCTGAGCAACTTGCGGCAGAATACAACGATGACCACTCACGGAGTAGGTCGCCAAAACAATGTCGTACTTGAGAAGATCCGCCTTCTTCTTGGGCTTTTGTGAGCCTAGGATGCGTTAGTGAGAGACCGTGCGGGAACCCAAGAAGTGAACCAACCGTGGTATATCAGAACCTTCCAGTCGGCGTTGGTCTTAGTGGAGATCCTACATAATTCGATCAGTGGTGAATGGGCAGAGATGCGAGCGAACTGTGTGCTTACTCTTGATTCCACTGCGTCAGCAACGCCAGTGGGCACAAAATCAGAGTCGTTTTGCAGTTTGGATCATCTGATGGGTTTTTGCACATGGTTGCGATCCTGGTAAACTGTTCAGAATCGTCCCGAGGCGGAAAGAATCGAATTTACATCTGGACAGTTTTGCTACGGGGCGGACATCTTAGCCTCGGATTTGATGAACGCGAAAAGGACTTACCCAAGGCCCATTTCATCGGCGAGACACCCTCCATTGCTCGACTTTGCCTGTTCTCGATCCACCATCCAAGCCACGCCGAGAAGTTGGTGCGGCATCAGTGGAATGTCGAGAGACGGAAGAAGCTCATGAGTGCTCCGAAGACCCAACTTCTCCAGCGCCTTGTCAATACTCGCGTTGTTGTCGAACAATTCGGCGTTGCCGGCCTCGATCAAAAACTTGTTGATACTACCTCGACTTCAGCGAAAGGTCGCAAGATACAAAAAGGAGGACTGACTCGTCGGCTTTGGCTTGAGGTCCGAGGTATGTATCACGACCTCTCCCATGGAAATCTCCGTTCTCGTCTCGGGAATCCGCCGCAGATGCCATGTAGGGGATGGCGCCATACTTATCGAGACTAATGACGGGGTCGTTGTCCCACTCCATCTCATCGTCAGAAATGGCAGGCAGCGAGCCTTTGGAGCTGGAAGCGGCAGCATTGGATGGACGACGGCCCGGCTTGACGTCGGAAGGCAAAGGAGGGAACCCAGGACCGAAAGGGTTGAGTTGGAACTCCGCTTTGGGTTTTGCGAGCTGTCCTGCAAGGGCAGGATTGTAGAAAGCCGGGGGCGCGGGATTCGAGCCACCGAGCACAAGTCCCTTGGACGTGGTACGCTTGAGGGGCGACGCTGGTGCGCGGGGAAGCGATGCGTCAAGGTCGGCCTTGGTCTTTCGGAGGCGGTGCAAATCTGCCGCATGGCGGGCCATACGAGTAATGTCGGCCTTCGTCTTTCTCTTCTTGCGCTGAATGCGATCAGAGAGGTTCTCAAAATGAGAAATTTGCATTTGTGTCGACGAAATCTTGGCGCGTATGTCGTCCACATCGACCGGTGTCTCAGCAGGCGGGTTAGGCTTGGTGGTCGTTGCGTTCTGGTTGATGTTAACCGACGCAAGAGGAATTTTTGGGTGGTTGAGCAGCTTTGGTTTCTTGATGGCCCCTTCGCTCGCAGCATCGCTCAGGCGTTTGCGCGGGATGGTGGCCTCTGCTGGCTCAGGCTTGAGTTTGAACGCGGGATCGACCTCCTCGGCCTTGACAGTCGCCCGAGGTGTCAGGCGTACGAGTGAGGAGCGCTTTGGGGGCAATCTGGCGGAGGAAGCAACAGGGAGAGGGCTCGAGGAGAGAGTGTGAGACCGTTCTTTCGACGTGCCCAAGGGCGAGGATTCCTCTTTCTTCACAGCCAACTAGCGAATAAAAACACAATCAGTTGAGATTCACGCCACAGTCAAATGCCCTACAGATGCGGCGGGCAAAGTACGCCCAGATTTCAGTCTTTGCAACCGATTCTTCTTATGAGTCGCGTGGTTCTCGATGTGAACCTGAGGATCGTGAGTGTAGGCCCGAATAAAACGAAGCAGACACGGACCCGATACGGCGCCAAAGAGCCAAATCCTTCGCGTAGGCCACCATCTTTGGTTTTGACGCGTTTTATGAGTGGGATGGAAATCTGGCCACAGCCGTCTTCAAGACAAGTCACAGTCCCAACTGGAGAGCATAATCAGTGAACGTGGTACGTGAGAATAGAAGCGCCACTAACATCCGGTTTTGGGCTGCAAAGTGACGCGAAACTGATGGGGCGAATTAGTTTTCGTGGTGAGCGCGACGAGGAGAGGCGACGCGCCTGGGTGTCATTGGGATACAGGCCTAAATGATTCTTAAGTTCCTCGAGATAGTACAGTGGCACTGGTGAAGTCTGGCGACGCGCAGCATTTGAGCGGCGTGACATTGGGATAGGAGAGAAACAGACCCAAGGAAGCGAGAGCTGAGCTCGAGCCGTAGTCAGGAGCGCGTCGGCCGCTACTTGGGCCATTTTCGACGCGTCTTGTGTAGAATAATGAGATGGTGGTGGAAGAGGAGTGGAGAGGGGTGAGTACAAACAAGGACAATCTCGCTTTTATTGCGTCACGGGATGGCGTGTTGTTTCCCACGACACTTACGCCCATTTTGGTCAAAACCCATAAACAGTTCGTCTCTCCCTCAAAAGCGCGTCATATATCGTGCCACCGCACCCATGGCTACATAGATGCTTTCACATTCCAAATGATTCCAAGGAAATCATATGATCATCACGCGTATTGCGGCCAGAAAACATCGTTCTTAATACACAACTTTGATCAAATGTTACTTTACCGACTCCAAGGACATTCAATGGGAGCACCTCGCATCTCTACGGCGTCAGCGAAAACGCGATCATGATCGTCTGAATTAATATCAATGCACCGTCGACAAAACGGAAAACAAACACCCTCGCCTTCCTCCCAGCGACGTATGGGACCCTGGATGTAAACATGTAAGTTTCACGAGTCAAGCGAACATATATCAACAAAAAAGTTCTTCAATGCGATAGCCTCGTGCCTTAAAAGCCGGACCTGGCTCTAAACTTCTTGACAGTCCCAGAATATCTACGACCCGACGATAAATTGAACGGAAGCGCGGGACTGGGTAGTACCATGGGTGGAATTGACGCCTAAAATCGAGCATCAAAATATCGCTTTTACATAGAAGGCCAGATAGCTTACACAAGTGTGTGAAGTCGCATCCGGCCGTCTGCATCAAAACTGCAGGGAGGATCCGTAACTGCGATATAGGCACTGGGCTTGCGACGCGGGAGACACCAATTTCTAATGATTACGGCCCTAACATGGCAAAATGCTTTCACAGTCCGATGTGCCCATGCGGGCTGTGCTGGGAGCCTAAAAACAGGTTTATGAGCGAATTCTATTCGAACAATACTCGAAATACATCATCGCGATTCGGAGAGGCTCGTCCATGAGACAGATAAAAAAAGCAGAGACAAGGCGGCGTAAACCAGGGATGTTTGGGACTCGTCGAGAGATATGCTTGAGCGCGAGCTGAGCCAACTGACGGCTTGCTTCAGAGGGAACCATATGTTCAGCTTCATAATTCACATTCCATTCTCTCAGAGCGTTGACGGTTGGAGGTATGTCTTGTATGCCCATCCGTTGCCCTATTTCTGTCCACAAAACGAAGAAACACTGTGCAGGATTAGAATCCAATGCTGCATGCAACAAACCTATTCAGCAGTAGCACCTCGAGTTCTTCCGGGCTGACTGCACGCCAGTCACATCGCCTCATCATGTCCTGAAAGTTTGGTGAGCATTGGAAGAGCAGTGACTCTATGGATCTGAATGCCAGGCTGCTTCTAGGGTCAGTGGGGATCGGCTTGGATGGATCATCCGGGCCCTCTAAAGGGCACATCACAAAGGATGAGATAAGGATAGCAGTCTGTATCGGACTTTACCACCGTTTCTTCTCAACAGTTCAGAATGCTGTAGAGCTCACGTCTGTGACACGTTTGGTCATGGAAGACTCCATGCTCATTTCGCCGGTCCTGAGGAGGAGCTCTGCAATCGAAGGCTTCGTAGCGCTATTTGAGATCCTGTCGCAGACGGATGCAGTGAACTTACGATTCCGTACGTCCTGAAAAGCCCAGCTGCCGCACCTAAACGGCCTAACACACACATCTAATGAAGCTGCAAACCGGCAAGACGACGAAAACACATACCAAAGAAAGGCATGTCATACATGAGCAATACATGGGCAATTTCCTGCGCCTTCGACGGAGTAATCCCCTTAGACGAGTACTTCAACTCCTGGAATCGACATCGTGCAGCGTCAGAGCGTTTGAATCTGACGGTTCTAACCAGCCAAAAGTAGAAAGCGAGCGCAAATAGCACCAGAAGCCACATTATCCAGGGAAGGTGGCAGCGGATTGAGTATGAGAGATTATTTTATTCTTGTAGGCACCAATCATTTTTGGTCCGCATATGATGCTGCGATATGATCGTGGGTCCCACTGAAATTGGCTGGGATTTCAGAAAAAATGTGGAGAGATGAAGAAATTTCGCGGAAGGAGGGACGAGCGGTGTAAGTTACGGGGCAGGAGCAAATTGTCCAGCAGTAGTTGCAACCAAGTTCGAAGTTCGCAACCGTGCGGATCGGAACTTGCCGAGTTCCGGGCTGTTCCGGCACGCAACAATTTGATGACAAATGTCGGACAGCTTGCTCAAAAATTCCACTTGCATGCGAATTGCTGCTGCGACGCGTCGATTCAAGGCGTCGCGCTCGGGCTTTGCCTTCCCTTCTTCCTGGCTCAAGAAACACCAAAGGATTTCGTCAGCGAGAAATACTTGATTCAGAGCACAACAAAAGCTGTCACCAATCACTGGAGCCTGGCAGCCTGGTCGCACTTACTACGACTTACTCACTCGTAAGTACGATGAAAACAACAGGCTAATGCAGGCTGTTCTAAGATTTGACGCTATTAGATTCATTGCCTGTTCATCACCTCACTTGACTGATTTTACCTATACGACTCGCTCGGAACAGAACATATGCCATTGTACGCGGATCTGAATCTGTTATGTTCTACGTATCGAATGTTCGCATTCACCAGGTTGTTATCACGGTCAACTCGATTAGAACTAACCCGCACTCAACTGCGGAGTATATCTTGCCTGCCCGACTGCTGCTAGTGTTTCCAATCTCACATCCATGGACCCCACTTTCTACGATAACTTCCTCGCCCGTCTATCGGGCCCCTCTCCTTGGTCTGCGCAAGATGAAGCGGTAAACAAGGCTGAATCTATCTTGGAGCAACTCTACATCTTCTATTCTAGGCGGTCTTGGAACCCTTCTCCTACATCACTACGAACTCTGGGAAGAACCTCCGGACGCAGCTCATGACAGCTTTCAATGGGTGGATTAACGTACCCCAAGACAAACTCACACACATCGCCAAGGTCGTGAGCTTGCTGCATAACGCGAGTCTCATGATAGACGACATAGAAGACGACTCCCAGCTTCGACGTGGAGAGCCAGGTTTGTCACCTTTTGGTTATGATATGTCGCCCTGCTAAACGGCGAAGTACAGTTGCGCATAAGGTCCCGCGCCCCTGTTTTCCACAGTATGTCGCTGAACAGCGATAATAGATATATGGCATCCCGCAGACTATCAATGCCGCCAATTACGTTTTCTTCCTTGCATACCAAGAACTGCTCACGCTCTCTGGCCCCGATGCGAAACCCTCACAAACGGACCTCGTAGCGATCATCACTTGTAAGTCCTGCGTCAGTTTTGTGCACGCATGAAAGATGACGTGTTCAAGCGGAGCTTATGTCGCTCCATCGTGGTCAGGGTCTTGAGCTGCTATGGCGAGATTCCCTTACTTGCCCGAGTGAAGATCAGTATGTTCGGATGGTC
This sequence comes from Favolaschia claudopus, assembly GCA_037176885.1. Lineage (NCBI taxonomy): Eukaryota > Fungi > Basidiomycota > Agaricomycetes > Agaricales > Mycenaceae > Favolaschia > Favolaschia claudopus. Next base: position 169,028 of record JAWWNJ010000092.1, on the reverse strand, counting down.
AACGACAGTGGGTTTCTCTTGTAAAGATTTTGGATGAATCACAATTCATTCGGCGATCCAGAAACGGGAGGCCTGCTTCGCATCGGAGTCAAGCTCTTGATGGCGTGCGGGACCACGAATCTCGATGTGTAAGCACACAGTCATACTATATGGTTTTTATTCAAGCCAACTCATGCAGTGACTACATACCTCTGGTGAACCTCATCGGTGTGCATTTTCAGATCAGGGACGATTATATGAATCTGCAGAGCGGAGAAGTATGTCTCTCGTCTTGATATCGCTTCCTCTTCCGCTGACTTTTCCAGTATACCTCGAATAAAGGCTTTGCAGAAGATCTGACCGAAGGGAAGTTCTCCTTTCCTATCGTTCACGGGATCAATGCGGATAAAACTAATCGCCAGCTCTTGAGTGAGTTTCTACCTTTGTGTGTCCGATGCTTCTCTCATTATCATCTTTAGATACTCTGCAGAAACGTCCACGGACACCAACACTCAAGACGCACGCTATCTCATATCTGGACAAAAAGACCGGGTCGTTCGCGTACACCCGCTCTGTCTTGACTAACCTTGAGCAACAAGTTCGAGATGAGATTTCCAGACTTGGCGGGAACAAGCGGTTGGAGGCTATTGTAGATGCTCTCTCGTTGCAAAATGCCACGCCGGATAGCCCTGTATAAATCATTATGCCTCAATAGATATGCACAACCGTCACCGGCACATCTGGTTCTGATTTGCAGTTTTTGGCCGTGAGTCCGTTGCTGTTTCTTCGTGGACGTCAGTGACTCATTGCTGTATTACAGTATTGATCTACCTCCGTTTTCTTGTGTGTTTCTCTGTACTATCCCATCGGCGCTTTCTCTCCTTGCCAAACCTCCTTTCCGCGCATCTCGACCTCGGTGTTTTACGGATCCTTACATTCAGGGAACCCGAGAGGACTGCTACCCATAACGGCCCTTTCTCGTGAAATGCTTCACAATCTGCCAGGAGTGTGTGATGCCAGGATCATCTTACACGGATTTTCTTTATGCTACCCTCACAACACATCTACGCCCGCACCTACGCTCCATGGATTTCTTCCAAACTCATGAGGCCTCTGGTTGTAGTCAGCTCCGTTTCCATTCTCGGGATCAGTCCGCCGCCCATCCCGACGTTCGAGGACTCGTACGTCCATTGTAATTGATCAACTCAGATAGGCTTGGCTAGTGCTGACACTTCATCCCGCCCCGTCTACCCCCGAGTCAGCGCGCGGGATGTAACACATGGGGCGTTCTGTCATGCGTCTCGCCTCTCGGAGTCGTCTCTCAGGGGACCCGTCCTCTTCGCCCCACCCGTCGGCGTCGGAGGCCGCATCTTGCTGCGGGTGGTGACTCTAAAGCCGGATTTTCTGACCTGCGAACGCCGCATATGCCCGAGCTGTATCTCACTCCAGGCGCTCTTGGTTCTCCTTCTTGCTCCGGCATCGCGTGTGTGTCGGGATATTGTAAATGGAATGGAGTGCGCTTGGTCCATGGGCCTGTAGGTTAGAGCTTTCCGGTCATTTGTCAGAGTATCCTGGTACTTCCTTGCTTCCAGGAAGTTGAGTGGTGAAATGAGCGCCCAGGACATAATCCTAGACGCTGGCAAATTAACTTGAGGCCATTTAATTCGCGTTCTGTAACATGCGCGTGACTGTGACTCGACGCGCCTTTCTTCCGGCGAGCTGCGACTCCGTCGCCTTGAGCGGCGTCTAGCTATAGGACTCTGATGCTATGGAATTCGACGCAGCTAACAAGCTTAGGTATCCTCTCTCCAGGCTCCCTCCATCTGAAATCGCGCTCGTTTGTTCACTCGCGAAGTGCCACAATTTCATCAAAATGTTCGAAACGATTCAAAAACGATTTATCAGTCTTTCACTTCCACAACGACCATTCGCTGCTCCACTCTCTAGAAAACTAGATCTCTCGAAGTCAGAGAACAAACTACGCTCGCGGCGCGTTCGACGCCACGTCCAATGCTAAAGTAACAGCAATTCAAGTTCTAGACCTCCGAGTCGGCGCCGGTACTTGTTCCCGTTCTCGATGCGCCGATGCTACGCTTGACTCAGACTCTGGAGCTTAGCCTTTTCTTTCTACCTCTCCCCTTCCTTATGATCAAAGGTTGAGGCGTGCGGTGTTGTCTCGTTCGGTATACCGAAAAGATGGATCCAGCTGTCAACGAACTCCGACGCTGACCGTCTCTTTACTTATTTATGAATCCGGGGTCGCATTGGGGCCGCGTTTGTGTTTTGTTTTTCAGGCGGTGAGTTTCTGTTGTCTCGTTTTCCTCGTTCAAATTAAGCTTCGGCGACTCCTGCTGAACCGACTGTTTCATGAGCTGAAATGCTTCGTATGCCATGGCACTATGCGCATCTTCAGTGGCAAGAGCATCCACCCACTATCCACCCAATATTGATCAATTTTGGACTCCTCACATTCAGGCTCTATTGCGCTGCAGAAGATGACCATTGATACACGATATAACGATACGAATAACTTAACAGGCTCCCCAGTCTAAATTATCGCCCAAGGAAAAGAACCCCAACCCAATCTCAGAAGAAAGAATCAACCGCATCGTCACTCAGAAGGCGCAGGAGTTGGACCGCTGACGGTCACCCGCTCGCGGCTTGGTCTTCTTTATGCAGCTCCCGACTCTGCTGGTGAGCCTAAGATCCTTGCAGAACTCCTGCAGCCTCCTTGCCGCTTCGTCCCTGTCTACTTCTTCTTCGCCATCTGCATCCCCGGCAATAGACACATCTATCCTCGCGAGCTTATCAAAGAACGTGGGCCCGCGCTCGACACGAAGGCTCAAGAAGCGTTCCAAGGCGCCGCAAGCGTCGGCGATTTCGTCTGGGAAGCATTGCATGCTGAGCGCTTCAATCGGACTGCCTGCAAGCGCGGCCATCGTGTCAACGACTTCGTCCACGGGGAAGAAAGGCGAGATGTGCAGCTGGCGGAGACGTGGAAGGGACGGAGTACCTTTTTCGGAGGTCGGAGAGAGGGCGGTGGCGAGGGAAAAGGAGGAGAGGGAGGGTGCTACAGCGGCCATGACGCCGTTGATGGCGTCGCGATTGGACTCCTCCGGCTCGTGTATGCAGGAGCCGAGGTCGAGCATTTCGAGGCGGCACGATACGGGGACGGTAGCCCAGCGCGGGTCACCGAGGTGGGTGTCGCGGATGATGAGCTGACGGAGGGATGGTATAGAAAGCAAGGACGGAAGGCTCAATTCTGAGCCCAGAGTAGGGTGAGGGGGGATGTTTTCGTCCCCGCGCACGAGAGGTACGGAGGGGTAATACTTGTTGGCAAGCTCGGGAGCGTGGAGAGTGCTGCGCGAGATGCGGTCGAGGGACAGATAGTGGAGGTTCGGGATCGATGCGGCGATGGAGACAACAAGACGCTCGCTCCTGGAATTCCGTGTGTGAGTCTCCTTCGATCAGTCATGTTTTTAAGACGGCTTACAAGGGCGAGATAACCTCCTCTGCAACGTTCCGGACCGTCAGGTGGCGCAGATTGGCCAGGACAGCGAACGATGAGACGACGCTGTGGTGTACCGAGCCACTCAGCCTCAAGACTAGCTGGGTTAACCGGGGTGACGCCAGCAGTATCGAAATGAGTGGATCTGCGTGCACTCGGGCAGAACCCTCGGCAGCGACATCCAGAAACTCGATATGCCGGCAATAGGCGCGTGGAACATTCTCGAGGAAACGTTCAAGATCGGGCTGGGAGTTGAGTTTAACGTCCTGACGAGAAAACTCTAAGCCGGCGTCGATCAAGCTGTGGGGCAAGAACACGCACCCTGAAGAGAACTGGGACACAAGCCTCGTAGGTGCGCTGGTCGACTGCCGAAAAGGCGCGTGCATCGGTGTAGTCGAGATTGTCGACGACCGCGAGCTTCATCTCTGTGGGGAGGGTGTGCCATGAGGTGGTCATTGTGGGCGTACGCAGTTGAATGAATCGCGTTGGAATCGCGGTGGACCCGGGTGTTGAACGTGAACGTTGAAAAGTGGGGTATTATCCGAAAGGGTGGCGGGTATTTGAGGAAACTGGCATATCGCAGGAGGGCCGAAGCACCAAGTCCGACACTTCTCGGAGGTTGCAAATCTTGAACGGTCGCCGGAACACAAGCCTGATCATCAAACACGCCAAATCCGTCTTGTGCTGTGCCGCCATGTTTCTCCCATGCTCACCCTCGTCTGCTCTTCCTCTCTTCCGACGTTTGGCGCAATCGTCCAGTTCACACCGGCCTTGCAAGCCTTCCGGTTTCGCACCTCCCGCAGCAGAGTTCCGCCCTGATTTTTTTTTCCCGTCTGAGGTGCCCTTTACCTCCCATTATACGCTCGTCCGTGCCCCACGGATTCCCTCACAACCATCGCAACTGACCACCTCCACATGAATCGGCAATCATGTCTTGGTGGTAAAGTCTGAACATCCAACATCTAGTCTATGTTGACAGCCCTGCAAAATCCCTACCTCTTCGGTCTCATTAATTCATTCACCTCCCCTGATACACATTTATCCATCCATATCTCTCAACGCGTCCATATTGCTTGCATTCAGTCAATGTGACTATGTACCAGCTAACTTTGCACTGAGGCCCCGCCGACCACGGCGGAGCGGAGGCGCAAGCGCATTTACTTTTCTCTCCCTTAGAGCTCGACGGAACGGGCCAACCAATTCTGGCAGCGCGGAACGGTTACTCGGTCGCCCACATCTTCAAGCTTAACGCATGGTTTCAGTTTACCCGACCGACTACCCGAACCCCTTGCCCTTGTACCGAAGTCTCTCTTGCTTGTCCCTTTTGCTTATTCCTCCGTCCGCCCACCACGCATTATTCTTTGACCTTTGTAAAATCAAAATATATCAAGCCGCATCTCGCGTGGTCTGCAGGGGCGTCGCTGCGATCAGGTCGCGGCGCTCGATAATACGTTGCAATTTTTCCCTGGCTTCCCAAACAAGCTGTCCCGCCGTATTTTTGGAGCTGGAGTTCGGAAAAACCGATGTTACTTGTGTCTCTATCTTGTTTCTCTGTTGCCTTTCCGAGCAAGCAAAGCCGTTCTCTCGCCATTGTTTGGAAACCAAAGCTGGGAGATTCCGCTGCAATCTCGTAAAAGTGTCCTGCCCCATACACGGCCATCCAGTGTCTCTCTATGAATAACGCTGATAGTATCGCATTAATGCCAGTGTGCTTTAGCAAACTCGAATCCGCAGCTGCCAAGATTCGCCATCCCACCAATCAGCGCGGGTTCCGTCGTACGTAAGTCTTCCTGCTCCGAGACGCGCTTTGACCTGTCCTGACCCCTTTTCCAATTTTGTAGGCCTTACTGAGGGCGAATTCGGCAAGCCTTGACAGGATACAGGATACAGCAAGTCACCGCTAATCCATCAAGCATCGTTGCACCGCACTTGGCGAAGCAAGAGCTAGTATGAAATGAGAAGAGTGCTTTACGGTGCTGTACGATTGCATACAATTTTGCTCCAGAGTCAGTCGTTGAGCTAAAATGATGATACAAAGCTGATTTGACAGTGCAGAATCGATGATTTGACGACTACTTGGAGGTTTCGTTATCTGGCGTTTACGAAAGGTGCATATATTCGCCGGATCGAGGTGGGTACATTTCACCTTGATCGGCGGGTTGCTTATTGAATCCCGTCTTTATCTAGGCGCGGGGCGGAGACAGTGAGAATGAACCTGAAATCGGCTGAGTAGGCGAGCGCTCCGTAGCCTCCGTCCTCGATGACGTCCAGAAGCACCGACATTCATTTTTTTTTTGCTTGCCGGCACCAAAGGACGTATGTGGAAGGCTCGTGCGCACTGGATCCATACCTTGAGCCACTGGAGAAGTACTGGAAGCCACTGGAGGGCTTCTGGAAGCGAAGCACTCGACTGCTGTCAGTCAACGCTTGGGAGGCGTTTCAGCTTTGCTCAGACAGCGTGGTATGGCCGGCACACCCATACAAGTAACCGAGGTTGAAATGCAGGTGTCAAGCTGAAGCTCGATCCATCGACCTCCTACATACTACGATCCCTTCCCGTAGCTGGAGTTCATCTTCAGCACTCTGCGGTGAGACGAGCAGCTGGAAATTACAATAACGTGGTTTGAAGCTTGGGCTGGCTCCGGAACTTGAAGGGATGTGGATAACAGTTCCGTCATCCCTATGTATACATTCGGGTTCTGCACAGGCCGTCCTACCTTCACTCTGGCGACTCTGTTCGCCTCACAGTGGGCGATCTGAGGTGTATCTTCCAGCTCGTTATACTTGGGCGCGATCGATAGTCCAATCACCTTCTATCATATCTCGCAGTCAGGATGCAGCAGCTTCCTACTACTCGTCTTCGTCCAATATCACGAGGTGGTGGAGCGCAAGCATTGAAGTATATTGGGGGACGACATCCCGCCGACGTGCTCTGTCGTTATTCCCCACTTCAGTGCTATAGATGGACACGGTATATTCGGAATACTCACATAGTTCACCCTCGCTCACGATTCACTGTCAGTGTTCCACGAAAATAACGCTGTCGTCGTTTGTATTGTATCAAATATCGCCATCACATCTAGGCGGTGATAGCTGTTAGTACAAATCATTGACTCTCATGAATCGCCCACTCACATTCGACTCAGTGCGTAATTCGTGCGGCGGGAATCCCGATCTCGGAATGAAGGTCAAGTGTACGCGGCGCATGCCGCAGGCTCGTGAATGTCGGGTCCCTGGTTCCTGAGGATGAGACGCATTTACCTGTGGCGTCATGAGCGATACATGACAAGAGGGAGCAGGATCCGGTGAACGGTGAGGCACTGTCACTTGCATTTCATCCATCCTGAACGATGACCTTTTAGGTCTCCATGATCGACAATGCGAACATCATTCTTTTTTGCATCCATTAGGGTCCGCGGAGTGATCTTTTGGTACTTCTCATCTGTCACCTTGCTTTAGCTAGGTCCCCCTCGGTGGCAAATCGATGCCGAAATCTGCCAAAAACAAACACGTGCATACAACAGTGCTTTCCTGTCGGTCGAAATTCGTCTCTGCCAGTCGTCAACAGAACCAAACAACAGCGCGTTTCCGACCGTAGAAATTCGTCTCTGCCTGTACCACGCAACTACAAGCACTCGGAGCTTTCCAACATCACCGGCCACCTCATTGCTGAACCCGTTTTGTGCGGCACTACACAGGCACTACACAGGCAACGGCGCACTGAGCAAAACTTTTAAACATGGAAATTGTGGATAATATGAAATCTTCTCGTGTTTTCTTACTTAATACATACTAAGACAATAAACCCATTTTGCGCCTTGATGCAATCCTCTTCACGTCCGAAGCGCGGCCGAAGCATCTGCACTAAAGCAAGGTTCTAGACGCCAAGGGCGGCACCTAGTCGCTGAATTTGTAAGGCAATATCACAGGTGCATGACCGAGTCTCCGCCGTCCAATGGTTTTCTCAACATATGTATCTGCCGCGGCCAGGAAAACTTTTCTCGATATATTGCAACTTCGAATCGCCAGTTCACATCAGAAACCTGAAATAACTGAACTTCAAGTCTGAAGTAAGTTTCATGGATTGACTGTGCGAGTGCGTTGATTGCTGCTGCATGATCCAGTCCGACGTGGTGTACGATATTAGAGGTGCATAATTTTGGAATCGGGGAGCCGCACTTTGCGAGGTAGCGAAACTCATTCAATGATACCTATCGCGCTGTGCCTACCTGCACATGAATTCCAATGAGCTTCGCGATGTCTACCAGAAAGGCCTCTGTCGATGTATCCAGGCTGTAGTAGACGTTTGGGAGAGTAACAGTAGACTTCCACCATCTAAATTTCTTCGCGAACCTGTCTATTTGACTTTTCTTGAGAAGCAAATTGGTTCCGCGTACCTGATTTTTGACGGTGGGCAATCGTGGGCGCATATCATACCCGTTTTGCTGCTAGATTGTCGACAAGATGAAGATTATCTGAGATTATTGCATCACTGGAATTGCCGAGCCTTTGGCAGTTGTTTCTATGCTCTTCTAGTCGTCTGTGTCGATTCTGATACGTGCCAGAGAAATTGGTGGTCGGTGGTCCATCTGCCAGTTGCGACGAGCTCCCTTTGCGGGGCAATCATCCCAAAAGAACCCAGTGCGTGAGAGCACCGCGGCTCTCTCAGACTCGAATAAATACTTTCTCCAACATTCCTTAACTGCAAACTATCTCGCCGGCGCCTCTGTCTTGCCGCGCCCCCGTCTCTCTGGTCTACCGTCGGTATCTCACCCCGCGACGATGCCGACCAAGATACGCCGGCGTTCGCTCGAAGAGGATCCATTGGCATACATCTGCGCGCCTCCCGATGGCGAGACGGAGGAACAGCGCCATGTTCGCGTTATACTCGAGAAGGAGGCAAAGCAGATCTCGGATGCTATCGACGAACAGCTGAGTCGCGAGAAGGCTCAAGAGAAGAAAGGTCCTCGCCCGGTTAAGGTTTTGTTACTCGGTGCGTTTTGCTTTTAGCGCTGTCTTAGACCGTCGAATTTAAGCGATGTACGGTTCTAGGACAAAGCGAATCTGGTATGCATGGTTTATTCGCGTGAATGTAGTCGTGCTAAGTTGCTGCTCTGCAGGAAAATCTACTACCCTCAAAAGTGCGTACATTCGGACCGCGTTTTTGTTTCCATTCGCTTATCATGCTCCAGACTTCCAGCTCATGTATGATTCCAAAGTGCGTTTCGCTCCGTAAATTCGAAATTGTTACCCATTTTTGGCAATAGGCGTTTCGCGCCGAACGCGCATCATGGCGCGCCATAGTGCAACTCAACGTTGTGCGGTCAATTCATGTCATTCTCGACGTAATAACGCGCGCACAAATCCGGCGACCAACAACGGGCGAAGACGTGCCTCCCGCCTCGCCCATTGTCGACGACGAACTTGCCACACTGAAGCTGCGACTATCCCCCCTCATCCGCGTCGAAGAGATCCTAATGCAACGGCTTATGCCGAATGGCCCCGACAAGTCTGACGCCGCACGTCTCGCGCAGCTAACGAATATTCCCTACTCCGAGCTCCCGAGAAATGTTAATCGCGAGGTGGAGGTGCACAGTGCGAATCCGTGGAAGGATGTATTCAAGCGGCTAGTGGGGAATGACACTGAGAGCTTCGATAGTGAGAAGGCGATTGATTGGGAGGACCCTTCGGACCCTGGCGTGGTGCTACATGCGCTTGCGGACGATATGAAGGCTCTATGGAGTCATCGGATAGTGCAGACGCTCCTGGACAGGCAGAATTTGAGGTTGCAGGAGGCTGCCGGTTTGTGTGTCGCGTCTCTTGTCTCAAGTGCCCCAGTTTTCTGAGGCTTGTGTTTCACAGTTTCCTGGACTGTTTAGACGAAGTAACATCCCTCAAGTACATGCCTTCAGACGGTGGGTCTAGTATGAACTATGTCTGACACAATCATTGACTGTTTACATATCAGACCACATCCTTCGTGCCCGGTTAAAGACGCTCGTTCGTCATGCCTTTTCCCTCTGCACGGTCGCTGACGCATGTATGAATTAGGGAGTCTCGGAGCATCGTATTAAGATGACCTCGGGTATGCTGATCGTACTACTGCGTCTATGAATGCTAAAACATGCTGCAGGCGGCATGACTGGCAGTATAAGCCGGGACTGGCGAATATACGATGGTGCGTATAAGCCACGCTGCATTGCGTTTTAACTCACCGGAGAACCGTATGTACAGTCGGAGGCCATCGGTCGTTGGTGAGCCCATTCATCGACACTCGATCCTTTCCTTACTCATGCAAACTTTCTGTAGCGAGGTAAGCGGCGCACGCTACCTTTCCTGCTCTGTAAGGTTGAGTTATGTACTCAGCGGCGTGGGCGCCGTACTTTGACGACATGTAAGGATTCTTACTCCTCTTCCCAAACGCTGTTGATGTGGGCGATGAAAATAGGCACTCGATTATCTTCTTGTGCCCGATATCGGCGTTTGATCAGGTACTGGCGGAGGAGCCACGGTTAAATCGGCTGGTGCGTTCGTCCCATCGACTGTATTGGTTTCAGGCGCAGGGAGACTGAATCTCGGACTGAATTCGACAGGCGGACTCGGTGAATTTATGGACGATGATCGTTTCACACAAGCTGCTGGCCAACACGAATATCATCCTCTTCTTGAATAAGATAGACATTATGAAGAGCAAGCTCGTGCGTGTTACCGTTCCCTCTGCGCGGTCCCGTTGATAAGGCTCACCGCACATTGCAGGAGTCCGGTATCAAGCTGGTGGACTACGTCAATTCGTACGGAAGCCGCCCAAACGACCTCGAGAATGCGTCCAACTGTGCGTCCGTCCCTTGCTTATCTTCCTTCCCATCCCACGCGGTGACTAACTCTATTAACCCTTGCCTAGACCTTCGCAAGAAGTTCGGTGCGTCGGAGGCTCTTTGTATTTGTTAGTCACCGACCGAGCAACTGACTGACTGGACGATTAATACCAGCCGGTATCCAGCGAGAACACTCGCCCTCGTCACGGGTGTTTTACTGCCATATGACGACTGTTACGGTGAGTCTCTACCGTCGGAGCTTTCCATGCCCCTTCGGTACCCCACTCAACACCACCTTCTTTCCCGCCGTTCAGGACCGCAAATCGACCCAGATCATCCTCGCGAACAGTGCGTTTCCCTCCCGTCTTGCGTCTTCTTTTGAATGCCGTGTGTCCTGATGTTTCTGCTACAGTCAAGGATATGCTGATGCACCAGTACTTGGAGGACGCGTCGCTGATCCCGTAGAAGGCGAGATGGGAAATTGACTGTATTATCTATCTAAAAATCTGTACATATCTATCGTCAATTATGTTGTATGTACCGATATTTAACGAATTCGTACGAGCCATGATTGTACTACAGCTTGCGGTATGGTCTCTTCAAGACAGACGCTACAACACATAGGTCCTCGCACCTGCGGCTTGCGGCCTGTACGACGACGCCGCGACTTTCTTTCTCGACCTCTACGCTCTTCTGGATGCGTGGAGGTAGCACTACCGCGAGGTAGATTCCGCCCCACATGAAGACCTAGATCGCCTTTACGAGTCGGCGCTACGCCGCAGGTGCCCATGGCCGATAGAACTGAGGGCTAGACACTCAGTCCGAGCTTTATGTCAGAACGCCCGCTTCAGGCAATTCCATGTCGGGCGGCTGATCTGGAACCCAGCTCTGTAGCCGCTGTCCTGCCCACCAAAGGCCAGGGCGACCGACCCCATTCGGTGCGCGCTCCCATCGCGCCTCCATCATACCGCCAAGTAGGCCCCGCGAAAGAGCCGGGTTCCATACCGCCGAACCAATTCGTTGCTCGTCTGCCTCTTGTTCCGTATCCGAGTCATCGGTTTCCTCACTTTCGCGAGACATTCCGAGGGAGGGCGGTCCGACCGGTGGAAGATGCAGTAGGAAGAATGGCACAGGCGAGGATTGCGCGCGTAGAATAGTTCCTTTCGTAAATGGTGACTCGGACACCAAGAGGGCGACGAGGGGGTACTGCGTTGTTGTCGAGAGAGACAACATATGTCGGTGAAGCACGCCCTCCATCTCGCGCACGTACTTCGGACCGGGTTTCCGTTTTTCTGCTTTGCATTGAGCGAGGACGCGCAAACGGCGACGATGTAGTTCGTCCTTCGACACCGGACCTGAGTCTGGATTTGGGAGCCACCACCAGCCCATGAGGTCGATTCCGCCGTCAGACTTGCCCCCTACACGGCGCAGGGACATGGAAAGATGGTCCTGCAGAATTTTCATGGATCGTTCTTCGAAGAGAGTTCCTTGATAGGTGGTGGATAAGACTCCTGTGCGAGCTGAGGAAATGCCTCTTCGGAGGCAGAGTCTAGCTTGCATTGGCTATATATTGTCTTGGAGCTGTCGGCGAGCTCATCGACGCGAATGTTGGAAACGAGCAGAATGAGGGAGAACCAAGACTGAACCAAGGGAGAACTTCGAAAACAAATCGGCAGCGCCGCGGCCTGGTCCCGTGACTCTGCGTGTGAGTCATCAGGTTGTTCAATTTCAAGTTGGCGCAAAGTTGGTGTTGAGCTCTCCCAGGTTTCATGGCTGGCTACTGGCAACTCAACTCGTCGAAGACGCGTATTACCCCGACCCCTGCAAAAGTTGGGGTTCTTTCGTGGCTTTCTCAATTGCTTATCGTCAAAGTTCATTTCAGCGGGCTGCGGCGATGAAGTTCTCAGAAGTTAGAACCTTCAGAACCTCCATTCAGACTGAACAGGACTGAACTCTATCACCTTCTTCCATCGATACCCCATGACAAGCCCCTCTATCAGCTCAAGCTCGTCTCGTGATCTTCAGTTCAAGTTTTTCAACCTCGAATTACTCCTCGAGTTTTGGTTTGTTGTCAATGAGCAGCCAACCTAGCTCTCAAGATTCGGTAAGTGCTTGTCTTTGAAAGGCTCCGCGTTGCTGAAGTAGAGCAGAATCCGGACTCCGATGAAGAAATCTGGAGCTCTGTCGAGGAATTGCCCTCCGATTTCTCTTCCACTCCGTCCCTGTCGTTTTCGAGTTCACCAGGCCTGTCTCAAGAAGAATTTTCCCGTCCTCGCTTGTGTCAACCAAATACATCGGCTACCAGCCGCCCTCTCAAACGCAAACGCGATGACTCTCCCGGCGTCCTCGCAAAGAAATTGAAGCATGTCGCTGCCGGAACTGTCCACCTCAGCAAAACAACCTCGAGTGCAGTAGATACGGGACCTGTTCTCATAGTAATAATTTATCTCTCGTGCTTTTATCCACTCACAAGCTGCAGGCTTCTTTGGATGGCCTGGCGGACCAGAGCAGCATTGCGGCATTCAATGGACTGTCTACCGGCGTACTTTGGGAAATTGCTAGGCTCGCGAGCTTGGAGCGGCTCACCAATGTTTCTGTCGAGGACATCAAATCACTTCGGGGCACAAACTCAGACGCAGCTCCGAAGACGGTTGAGATTCTGTTGAAAGAAAAGACGAGAGATCTCGACACCGACCGCGCTTTCTCTGCAGAGCGAAAATCGCAGGTAAGCTCCTGACTTGCAATGCCTATTTGATAGCTAATTCCATTCGCCGTACAGTGCCCATGGCAGGAGCTAGATGCCGAAGAGGCAGCGCTCTTGACCAATCCGAACTCAGCTCTCGGTAATTGTCCCGAATCGCCGAAAGGCTTCTATGGCGGCAAAGTGGGCTTTATTGGGAACATTGACGAAGTTGCGGGCAGATACAATGTTACCCTTGACAGATGCGTCCTCACGACTTCGTGCCGTTTGTGCCGTCAATTCGGCTCCTACAGTATCCTACGACTCAAAGTCCCGCTCAAGGTTCTGCACCACAATCAGAATTTGAAGAATTTTGTTCGTAGACCGTTCGTGATTCTCGGCAGTGTCTTCCGCGCGTTTTACGCCAAAGAAACCACTGTTTTTCTGTTCCGGACCCGCGAAAATTACAGTAATGGAAAAATATACGATCCTCCAAGCGGTGGACTTTCGCTGTTCGAATTCCTCAATCAGTTCAACCCACTACAACTCAATACCGATCAGGTTCGCGGGTTTGTTACTTGCTTTTCGATATCTGATATTTTGCTAGGCGTTGTGCAAGTGGGCTTCGCGCTTTGCCCTTGGCCTATCCAACTCTGTTCCTGGCCCTATTCTCCCGCCAGCGCGCGTAGGCGAAATGAACGATATAAGTAAGCAGCATTGTTCTCTTGGTAGTTTTCATCCGACCTTAGTTTAGTGTCCTCTACCAAGAGCAACATGACCGACGGATGTGGCATATCTAACGTCGCTTTCAACCTGAAGCTCAAATTTGACTTTCAACTGGAAACAATCCCTTGCGCTGTTCAAGTTCGTCATGGCGGAAAAAAGGTGGCAGTTCTCTGTCACCATATCTCTCATGTTCAACCGTCTCTTAGGGCATCCTTCTTATGTGTCCGGATTCAACACAAGACGCGATTCCTAGACTCGAATTCAGAAATCCTTCCCAAGTAAAAATTCGATACAGCGAGGCGTCAAAGGCGCATCCTGCCAATGCCACGGTCGACATCCTACGTTTCTCTCGAACGAAGTGTCCAACACGTATTTCTGCGGAGGTGATAATTAATCTGGAACATAACGGCGTGCCGGCGGATGTTTTTGTCCGAATGCAAGAAGCATATATCGCCAAGGGTGTCGAGGAATTATTGTCCTGGGCCCAAGAACCAGGTCGTGAGACGGCAGAAATCATGATGCAGTTGTGGGCGGCTGTGGAGAAATCTGAGGATGTGTATTCTGCTCGAAGAGTGAGAGAGGCTGTAGGGGAGGCGCGTTTTCGTGGGTTTAGGGAGAAATTCAACGACGCGACGCCAGACGAGGAGGATGATTCTGAGCTGTTTGATGGCGCCGTTCATGAAAGATCAATTGCTTGGTGGCCGGACTATATCTCTGGGTCTCCCTCTTCGTTGGCCGAGGTCAGAGCGTCTCAAACATTTAGTGTTCAATAGTATGCTCACTTTCAACAGACCTGTATGGTGCTACTCGATTCCGGGTTCACTCCACAATCCCTTCCAGTTCTTCGTGACAAGCTCAAGCAGATCGTTCGGACGAAAATCAAATTTCGGGCGAATCACTTTATATACGAAGTGGCTCAAAGCGCCAGCGCATTTGTTGTGCCAGGTAATTAACAAGTTTCGGTCCACGTATCAATTTCAATATTCGCACAGATCATTGGGGTGTTTTGGAAGAGAACGAAATCCATTTTAAGAGTTCGAGACGGCAATTTCCTACAGATGATGGTCTCCAATCGGATATAATTCTAGGCGATGTTCTGGTCAGTGTACTGCGAAAGATTTCGTTCTTCAGCTGATCTCCTGGCAGATGACAAGAAATCGTTCAGTGTTTCCTCCATCAATCTTTATTTCAGATCATTAAAATTCTTTAGCCTGCAAGCTTCCAACGGACGTGCGAAAGGTAACGGTTTTGTTTACGACGAATTTGAGTTCTGTTATCGAACTATTTCGTAGCTCAGGGCTGTCAAGCACAGTCAGTTACACGATCTGGTCGACGTGATCGTATGTTCTGTGAAAGGTCAACGTCGATTGCTTGATTACCTCGCGGGAGGTGGGTTGTTATTGTCAGAAGAGACTCGGAAACTTGACTGTTCATCAGGCGATTACGACGGCGATACCGCTATCGTTATATGGGACAAGGAGATCGTCGATGCTTTCACGAACGCTGATGAAAAATATTCGATTGAGCCGAAGGGGGTCAATCAGTGCTTTGAGCAGACTGCGAAGACTGTAGGCGAATTCATCCGAGAGAACGGCGGAAAGTCGCCTGCGGTCAAAGCCTCGATGCTTCAGGAATATTTACTCGGATCGCTCCGCGATCCTTCCGCAGTGGGTCAATATTCCGGAATGCACGACAACTCCGTAGTCAAACAAGGCTACAGTCACCCGAATTCAATCAGGCTTGCATACCTGTGAGTTTGTGAGCCACCCATATCTTGCTTCCAACTAATACACGTCGTTCTCAGATTTTGCAAGATTCTTGATTCGCCAAAGACGGGACACCAGCTGAAACAGAAAACCTGGGACGCCGATAAAAGTAAGCATGGCCATGTTCACGGCCCAGCTTGGAAGAACGGCAAGAAAGACAAGAAAGAAGTGACTGGATCTGCTTTGAACACGCCGTACTTGCAACGAAATGTTGATCCGACAAATCCTTTGCTCGCGCGTCCTTTCATTATGGATGTTTTGAACCAGACGGCTCTTTTGCAGCGGGATCAATGGTTGAAAGATGCTGAGGCTGCCTTTGCTGTGTTTGAACAGCGGGAGGTGGTGCTTGACCCGGATTTAGCCAAACCATGGAATGATTTTTCTGATTTCGTGGCCCAACAAGTTCGGGTTGACAAGAAACCAAAAGAAGACTTGGAAAAAATCGGAAAGCATGTTGAAGCGATGTATGCTCGGCATACGAAGGAGATCAAGGGATACTCGTCGTCGTCGGCCTCGTTCTTCACTGATGCCGGTATAAAAGAGCGGCAGGACAAGCTTCGGGCTCTTTCATATGATTTTGCGGCCAGACCTAAACCTGGGGAGGACTTGAAGGCGCTGTTTGACGAGACGCAGATCGCACGCTTGCGAGCATCCTACGCGTATATTTATGACCACGAAAACAACGGTTCAAAGGGATGGTCTAGATTCCCTTGGAATGTGGCTCTCGGGGGTAAATATTGGTGTCCCCTTCAGCGAGTATTTGGCACTTACAACAACGCAGAATTATGCAAAATCAAGGCCAGCGCTCTTGGTCCACAAAAGTCGGTCGTGATGCAGTTTTATGAGCGCTTCAGATTGGGAGGAAACCGCCGCTGAGTCCGCGTCACCACAAAAAGAATCGACTCCATAATTTCGTACTACACCTCTTCTGTATGAATGTAAGCAGACCTGTTGTACATATGCTTTTGAAACTTGAACATACTAGATCGGGCTTCTCGGCGTTGAGATTCAGCTTCCCTGAGAGAATTTTGAAAGCTCGTTGCTTACCAGAGAAATGCGCGGGATTCCACAGCACATATACCCAACCTTCCGGTTCACGCGTGCCTCTAGTAAGGTATCTACTAATAAGTACTCGTGAAATTCGGAGATTTTGAACCAGCAGCTCAATTTTGCTTCAATTCAAAAATCCCTATCAGGGAGTCCAACTGTTTTGGGTACAAAACTCAAGATTTGTCCCTCATGCAAATGGCTATGCTTTCTCGACCTACTGCCTCGCCCCGCCTCCACACGAAAGCGCGAATCGGTCAAATAAGGATACTTATGTAATCAAGCGACATCACTACGAAAAGCCGCGATCAATACTGTTCGGCGTTGCTGCAGATTCGCGTTGAAGCTGCCAGGCACAAGAGGTGAGCGATCGTGGCCGATCAGACACAGGGCTCTTTGACAACCCCCCCAAATTAGGCAATCCGATATGTCCGACCAACTTTTCCTTGTCCGATTCCTCGACTTTTTACTGTGACTCTAACCATTGACCGATAACCCCAATTTTTTGCGAGACCCCCCATTTGTACATATTCTGTGCACATCTACACTACTCGATTGTCTATGCTCGTTTTATGTAGCTTGAAATAGAGTTTTTCGGTCATCTTCGGCGAATCAAAGATCATCACGAGACTTCGTGGATTTTTTCCAAACGCGACTTCGACGCGACGTCGCTGGAGTCTGTACGCGGCGGCGCGCGCGCAACCTCGCTCGTCGGTCCTCCATGGAGGACTATGATTCCCAACTACACTCTTTTCGTCCCCGTTCTCAATCCCAGCCTGCGGCCCCAAGCCCTTCGAACAGCTTGTTAATTTCTTTTCACCATGAGGAAGGCAGACCCTTCGACGTCGACATGCCTCCGGCTGGCCCAGCTGCATCTGAGGGTTCTCAGCGCATAACACCTCTGCTTCCTCCTCTCGACACAAATCTACGAAATTTCAATGAGTCTCCCAGTTATCCCAGCGGTTTTGCCTCAAACGTACCGAGCCCTTCCATCCCTTCAGTATCCACGTCTCAAACCTCGACAACCTCAGCAGATGAGGGACAAAAATCTGCTCCTTCTCCTCTTCCAGTGACTCCCTCCTCCCTGGAACTGTGCGAGCTCTACGATAATAGCCAGATTTCTTCCCGCACATCGCAGGTGCAGACTTGGGAGCTGCAATGCTACAAATGCCATAGCTGGATCAATACTGCGATATCTACGACTCGTTTTCTTGATCAGAGTGGGCAGTTTCAGACCCTTGAGCAGCATATGCGCGGAAAGAAATGTAAACCAAAATCTGGGTTCCCCGCACCTCTCTCCCGGGCTCCGTCGTTCTCTGTTAGATCTACCGGGTCGCAGGGATCACCATCGCAATTTTCTCGGTCTCCCTCTCTCGCGTCTCTTCCGCCGTTTTCACCTGCCCCATCCAGCACCAACTCCCTCTCATGGTCTCCTCTGCTTGCTTCCCCTGCCCTTCCTTTTGTGAATGAATCACCGGATAGTTTCCGACTGTCGTACGTGGTCCTTTTAGGAATAGCTCAGTCAACAGTCACTTAATTTCATACAGACATCATCGTATTTTGTCTGCTCCCCAAACACCTGCAGCCGTGCATTCTTCCATGGAGGTGGATGAGCCTGAATTTGAATCAGCGGGTTTGTGTAGTGGGCTGAGGCTGGAGTGGCCACCAGAGCTTCCCTTTCGCTCCACTTTCCCGTTCCATCGTCTCTCGTTTCTTGGCGATGACCCAGACGAATGTGCATTGCGTTTGGAGATTGAGATTCGAGAGCGTGGAAAGGTCATTGATGTGTGGTCAAAGGAGTGCCGCAGAATCACTACGCCACATTCCCCGCACTGTCAGGCCTGCGAAGGCATTCGTGGGCGGCTTGAAGACCTTGCCAAGATCGCGCGCGACGCCAAGCCGGGTACTAACTTGAAATATCTTGGTCACGATCAACTGCGTGAACAACTCGTTGAGCGGAACGAGGAAATGAACAAGCTCAAGCTTCAGGTATTCTTCTTCTATCTCCGTCATGCTCTTGACTCATTTCTGGTATTCCAGACATTGAATCTGGGGCGGCGCCTCGCGAGCTTCGCTCGGAAATTAGATGACTTTGACCGCCTTCTTGTGGCAATAGCTGAGAACGACATCCCACGAATCCATGCCATCATTGAGACGGCACGACGCAATGGCGCCAGTGTACGAACGATGGTCAATTTTCTGACCGAAGCCGTGGATGGACTTCGACATACGAAAGGATTCACGGCTTTTGAGAAAGACCTTGGTATCCTGATATACCGATTAGGTGGTCGCTCTCTCCTCTATGCAATGAATCATTCCCTCAATCTCCCTTCCCTACGCACCATCTGTAACTCCGCAAAATTTGTTAAAGTGACACCCACAATTGGGCCCATCTCCGAGTACGAAATTCGACGGAATATTCAGAATGTGATGCTCGTTCCACGTAGCGAGGCGGAGGTCCCATATACCGGTCGGCGTGGTGTCACTATCATGATGGATGAATGTGCAATCGAGGAGCAAGCATGTTACTTCTCCCATGCGAATCAAGTCGGTGGACTATGCCAGAAACACTCCCGTGGTATTCCCTTGGATCTCAAAACCCACGATTCGGCGACTCGTCTTGTCAGCTGCCTTCATGACGGGACACTTCATTTCGGCAAGGAGATGGCATTTGTCGCAGCGCGATGCAGCGGTGAAACCACCATATACCCCCTTGTATGTGCTCCGACGTGCAAGCAGGAGACATGGGAGGATATGGCTGATCTCTTTCGCATGATACTCAAGGTTTGGAAGGAGACGGGGCAGGCAGCGATCGGAGAGATATGGAACTTCGCTACGGACGGAGATCAGCTGCGTCGTCGAGCTGGGCATGCCGTGTTTATGCAGTTTGAGCTCGGGCCAGAAGACACTCTCCATTTCACGCTGTCGAATCTTCTCGGCCTGAATCTCTTCACTGGTCCTTGCAGAATCCTCATCACATTTGATTGGCGGCACATTATAAAGCGTACGTTGTGTTGACTCACTTCACGGATGACCCGCCTGACAAAATCGCATATAGGACATTGCACACTGCTTCGTCATGTCTTGGGAATCGCCTTAGACAATGGCCGGGTTGTTGGTCCTGTCTCTCTGACACGGTGCCTCCTTCTTCTCCCTGATCAAGATGCTGCATCAGTAAACCTACTGCTCAACCCAGATGACCCTCAGGACGTACCGACGGCCATCGAGCTTTTGGAGACCATTGTCCAGCTTCGTCAATCTCGTGCGGAATTCGACGTGCCTGCTTCCGAGGTGAATCTCAACTCCGATCTCGATGCGATTGACCTTCTGAGCTTCATGCTCGAAGCTCTTCTCAACGCATTTACCCTCCCCTCTGCATCCCTCAGCGATCAAATATATTCCCTCAGTTTATACGCCAACATGAGCTTTGTGCTCTTCCGAACGTTCCGTCTCAAATTTATGAGCAATCAGCTGTACGGCGACTCTCAAACAATGATAAAGAACATCGTCTTCACCGTCGCGAAGCAGCAGGAGTTGGATCCGGAGGGAAAAGTCAACGCATACCATGACGGCACGGATCCGGTAGAGCAGCATTTCGGATACACGCGGGAGCTTGGTGGGCATAATTCCGCCATGAATTTCAAGCAGGGAGTCGAACGGACAGGCTGGGCTTGTGATATACAAGGTGTACACGAGCGCAATCCCGGCCTTCATCCCGGGCACCGCCGACGAAATGTCACTCGGAAGGAGATCAAAGACCACCTCAACGAGTACAACTTCAGTGGAGATTATGTGGTTGGGCACTGTGACTTGGGTGCTTCGTGGTGGAGAGGGCGTGTAGAGGCTATGCGAATATTTCGTACGCATTCTCACCTTGACTCCAGTGTCTTCGACATTGCAGCCATTCTGGCGTCTACGCCCGGCTTGGATTTTCTACGACCTCACGGGGGCGGTCTTTATCCTGGTATTTCCGACGAACCAGACAGATCTCTACCTCCGGCCACGACCTCGACAACGTCTGACTCGTCTCCTGACGCCCCGTCCTCCATTGTCTCTACTATCCAATCATCGACTCTTGTCTATCAAGACCCCGATAGGTTCGATGATTTGATTCCTGACTTGCAGACCCCTGCCCTCCCTTTCGTAGAAGATATTCAGAACGAAGATTCGGAGCCTGTTGTGCTCAAGTTGGACCCGCGCCCCGGTGTTCGCCCCGAAGACTACCTCCTCGACGAAAACAACAAATTCGTACACAAGGCATCTATATGCCGTCTCATTCTCAACAAAGAGTTCATCGCTAAATCGAAAAATCGCACTGAACGCGCAATGGGCATGGCAATCAAGAAAGTCCGTACTTTCACTAAACCAAACGCAACTCGGCTAGGCGGCGGTATCACCGGCTCCTCATTCATTGTCGGAGACCCATTTACGACGCTCATCCGCACATCCACCAATGTTTCCCTCGCCCTCGTTCGCTGCACGGAGATTCTTGTTGACGGCAAACGTGCTACGGACGTGAACGCGGCGTCCATCAAGAATCCAAAGGCTAATGTCAAAATGTCCGGTCAAATTCTCAAACTCAAAGCTGTTGTCCGAACACAAGACGACGTCTTCAGCGACTCATCGGAAGAGATTCCCATCGAGTCGACTTGGAGTTGGTTGTGGCTGGGGTCGTATCTGATGACCAAGAGCACAATCAAGGGAACACAGATAGCCACAGACACACCGCACATCATCTCCGTTGCAGGGCATCTTGTTGAGCCTGTCAATCCCAAAGCCGTTACCGCTCACGACCGTCTTGCTACCGAGGACATGCAACACATCAACTCCACGGGCACGACGTGGGCGATGGAGCACAATCTACTGGGAGCATTGACGGAGGAGCTATGGAAGCGCGTCGAAGCTGCACAGACGGGGTTGCGAGAGATGCCGAATATCAAGGATGAACTCGCGGGGTTTCCGTACTCGTGGGCGACAGGTCAGCTCAATCTGCCTTGCGTCGTTCTCAGATACCTCATATATATTTACAGGAATACCAGCGTTGTTATCTGACGGCGGGACTGCGTTCATCACCGCAAAATCTGCCGAGGACCCATGCCTCTACTGCTCAGAGGTGCCGTCCAATTGGCGCGGCCATATGGGAGCACATATCTTACGCAAATTGCGCAATGCTGGCGAGGTCGAACGAGAGAAGAGAGGGAAAAAAACAGGAGAAGTGAAAACATATCCCGAGGTACGTGGACGTCACTGAGCAGGCTGGTGTTCGGTGACTTATTTGTTGTAGGTCGGAGAGTCGTATCCATGCGGGTTCTGTGGTCGATCAGGTCGCCCTGAATGTGCTGTTTCGATGAAACCAAAGGGCCAGTCATTCGAAATCATCACAAAATGCAAATATGAAGTCAAATTTCAGTATCAGACAGCGAACAAAGGTTCAGCTACGACACCGTCAAGAAACCTCCCAATTATCTGTGGTCTTTGCCCGGTCCCCCAGAGCCGATATCCCACATACCCCGCTGTATGGCGATATAACATGCCACAGCACCTACTCGACCAGCATTCCGAGTACGCCTCACCTCTGCAGCCCGAGGGCATGCTTCTACCATTCAAAGTGTGGGAGAATGTACGGATAGAGAAAGCGGAGGAGCTGGCGCTCGGTATTCCGGAGTCTTCAGTCCCACAGCCATTCAGCAAAGTCGCCCAGGTTTTAGAAGAAGATGCTAGTCGTGTGCCGAAGAGAGGCCAGAGTGGTGGCCAACGCGGGGCCGGGAAACGGGGAAGGCGGGGAGGGCCACGAGGTGGTTGAGCAGTATTTGTATTGGGTGAATGAGAACAATTTACATAGAATAAGCACAGTATTGAAGCGACGATGCGTGCTGGCACTTGTCCGCTGGCAGCGTTATCTATTGTTATCTCGCCTTATCATAACCCATCAATGACGTACCCCCCCTCCCCCCCGGGTCGCTCGACTTTTGGAGCCCTGTGTCACGGACTTTTTGATCGCTCACCTCTTGGCCAGGCACCGTGACTGTGTGGAGCAGCGGGGCTGTTTCACCGTCATACATCTTGTCCGCAACCGCAATCTTTCTCTTCACCCACCAGGTTGTGGGCACTCTAGATGAGCCATGTCCCCGCCATCTCCCCCGGTTTCCGTCTACACCATCGGAGAGCGTAATACGACCATAGTACGCTGTTGAGCCGCCTCCCAGAGACACTGCTGAATTGTTCCTTAGCTTCTGGTCGTTAGCGGCTTAATATCTCTCGCCGCGCTTCTGGTTTTATTCGGGGTGCGTTTTTCTTGGCGTTACTAACTCTATACTTGGCGGCTCAAAGCGAATCAATCCCCAGGTAATGATATTCATGAAGAAAAAATACACACACACCCATTTCCAAGCGTATTTCGTGTGTTTGTTGCTTGCCAACACCATGCAGGCATGGGGCACGACGATGAGTCTCAAGTGGGTAGAATTGCTAGGTGTTGTTGATGGCTCTTTTTGTGCAGCGCAGGGTGAGTTTCTTCAGGTCTTGTTTCCAACTTGACTGCATGCGGGCCGTAGGTGGGATAGTGCAAGGGGGAAATCTGGGTTCTGCCATCTGGTTCGTCGCTTAATACTTTGGTTTCTGGACAAAAAGTTTCAACTCTATATTCGCCAGGTCGTTTATCATCTCTTTGCACCTCTTCAATCTTCTGTTTCTGCGGTACAAGACATCGAAAATCATCTCTTGGGGCATGATCGCGTTCGGATGGAGCTTCATCTTTACCATCGTGTTCCTTGGGCCTGTCGCGATTCAGACCACCACTCGAGGCCATTATTTCGGTATCTCAGGGCTATCGTGCGTCATAACATCCTTATGTCGCAGTACGGATTGACCCAGGATAACAGGTGCTGGATCACCGCTGCGTATCATGACGAACAAATTTGGCTCGAATTTTTCTTCGTACGTCGCTCTTCGACCAAATCAGACTACCCCACTGAAAATTCCACAGCAAATATTTGCGGTAGTCATGAACTTCTTCCTGCATGTTGCGACTCTCCTCCGCGTACGTGGCAACCTCTTGCGTGTCGATGGGCGCTGGCGCATGCGATGGGTCTCCCCCGGCGATTCCTGGCAACTCTCCCTTGGGCGCGACTTCACCGACTCGACGATGCTGCGACTCGCACAGCACATGATGTGGTATCCTGTATGTTCTCTATTCAACCCGTATCTGCCACGCCAAGTAAACGACCCCCACATAGGTTGTGTTCGCTGCAACGGCTCTCCCGATGGGCATCGCAAGGATCGTCGAGCTCTGTGAGATGAGTGTGCCGCTTTGGGCGCAGGCTGTTACTGGGATCATCTTCAATCTCGGAGGTGCTTTTGAGCTCCTGCTTGGATGCATTCAAGTCGGCTAACCGCACACAGGATTCATCAATGTCGTGCTCTTCCTCGGCGCAAGACGCTTCTTCCCAGATTCCAGCTCGATCCCTGAATTTACCGACCGTAAGGACAGCCGCGAGGTCGACGCCATCGTGGCGCAGTACGGAGTTGTGCCGTTCACCCTTCAGCGCTCGTCCACCGCGACGGATTCAATCGCCCCCTCCATATACTCGGAGACGAAGCGCAGCTCGTTTAAGGCTCCAATTGTTTAGTTTATGTTTACGGCTGGCCGTAAACTAAACATAAACCCTAGAAAACGGTTTAAAAACTGTTTAAACGGTTTATAAACATTAATAAATCGCCAAAATAATCCCCTGCAGCGATTGAGGCCGCTAGGGAGCTGCCGTGATAGGTTTGCACCACAAAGGGCCCATGAAGTTGTGCCCGATAGTTTCAAGCCCGTTTACGACCTCGGAACAAGAAAGCGGGCCCAAAGCTGTCAAACTCGGCAGTCACGGTATCATCGGCATGCTATCCGACGACCAATCACACCTCACCATCTTCAGACTTTCATCACCGGAAGCTTGCCAGGAAACCCTGGCCCTGTTTCCCCACACCTTTCGCTCGGGCAGGGAGGAAATATCTGCTGGGAATATTAATGATTTAAATAGGTTTATAAACTGTTTATCAAGGGTTTACGACCCCTCGCAAACTAAACGAAAATATAAAGCGTTTTAATGGTTTAAAACTGTTTTTAAACAAAATCATTGGAGCCTTAAGCTCGTTTGAATCAGAGACGAAGAGAAGATCATCATTTGACTCGGACACAGCATCCATCGCGACGCTCCAGCCCGCCGTGATACATGAACACGTCGAACGCAGGCCGTTTTAGCCGCGTGTCTCATCCCGACTCTCCTTCCCGTAGCGGTAGTGTAGCAAATTATCTTCGCATGAATAATCTCGTTCGATGTATCTAGTGAAATGAAAACCCCAATGTATTTCCAGAAAGGCTCTATTACACGCTGTCCGGCTGTGTACGTGCATGCAAGCGCCCGGTGTAGAATAAATTTGTCTGCCTTGCTTTGTGTTTTTTTTCCCGTATATTTGCAGCTATTTTTGACGCGAAGATGTCACGGTACCGTGACCGCTTTCGGCATTTGCCGACCGCGTCGATGACATCATCATCAGCGCATCTCTCCTCCAACACTCATGGGCGGATTCTGGTCGTGTTGCAGGCGCGATAAATCGCCAGAAAGGGACCCTTTACTACCGAAACACAAGCCCGTGGAAAATGCACCTCATTCTGGCTTCGAGAAACTAGCGGACATTGTTGGAGCAGTCAACTCGGGCAAATTGCCCTCACAAGACCAACTTTCGGCGCTTCTGCAGCTTGCACTGCGCTCTGAGCTACTTAGGGATCCTAGGAATGCGTTACCTAGTCACGGGGGACCTCTGAGTCAGAGAATGGTTACCCTGGTTGTTGAACTGCGTGGGCTGGTTGAAGCTGCGCTTCGGATTGGGCTGGAGAAGAATTGTATGTGGTTTCTTCAAACTCTCTCATGTTTCTTAACGGCTTTTTCAGACGACAACAGGCTTCAAGATCTATTATACCACAGCTCGCAAACCAGCGATCCCATAAAAGTCGGCGGCGAACTTCTCGTTGATGGTTCGCCAGTTAAACTCGGTACATCTTTTGCATGGAACCTCCTTGCTGGAATTTGTCTAACATTGGAACAGACTCTGCTACCACCGAGGAAATTTCTACAGACGCAGATGAATTTCTGCGATCTTTGAGAGCGCTCTCCAAACTCGGGATAACATCTTCGGCGTTCCGAGTGCTTGTGTCGGACATTCTGTCAACAACGCGCGAGATAGTAGCAGAGGCAGCTGTGGAAGTGGGTCAGGTTGCGTCCCAGGTTCAAGCGGCTGCCGTCGATGTAGCTCAAGCTGTGGAATTGAACAATATCACGGCTGAAGGCTTGAAGGGAAAGGCACAAGACTCGCTTACTGGCATCCAACAATCTGTGGGTCATGCACATCGGAATTTAGGTACTCTCGGAGACGACTCCACTGAGCGAATCCGAGATATCATTGTAGGCAGGGTTCAAGAGGTGGGTGTTTATGACTACATCGCGATTCCTGACAGTATTGCTCAATTTCTCCTTCTTAGATTGTCATTCAGACACGAAACAATGCAGAGCACCGGACAGCACTGGGTACTATTTTGAGTCTCCTCCGAAAATATTCCCAAGCGCTGAACGACGTCGCCGAGTCCTCCGAAAATCCGGTCATAATAAATACTGATGTCGATGTATCGACCCCTTTATTCGACGCTGCTGTCGATTTCAAGGTCATACTCGAGCGCTTTGCATCAGGTTTCTCGCTGGATCCACTCCTTCGTATATTTAAATCCACCGTCATCGACATTCTTACTGCGCCGACCGAAACGAGCGGAGAAGTGAAGCGATATTTCGCAGATCTCAATCGCTGGTTCGAGCGTGCACTTGCCGAGCCACAGTTCGTCTCTTCGCGTCTTGGCACACGAACTTTGGAGGAATTGTATGACGCTGGGATACTCCTCCTCGCGTCCGAAGCTCATGCTCAGTGGGCACAGGATGTCAGACTTCTTCTCGCAGAGGCTCAGACGTTCGTACACGCTTTGGAGGATGATGTCGCTACCCAGCGTTTCATCAAATCCCTTCACAACACAATTTCTGCGTTTCGAGGACTTTCTCAGGACGCTGTAATCTCGGGAGCCAGGGCTCAACATAAATTGAGGAACGAACTTCTCCGAGACGCCCTGGCCTGGGTGCTTCCTCGTGTTCTCAAATCTCTGCACCAACTTCCCATGCCGCGTGTCGAGTTTCGCAACAGTATAATCGATGTTGCGGTAGACGCGCTTCTCCTGACGTCCGCCTCCACCAGCGCATCACTCGCCCCCGATCACTTTTGGATGCAGAATTGGAACGAGATCAAAGTGAACATGGTTGAAAATGAATCTCCGGAGACGTCGAGTAGAACCAGGATTCATGTCGACGGATTGCGCTGCGCTGCCCATGGCTTCGGCTATTATCTCAACTACAAGGGTCTCTTGGGTTATTCTGACGAGGGTGTCCTCGATGTTGATGTCGGTCGACCGGATGTTGTTGGACAGGGTTTTGGTCTGGATTTGGAACTCGAGACGACCCAGGAAGAAAGAGAGACACCCGGAGAGCCGCTGTTCCGTGTCACCAACGTCAACGTTTCCATTCCTGGGCTCGCATTTACGATCAAGTATAGCAAACATTGGATCTTGAACAATTTGCTGGTCCAACCGCTAGCCGCACCGATTGTTCGGTTGGTCTTGCAGAAAGTTTTGGAGCAGCAAATACGAAACGCGGTTGAATGGGCTGACAGATTATTTTCCGCAACCTCTGAAGAGGCACAACGAATTAGCGCACGGAGCCGGGTACCTGCGGAGGCTCCCTCGATGGAGGATTACTGGAATGCAGCGTTATTGACGACTCCGGCATTTGTTGAAAATCGCGACCCTGGTCCGACGGTTGAGACACGCACAGAACCAACATTTAAAGGAATTATCCACACTACGACGACCCTACCAGCCGATCCGAGTGCCTCCTCTCCGCTAGAGGAAACCGTTGTGGCGATTGGCGGAGACGCTCAACTTTTCCCTGGCAAAGGTGGACCTTACGGTACTGAGGAGGTCACTACCGCAGAGGTCGCGCGGGAAGTGGTGGGAGAGATCCAGGAAACAGTTCGGCATTCTGTGGGAAAGGCGAAGGAGGTAGTCGAAGCTGTCGAAGACGATGCTGTTCAGATCAGAAGTGATTTAGAACGCGCTCAAGGGAGGAAGATGGACAGGGAGCGATTCGAGAAATACAGAGGAGGATGGAGAAGTAACGCGTTTGATGTGGACTTTGAATGAACAATAACGGAACTTATACCTGACTTGCACTGTATTATCACAAATGTTCAACAATTGCCTAACAGTCGCAAATACTTGTTCTTGTTCTGAATTCCGTAGCGCACAGCAGAGAATCTGAGAAAACGGTATTCTTCAAATTTCTAGCAGCTCATCAACGGCGGAGTGTTATGATAGAAAGTTTCAATGTGTCGAACGAAAGTCTGTGGGAAGAGTGCATGATGGACTTTATCTGTCGACTTGCGAATAATCCACATACCAGTCCCATGGCTAGGCATCAACCTCCGAGTGGAACGGCAGTCACTTCTGCATGACGGAAAGTGCGCTTTCCGGTCCTTGTAATCTTCAAACGGGATTTACAATGTGGATCTGGGCATGCCACCTCCGCGTCGGTCGACATCCAATCGTTTGGATGAGTCTCCCGCTGTTTGGCGGCAAGCAAAGGAAGAACTGCGCCTTCGAGTATTCAAGCAGTTGAGTCGGCAATAACAAAGGAAGATGCGAAGAATATCCACCCAGGGAATATATAGAGAAACCTTGATTAGGAGGCAGGTATAGCATTTCACCTTCGAGCGTGAAGTAGTCGCCTTGCTTTGCGCCGCACAGAATAGGTTCTCCCGGTGGACATACGACTTCAATGCGCAGATCATACAGCTGGAATGCATCGTCGACATTGCCAGCCGTTGTACTGTCGTTATTTTGAGTGGACATTGAGATCTGATAATGTTGGGGTATTTCCGATAGAGTCCCGACTCCAAGCGTGTCTAGGTGATTGTGACTCTCAAGCTGGATCTAGATGTGTCGCCCTTCGTCCGTTGAGGAGTGGTCAAGGAGTGGTTCAACTTCAGTCACGGTGACAGTTGGGTGACAGCGTTACAGGCTGATGACGCTACCATCAACCCATTCGCCCTGCTCGGGATGGTTCTCATTCCTCTGGATTCGCAGCAACTCGCCTGGCTCTCGCCTTTCTTACCTGCCTTTCGGTTGCGGTAGAGCTATGTTGCGGTAGTGCTAGTGGAGAGTGCGCCTCGGAGAGTGGTGGGCTCGGGTGGGTCATACTTCAAATGAGAGTGCTAGGGTAAACAGCTAACTGCAAACTGTAGAGCCCTTCTTAAAAAAAGGTCTCCAGCACAATATGGGAATTGGGCTGCTCGCTCTGGCTGTTAGCAGCTACCAGAAATCTTGCAAATGACGTCAAATCGTTGTGCAAGTCGGTTTCCAGTTAAATTTAAAGCTCTAGAGCACTTTGAAAAGCTCTCAAGACCAATTTGGTGGGAATTGGGCTGCTCAATCCACCTCACAGCCGGAGAAGAGGAGAGCAGCTACCAAAAACAATCAAACGACATCTCTGACTGCCGAACAACCAACTTCCTCACAAACCACCATGATTCCAGCTAACCATGAAACCCTACAGCACTTTCGAAAATGGGCTGCAAAACGGTTTGACGTCACAAATCCGCATAATCTCTTGCAAAGTACCAATCACCAGTGCCAGTATAAAAGGATTTCAATGAAACCTCAATTTTCACCACGCCTCGTCTCAGCAGCCCAACAATGGTCCAAGATCTCATCCGTGACTCCACCCTTGGCCAGATAATCAACTATGTCTCTGGTGGCCGCTTGCTTCGCTATCCAGAACAACGACCCGAATACGTGGTCCCCGACCGTTTCCTTCTTCCGTCTGCGCAGAGAAAGCCTGGCGACGGCCCAGCGTCTGATACTGCTACGCTATACGGTGAAGCGCCTTGTGAAAAGGCCAAGACTTCCGCTTCCCCACCGGAAAAGGAAATCAAACGCGAGTCAAGTAAGTCAACGATGGCAACTCTCGTGGCCGATGTCGAGTCGCAGCAAAAGGTTCAGGGAGAGGATGAGGTGATCCCAGACCCTTACCTCGTAGACTGGGACGGCGACTCCGATCCTGACAATCCCAGGTGCGTATCTTTGTGTTCAAGTTGTATCAGTTGATACATTTCAGTTGATACATTTTAACTATATCCTCCAGAAATTGGTCGCTCCGGAAACGTGCCTTTGTCGCGTTTGAAATCTCCCTTTTAACATTCAGCATTTACATCGGTTCCGTCATCTACACGTCCTCAATACCAGGACTGATGACTGAGTTTAATGTCTCGTTAACGACTGCGACGCTTGGCCTGACGCTCTACATCCTTGGTTAGTTCTTTCCCCGTTTCGTTTGCGAAAACACAGTTCTCACCAGAAAACAGCCTACGGCATCGGCCCTATGGTCCTATCTCCCCTCCAAGAGCTCCCCATCCTCGGCCGCAACCCCGTCTACATGGTCACGCTCCTCCTCTTCGTCATCCTCCAAATTCCCATCGTCACCGCCACCAACATGCGCGCCGTCCTCACCATGCGATTCATGACGGGCTTTTTCGGCAGCCCTGCTCTCGCCACCGGCGGCGCGTCAATGGGCGACATCTTTCCGCCCAGCCAGCTTGCGTATGTGCTGGGCATCTGGGCCATCGGCGCCCTTTCCGGTCCCATACTTGGACCCGTGATCGGTGCGTTTGCAGCGGAAGCTAAGGGGTGGAGGTGGCCGATGATGGAGCTGCTTTGGATCACGTCGTTTTCTGTCGTGTTCTTGTCACTGTTCTTGCCGGAGACGTATGGGCCGACTATTCTTGTTCGACGTGCTCAACGGTTGAGGAAGCTCACGGGCAATGCGGAGTTACGGACGGCAGCGGAACGCGAGCAAGAGTCGCAGACTGTGGGGAGTATTATGTTTGAATCCCTTGCGCGGCCAATTCTGCTCGCAAAGGAGCCTGTTCTTGCCTTCGCCAACATTTTCCTTGGCTTTGTTTGTGAGTTATATCTTTCTCTGCCCTCCACTCAGACACTGAATAGAGTCCAGACGCCATTTTCTACCTCTGGTTCGAGGCATTCCCACTCGTCTTCAACGACATCTACCACTTCAGCGAAGGCGTTAGCGGTTTACCATTCCTCGGCTTCTTCGTCTCCGGCGCAATCACCTACGTCGTCTACTGCCTCTACCAGAAATATCACATCGCCCCGCGCTTCGCCCGAGCTGCCGCGCAGAACACCGAATTCGCACCCGAAATCCGCCTCGAAATTGGGCTGATGGCAAGCGTCTTCATCCCCACTTCGGTTCTCATCTTCGGCTTCGCGTCTCGCCCGAGCGTACACTGGATCGTCCCCATCATCGGCGCCGCCCTATACCTCCCGGGCATCTTCCTAATCTTCCAGAGCGTGTTGATCTATATCGCGTCGGCGTACCCAGCATATGCGGCGAGCGCGCTTGCTGGGAACGATCTTTTTAGGTCGACGATTGCGAGCGTGTTCCCGCTATTCGGGAGGAGTTTCTTCGAGGGCTTGGGGCTTGGGCCAGGGTCGGCGCTGTTGGCGGGGATATCGGTTGCGTTGATGGTGGTGTTTTGGGTTCGTCCATTCTTTGTTCTTTTGGCTGGGGATGCGGTCCTGACTGTTGATGTTCAGATGCTCTATAAGTACGGACATGTTCTGAGGCAGAGGTCAAAATATGCGCATAGCCCGCGATGAAGTTATTTCAAGACCTCGCCAAGTTTTTGCTCCGAGCTGCGTTGCTCAAACTATATTCCACTCTTACTCTCTTCCTCTACAGATGGAGAGCAGCAAGTCGATAGAATTACGATCAGGCATGATAAAAACTCATGGACGTTAGACTTGGCTGTATTTTTGAATCCATTGGACTTGAATATATGTGGCTTGAATGTAAGTAGCTGCAGTAGAGTTTATTATTATGATCTGTACGAATGGAATTTTTGGTCGAGATTTCTGGCCCACAATCCAGACAACAAAGCAAGCGACTTAGAATGCTTCTGTCAGTGCTGCCTGAGTATCGTTTGATTAAATTCAACGCTCCAAAAAAAATGGTCGAGTACATTCGAGACCGCCTCGACCGAATCCAAACTGTTGTAAGGTGGGTCAATTTTTTATGAATGAACGCGTCATCATTGTGGTGTTCCATCATCGCAACTTGGAGCTTTTGCACTAACGGTTAACGTTTAACATTTAACCCTGATGTACGGCGCCTGGGCGCTTGACACACTCTGGTTCGAAGCGAAGCGCGTGGTATTGGACTTGGCTTGACCCTGAGGCGCGCGTTGCAGACAGCGGCAGAGCGCGGAGTAAACAGCGACGAAATGCCAGTTGAATTGCCGCAAGAATTGACGGACGCGATCATCGACCACCTCAGGCTCTCAGACGACCCCCACTCTCTCCAGTCCTGCTCGCTCGTATGCCGCGCCTTCGTCATTCGCTGTCGATTCCATCTCTTTGCAACCTGCCGCCTCACCGCGACCAACATCTTCGAATTCTGCTGTCTTCTACGCTCACCCGTGTGCACATTTGTGCCGCACGTTCGGAGCATCCACGCCTCGAGACAACAATGGCATCGGGACGATAGATGGCTTATGTAACGAGATCGCGATGGACCTCCGCCGTCTCCTTGGCGTGCGCGAACTCGATATGACGCTCCGCATCGTCAGCACCTCCAATGCCAACGCGTATTTCCGCACG
The DNA here is from genome assembly GCA_037176885.1 of Favolaschia claudopus. Classification (NCBI taxonomy): domain Eukaryota; kingdom Fungi; phylum Basidiomycota; class Agaricomycetes; order Agaricales; family Mycenaceae; genus Favolaschia; species Favolaschia claudopus. The sequence goes on along the minus strand of JAWWNJ010000092.1, from coordinate 136,696 downwards.
GGGTTGTGACTTCCTCTCACTTCAGCTCACTTCCTTTAACAGCGTCACGCATCGGGTGTTGAGCTGTAACTTCACATCGCCCGCCCCGCTTGTGGATATGATATGTCTCTTCCCTGCGTTGCAAGAGCTGCACATTCGCGCGTTGTCGGGGACATTAGCGGATCCGATCAATGTTGCGTCCACACTGGCAGCGTCAGCGTGCGGCCTCCCAATGTATGACAGAGCCGTCGGCTCATCAGGGGAGATGAGTCCGTTTCCTATTAATTACACCTGTACTTATCTCGCATCGAATTGCAAGCAAAGAAACCACCAGCACTTTGTTTTCCGATGACTCTAATCTTAAATCGATATCAACAACATCTCTCGAGTTTCGATAGAATATTTCTTCGCGCTCAAGAATTTCCAGGATCTCGCAGGCTCAGATGTCACCATACGAATTTCTCTCTGTCTGGCTCAGCTTCTCTGGTGCTTCAACCTATCAGCCCGCAACCCTTTTCCTCCCCATTGCCTTCTTAATCTCGCCTGTACTTTTTCTCTGGTGTGTCGTCCAGATAGGTAAACAGCGTGCGGCTTCCCCTCAGTCCCCTGGCCTCCCACTATGACAGCGGTGCCACATCTTCGTTGGATCATCAGGGCAGACCAGTACAGTACTGCAGCAATCTGTATGACAGATACGTAACACATAACGGGTCCGAGTCACCCGGTTCGTTTCAGGCGTAACGGGTAATGGTAGGGTCGTTTAACTGAGAAAATCGTTGCTTGACTAAAATTCTCAGTCAATCTTTCCCTCGAGAAGTGCTTATTTTGAGTGTCTGAGGGTTCCAAAGCTGTCAATTCCTCCTTCACACAGATGATGTTCTGTTTCCGGACAACTAGTTTTGGCAACTCTTTCAGAAATATAACGCATAACGGTGCCCTCTTTAAACGTTTGTCGTTTCATCGCAGTCGTTTCTATCATGGTTTCAGTCCTACAGATTGCTGATTCCTGATTGAGATCCGTGCGGTAAAGAACCATGGTCGAAAGTATATTTTTGCCTAATAGGCTATGAGCGGTACAATCAGAATGGACAACCAGCGACTTCGAGATTACCAGTGGATCAAACCCTGGGCCGAGAGGATACATAAACTGCACCCATGTTGAACCAAGATCCCCGCTTCCGTCCTAGCTTTCTTTTTCTCTTCATCGCCGCCGGTAGGTTGTCTCAATTCCAACCGCGAAGCACCCAGTCTGACTGAGCATGCTATTCCAGGGTCGGTCTAATTTTTTTTATCACCATCACTTTCTTTTTCCTCCAGACCTATTTCTTTGGTCCTAACAATCCTCGCTTTCGTTCTTGGTACATCATGAACCAACGCTTCATTGCTCTCTTCGTACTTCTCTTTGTTGCTGTCGCTGTGGTTGCGGCTCCCGTTAACATTGGTGACAGTGTGAGTGTTTTTCATCGTATTATGCACGTCGATGCTGTTATTAACACTGCGAGTGCTCGCAGTCTCTCCCGGCGCGCGCTCTAACAAAGAAAACCACTGTAGCCAAGAAAACAGCGGTCAAGAAGCCGGTGGCTCAGAAACCTGTGGCTGCAAAACCCGCTGCCAAGCCCGTCGCGAGACCTGTTGCGACGCCTGTGGCTAAGCCCGCTACTAAAACTACCACAAAGCCCGTCACAAAGCCTGCAACCAAACCAGTGACTTCTTGCCCCATCCCGAAAAGACCGCAGTGCGCCGGTTCCTCGAATACGTGGGCTTCGTCCGTACAACCCCAGTAACATCTTGCCCAACCATCAGCACTCCGTCGGTCCCATCCACCTCCTCATCGGGAACTTCCAAGGCAGACAAGAAGGCTGCTAAGGCCGCTAAATTTGCTTCGAAGTCTGCTAGCATAGCAGCAGCCTCTGCCTCTGCCGCCGCCGCCATACGTGTAAGTCAATTGCTATTCTCACCGAATGTTTGGGTTAAGTTTTACTTATAGCCTATCGGTGCCATTGCGAATGCACCCACCAAGGCCGTCCGCTGCAACAATAAGGATGGTGCTACGACCGACATTCCTCTTGCCGCCATCGAGGAGGCAGTAAACCTCGCTCAAGCTGGACCACTCGTTAGCGGCAATAACGCTGTCAAGTTCCCGCACATCTTCAACAATGACGAGGTACGTATTGCGGTATATTTTTTCCTCCGGATTTGCATCATTTTGACGTCGTGGGTTCACTGTTCAGTCTGTGGGGGTTGCAGCTGCGTGTTTAGGCAAGGTGCTCGAGGAGCAGGCGGTTGGACCGGACATGTCTAAATTCCGGAACATCCCGTCCGTTCTCGGGACTCAGGACTTCAATCAATTCCGAGTGGTCATTACGACCCCCGATGCCAGTGGTGCCACTACCTTTTGTGGAGTGGTGAGTCTTTCTTCTCTTTCCTTGCAGAGGGCGAACGAACTCATGGGCCGTTTATTTGTAGATGACCCATGGGACAAACACACAGGGACAGTTCGACACAAATTTGTGCGCAGAGATTTAAATGTTGTAGCAACTTTCATATTACAAGGAAATTTGATGATAAGTTAGAGGTCATGTTTAATTTTGATATTGACCGCGAATTCTTCGAGGAGGTTCGGGTGTTGAGTGTTGAGCGATAATCTGAATTTCGATATCAGGCATATCTTGCCTTCGAAGGAATGAGCGACGTCCCCGGCAACAGCCGGAACCCAGTCGCGGAGGGTCGAAAAATGGGCGATATCGCAGCAACCCGTGCGCGTACTTAAGGAAAAAGCTAAGCTAGTTCTAAATCGGGTCGTGCTCGTAGGCGATTTTCTCATGTCGATCAACGCGGATGTCATGCTAGACTGATTTGGCGCTGTTTGGTCTGGAGGCCAAGTTGTGGTTCTCTCTTTCTCTTACCTCGAGTTTGTCAATACCGATATCTTTCGCTCGTGCTCCGCCCTTCGGATTCGTAGCAACTTGTTTGCGCCCGTCTTTCCTATCTTCCAAGTATTGCTATCAGCATTGACACTCAAGTCTCAGCGCCACTCACCCCCCTGAGACTCCTTCGTTCTTGCACAATTAAGACCCTGCTTTCTCCTCCGGCTGTCCCCATGAAAATCTTCCAGGGAGGGAAAACCTCACATATTCCATTACTATCCAAGGCCAATAAATCCGTCGGAAACACCGACACCGTAGAACATAACTTCTGGAACGGGGATCGTTGTGGGTTTTTTACATTGCAGACATTGCAGACGTATGAAGTTCCGAGTTCAGGGGGGGAACGAGATCAAGGCTCACCTTTGAGTTGGATTGCCATGGTCGGTCAGTTGTGCCGTATGAAAAATTGACTCGAGGTATCATTTCTGAGTCCCCAGAAATGACCGAAGAACTAGCATTTCCGAGTAATTTTTCAGTGAGTTCGTACAAACAAAATTTATGCCTGCCTGGAGAATGCATACATTATATGTCGAACGAATTCAAGTCCAGGCCGGGAGGATATCGTGGAGCGTTCTAGGTGGGTGAGTTCATCGATTGGTATTTGAAGGACATACCAGTCGATGCTACTGGTGTAGAATCCGAAGAGGAGGAGCCAGGGGCATACACACAAGCCACTTCCAAATCGGGTTATACTCGTCCTCGCATCCATAAAAGGCAATTCTTTACGGCCAGCGTGTTCGGCGGAGGCACTGGGCGGAGAACAGAGCTTTCAGATAGTTCTCGATAAAAATTCCACAGTATATCAATCTCATGTTTTGATCGCCATCGTGCTCTCGAGATAAGTAAAACCTCTCGAGTTTACATAAGGCTCATATATCAACTGTGAGTGTGAACTGATAATCCCACCACTGGAACGAGGAATGTATGCATATGAAGAGAATTAAATCTCATGATATACACGACAACCCCCACCTGGATGGTTCCCTTCTTGCTCGGACCTCACATCTCCTGCAACAATTTTTCCAATTCTTTCGCGTCTCTTCGCGGCTCGAAGCGTACGGAAAACGGCAAAGGATGGGTATTGGCGGTGTTAGTGAAGGCCATCGTATCAAGCGGATTCTTTTTGTCAGGCAAAATCCGGTACGACCACAGCATGAGGGCAGTATTGATGAACAGAGATCTAAATTCATCTCAGTCTGGAGATTCAAGTTCGACATCCTTAGGCGTACTTGGTGGCAACATGTGAACCTGGACAGACCTGTCAAAAGAAGGGTTGAATATTGCGAAGAGAGAGCAATGAATTTCAGTGTGTACCCGTCTTCCGAAGCCAAATTGAAAGACCTTGAGGTCTTCTCGAATTTTGGTTCCATCTGCAGTCAGCCAGCGTTGTGGGTCAAAGCGCTCCGGATCTGGAAATATAGCGGGATCTCGAGCAATGGACCTGAGCCAGAGTTCAACGTTGAACATACAGTGAGCTCAAAAGTTCAACATTTACCAATGATTGCCATAGATAGCGGCTCCTGCAGGTACAATATATCCGTCCTACACAAGATTCAATCAACGGTGCTGACAATACAGCTATCTCAGCGCAACATACATAGACGATGTCCCTGGTTGCCCGGTGTGCAAACCCTGGTAGTAGGCGAACATATAGCGAAGCAATGCAGAACAATATGATCGTCGTACCTCCTGCGCTCACGGGCCGCCTGTGCACATCGTCAGAGGAGTTAGAGCGGAAACAAAATCATCTTGCCATCGAAATGTCTCCAAGTAAAATGCAGTCACTTGCACCAAATCAAATTCATCTTGAAATGTCGGGACTGGAAAGAGGATATGGGGAATGCTCAGTTCAGCACCACAAATGAGTCACGACGCCTACGTTTATGGGGTCCTACCACGCTGTCGAGCTGCTCCTGAACTTTTTTCTGAACCTCAGGAAATGTGGCAGCCGCCATGACCATGATTGAAATGGCGGAAGCACTCTGAAGCGCGAGTTCTGGATATTCTCGATGCTAGCGAATGAAACCGTACAACTCACGGTGCCAGCGCCTGCGCCAAACATAGAACCAGCCAAGTATGCAGCTTCGTCGTCCGTCAATTTATACTCTTCTTGCCGTTCGATGAGCATTCTTCCGAAACAAGCCTTCACATGCTTGTTCGCGATCTAGTCGTAGTTCCTTATTTTGATTCGGGAAAAAGAAAAGAGAAACAATACCATTTGTTCGCGGACATGCTCGAGCTGCGACTTGAACAAGTTGAGCTCCACCTGATGCTGTCTACGAAGCTCCAATAGATAGTTTGGTATGAGTCGGAGAATCGGAAAGGAGTCCACCATCCAAGCACCGGGAACCAAGGCGGCACCAAGATTTGCTTGAGAGTCGTTGACCTCCCGCACAATGGGATCATTTGATGCCGTGTGCGCTGCAATTCCGTAGGTCAACGACAATATGAGGCTGGCAGCATATCTACAAGGTTTGAGACAAGGTTGAAGGAGATGAAGACCAGACTAGTTGAGACCAACCCTTGCGAATGAGCCATGTGGTTGCTTGGATCTCTAAGCAGGTCAAGCATATGGTGTTGAGCGTTGATTTGTTGCAAGGGCTGGTATTCAACAGCAATGTTTGGTCGTAGTTGAGAATGCAAGGCTCTGTATCGAAATAAATGTAATTTTATTCAGGCTGTCTGAGGTCGTAAAATCGGAAACGCAACTTGCGAAACTTCCGTAGCCGTTCACCATTCGGAATGAGGAGAGTTCGCATTCCTCCGGAAAGCGTCTCTCCTGCTGCAATATTACTCGGCCGGTCGGCAGTGGCTGCCCCTTCCTTTTCCAGAATCTGAACTGCAGCCTTTCGAGAGATCGGGATAGGGAGCTCGGAGACCGTCAATCGAACTCACGTCGTAGCGCCCAACGATGACCGTGAGTTGGCGTCCTTTTCGAAAGGAAACAACGGGTCCATATTCTTGAATCCACTCTTCGAATCTAAGCCACGGACTGAATAACAAGTCAATTCATGCAAAGTTGAGCATGATCGATAAGAGTTGAGCCTACTGTTCTTTAGGAATAGCCGGGCCAAAGAGCCAGTGGCCTTTGGGGCCAGGCGGAAGTGGCTTCGTATTCAGTCGAGCCTTGCGGAACTGAAGCAGGAACCAGGTAGCCAAAGCCAAAACAACCAGAGTTGTAGCCGGCAGCGCTGAGGATTGAGACATGTTATGGTAGGATTTTCGCTACAGACGGGGATCCGCACTTCCCAGCTTCCTCTTAAATCTGGGTTACTGGCCGTTTCCTTCGGACGAGGACGATGCTCGCGGGTTATCGACTCGGAAACTAAGCGGAAGAAGCATGATTCCACAATAATAGACGACCTTCAGAAGGGGCTTGTAGTTTCGTTGTAGTTGGTCGAACAAGGGGAACATGCTTCGGGACTTGTTCGATTGAACTTCCTTATTCGGACATTTTTGATTCAGACATTTGGATTAGGCTCTCGGGGACAGACGCTACAACAAATCTGTCCTCGTACCTGCGATTGTTGTACATTCGAATGACTACAAACGAGCGAACAGACTTACTATCTGCCATCCCAAAGACCACCCCATATTCCGGGAAGCGGTCCGTCGTTTATCAACGGCTTACTGGTATCCGCAGGCCTACTGGGCCAAGCATTCACCAACCCATCCCACAGCTCAACGTTCTCATACTTGACGCCCCCACTTCCGACTCCGTTAGAGGGCGGCAGGACGAAGAAACCTGCCCCGAGAGATGCCGAGAGCCATGGATATACTCTGCTGGTGATCACGGCGACGTCGTTCGCGTAAATCTCTAACGCTGAATTGTCGACGATAACGGTTAGGTTGAGGGACTGGATGGTCGATGTGTTGCCGTTCAATATAGGCCAGAGGCGCAGCTTCGCCATATCGGCGTTGTTTCCATCTGTGCTTGTGGTTAGCACCTAATTTTGGGCACATAAGACACGTACAGGAAGAAATGAGGGAGCTGTGCGAACGGTCGACAGTCAAGGTCTCATTCGCCGGTTGAAACTTGTGAAAACTTTAAGCTACGCATGGCGGTATAAGGAGCAGCATACCTGAATATTCGTCCATTCACTATCGCTCGCCAACACCCGAAGCCCAGCTATAGGCATATCACCTGCAGCCGTGCTGCCAGTCCACGTCAATGTGGCTTGGATAGCATAGAACCTGCCCGTCGGCTGCGTAGAAAACGGGACATAACCCTCCGACCCATCGAATGTGATTGGCGCAGGACTAGAGACCACCGACTTCGCTCTGTACTCATCCGTCGCTTCCTTAACGATACGTTGTCCCAGGGTCAGGACAGAAACACTCCCGTCTGGTTCGGTGCGTGTGATCCAGTTTCCAGCTGAATGTAGACCCGGCGCATTTGGATCAACGTTACGGACGACTTTGAGGAATAGGTCACGGAACAGGGTGAAGGCACCTTGGTATGATCGTTGGGCGGCTAGAGCGAGTGACTCGTCGTCCTCCTGAGAGCGGGCTCTCAGTGATAAAAGGATTGAGACGAAACTGCTCGTTTGAGACTCACGTATGTCCACCCAACGAGAACCGATCGATTTCCTTCAACAGGAAACGGAACAGTGGCGTACGCTCTTCCCCAATCAACAACACCAACGGCGTTGATCGTGGTTTGAATACTCCCATTGGTGGATGCAGAGTATGTGACCATAGACCCTAGAATTGTGTCGTCAGTTGCTGGTGTCGTACAACCAATCTGGTCTTACACAAAGGCCAATGCCCTTCGTAACCATCCCTTCCACCTTCCGTTCCAAACCCGATAAAGTCCACAGCAGAAGAATCCTCAGGATCCAAAGACTCTCCCTCCTCATTCAGTCGCGTAACCGAAGCCGTCTCGAAATTGATTCCAAAGTTGCCGCTCCATCCCTCCGACGAAAATGAAGCCGGCCCCGAGACGCTGATGACGGGTCCCAGATACGTCCATGCGCGGACATCGTCGTTGCTGGTTTGGCGGTAGAGCAGTAAACGCGGACCGACTCCATGAATGCCGCTCGAGATGGTGAGGAAGTGGTCGCCAGTTGCGCCAGACGAGTTGCCGGACAACTTTGAAAGAGTTGGGGACGTGAAGATGTAGGGATCGCGGAACCCAGTCAGGCTGTTCATTGGCCATTGCCCTGGGCGTGAAGAAAGATAAGTCTTCTTTGCTAGAAGGACCAAGCCACTCACAAATGATAGGATTGTCTTGAGTTCCGAATGGCAGCTTGATCCAAGAGGCGCTGGACAACATGAGCAAGGGGGTACAAGAAGAAAGCAAGGAGTCGTGTTTACCCGTCGTCTTCGGTATACGCCATGTTTTGTGTCTCAGCGCCGACACCTTCGTTCGTTCCGGAGCCAAGAGGCGAGGGAAAGGTCCCTGTATAGATAGTGGTAGGGAAACCATTGTATCCGTTCTTCATAATCGAGCCGTCGAATACACCGCGGATGTCGAAAAGCTGCGAAGGCCACTGCGAAGAGACTGGGTATGCGAGCCCGTAAGAAAGAAGAAAACCCACCAGTGTTCTGGGATTCTCCCAGCTATTCACTGGGTTGGTTGGAAGTCAGCACAAACGCACAGGACACAAGTTGAAAAAAGATGTACTATCTTCCCAGTAAACGAAGTCCTTGGATGTTGCAGCGCATTGAGTGATGTTGCCCCACTAGATTCATAGTCGCATCAGGAACAACGAGGGTATAAAGTTCGGCGAGTGAAACTCACAGTATAGTGTTCCGGATGGCACTGATACCCAGCATGAAAAGACCCATCGCTTCGTTGATAGAGACCTGCAAGCGAAATCTGAGATGGTCTCTCCTTCGTAACAACGGCATGGCTTCTTACCTTGAGGGTCATTCATCCACCCCTCCGGCGCAATAAATCGTGCGCGAGGCCGCCATACAGAAAACAAGGACGAGCTGGGGCAGGAAGTCAAATCTCCAGGGGGTTTGCTTTGGTCGGCAAGACTGCATGTTGGCGCTGCTGCTGTTGCGAAGACAGGCCACAATATAATTACAGCGAGCGCTACGAGCTGCATGGCGAGGGCGGGTTTTCGATGACTGCGTCATTGTTGTGCGTTTTATACTGGAACGCGCGATGGTTCTTCTGAACGGAACAGCTGACCATGGGTGTCAGGAGAGGGCAGTGAAGAAGAGATCTTCGGCCTGACGGTTGAATTGTTGACTTCTTCGAGTGCTCATTATGCTCATAAAGGCTCCCGTCGCCTCTCGAACTCGAAGCTCAAGCTTGAGAGCGGACACGGGGGCCGGTGATCCAAGAAGATTGGATCCATGGAAGATGAAAGTTGAGCAGCAAAAGTATCTGGAAAACCCAATCGTGCGCGTATGGCTCGACACTACTCAATAGCAGCAACCCAAGCAATAAATTCGTAGTTATCCACGGTCCGGAACGACAAGTGTCGATCTCGCTGTGGTTGGGTCAGCAGGTGCTGCATGAGCAGCTGTCTAAGTTTCGTACCAAGTTTGCATCTCGCTGCGGCATCCATCTATCGTTCCATTGAATAGGTTCGTCGCATTTTGAGGATCGGTAGAATGTGAAGTTGACGTTGAGCACGCGTATGATATTCGGAGACGCATTGAATAGTATTGAATGTTCGAGGGTTTGTGATTGGGAGTTTTTGTTCGAGGAATTCAATGAGAAGCGGTTCGCTGGGTTGTTCAAAGCAACTCAAGTACCGAGCTCATGTCGGGGTGTCAAAGAGAAGTCAAAGAGAAATTGAGAGGAAAGAACGTTGAGTCACACGTGATGCTCAAACCATTCGACTTCAAATTTCCAAAATCTATTTGTTCTTCGATTCGGAAGTATGTACATGTAAAGAGACAAACCTCATTGGAAAAGACAGTGGTCACGGTGGTATAAAATGCTACCTGAAATTGTTATGGTGTTACAAAGTGAAGCATAAGTACAGAATGAGAAAGGATTCAAAGCTCGATCAGCTAAGCGTTCGATTCGTACGCGTGTAGGAAGGGGGGGAAGAACCTTCGGCTCTGCCGCTGGAGCTGCGAAAGGAGCGAACGCGGGATACGCGTCGGGAAGGAAGTAAGCAGCTTCGAGCGGGAGAGGAGAGTGGCTCTGAGCGAGTGGCTGAGCGTAAGAAAGGGAGAGAGGAAGCTGGAAGAATACAGCCTTCTCGATAAGGTCCGAGGCCAAAGCTGCTTGTTCGCCGGTCCGCATGGTGGAGGGAGATAAGAAACGAGTGGGGCCGTGCCCACGGACATAGGGCAGGATGATACGCGCGCCTTGCGCGACAAGCAGTGGCACAACCTCGTCGTAAAGGTGGATGTTGTATGGAAAGCCATGGGCGAGTATGACGGGCCAGCCAGTTGCTGGACCATGCTCGTAGTAACCGATTTCGAGGACGGGAGTAGTGGCTTTCTTGAGCGCCATGTTCACGTTGATTTGAGCTTCGTTTCTGTAGGGCTGGCTTTTATGTTGCGTTTGAGTGAAGGCGAGTTTTTTTTGCTCAGCTGCTGCTCCAGTCACGAGAGGAACCTCCTGCAGATTGAATACACAAAGCAATGGCGATCGTTTTCGCAACTCTTTGCCGTCGATAGAGCACCAGATAAGATAATCGACTCAAAAAACCATTTACGGCGCCCGGTAAAGAACCTGTTCTGGAGCCCTTTTGAGGTCTGCGTTGTTGGCGCCGGTGAGGTCTTGTGCCACGTTGTGCGCGCCGCGTTTGGTTGTGACTATATTGTATTTAGCTTCCAACGTGCAGAGGTCGAAATAAAGCAGTCGTAACGGCCAAGGCGCTAGCAATGAAGAAGAGGACATGCTGACGGCGCCAAGCTCACTGCCATGCGCTTCGACGCTGTAGCCGTCGACGTTGACAGCACGAGTGCTTCGAGTCTTGAGATACTGTGCCAGTGGGTCCACCTTTCCCGCCAAGACGCTTGTTTCTAATCAGGTAAGGCCGCTAGCTAGTAGACGGCGGCGGTGATTGCCACTTCTTGGCCACTTCAGTGATTGGGACTCCCAGTGATTGCCACTTCAGTCGAGGTAGAGCTGTAAGTGAAACGAGGTACTTACTTACTTAGAACGAGGTAAAAGTTAAACGCCGCGATACTCGGCAAGTACTCGGTTACGAAATCGATGTCAACTGTCGTTCGTTGCAGATTGATCCATTTCAGGCTTGCCTTCATCCTCCTTCATCTTACTTCTCTTCCCCGGCCATCTCGATGTGATCTGTTAAACGCCGTCCCCAAATTTGCTTCATTCCCAGGCAAAGGGTTCTAGAGCGGCAAAGTCCCCGTGTCCTCTATTACTACACTCACCTGCTGGCTCCTTCACCTCAATGGCTGGCATGATTGCTCTTGTCTCTCGGGTCTATCGTGTATGGCCATAGGTCTCTGGACTAAACGTCAGGCTCACCGTCATCTTAGATTCTGAATCCACCACAAGAAAAGACGGACGCCGAGCCCTCGCTCAAACAGCTCAAGTTTGGATGTCTTGGTGCCGCGAAGATCACACCCGGGGCCCTCGTTCAACCCGCACGCACGCACCCTGAAGTTGTCGTCTATGCTGTTGCGGCTCGCGACTCTACACGTGCTGAGGAATATGCCAAGAAGCACGGCTTTCAGAAAAGCTACGGTGGTCCTAACGCTTACCAAGGTGAAGCAGGTTTTCTACGCTGTATACTGGTATCGTTTCAACGGTAATACAGACCTCATCGACGACGCCGAAGTTGATGTCGTCTATATTCCTCTCCCAAACGGTTTGCATTTTGAATGGACGATGAAAGCTCTCAAGGCTGGAAAACATGTGTTGCTCGAGAAACCCGCCACCGACACTGCGGCAGAGGCCGAGGCCATTTTCAGCCTTGCCGCACGTAAAAATCTTGTTGTTCTTGAAGCCTTTCACTACCGGTAACTCCGTGTGTCCATTCACTGTCGCATAAATTCAACGATTCTAGATTCCATCCTGCCATTCAACGCGTCAAGGCTATCCTAGACAGCCAAGAGCTCGGTGCCGTGAAAACCGTGACCGCTGCGCTTACAGCTCCCCGTGGGACAGCACCCGAAGGCGACATTCGCTGGAGCTACGAACTAGGCGGCGGGTCTACGATGGACCCCGGCTGTACATCCTGTTTTTTATGTGTTCGTCTTATCACTGATTTTGGTTCAGGCTATACTGTCAACGTTCTACGTTATCTGGCGTCATGCAATCCCCAGGAAGTCCTCGCTGCGAAGGCCGTAGCCTATTCTTCACGGCCAGAGCATAAACAAGTTGACAAAATGTTTTGGGCTACTCTCTCCATGGAAAAGGAGATCGTTGGAGAGCTGCATTCCAACCTTGACGAGCCCAAAATAATCGGGATCATTCCACGCATTCCCAAGCTCTCGGCGATTGTCAAATGCGAGAAGGGAACTGTCGAAATCTTCAATTTTCTGATTCCTCACTTCTATCATTCCATAACGGTCTCGCCGGTCGGAAAACGGCGTCGTGTAGAGAAGGCCTACTCTTTCGAAGGAACTGCCAAGGGAGAGGATTGGTGGACTACCTACAGGTTCGTGTTGAATTGTGACGTGGTCCGTTGTATGAACATTTCAGCAGATACCAGCTCGAGGCCTTTGTTGACAAGGTACAAGGGCGAGTTCCCCAGACATGGGTTGACGGCAACGACACTGTCGCGAATATGAAGTGGGTGGAAGCCATATATGCGAAGGTAAGTACTCGTTCTCAATGGTCATGTTCTGTGCTCAAAGAACTCTGGCCCACAGGATGGTTTTGGTAGTCGTCCTGCCTCGAAATATGTATACCATGACGACACGGAGTCTTAGGTCTGCCGTCGCAGCTGATGTGATGTTAACCGCCTCAGTAGTAGTGAATCGATGTTTGTCTGACAGCGGGATTGTTTTCAGTCATTCGCGGGCGGCAAGATCCCCTCCTCTTCGATTCAATCTGGTGCTATCGCCGACAACATGGCCAAGTTTGATGTTTCATAGTCTAAGAAACTGTTCCTGCTAAATTGAGACGAGTCTCTTGTAAGACTGCGGATCCATCTGTCGTTGGGTTCAATGCTGTTCTCCGCTGGCCCTCGAACCTTATAGGAAGGTACTACCAAATTCATCAAATCACGGCAGCCCACCCAACATAAAATGTGGCCGATCGCGCAAGGCAAATCGAATTAACCTCGCAAATGTCCGTCCCCCTCAGGCTCCGAATTCCCGACCTGCTCGCCAACTGGCCATGGCCAAGGACGATTAATCCGAATTATGCAGCTTGCCGCCAAGAGTCGCAGGCATGGTGTAGCTCCTTCAACATCATTCCGCCTCGAGCCCAGAAGGTACTCAATCTCTGCGATCCAAGTCTGTTGGGGGCTCTTGCTTATCCCACTGTTAATTACGGTATGAGTGCCTCTCCTTTGCAGAATTGTAATCTGATGCTGGCAAAGAACAATGTCGCGTGGTTTGCGACCTCTTTCATGTCTACGGAATATTTGATGTAAGTTGCACATCTTACGATCGGCTTTGTATTTGAATGATTCCTGGTCTAGGACTCTTCGGATGCTATGGATCCTACCGCAATTCAAGCATGGGTCGACATTATAATGGATGCGCTCCGGAATCCATATTCTCTCCGTCCTAGTGGAGAACCTGTCATCGGAGAATTCATTCGCTCGTAAGTGTTATCTATGAATTCCTTACCTGGCAGCTCAAATTCCTTTCTCTTGTTAGATTCTGGTCCAATGCTGTCAAAGTCATCAGCACCAGTGCTCAACAGCGTTTTATCGATGAATTCGACCGTTACACCAAAGCTGTGGTGGAACAAGCATGTACCAGAGACCCCCTCGTTCTCCGTATGTCACTTGTAAGTCCAAAATATAGGCTGACCTTGCTTTTAGACGACTTGGAAAGTTACATGGCACTGCGGCGCGGCAATGTCGGCGCTCAACCAGCCTTCGCACTGTTGTGCATGGAGACGGATATCGCGGAAGACATTTACAAAAATGATGCACTGCTCGCCTTGCGTCGATACGCAGTTGACATTCTCTGCATTGCAAACGTGAGTTCGAATGCAGTACTCAATATTTCTCTCATTTTCTTCAGGATCTCTACTCTTTCAATATTGAGCAAGCCAAAGGCGATGACCACAACTTGGTGACATTGATGGTTCTTCACAAGAGCATGAACGTACAGCAAGCCATAGACTACGTATCGACCCTACATGAGCGCCTCGTCACGCAATTCCTTTCTATATCTCAGGGTCTTCCTTCTTTTGGGTCGCCGGAAGTGGACGATTTGGTGCGCAGCTATGTCGACGCACTGGGATTCTGGATTAGAGCAAACGATTGTTGGAGTTTCGAAAGCTGGCGGTATTTCAAAGATGATGGTCCCAGAATTCAAAAGGAGCGGGTAGTTGATTTGCTCCCAAGACGTTCCGAACTTCCTACTATTATTTCTGCAGTCTAATCGAGTTGTACAATTAGATACAAGCGATTTACCGTCACGAACAATCCGAGCGTTTCGTTTCGATATCACGGCTATGTCTTGAACAAACATTTCATGACCCCCGAGGCTTCTGATTTCAGACTGATCTGATGCGCGAAATATCGACCGTGTCTCGATTCCCTGAACAGTTCTGACGAGGACAGCTGCACAGATTTGAGCAACTTGAAAGAGGGCGTAAGACGGATGAGCAGTTCAACTTACGACTCGGAGGCGACATTCCATGGCGAGGGACGATGGTGTATATAATTGCCTGTAGTACATCGGGATACTTCCTCAACCCGGCGTTCCTAAGCGGGACCATGCCGTGTAATTCTACCTACCTACCTACCATCTTGATATCGTGAATGTGGAGGCGGAGCGTTGACGGAAAGAGATCATTATATCATAATTTCGATGCAAGCATCTAGAGCGAAGTCTCCCCGGCGCAAAATCAGAGGTTGCGATGATTTCCTTATCTGACCTGAAATAATCTGTGTGGTAAGCGCGAGGGGCGCACCGGTGACTGATCTTGAGATCTCGAGAGCAATCGATCTGCTCTTCCTTTGGGATACTAGTTCAGATGTCTGCTTGTCGGAGTCAGGCTCGATTCGACACTGCACGCACTGGTCTCGCTGCTCAACAACTTGAAGCCGAACTTGAAGTGTTGCCGCTGCCGGTCAACTTAAATTGAGTGTCGCAACAACTTGCAATGATGTCGCAGAGAGCTGGAGTACGGCAGTGTACTGTACTGTCTGCCATTGCCTGCCCGGGCCGCAGCGTTTAACTTACCCCGTGATGACAATGCGACCTCTCACGGCAATTGACTGCCTTCCTTTCTCGTACACTTCCGGCCGCGCCCGTGAATTTTTGAAGTTCGCTTCGTAAATCCACCCTGTACCAGTTTCCTGGGCCGTGGGTGGATAGATCGGAACCTTACAGCCATTCAACAGCCATTGTACATCAGTATCGCGGGCATCCAAGATGGAATCCCTCATGTATCCTGATATTGGCACGTCATGTAGGTAAGTATTTGGGCCTGCCTTGCGCCGATTTCGTTTTGGACTGATATAACGATGAGGGCAGTGCTATCCATCTGTAATAACTGTGGCGCATCTGTGTTGGATGGATCCCCGTTGTAAACGGCGCTATAGCGCTAATTTCAAAGTCTTGAAGGTGCATAGCGGACCTTCTGACTCAGCTCTGAAGAATCGCGATCGTAACTCACTTGACTAGGTTCATTTGCTTTTGAAACCGGCCTGAATCGTACTGGTTGACCTTTCATGATTACTGCCGCGCTGCTTTGCTTGGCGAGCCTCGTCGCTTACTATGTTCTTCTTTCCCGACGCTCTCGAGGCGCCTTCCGCAACATTCGTGGGCCGCCCGCTTCAAGTTTTCTTTACGGTATGTAACTATACATGTCTCACAACCAACCCCAGTCCAAGTTGACGTTCGGGACAATGGATCAGGGAATTTGCTGGAGCTAATGTCGGCGGATGCGTATGGATTTCATGCAGACCTTGCCCAGAACTATGGCAGTGTGGTCAAACTCCATGCCATGTGTGGGGTGAGTATGGCTCAGACTATCCCATGAGTATATTGCTTACACTACTAGGGGAAACACTTGTACGTCTTTGACAGTGCAGCCATGCACAGCATACTCGTCCACGACGAACCAATATACAATATGCCTGAGATTTTCCTCGCGTAGGCCCGCTAGATTCTTTCTTTCTTGCTCCTTTATCGTTTTGTTAGGGCAAACCGTGTCATGTTTGGCCCTTGTCTAGTCAGCACCTCAGGTACGCCCATTCAATACGCACAATGCTCTACTGAACGAAACGGCAGGGTCACATCACCGAAGGGGTCGCAAAATCATGAATCCTGTCTTTTCTCTGTCTCGCCTGCGAGAAATGCTTCCAATGTTATACACTGCCACTCATGAGGTGAATTTCACTTCGCTTGCAAGTTGAAAGCTAAACGGTTTTTGATATTCAAGCTGAGTGACAGTCTTTCTCAAGCTCTCGATAATCGCAAAACCGGTGAGATAGACATGCTCAAAAGACTCGGCCTCACATCACTGGAATTCATTGGGCGGGCTGGTTTCGGACATTCTTTTGCCGCCTCGCAGGGTGAAAATGCTCTTGAAGGAATGAAACAACTTTTGTATGTTGCAAGGCTTTGTTTTATTTGTCACGCTGACTCTTTGATTTCAGATTTGCTGCGAAGCGTTTGATCGTTCCGATGCAATTACTTCCATTCTTTATCCGAATCATACCCGCAGCGTGGCGTCGCCGGATGATTGACTTTGTTCCTCTTCCGGATCTTCATCTCGCACGAGACCTAGTCAATACCATGGACGCTAATTCGAGAAGCATCCTTGCAGCAAAAAGACATGTCGATGCTAGTAGCGGTGCTTCAGCCGAAGTGAGCGAAGGCAAAGATATACTCAGTGTCCTTTGTGCGTCTGCCCCAGAGAGCTATGACCATCGTTCTCATTGTCTTGTCCCCCTGATTGAATAGTGCGATCCAGTATGAGGAAGGAAGGTGATACATTGTCAGAGGAAGAACTCCTTGGACAAATGAACGTTCTGATCTTCGCGGGCACGGACACCACCAGCACCGCGGTGGCTCGTGCTTTACAAGAGCTTGCACGGTCACGCGAGATACAGGACCGTCTCAGAGATGAAATAACAAGCGCCAGTGTGCACGGTGACTTGGACTACGATGCACTATTCTCTCTCCCGCTTCTCGATGCAGTTTGTAGGGAAACTCTCCGCTTGTAAGGAAGCCTACCGCCTCCATGACTCTGGTTCAACTCTGTTCCTTTATTTGAATATAGGTATCCTCCGGCCACAATGTCAAGCCGTCAAGCGCAAGTGGGTCTTCATGGAATGAATACCCTAACTGATTATACTCCCTGATCTAGCATGAAAGACACCATCCTACCTCCAAGCCGCCCCATGAATGGCATTAATCGGGAACCCATCTCTGAAATTCATGTTCCTGCGGGAACAATTGTACATATTGGCATCAGAGCCGCGAACACGAATCGTGCGGTATGGGGCTCGGATGCTTTGGACTGGAAACCCAGTCGGTGGCTGGAACCACTGCCGCAAACCGTTCTAGATGCTCAATTCCCAGGCGTCTATCCAAAGATGTGCGTGACTTCGTTGCCTCTACCTTGATTTTTAGTCAGAGTTCTCGCTAGAATGTCATTTATCGGGGGTCCCAGAGGCTGCATGTGAGCTGTGTTTGTCTCACTTGTCCGCTGGGTGTTGATTCAGATCTTGCAGTGGTTTTAAATTCGCTGAGATGGCAATAAGTACGTTTCTAGCCTACACAATGCTGAAGTATTCAAGGTTGACATTGGACGTTCAAGAGGTTTTGCTAGCTGTTCTGCTCAAGGACTTCATGTTTTCTTTGTCCGACAAGGAAATTATTTGGAAGATGGGACAAGCAGAAGCACCAAGTGTGGAAGGGAAGCAAGCCTTGCCTCTAATCGTAACACCTGTAGCAAGCCTGGAATAAAACCCCTGGTGGTTTTTTGGAAAGCACTTTTTAAGGAATATATAGTTTGTATGTTTGATAATTTACGGTGTTTCGGTCTACTAGTGGGCGACTTCCCGCAAGGTAGATTTACTCCACCAGAATATTTCGAGACAGCTGTAGGGACCCCATCACTCTTCGCACCCAAATCGAGCGAAGCTTTAGTCCACATCTGTCGAATATAATAAAAGTTTGGATGGGGGGTCGGCACCCCTCCACTAGATTTCAAAACCCAAAAATAAATCCCCAGATAGTTGTTGATACCCCCTCAGGTCCTGCAACCTCTCTCCCGCAAACAGGGCAGTTGCGCGCCTGGTAGAATTGTTTTGCGATGAAAATATCGCCAGTTTGATTGCATCACTGGCACTCTCAAACAACCTCAGAAATTGGGCCAGCATAAATTTATCTTACGGGAAGTCACCCAGTACTTAGGTCTTGAAAACACAGTGTAGCGCTGGCCAAATACGAATATAATATGCCTTTTGGCATATCGTTGTCACAATCAAGCCTCGCGCCCCAGGTCTAAGACAAGGGGTTGGGTGGTGCGGTATTAGCTCGAGAAAATAACTGAATAAAAGGACTAGGGTACAAGGGCGAATAAACTACTCTACTTATACTGTCTACTGAACCGTGTGAACTATTAACTACATGCGTACTCTGAGTGTCAAGCGTGTGGGAAACATGTGTTCTATGGAACGTTCTTCATCCTGTCGTCATCCATGAGGCTTCCTCCCTCCTATGGCATGGCAAACATGTGGCTCCCATGTTGTTGCAGGAGAACAGTGGTGAACGATGGGAAGGGTGCATTGTCCTCATGGTTTATACCTGTGACGTAGCAGTGAGTGAACGATAGATAGTGTGTGTGATCATGTGTGTGGACGACGGTCATGGTGTCCGGCCTGATGAAAAAGAAGGGCGAGGGCGGTGGGTAAGGTGTCTGGAAGTAATGGATCGTCGGCCCGGTCTTTGTTGCATCGTGACCGTGGAATTTAAGGTGTTGTCGCGATAAGATTGTCATTCAATCGTGACAATACCCCCCTTCTAGGGTCGACGTCCTCGTTGACCGTGGTGAAGTCGTTTGATTCGGGATTAAATAATTTCTTCGTCAAATATTGCTGCGACTCCTCCTTTGCGTGGTATCTCTTGATCAGGTAATCCCAGGATCCGGCCGGTAGAACGGGCAATTCGCGTATTTTGATGCCGTGTTCCTTCTGATATTTCTCCAGAATTTTCTTGGCACCCGGTAAGAGGTGGCGAACCGGTTCCCACGTGCGTTCCCCCAATGGATAATCTTTCCATTTGATCAGATACTGATAGCCGCGTCCCTTTTTGCGGTGTTTCAGGATCCCTTCCACTTCGTATCGGACTTCTCCACTGATGATTTTGGGTTCGGGCCGTTTCTCCCTTCGATCGGCAGGTGGTGCAATGTATGGTGTTAGGAGAGCCTCATTGAAAACCGGATGTGACTGGTCCGTTTCTGGTAATCTCAATTTGTATGCGGAAGCACCCACTTTCTCCAGGATTTCGTAAGGCCCTAGCCTCTTATCGTCTAGTTTTTTAGATGGTCTGTCCGTCGCTATCTCTGTTGCCTCGACCCACACTTTATCTCCAATGTTAAATACTGGGGCATCCTTTCTTTTTGCGTCATAGTATTTTTTCATTGTTTTTTGGGTTTTCTCAAGAGCCGCTGATGCTTCATCACGGATCTTCTTCATTTTCCCGGCAAAGTCCTCCGCAGCCTCGTTCCGCGTCTCCACTGCATTTTCTATCCCTTTCCAAGGGTGATATCCGGTGTTCAGATAGAATGGCGATGATTTCGTCGATGAGCTTGCTTTATCATTATAGCAGAACTCTGCCAGCGACAGCCATTCGGCCCAGTCTGATTGCCGATAGTTTACGAAGATCCGGAGATATTTTTCAATTTCCTGGTTCATGCGTTCCGTCTGGCCATCTGTGATCGGATGGTGTGACGTGCTCGGGTTCATTTCAATTCCCAGGATCTTGTTCAACTCCCTCATGTAGCCTGACACATATCTGGTATCCCGATCTGATATGATTTTCCTGGGAATCCCGTGATAGCGAATGACGCGATCTCGTGTCAACCGTGCCATTCCTTCAGAATTGAGCTCAGTATTTGTAGGCTCCACATGGATCATCTTCGTGAAGGTGTCAACCCACACCTGGATTGCATTGTAGCCGTTGCTAACCGGCAGCGGTCCGATCAGATCCTCTGAAATGATCTGCCAGGGTCCTTCCGCAATCTTGTGCGGGTTGAGCTTGCCCTGTTTGTATCGTTTGACCGTTGTACGCTGGCACGGTTCACACTCTTTTATGTATTTCGCAATCCAGTCACCCGTCCTTGGCCACCAGTAGTTGCGTTCAACAATCTCCCTGGTTCGGTTCCCTCCGGGATGTCCGATTAAAGCCGAATCATGGTGTAATCCAATGATCTTGTTGCGGAGATCGTCATCTCGCGGGACGTAAATGAGGCCATTATAATAGATAACATCCTCCACCTTCTCCCATCCGGGGAGCTTCTTCTCAAGCGCCAGCTTCACACTCTTATCTATTGTTTTCGTGTTTTTGATCTGCTCCAAAATCTCCTTCTCTACTCCCTCCACCACAATCTCTTGTGCTCGGAAGTACTCGGGTTTCAAGAGAGTGACATTCTCATTGTCGCCTTTTCCTTGATCATGATCCGCCCGGCGGGATAGTAGGTCGGCCTGCCGGTTAAGGGCTCCTGGTCGATGCCGTAAGGCAAAGTCGTATTGTGACAGTTCGACAATCCAGCGTGCCTGACGTCTGTTGAGCTTCTGTGGTTTCCTGAAATATTGCAGATTCTGGTGATCTGTAAGTATTTCAAACGTCTGCCTCGCTCCTAACAGCATCTGTCGGTATTCCTCCAAGGCGAGCATTATTGCGAGCATCTCTTTGTCATAGATTTCGTAATTTCGCTCTGTCTCGTTAAGTCCATGAGACATGAAGGCCACCGGTCTCCACACACCCTCTTGATCCTGGCTGAGCACTGCTCCTGTTGCTCCGTCTGACGCATCCGCCTCGAGCCGGAACTTGCCGTCGTCTGTTGGTAATGCTAAGACAACGTCCTCGGCAATGCGATCCTTAAGTTTCTGGAAGGCTGCTGTCTGTTCTGGGCCCCACGTCCATCCGCTTTTCCCCGTTAACTTAGTCAACGGCTTGGCAACCTCACTGAAGCCGCGCACAAAACGCCGATAGAAGTTTACGAATCCGAGGAATGCCTGCACTTGTTTGACGTTCTTTGGTTCCGGCCATTCCATGATTCCCTTGATTTTCACCGGGTCCATCTTCATGGAGTTGTGCGAGATTATCACCCCAAGGTACTCAATTTCTGTTTTCTCAAAATCGCATTTTTCTGGTTTTAAATACAGCTTATGTTTTTGCAGAGTTTCCAGAACCCTTCTGACGATTTTGCGATGTTCCTCCAGGGTGTTTGTGAATATTAAAATGTCGTCCAGGTAGACAATCACATGGCCCTCATTGATGAGATCCCTCAGGATATCGTTCATCATGGTTTGGAATGTGGCCGGTGAGTTTGTCAGCCCGAAGAACATTACGAGCGGTTCGAACAACCCTCGATTTGTGCGGAATGCCGCCTTCCACTCATCTCCTTCCTTGATCCGGACATTATTGTATCCCCATCGTATGTCCAGTTTGGAGAAGTATTTTGCGCCTCGAAGCTTATTGACCAGCTCCGAGATAAGTGGCAAAGGATATCGATTTTTTACTGTCATTTCATTGAGCTTTCGATAATCCTGCACTGGTCGTAAAGATCCGTCCTTTTTCTTCACAAAGAAGAACGCGGAAGCCATCGGGGACTTTGATGGTCTGATCCGTCCGCTTTTTAAGTTCTCCTCTAAGAAGTCATTGAGTTTCTCTTGTTCGCTCAATGAAAGGGGATAGATCTTGCAATCTACTGCCTTGGAGCCAGGCTTTAATTCGATTGCATGATCCCACGGTCTCTTTTCTGGTAATGAATCAAACGACTCTTTCGCAAAGACTTTCACAAACTCCCGATATTGTTCAGGGATTTTGTCCTCTGTCAACTTCTCCTTTTCTGCCGCCGCCGCCTCCGCCATCACCTGTGCTGATGTTCCTTTGGCACGTAATTCGATGGCTGGTGCGAAGTCTACCAGCAGAATCGATTCTCCCTCCTCCACAGCTTCCTCTTTCCCGACACCAGTCCGGGTCTCCTCTCCGCTCATATTGCACTCAGTTGGACATCGGCTAAACGTGATTTTCTGGTCTCTCCAGTCCACCTCTGGATTATGTTTAAAGAGCCAGTCATATCCAATGAATACACGAGCTTTTCCGAGTCCGGTGATCAGGAATCGTTGGCGTTCTGTGTGAGGTCCGATGGTCATGATCATTTCTACGTAATGAGTGATCTTTCCCTTGGTGTTCTCGGTACCGTCAGCATTGCGCGCTACGATGTGTGCTTCCAGTTCCTTCTGCTCGAAAC
Source organism: Favolaschia claudopus (assembly GCA_037176885.1). NCBI lineage: Eukaryota > Fungi > Basidiomycota > Agaricomycetes > Agaricales > Mycenaceae > Favolaschia > Favolaschia claudopus. The sequence goes on along the minus strand of JAWWNJ010000092.1, from coordinate 114,277 downwards.
CTTCAGCTTTGGCATAGTCCCGATCCATGCAAGTGGCAGTGCATCCGTTATCAAGGAGTGCTCGGATAGAACGTCTCTTTCCGGTGTCCAGGGTCTCCAGCCCTATTGGGACAAGCATCTCATGATGGATTCGCTGCCTTTGGAACTCTCTGAGTTCTTCTCGCAGGCGGTTCTCAGAGATTCCCATTGCCTTTCTTGCAAGCCACCGAGTAGCCTCCTGTTTCTTGAGACCAAACGGCACCCGCGTGTGCTTTGGCGCTTCCTCCCCTTTTGCAGAGCAGCACTCGAACTGTTGCGCTGGGGATAGAGCCACCGAGCCGTCATTGGCTCCCTTTTCCTTTTCACTATTTTTATCACTGGTTGAGATTCCAGGGGCCTTTTTAAATGCGCTCCAGCGCTTGTTCGCTTCATCCATCCTTCGGTTTTTAATATGACGTTTACGGTTCTGATTCTCCAAGATACGTATTTTTTGTGTGTTTTCTGTAGCTGTAAGGGGTTCGTGTTCGTCCTTAGGCAGGCTACTATTTTCTATATAATTTATAGGTAGAGAGTCCGATTCTATGCCTTGCTCGTCGTGGGGAGAAGAGAGAGAGGGTTTTGGGGACAAACGGAATCGATTGGTCGCCAAAGCTCTCTCGCTCAGCCCGTAAGGGACCGCGCTCGAGCCGGCTACGGCGAAGACGAGAAACTACAAGAGAAAAACTAAGAAGGGGAAGCGGTATGGGTGGGAGACGAAAAGAAAAGTCTATCGAGCTGTGTGAGTGTAGGTAGAAGATGAGGACGTAGTCTAGTATACCTATCGAGCTGTGTGAGTGTAGGTAGAAGATGAGGACGAAGATTCTACTAAGGGAAAGAGACCATATATATATCTACGAGACAAAGGAAAGAATGGAGAAAGAGACGCGTTGCGTCATGGAGTGGCTCGCCTGCATAGACCGTGTTTGACGCGTCAAACACTTCTGTTTTTGTGTTTTCAATTTTCTCATCTGCATCAAGCAGGGTGAAGCGTCCATATTTCGTATCAATTGGGGGCGCCGGTTTGGCCACAACCGGGGGCCCCTTTAAAAACCCTTCTCTCGGAGTATCTTTGCGAGAGCTTCCAAATCATCCTGTGTATAGTCATCGGTCTTGATCGACCGGATATTAAACTTCTTCTTGGGCGGCTCCGGACATTCGCGCTTCATGTGGCCCTCCTGACCACAATTGTAGCACTTGAAGGGCGTGACTTTCGCCTGTGCCCTGTCAACGTCCATGGGTGCTGTTTCTCCTGGCGCCAATTTCTTGGCCAGGTTTGGAGCCGTTCCCTGAGATGTCCTTCCTTGGTTGGGGGCAGAGAAATTGGTGCGCGCGGGAGCCCAAAAAATCCCGCCGCCTTGGCCCCATTGGTTCTTCAGGAGCTTCTCTCGCTCCATGATTCCGCTGATGGTCATCAGACGCTTCTTGAGTTCCTGATATTTCCCAGGAATCTCAATCCCTCCAGCGTATAGCTGACGTCTGACCTCATCTGCGATAAGGGCTTCCAAGGTTTGACACAGGAACGTGTCGTGAACTGCTTCTCCAGGAATATATCCTGCTTCCTGAGCCGTGAGTTCATACGACTGCAGGAAGTCGGCCAGGGGAGTCTTTCCCTGCCTAGTTCTCAAAAGGCGCAAGAAGGCCGTCTCACTGACGTTCTTGTCCTTGAATGTTTTCTCAAGCTCTTCAATGAGCTTTTCGAATGTGTCTCCGCTGGAGAGGCTGCCTGTGCGCAAGTGTACGCGCTTCCAGTTTCGTGACCAGTTCGAAGCTGGACAGGCTGAGCCGTCGGAGGCTCTCAGCAGAGAGAGCGTAAAGAATATTTTCTTCTTCTCGGTGTCGAACTCCGAGTCGTATGCTCCCATGTAGGTGGTGAGAGCATCAAAGAAGATTTCCCACTTGGCCTTGTCTTGGCCATCGAAGGAATGGGGTGTTTGGGCGAGAACAATTTTAGATGCAGGGGGCCTGGGAGGAAGGGCTTGGAGCATCTGCATGAATTGTTGTTGTTGTGTCATGGGGGAGGTGGAAAAGTATGCGGCATGCGGTGCCGGGGAGGGTTGTCGGGGCAAGGGACGAGGGGATCCCTGCATGGAGATGGGTTGTGATTGGTGGGTAGGTGAGTTGTGGTAAGAGTGGGTCATGATGGGAGCGGTGTGAAAGGTGTGATGGGTAGTGGTGGAAATGGCGAGTAGTTGGTCAGCAACTTCTGACGCGTCCCGGGAGGATGAGGATGATAAGGGTGAGGGTGCTCGGAACGTGGTTGCAATAGGGATTACGTATTCTTTATAGTGGCAGTATCGACCACTGAATGCGGGTTGTTGGTAAAAGGACCACGAAGGTCAGGGTGAGGTCACTGTGATTTCTTGCTAGCAGAACTGCCCGGGGTCTTCTACGACACTCCCCACGACAGCAAGATAGTCCTCTCCGAAGATCCGACTAGTGCTTCTGCGACTGCTGTATGGCTTGGGACGGACTCAACGTTTCCCGTGGCCTAGCGTCTGTCTGCTTGAGTGAACCACAAGTGATTGGCGTTTATTTAGACTCGTTGGGTAACGAGGTAGAAGTCGATGGATAGAGCAATGGGTCTTGATGAAAAGATGTAGAGGTCGAACAGGATCCAAGTAGTGGATAGAGGAGGGGAGATAGGGAAAGGAGGTTGAAGGGTAGATGGTACGATGGTAAGATGGTAGTCCTTTTATTATGTCACAATCAAGCCTCGCGCCCCAGGTCTAAGACAAGGGGTTGGGTGGTGCGGTATTAGCTCGAGAAAATAACTGAATAAAAGGACTAGGGTACAAGGGCGAATAAACTACTCTACTTATACTGTCTACTGAACCGTGTGAACTATTAACTACATGCGTACTCTGAGTGTCAAGCGTGTGGGAAACATGTGTTCTATGGAACGTTCTTCATCCTGTCGTCATCCATGAGGCTTCCTCCCTCCTATGGCATGGCAAACATGTGGCTCCCATGTTGTTGCAGGAGAACAGTGGTGAACGATGGGAAGGGTGCATTGTCCTCATGGTTTATACCTGTGACGTAGCAGTGAGTGAACGATAGATAGTGTGTGTGATCATGTGTGTGGACGACGGTCATGGTGTCCGGCCTGATGAAAAAGAAGGGCGAGGGCGGTGGGTAAGGTGTCTGGAAGTAATGGATCGTCGGCCCGGTCTTTGTTGCATCGTGACCGTGGAATTTAAGGTGTTGTCGCGATAAGATTGTCATTCAATCGTGACAATCGTATTCATATCCGTATTGTATTTGCATATTCATATTCACTTCCCCTCCCCGAGCCGTATCGTATTCGTATTCCGTTGAATATATTCAAAATATATTTTTCGTATTATATTTTTGGCCAGCGCTACACACTGCATAAAACTGCTCTAGAATCTACAGTACGACAACAATGCTGTTTAGATCCGGGTGAGTTTCGATCGGCTGCCTGCCTTCAAGGCGAAAGCATAATCAATGCTTTCACACAGTCGGACAGACCTTATCGTGTTTGGGGTTTCACCTACTGTAGTATTTCGACCAAGTGTTCACTGGACAGTGTTCAGAGCACAGCAAATTACCTTATATGGTAGGCTTGCGGATGTCGGCCCGATTTTGTTTTGATGTTTTTTCATCCATTTTGGGCGAAAAAACTCAGTGTCACCCATCACCTGACTTGGTCTTATACTACCAGTAGTCTCTTGTAATCATCGTATTTGCCTAGAATTTTTTCTGGAAGGTGAATGCTAGTGGTGCGGAGAACGGCAGGAAAGATTGCTGATATTGTTGACTCAGAATTGGGGCGGGAGACTGAAACTGAAAGTGGTATATGGGATGGGCGGCAGGTGCAACTTTGCTGGTCACTGCAGCTGCAGGGTAGAGTAGACATGGATTTGGTGGGCAGACGAGGTAGAATTGGGGAACAATATGAATTCAAGTGCTTATATACATGTCATGAAGATAAGATGTTCAAGTGAGAAATGCAGAGAATACAGAGTAGTATGGACCTGTTTGACTATTGTGAAGACAGTTGTCAAACACTGCCCATGCTCTGAGTCAAGTTCAGTGTTTTGGGCAAACCTTGCGACCCATGGTTGTGGGAAATCTCGTCATCAAACTCTTCCATTTCTATGCTCCTGCTCCCTCCATCACGTGTTGGCTTCACAATAACAGTTCGACTGTCCCCGCCAGCCCGGTATCTGATGCTAGACAATTTACTGTGATCATCATAGCTCTCTGGTTCGGACCGTCCTTTTGTTGCCCATATTGTTGCGAGAAGCACTCCGACAATTTCAATGTAGAGGTTATTGACAAAAACATAAGCTGTCAGGCATCAGTAAGGCAGTTTCTCCGCCGAGTTCAGCATATACTACCTCCAATGAAGAAGTCATGGTTGTGGAAAGTAAGAATAATCTGGGCTATGCCAAACATGCAAGGAAACATGAATGTTGAAAGGGCAAGGTAGAAAAGCCCCTTCAATTTATCAGTGTTTGAATTTGGTGCTGTACATCCTTTTAGCATGGCAGGTCGACTACATACTAATAGAAGTGGACTTACATTGAGAATGAACTATACCGGAAGCTCTTGCTTTCTTATGACCCATCCATATCTTCCAAAGGAAAAATCCAGAAGCATAACTTGGTTGATCAGCGTAAGACTGCAAGTAAGAACAATAGATCACTTACCAATTATCAACCACTTGCAAAATCCATTCGATCTTTGTCCATGGGGCATGATCCCACAGAGCTTGGAAATCTGCCACTGCACTTGCACTGTCTGGGACCAAGATAGCTGCTGCAAATTTGACCATGAAGATGATCAAATTGGCTGTACGAGCTACTTTCAGGAGAACAATTGGGATAAAAATGATAGCAAGTTGCAGATTAGATGTTGTGCGAGGAGGATACACAACATATAGTCGGAAGGCCAGAATGCAGTCGATCAAAAGAGGAAGGAAGAGGATCATTCCGAGATAAGCCAAAAGTGTCCTTGGCCGGAATCCTTCTCCTGGAGCAGACAAGATGTCTGCAACCTGCAAGAATTTGTGAATTTGTTGTTTCCACACAAAAGGGTTTACACACATAAATATGCAGATTGACAGCACCAACAATTATGCCCATGATAAGCGTGAATAGATTCATGAGGAATATGGGCTGCCGTCGAACTTGATGATTTGAAAAGAACAGCAGGACACACAGCAGAGGGACCAGTGCAGCAGCCCATACCGTGCCAATGATAAGCAAATAGAGGGAAGGCTGAATCACTGCTATGAATGTCACCCCTGGGGGTAGAATGGCAGGAGAACTCGACATGGTGCAAGACTGCAAGTAAGAATGGAGCTACGAGCTTGCGAGCACCGACAAAGGATTTCAAGTCTCTGTCCAGAACCACCAGAATGCATGGACCTTTTATGGATTCTGCCTGTCGGGTAATTGATGCCATCTCAAATTGCCAAACTGCAACGACTAGGAATTTCAGAATAGCATCATGTATGAAGGCCGCTATCGGACAAAATTAATTGACTTTGTTGTTCGCTGCGGATCCCAACCCATCCTCTTCCATCTTGAGTTGTCCTCATCAATCCCCGGTCATCACCGAGAATCCCAACCGATCCCAATAATGTCACGACACATCCCAAATCATCCTGGGGATGAGCTGGGATGTTGCCGGGATATATCCTAGGGACATCCCGGTGATTGAGATGACATTGTCATGCCTACAAAAATGAGGATAAAATTTAGTAAGTTGTCCTCAGCCATCCTCGTTCCGTCCTCATCACCTGTCAGGGATCTCGGCCCGATCACGTAGCCCGGATCAAAGTTGGACTTCGAACGTCTTTTAGGGCTGCCGCCCGTGACCGTCGACACGGCTCGACGGCAACCGTGGAACGGGTCCCGTGCCCGTGCCGTTGGCCATTTTTTCCTCCTTAAGACGGTACGGCTACGGCACGGGTTAGCACTGCACACGGCCCGTTGATCACGGCCGTCACGGCCGTGCCACGGGTTGCCTACGGGTGAGACTTTATACCTTTCAAGTGCGGGTTATTGGCAACTGAAAGGAAGGGGAAACAGACCTCAACTATAGTCGAAACCTTTCCTTGCTTAGACTGAAGTTGGGACTTGGTTTTGAGCGGGTCTTATGCGTGCCGGTGCTACCGGGAGTTACCGACTTTGGTGATGCAAACTGTGCGTTGCGCAACTTTGAATTGTTGGCGACCTAAAATTGCTTTTTGGCTTCAAAATAGACTCAAATTCCGTGATACAGTTCCAAGATTGCTATATCTCACGATTTTGACCAAGAATTGTGCTCGAGAACAATTAATACCGTCGAAACGGCCGCCACGGCCGTGCCGTCAACCGTCCCGTGCCGTTCAAGGTTTCGAATCGTCTTCGACGGCCGTGCTTGACACGGCCCGTGCCGTGGATTTACCGTTGAATCGACGGCCGTGCCCGTCACGGGCACGGCTGGCAGTCCTAACGTCTTTTAAGTGAACGACTTCAATTCCGCTGCAGTATAGGCTCTTCTCTGACGATTCTCAGTCGATCATGCGCTTTACCTTCCGATTCGGCCCTCGAGGCACCTGCGCTTTTCCCAATTGTCCCCAGGCCTGCATCGGCTTTGTGTCCGAAAACCCCGATGGGTCACCAAAGTACTCGGTGTGTTATGCTAATTGAAGGCTACGAGGCCTACTGATACAGTATTCAGGACTTTGCAACGGCGGATACGACTTGCTTCTTGTGTGGTCATCCATACTCCGCTCACAGTATTGAAGATGGTGTTATTGCGCCGCAAAATCTACCTTTTGCGCGGGGCGGAACTTCGGATGGCCTTTGTCGTGGTTTCTTTTCGGTATGTTCTAAATTTCAGACGGGTGAAAGAACTCATTCTTTGTAGACGGAAGCGACCTGGAATATGCGTCTCAATTGTATCTGTGGTCTTGGTTGGGGATCTCATGCTAAACTTGCACCGGGCGTTAGGTATGCTCAAAACTCGAAGTCAGACATATTCTAACAGTTGCCGCCAGCAATACCCCCTCCTCTTCCATGGCTTCGGCTTCTTCAACGGCCTTGAATTACGGTACTGCTTCAACGACTGTCGCATCAACGTCTCGCCCCGCTGCTCCGATCTCTGCAACATCTGGTCCGCACCGCCCTGTCACTGCATTTACGAATCTACCTCGACCTTCTACGGCTTCCGTCCAACATACTCGCCCGTCTTCTTCGACTTCGATTGCTGCCTCTGTACATGCGGAACGTCGTGCATCAATTCAACGCAATCTCCATCCGAACGACTCCAACGGTTCGAGCACTTCCCTTTCCAGCCCTAGGAAGCGGAAGTCAGGTCCTCCTCGCCCCTACTCCAATCATCCAGCTGCACCTTTGGCCGACTTTTCTTCTACCCCCTCAGGTCTCCTCGGTACCACGAGCCTCACGGTCTGCATCCTTCCGAAGGTGGTAGGTGTTCAATTTAGGCTGTGGACTTATATCTACTCTGATTTTATCGCAGCTCGAGAATTCCAACCACATCGACCCCTTGGACCTTTCGCTTCGCTATTCCTGGAAGAACAATGCTGAGCTTGAAGCCGTTCAAAATGCTCTCCTCCGCGCTAACCTTGTTTTCACGGTTGAAGTTCGGCAGATCGGGCCAATCTTCCAGGCAATCGACGACGCTTTCGAGGAGCATTGCCGCATCAACAATATCGATTTCGCTCCGTTTTCTCCTGTACCCGCGGTAAAAACGCCGAACACTACTGCATGGGTGCTTCTTGGGCCCAAGGGACGGTAAGAATAGCAAACTTTCCTCAATATCAACCTTCCAACTAACTCAATTGTAGATCCAGTGGGCGAACTTGGGTAGAGGATCCGAAATCACTCACCCGATTCACCTTCACTGCTCAAGCAATCACAACTTCGCCGTTTACACACACCCCGAATCATCTTGCGGAAGGCCCTTGTATTCTCATTGGTATATATTTATGTTTGAATAATTTCTCAGCTACTAATTCTCTCGACTTCACAGCGCCGAGGATGCGCAATCTTCAGGCTCCGCTCGATCCACTGTTCGAGCCACGGGATCGCATGCCTGAACATGTTCTTGTTCATCCGTGCTTCTCCCGGCGGGTCCTTCAACCGTTGCTCTCCTCACTCAGCGGGGATCCGAAGCCTGTATGTTTCCCATCCTGTCCTTCATCCGCCAGCTCTGCAAACCGAAACGAGGCTATGGCATCTCGCACATCGTCACCCGATTTATTTGGGCCGTCAGATAGCGACGAAGAGGTTCGTGGTATGCATGTATTTTGAAATTTGTCTCTGACTCGAACGTCGATTTCAGTTCCCCGCTCCTGATTCTCTCATGAATACCGTGAGCAACACCATGATAAGTTGAAGTCCATTGTTAACCAGCTATTAACAGCATGAAGAGGTCGGTTCGGTTTTGCAAACAGACCAAGGTAGCGAAAGTTTGAGGTCGTCTCCAGTATATTTTCGTCTTTCGGAAGCGTTAGCATGTTGAATTTGACGATTGATCCTTCCAGATTGTCACTCGATCCATGCACCGTCAACAATGGCAGCAGGTAAGCTATTTCTCCCGCTCAACACGGACCAAAGCTCACGAAATATATTCAGGCAGCCACGGCATCGTCTATTGTTTCAATCTCTCCTGCTGTACAGGTACTATATTCGCTTGCTTTGCTTATAGGGGTCTGGGACTAACCAGCTTTTTGTTTAGGCGGCTCCGGCGTTGGCCAGCGGCTTAACAACAGCTCAATCGGTGAGTTGTACTTTCCGTCCAATGTCCGAGAAACGCAGCCCATCAATATTTGTAGGCAGCCACAACGTCCCAAAACACGTCACTCTCAGCTGTTCAACCCTTTTTGGCCGGACCATTGCTTGTTTCAAGCATGGAGCTAGCACCGACGACAACCAAGGTAAGCACATCTACTTTTTCTCTCATCATTCATCGCATTTACTTCGAACTTTCATAAGTCACGATCATATCTCGGCGAATCCGCACCGCTTGATCTCACCCTTCGCCACATGCCCGGCTCGGGCGCTTTCTCGCTCACTGCATGGCAGAATCACCTCACATATCCATTCGCAATGGACGAGCATATTCGGATCAAAGCTTCTACCGTGAACGATGCGGCTCAGGCTCTTATAGCTGCTGTGTTATGGCTTTGTGGAGGGCGTCCAACGGGGCTCAAGTTTAAAGAGATTCTGAACGAGCAGTTTAGCTTAAATTTTCCTCGTCCCTCTGTCGATGGCCCCATTCGCAACGAGATTGCTTTCTTTGGATTGCAGATTCTGATGTAAGTGGATTTTTTTGTTGTTTTCTAGTCTTCGCTGATCACTTTCTTGAAGCCGTACTGCCGATCCGACTTCACCGGCAGTTGGGAAAGGTCCTCGGAACGAAACAGTAGCACTCGCTGTCGACATGCTTCTCGCGGATGGTCTTTATTGGACTGAACGCGAGAACCATTTGACTCTTCGTCTGCATCCTTCCCATACGGCAATCCCACTACGTTCCTGTATGCTAAGGGCAACCGGTTTTCTTTTCCTTCTTCATTTTATCTTCATTGGACCCCCTATTCCGGTCTCTCCTTTCTTGTTCTCAACTATCTTCGGTGGACGGTGTGCTGCTACGAAGTTTGACATTGAATTTCTCCTTCGTTTCATGTCCCCCGCCTCCGTCAAGACTGTCAAATCTTTTCACGGTGTGCCACTGGACCAACCTCTCTTCTCTTTGGACGGTGGAGGCGACATCAAGTTTCATTTTTTAGTCAATCTTCCTGAGGTCGATGTAAGCTTTTCCATTTATCTTTCTCTTAGTTGATGACTGATTTATTTCAGACAACAATGATCGGTTCGAGGCGGTCGCAGATAGAACAAGACGGAATTATCAGCACCATTATCAGCTATCTTACGCTTGGAACGATCGACATCACAAACCGGCCCGAATTTCGCATCTTGGAAGACGGCTTCAATATGTGCGTTGAGGCGTTTGACGGTCAAGACCGTCCGCACCACATCCTCGAGGTAGCTCTTAGTGTAGTGTTCGTCCTGATTGAATCTGAGTTATTTCCAGTGGTTTGCTACGCCGTGCAGGCAGCTCATTTTCTCCGGTTTCGACCGGCAGATCAAGAGTGTTGCTGATTTACTCTCCCATGTGGACTTTAACGAGGCAAATGGGCAGAATGATCCGTGGGGTGACAACGCCGAGACAGTCGAGCTTCTGAAGCGTTTCATTGCTCACTATCTTTCGGAACCAGGTCATCCCACTTGTGACGACGGCATATTTGATGCTCTTCTTGACGAGGAGCTCAGAGCCAATGTAAACGATCCATTTCTTCGGGCGAAGCTCTTCCTCTCGCTACTCACTGGGTCTGCATTGGTTCCTATAGATCCAGACTGGAAGCTGAAGGTGTGTGGCTCTTCCCTCATTTTGCACTTCACCTCATTACGAAACCTTAGTGCGTTATCACGCATGATTGGGATGAAAAGTATCCCCGCACCACCCCGGATGGATCCGAAGACTATGGCGCTGATGTGGAGCTTTTCTTCCGGGCTTGCTTCTCGACGTTCACCATCACTAATAATGCTAGATTGCGCCTCTTGCTTCTGTGTGAGATCCCTGAGGCGGGACGGGACACCGAGTTTGGTCGCTTCTTCCATGGCGCACTGTTGGGGAGCAGGCGAGAGTTTAACTCTGTGTAGTCGACAACGTAAAATAGTGCTGTATCGGCTATCAATAGCAAAATTTCCATGGCTCCAAGCTCGCTTGTCGCAATTCTCCGCATGGTCTCTCCTCCGCACATAAATATGAAAGGCACTTATTCATCGAGACGGGGATCATGGAACCGCCTTGGACGCGTCAAAGACGTCAGCAAGCGGGGAATCCGCCGCCTGACATATCGTTGTCTTTCACGGAACGACGATCCAGATCACGGAATGAGCTTCAGTCAAGCTCTGATATTCAGGATCCGGAAGCTGGTTCGTTGAAGTCTGTATTCATTGACAGCAGGGTGGGAGTTCACACCTTTCCTTGGCCGCAGATTCAGCTGCGAGCGGCGGTGAACACAGTGACAACCTCCAAACTGAGAACGAACCCGAGTCTAGGTTCGGTCTGATTCACATATGATATTTATTTGTTGACGAGTTCATTCCGGATTTAGCCAGCTCCGATATCCTCCCTTTGCGGAGGTCACAGTCGATTCTGAAGCCTTTGCTAGGCACCTATTAGCAGAGGCTGACCAGTCAATTGAAGACTATAACCTCCAGTCCAGCTCTCCGACACCTCATTTATCACCGATCTCTGACAACGCTCTGAATCTCGGAGAATCTCGGCCCTCTACTCCGGCGCGCAACCTCATTCGTCAATCCTATGTTCATTCTCCACAGGCAATCCTTCGTACTCCAGTTCAAGACACAATTCTGGCCGCACAAAATTCTTTCTCTTTCGAATCATCGTTAATTGGTTTCGGTCTGACACAGGACATTCCTGATTCACGTCCAACTTCTCACCAAAATTCTCCTGCATTCCCTCGACTGGACGATGGGATACCCCAAAGTCCCCTCGATGCAGAGACTGCGGATGCACTTCGTTTCGGAATGGCGCCGCTTCTCGCGCCTGTTTTACCGTCAGTGCTTCCCGCTCCCCCTGTCCTTGCGTCTCGCGCAGGCAACGGAAGTTTGACTGCCATGCGCCGGACGATAACCCCAGCACCGGTATTACCAACCTTTTTTTCCGCCGCTGTCTACATAGGCTTTCCCCTCGAGGGCCACCCCGCGCATCGTGGATTCTTCGAAACCAACATCACTCTGCCATCTCTGACTCCGTCAATATCCATGTTGATCTCTGTCCTTCGCGGCCGGGGTGATATTCTCGCCAATCGCCTTGACGAAATCTGTCGCAATCTTGACTCAAAGCCATTTTGTATTGCTTATTCCAGGACTTTCGTGGAATCGAGTGGTAATTTCTCTCTCTTCGAAAACGGCTATCGTGCACTTGGCCTTCTGCGCGATCACCTTGCGGCGTCTTCTTCCTCCGCATGTGTTCCTTGTGCCGGCTACAACGATGTCAGCGACAAAGCATTCGCACACTCGAACGTCGCCACAGAAACACCGCTCTTTGTTATTTATTGCTTTCCAGAGGTGCGAATACCATAAATTTACCGTTTCCGTTTAAATTCAACATTGATTTTCGTTCCAGCGTCTCGATCATGATTTGCCAACCAGCATTGATCTTCCATTGCCGATGACTCTGCTTGTCCCGTCTTCGAGTCGCACACAAACCCCTGCACTTCCTGGGAGTCGTTCCATTACTCCTGGAGTTTCGGGGACTCCCCTCACGCAATTTCTCCGCTTATTGCGTTCGAATTGCACTTTGTTGGACCATCATTTTGCCGTAGAGGCAGCACGGCTCGTTCAAATTGCTGCTGCGAGATACAATACAGCGTATACTCACTTCAGGCAGGTTCTAGTCATCGAAGGTGTGGTACGACGCGCGCATGGACTTCAACCTCGTGCAACAACTTGGCAACACGATGTTGCAGCATGGGCTGGCATACCGCCGAGTACATACGCAAACAGACTCACGCTTGCTGGAGATGCACGGGTGATGCTGCTCTATCTTCGCCGACGCAGTGCTGCGGAGCGCCAGGCACTGAGCTCGGATGTTCGGCAGAAGGAGGACAGCTTGATCAAGTTTTTCAGTCATTTCTTCCGTGCGGAAGAGCTCCCTGTTAATTGGCGGGATGATCCTGATCCGGTGGTATGCAGGGTGGGGGGAGCAACAGTTGCAGAGCTCAGAAAAATAGTCCAAGGGTATGTTATACCAGTTGAACAGTCTGCATCGCTAGAAGCGCAGCTCATGACTTATTGTTAAATATTATTGAGCTCTATGTAAAATCCTTCCACAGTTTCGAAAATTCGGCAGCTTGGTCACAAATTTTCATAGATCGTATCCGATTGTCACGCGATAAGAATTCTGCTTTGTCTTAACTCCCATGTCGAATCCGTGGTCAGGCGAGAAGAAGCGTCCATTTTACTTCCCCCCCGCCAATAAGACCCTCAATGCAAATCTTGATGAGTCTCGACTGCCTCGCTTGAGCGCGGGAGAGTTGGCTAGGTTTAGTGAGGAGACAGTATACGAATTTGGGGAAAGGACTTTGATTGGCTTGAAAGGTACGTCTCATCACTGGAAAGTCTTATATTCTTTTTCAACTGTGATAGATCATGTTTTCGATGTCACTAGTGTTGAGGAGTTCGCCCCGAAAGGCACATATGGAGTCTACGCGTTCAAAGATATATCAGTCGCATTGGTCAAGGGTAGCGTGCTGGAGCGAGATACTATGGTATCAGGCTACAACTCTCTCTCGCCGAACGAGATGGAAGAACTTAAAGAATGGTATTCCGCCTTTTTGTGAGTAATTCATTTTCTACGCAATTTTTACAACGATTCAAATCAGTGAGTTGAATTTAGCCTTCGATTCCCAATTGTGGGCAAATTGATATTGGCCTAATTTGATTTTCATGTTTTGTCAGTAGTGTGTTGCTCATAATCACCTTGCTGGCGCAAACTAGGGCTAAATCTCGATGTGGTACGTTCAAGCTGGACGTCCAAGAAAAGCAATGTGCTGTCGAAAGTTAGGACAGCCACACATCACTGATCAGAGTTCTCATCAAGACGATGGGAAAAGGAGAAAACCTTCCATAACTTATGCGGCATGGCTGTCTAATGTGGTTCAAGTACACAGGGAGGTATACTTAGGCCCTCGGAATGTGCTCAAAGAATCAAATCTCAATACGGTGCCTGAGATTTTTTGTGTCGGCAAAACCTGACACTTTGTTTGTTCGTGTAGAGACGATAATTTGGAAACCTGCTAGTGTGCCATCCAAGTACTTCTCGGCATGGAGACAATTAATTTAGGAAGAGTTCTGTATTCAGATTACTTTGAAATACTACATTGGAGTCTCATCGTGTTTCTACACGTTGAGGAATTGGTGGAGTGCAACCTGTCAAAGTGTTTACATCTGTATGCATATCGAACCTAATTCCGTCTTTGTTCTCACTCTGTATATACTACATCAGGGAAGCTGTAAACCTAGAACTTTGTAGGAGCACTAGTTGAGTTTCACAATGCCGCATATCTAGTAATTCCATCATCAACTTCGACAGAAAGAGGCAACTTTCCAACTTGTGTTCGCTGTCCGAATTGGAAAGTTACTAACGCAACACAGCAGTGTCTTTCACAGTGCGAGTAATTAATTCAAAGAGACATTGATGCTTAAGTTACCTTGAATGTGTTTGCGAGCCTTGAACAACGATATTACGCATTGAGGACTTCATCTAGTGTGATTTCCAGCCAAGTTGGTTGCTTCTGTATGTCATTGAAATCCAGAGCCTACCAGTGCGACGAACATGTATCTCTCTGGCCGGGGGGAATTAATTTGAAGAGAAAAGCATATATAGATCACATTCAATGTGTTTCTAGCGATAAGAATGCGGTTCCCAACGTCGAGGAATTCTCAACTTAAGATTTTGCTGAGATCACTACATCGCACGTATATATGCATATCAAAACCTATACTCGATGGCTACTGCGTGTACGATACCGAGGTTGAGGAGTCAGATCTTCTTCTACATCGATTGGATCATTTTCCTTGTCCTCAAAAGCTGCTGCTTGACGCTTCAGCGAGCGCGGGATGGCTTCGATGCGTTGTTTGACCCGCATTGTGAGGGCGCTCTTCGGTCTGCCTGGTTTGCCCGTGCGCTGGGGCTTCAAAACGTAAAGGAATGGCGTGAAGAATGATGTTGAGCACATACTTTCGGCGGACGGCCGCGCTTTCCGACCCGCAAACGAGCCACTTCTTCCGGGTCCAGTTTGTTGCGTAGAGGCTCGACAAAGGACGCTGGACCCAGGGTCGACTGAAATCCGGCATTGGATACGTCTTCGAAGGGAGACTCCTATCATTCCGTGAGCGCCAAAGACTTCCGAAAAAGCTAATCTTACCACAGTATGAGCACTCTCCCATGAGTCCGGCGGCATGGCTTTGATGACATGATAACGGTTGTTTGCTGAGTCTTCAAAGAATCGAACTGGTACCACTTTGAACATTCGAGTAGTAGGTTCGCATTGAGCTAGATAGGGTGTGCCTGGAGAACCATATTATTCTCTAACACATGAGCGTAGTCCAAACTGACGCACCAATAATATGCTGAGAGTCGAAAAGCCCCTCAGATTGATACAAATTGTACAGAGCGGCTGGTACTCGGACGTCGATTTTACGATAAACTTTGACAAACCCGCGAATGAAATTGTTGTTGGAGTAGTCGTTGAAATAGAAGGGATTGAGAGAGTTAGACGCCAACCCACAGCGTTCGAAATAGCGGTCAGACACAAAGGTCCGCATGAATATTGGTATATGTGCCCGAAAGCGTGCATATACCACATCATTCGCACATAAATCAAAGCTCGGCATGTCTGGATGAATGGCGCACCCGAAGAGGAGATCACTTCCCATTTGTTGACCAAGCCCAGAAGCGAAACTGTCCGCTTGATTTAGAACATCCAGAATAGCCATGCGGCCACGAGTCTGAAGAACGGTGGCACGCCACTGGTCTAGACCAGCAAGGGCGGCATCCGTTTCCAGAACCCAATCAGGAGCGCTGGGCCATTTCGCCCACAGTCGCTCGCCCCAGATCTTGATCAATAATCAGCACCAGAACAATCCGAGACAGGAATAAAAATAAAAACCTGTGACCCTGGGCGAAGGTCCTCCTTTTCAAACATCCTAGCGCGGCTCACAACGTGGATCTGAGTCATACGAGAATAGTCGATCACCACTATCGCCTCCTTCTCCATTACCACCGCAGCCAAGATATTGATCTTGAAATCTTCGCCTTGTTTCAACCGCGCGCCCGGTTCGATAAATCTTTCGGGGGCAAGGAATGACCGTAAACGAGCGGCTTTGTTTTTGTTCGGATTGTTGCCGGGGACGCATTCCGCCACAAGTTCGTCAAAATCAGGCCTATCCATCACCAAAATACTGCCCTCGAGTGCGAATCGGCACACCACCGCATGCTGCACAAAGACAGTTAATATACGTGACATATAACAATTAAAGCTTGATGACACACATGACCCGCAGACAGTGCGATGTGTTTCCCCCGAATGGCGACGTTCACTGGCCCCGGCTTGAGCTGCTGTGTTATGACATACCGCCCAGGTGCATTCTTTGGGAACTTCCGATCGTCGTATTCGCAAACCTTGACCTGTGTCGGTTCGATGGTTTGGACGTAGTCGCCAACATCGACAGAGAACGTCTTGTGAGCCTTCCGGGCCGTACCTTCCGCCCATGTGCGGGGGAAGAACAACAGGTGCCCTGAAATTCAGTTTTGTCTAGGGCATTGATGACAGAGCATTGAGACTGACCTTGCGGCCAGCGACCGGTTTTCTTGAAGCGGCGTTTAAGTGCTCGCTTGATGCGCCGTAGAAATGCAGACAAGACTTGGAACTCAGGCATCGCGGACGCGACGAGTCAACGACAAGCTGGTGGTATCAGGCAAGAGTGATTGATGGGCAACTTCACACGGTATCCGATCAATCCACAACGCGGTCACGCTCTTACGTGGTCACCGCGTCGAGTGCATCAAGATCACTTGTGTAGTTAGATGAAAGCGTACATTGTGTTCAACAACGGTCTACATTATCTCTCCCCGTTGTATGCCTCCCGCAATTTCCAATGCCCTAGTCCAAACCAACCGCCGCACATTCATATTGCGAGAAAACAGATCGACCGACGCTGCGAGGTGCTGATCGAGAAGGTGGAGTTGGGTGGGCGTGAAGGGGCAATTAGGCGGATCGCAGAGAACCTCGGAGAGGTTCGCTGGAGTGCTTGCAGATGCGAATGGGTCGGTGGTAACCACTTGCTCGTGCGGATTGTTTTCTAAGAGGTGAGCAACTAGTTCCGGTTCATGTCCCACCTCCCAATCGATGCCATATTCATTTATATCCTCAATTCCCTCCTCCTCCGGCGTCAGAAATGCGGATATTCCGCGAGGACCCTCACGCAGCATACCAAAAAGGAACAAGTCGCGCGGGCTACGCTCCCGTTTCCGCCGCACCGTCAATTCATGTGAGTTCCAGGCCTCAGCCCAGTCTTGCGCATCACGGTTGACAGAGGCGAGGAAGAGATGATGGAGCAGCCATACATGGCCGGGGCGCGTGGGGTTCAAACCGTGGTTAGCTTCGAGATCAAGAAAGAATGGCTTCCATTTCTTTCCAAATCCATGGGTGACGTCGTACCAGAGGCGTTCGATTCGTGTGTTGTGGACACTGCTATAAGTAGATCAGATTAATCTCCGTGCTCTTCAAGTCAGGTTAATGTGAAGAGAATACTCACCGTCCCCAAATAAATGAACCACGACCACTCCCATTTATCTCCTCCATATAGATCGCGACCTCTATATTCTCCACTCCATGGTCACCTCGCATACGACTGGGCCGCCCATGCGTAGCGATCACGTCTCGCAACAACTGCAGCACACTCGCTCCACGATTGTTATCGTGTACGCGAATGCCCAGCACAAATCTTGAGTAGCCGTCGATGATGCAATGTATCACCATCTTGTAACGGATGAGGCCTGTAGATAAACGAGACGATTAGATTCAAGGAAAGATATTCAGAGATAAAAATGTACCGTGTTGACCGTCGAGATGAGCCAAAGACAGTGGCCCAGGGACGCTATATTTTTTGCGACTGATCTGCCTGTCTCCAAATACCGCCGGCGCGCCATGAACTCGCAAATATGAAGCAGTAATCCGCTCACGGGGAACTCGATAACCTTGGGATTTTAAATGGCCACGTATCATACGGCGACCGAATTGAGGAAAGATTTCGAGGGTAGACGCAATCAACTGATCAAGTTCAGGATCTGAAAGCGTGGAGACTGGTGCGGTTGTGGAAGTGTGGACGGTGCGTAGTGTACCGGTTTCGTCGACTCGAGATTGGAGAACCGGAGCACCGGGTTGAACCAACCCAGCTCGCAGCGCCGACCGGCGAACAGTGCGCGAAGACACCCCGAGTTCCGGTGCTATACCAGTTGGGCCCCGAAGATCAAGAGCAGCGGTTAAAAATTGCGAGTCGATTTCGATCCTGGGTCGTCCTCGTCTTCCTGTGCGAACAAGTCGAGCAACAGCAAGTGGCGCGCTGTCAGGGGGATCCATAGAGTGATGGCATGCTAGGTCGAGCGCAGCAACCACCTCCGAGACCGATGTCTGTAGTGTTGCATATTCATCTGGCGGGAATACATTACGGTGCTAGAAGAAAGAGGAATGATAAGGCAAAAATTCGGAATCAGAGAATGCGATTCGTACCATTTCAGCTGCAGAAGCCAACGCTAACGCTCGATCTCTCACGGCGTTCAAGCGCGGAGGATCCCCAACCATAACACGAAGAGCCGACAGTACATCCTCATTCAAAGAGTGGTAAGCCTCCCGCAGATTGTTGAGTCGGGCGTCAGAGTCCATCCAGAAGCGAATAGGGAGACTTAGAAACAAAGCTTAGGGCAAGAGACGTCTCCGAAGTTGAAGTTGAAGGAATATAAAATAAAAGGCAGGATGTTCGCCGAAGTTTGAGATCAGTAATACTCATCAAGCGCTGTCAGATGCCTTGATTTTGGGACGACTGGAGATGCCTAAGGATCATCCGGGATAACATTTACGAGTACAATTTCCATGACTTAAGGATAAACTGGGACAAGTTGGGACGTTGGATGATGGGTA
Source organism: Favolaschia claudopus (assembly GCA_037176885.1). NCBI lineage: Eukaryota > Fungi > Basidiomycota > Agaricomycetes > Agaricales > Mycenaceae > Favolaschia > Favolaschia claudopus. The sequence continues at coordinate 95,487 of JAWWNJ010000092.1, read as the reverse complement.
GTGACATGTAAGGATGTGATTCACAAGGACATAACCGGGATGTCCTTGGGATAGGTAGGGCTGATTCAGGAATGTGCAAGGATAGGCAAGGACGGAGAGTGGCTGGCTGAGGATGTGTTGAGATACGCGGTGACAGTCGAGGACAAGCAAGGACACGCTGGGATTGATCGGGATGGATGACGACAGGTGATGATGTCAATCATTTTCGGTATTTTGTCCGGCATCGGCCACCAAAATCATGATGAGTCAAAGATTGGAACTGTCATAAGAGTGTCCCTGGTCCACTAGCAAAACAGGTCCCCGTCAGAAGTCTCCACCTAGCCAGTGAGATGCGGGTGTAAGGAGGTGTACACTGTACACTGTAAGGTGGAGTCGAAACTGATCCGGCCTGTCAAAGATTGATGTTCTGATTCTTGTTCAACTTTGATTCCTCCTCATCATTGAACGCCGCCGGGTTCTCTGCGTCCACAACACATGTCCGCTCCTTATTATCTCTATTTTGTCCAATGAGAACTAGGATCAGATTCTGGTCCGCTTTCAATCCACGGACCTATCACTGTCGACTCGGAAGCAAGTCGCTATGAGCATACAAGTGCCTATATTTCCACCACGGGATGTTTCTTATCGCCCCCAACAAGGTTTGCACAGGCTTCAGAGCATCTGTAGACCCTGCCTAGCCGCGCCTTCAGCTTCATCCATCTTCCATATCATATTAATATTAGTATTGAATCTGTTCTGGACTCAGTTTCGTTTGCTCCGAACAATCTATCGTTCCAGGTCAGTGGTCGGCGACGGGAGATGTCGCTGTGCTGTGGTGCGTGGTCAGATTCTACCGGGCAGCGAGAGACGGTTACTGATTCTGATTCAATGCTTGGACAGGCATTGGCCGTTCCGGGCCCTTTTCGGATGACTAGCAGACTTTGTTTGAAGTTTAAATGGCTTAGACGCATTCTCGTGGTTGGAATCCGAACGAGAATATTCTTCGCCTGGATGAATTTACTCAGCACCTTGTCCTGTCTCCCTTTGCTCATTTGGCTAAGCTCTGCGGGTACCTCGGCGACCAATCCATTGCTGAGCACCTCTGCCAAAGCCTGTGGTCTCATCGCTCAGACCATCTCAACCAACTCCGCCATATTTCTTCCTGGGAGTTCTGAATATGCCTCCGGTTGGTGTTCAACTCCACGTTTTGTCGTACGCTGATGAAAACTCAGACGTAGCCCACTTTGCCTTGTCGGCAGAGCAGAATTCGACCTGCTCTGTTGAAGTCGGCACAGCAGCCGACCTCAGAGCTATCGTGAGTTGCTTATACATACCACGATTCTTTTCAAGTTCAGACACGGCCAGGTTAAAATTCTGGGAAGCACGCGCGCTCCGTTTGCGGTAAGTTTGCATGGGCTTCCTCAGTCGCCTCTAGATCTCTGCTGACACCAAAATTTGTATAGGTCAAAGGGGGTGGACACAACCTTAATCCTGGCTTCTCGTCGACCTCGGGTGTTCAGCTTTCAATGATTCGATTCAATAATATCGTGTACCACGCAAAATCTCAGACTGTTGATATCGGAAGCGGCCTCATCTGGGACGACGTTTACGCGGCGCTCGATGCGTATAATGTCAGCGTGGTCGGAGGACGTGCGACCGGAGTGGGGGTGGCCGGTCTTCTGCTCGGTGGAGGTATTATCGAGTGCTGGTTTTAAATGCTCTCTGATTCGATTTTTCAGGATACTCGTACAAAACCAACCAGTACGGCTTAGCAGTGGATAGTCTCACTGCTTTGGAAGTAGTATTGCCGTTCGGGGAAGTTCGAACTGTTACTGAACGGTCGGACCCAGATTTGTTCTTCGCCCTCAGAGGCGGAGGTAATAACTTTGTGAGTAAGAGCAATCATTGTCATCCTTAGGCTGATCAATGGACAGGGAATTGTCACCCAATTCACAATGAGAACACATGCTCAGGGTACCGTCTGGGTTCGTTTTTGCATGCATACTCTGCTATTTAACTGAAGCACTGTCGCGCCCAGGGTGGGTCTATTACTTATGATGGGACTCGGGGAGATGCAGTGACAAATGCGCTGCTCACTTACACTACTAACAACTCCGACCCCCGAACTGGCTTACAGTGCACATATGCTACCGTCAGTGGGGAGGTTTGTGGTGACGTTCCTGCTTTGTGTTGGCCAATGGCTAATCGAACGTTTGTCGCAGAGCATCGTGATGGTGAATCTGTTTTACAACGGACCTACGCCTCCGCCAGGAATTTTCGACTCTTTCTTGACCATACCATCCATCTCTACCGATATCGGCTCGCGGTCTTATCTTTCATTGATTCAAAGTGCGAACACCAATCTCACCGCGGGCGTCCGGTGCGTTTGAAGTACCGGAATGCTGCGTTTTGCTTATTGAATACAGAGGACTCTACAACACGATATCGCACACCGCTGTGACTCGCAATCTCACCAGTGCTATGCGCAACCAGACAAACGTTAGTTTCCTTTCTATCTATGCACAATTGAGGCTGGTCATCGCTGAGAAACGGCTCCAGTTTTACAGTAGCTTGCTGAGCTCCTCCTCGCTTCTTTTAGCGGGTTATGTTGTGGAACCCTTTATACCGAGTGCCTACTTACAAGGCAAATCTGCGACTGCCTACCCTCCCAATCGCCTGGAGAACATTCATCCAATGAACATATACTATGCTTGGACTGATCCAGCTTTCGATGACGAGATGCTCAGGACCTCTCGGACGTCCGCGACTCTATTGAAGAGTGTTGCTACAGCCGAAGGGATACTTGGTTCAGTCTTGTATCCCAACTATGCTCTAGTCGGCACTTCCGTGAATGATCTGTATGGGAAACACACAGAAAGGCTGCGGGACATCAAGCGCCGATTCGATCCGCTCAATGTTATGGGTCTCACTGGCGGATTTAAACTATGAAGCCCATGTACAGTAGAGCATCAGTAAGAGCGATGTCGGTCGAGGCCTTTCTTTCAGAATAAATGTTGCTCTCGAATTCCGCAAGTATGGACATCGTATACACGTCCGGTTCGACCACTGTACATATCATAGCAGAATCGCAGCTCGCCGATCTGCTATGATACAAGGTCTAAGTTCCGTGGACTTCCCCGTCCTTCCCCGTCCTGAGCTCCAACGTCCTCGATGCAGCAATGACTGCAAATGAAGCCCAACAGTCAGTGTCCCGACACAATGCCCACCTTTTACAACCCTGTAATTCGGCGCCGCCCCCAAGAACGCATCAAGTCGCTGGCGCGAGCGCGAGGTATGAACGGAACCGGCTGCGTCTTAGGATGCTTGTGACTGCGACAACCATAGCGCGAGCGAGGGCGATATGATGGTGGTGTACGAAATGATGATATGTGTGCTAATTCCAACTGTGCATCTTGCAGCGCGTGAAGGGGATGCTAGGGAGGCGAATCCGGACAGAGGGGTCGAGCTGGTAAAGAGTATGAGGCGTGGTAGGCATTGAGGGAGAGAACGGGGCGGTCCCAGAGACGAAGGCGGCTACGATGAGGTTGAATTTGAGATGCCGTTTTCAGCGAGATGGAACGGGATAGAGGGCCGAGAGATCTGATATAAAATGCTGGTGGGTGTGCGGCTGAAGAGGGGGTGAATGGAGTAGAGGGAGGACATTGAATGGGAGTGAGTGAAAGAGGGCCAGCGAGTCTCAGCAAAGCTGGGAGACGACCTATTCTTCCCGGAGGCGGGGAGAGGGAACGAGTCCAGGGGCGCTATGCTCAGGGGCAGTCAGAGAAATGAAGAAGAGGACATGCTGACGACGCCAAGCTCACTCCCATGCGCTTCGACGCTGTAGCCGTCGACGTTGACAGCATGAGTGCTTCGAGTCTTGACCTCGATACTGTGGGTCCGCCATTCCCGCCAAGACGCTCTTGTTGCTTTGTTTCTAAGCGGGTGCGGGTGAAGGCCGCTAGCTAGTAGAAGGCGGCGGTGATTGCCACTCCGGTCGAGGTGGGTCTCAGATAATCCATGCGCGGACATCGTCGTTGCTGTTTTGGCGGTAGAGCAGTAAACGCGGAGCGACTGCGTGGATACCGCTCGAGATGGTGAGGAAGTGGTCACCGGTCGCGCCGGACGAGTTGCCGGACAGATTTGAAAGAGTGGGGGACGTGAAGATGTAGGGATCGCGGATTCCGGTCGGGCTATTCATTGGCCATTGCCCTGCGCGTAAAGAAAGATAAGTTTTTTTGCTGAGGGGATGACCAACCAACTCACAAATGATAGGACTGTCTTGGGTTCCGAATAGCAGCTTGATCCAAGAGCGCTAGACAACAAGAGCCGTCGAAGAGTCGGAAGACACCGCGGATGTCGAAAAGCTGCGACGGCCACTAGACAAAATTGAGTATGCGACGGCGTAAGGCAGAAGGAAACCCACCAGTGTTCTAGGATTTTCCCAGCTATTCGCTGAGTTGGTTGGAGGTCAGCAAAGACACAGGACAGAAGTTGAAAAGAAAAAGACGTACCATCCTCCCAGTAAACGAAATCCTTGGATGTTGCAGCGCATTGAGTGGTATTGCCCCACTAGATCCATGGTCGCATCAGAAACAACGAGTGTGTAGTTCAGCGAGTGAAACTCACAGTATAGTGTTCCGGATGGCACTGAGACCCAGCATGAAAAGAGCCGTCGCTTCGTTGGTACAGACCTTCAAGCGAAACCCTGGATAATCTGCCCGTCGTAACAACAGGATTGCCTCTCACCTTGCGAGTCATTCATCCACCCCTCTGGCGCAAGAAATATTAAGTCGTGCGCGAGGCCGCCATACCGAGAACAAAGACGATTTGGGGCAGGAATTCAGGTCTCCAGGGGTTTTGCTTTGGTCGGCCAGACTGCATGTTGGCGCTGCTGCTGTTGCGAAGACAGGCCACAGTATGACTGCAGCGAGCGCTACGGGCTGCATAGCGAGCGCGGGTTCTTCCGAACGGAACAGCTGACCATGGGGGTCAGGAGAGGGCAGTGAAGAAGAGATCTTCGGCGTGACGGTTAAATTGTCGACTCCTTCAAGTGCTCATCAAGTACTCATAAGGCTCCATTCGGCTGTCGTTATTTGGCGGCACTTCGCGGCACTTACAACGCATCATCACTTCGCCCTTTTGCCGGGAATCCGAGGAGGGACCGAGAGAACCCCCACAGTCAGCCTCGACAAAGGCCAGACCAGTCGCGGCTGCAAGCGAGCCAATGAAAGTCATGTTTCCATGGTTTTTGGCCAATTGATGGGCCATCATGCTCACGGCACTATGCTGGCAAGGTCCTCGGAAACGTCAAGTACAGGCCGAAGTGCCTGAAGTGCTCAAGTGCCGCCAAGTGCCGCTAAGTAACGGCAACCGAATGGAGCCTAAAGATTCTCGCGAGAACTCGAAGCTAAAGCCTGAGACGCGAGCCCCGGGGGACGGGGATCCAAGATTGGATCCATGGAAGACGAGAGTTGAGCAGCAAAAGTACCTGGAAAATTAAAACTCATGCGCATATAGCTCAATACTGCTCTATTAGCAGCAGCCCAATAAACTCGTAGTTATCCACGGTCCGGAACGACGACTGTCAATCTCGCTGTGGTTGGGGCAGGGGCTGTCTAGATTTATTTCGTAACAGGTTTGCATCTCTCGCCCCAATCCTGTGATTCAGTAGGTTCGTCGCATTTTGAGGATCGGTAGAATGTAAAATTGACGCGCCGGGTGTCACGATTGAATGACAATCTTATCGCGACAACACCTTAAATTCCACGGTCAGATGCAACAAAGACCGGGCCGACAATCCATTACTTCCAGACACCTTACCCACCGCCCTCGCCCTTCTTTTTCATCAGGCCTGACACCATGACCGTCGTCCACACACATGATCACACACACTATCTATCGTTCACTCACTGCCACGTCACAGGTATAAACCATGAGGACAATGCGCCCTTCCCATCGTTCACCACTGTTCTCCTGCAACAACATGGGAGCCACATGTTTGCCATGCCATAGGAGGGAGGAAGCCTCATGGATGACGACAGGATGAAGAACGTTCCATAGAACACATGTTTCCCACACGCTTGACACTCAGAGTACGCATGTAGTTAATAGTTCACACGGTTCAGTAGACAGTATAAGTAGAGTAGTTTATTCGCCCTTGTACCCTAGTCCATTTATTCAGTTATTTTCTCCAGCTAATACCGCACCACCCAACCCCTTGTCTTAGACCTGGGGCGCGAGGCTTGATTGTGACATAATAAATGGACTACCATCTTACCATCGTACCATCTACCCTTCGACCTCCTTTCCCTATCTCCCCTCCTCTATCCACTACTTGGATCCTGTTCGACCTCTACATCTTTTTCATCAAGACCCATTGCTCTACCCATCGACTTCTACCTCGTTACCCAACGAGTCTAAATAAACGCCAATCACTTGTGGTTCACTCAAGCAGACAGACGCTAGGCCACGGGAAACGTTGAGTCCGTCCCAAGCCATACAGCAGTCGCAGAAGCACTAGTCGGATCTTCGGAGAGGACTATCTTGCTGTCGTGGGGAGTGTCGTAGAAGACCCCGGGCAGTTCTGCTAGCAAGAAATCACAGTGACCTCACCCTGACCTTCGTGGTCCTTTTACCAACAACCCGCATTCAGTGGTCGATACTGCCACTATAAAGAATACGTAATCCCTATTGCAACCACGTTCCGAGCACCCTCACCCTTATCATCCTCATCCTCCCGGGACGCGTCAGAAGTTGCTGACCAACTACTCGCCATTTCCACCACTACCCATCACACCTTTCACACCGCCCCCATCATGACCCACTCTTACCACAACTCACCTACCCACCAATCACAACCCATCTCCATGCAGGGATCCCCTCGTCCCTTGCCCCGACAACCCTCCCCGGCACCACATGCCGCATACTTCTCCACCTCCCCCATGACACAACAACAACAATTCATGCAGATGCTCCAAGCCCTTCCTCCCAGGCCTCCTGCATCTAAAATTGTTCTCGCCCAAACACCACATTTCTTCGATGGCCAAGACAAGGCCAAGTGGGAAATCTTCTTTGATGCTCTCACCACCTACATGGGAGCATACGACTCGGACTTCGACACCGAGAAGAAGAAAATATTCTTTACGCTCTCTCTGCTGAGAGCCTCCGACGGCTCAGCCTGCCCAGCCTCCAACTGGTCACGGAACTGGAAGCGCGTACATTTGCGCACAGGCAGCCTCTCCAGCGGAGACACATTCGAAAAGCTCATAGAGGAGCTTGAGAAAACATTCAAGGACAAGAACGTCAGTGAGACGGCCTTCTTGCGCCTTTTGAGAACTAGGCAGGGAAAGACTCCCCTGGCCGACTTCCTGCAGTCGTATGAACTCACGGCTCAGGAAGCAGGATATATTCCTGGAGAAGCAGTTCACGACACGTTCCTGTGTCAAACCCTGGAAGCCCTTATCGCAGATGAGGTCAGACGTCAGCTATATGCTGGAGGGATTGAGATTCCTGGGAAATATGAGGAACTCAAGAAGCGTCTAATGACCATCAGCGGAATCATGGAGCGAGAGAAGCTCCTGAAGAACCAATGGGGCCAAGGCGGCGGGATGTTTTGGGCTCCCGCACGCACCAATTTCTCCGCCCCCAACCAAGGAAAATCATCCCAGGGAACGGCTCCAAACCTGGCCAAGAAATTGGCGCCAGGAGAAACAGCACCCATGGACGTTGACAGGGCACAGGCGAAAGTCACGCCCTTCAAGTGCTACAATTGTGGTCAGGAGGGCCACATGAAGCGCGAATGTCCGGAGCCGCCCAAGAAGAAGTTTAATATCCGGTCGATCAAGACCGATGACTATACACAGGATGATTTGGAAGCTCTCGCAAAGATACTCCGAGAGAAGGGTTTTTAAAGGGGCCCCCGGTTGTGGCCAAACCGGCGCCCCCAATTGATACGAAATATGGACGCTTCACCCTGCTTGATGCAGATGAGAAAATTGAAAACACAAAAACATCGGACTCTCTACCTATAAATTATATAGAAAATAGTAGCCTGTCTAAGGACGAACACGAACCCCTTACAGCTACAGAAAACACACAAAAAATACGTATCTTGGAGAATCAGAACCGTAAACGTCATGTTAAAAACCGAAGGATGGATGAAGCGAACAAGCGCTGGAGCGCATTTAAAAAGGCCCCTGGAATCTCAACCAGTGATAAAAATAGTGAAAAGGAAAAGGGAGCCAATGACGGCTCGGTGGCTCTATCCCCAGCGCAACAGTTCGAGTGCTGCTCTGCAAAAGGGGAGGAAGCGCCAAAGCACACGCGGGTGCCGTTTGGTCTCAAGAAACAGGAGGCTACTCGGTGGCTTGCAAGAAAGGCAATGGGAATCTCTGAGAACCGCCTGCGAGAAGAACTCAGAGAGTTCCAAAGGCAGCGAATCCATCATGAGATGCTTGTCCCAATAGGGCTGGAGACCCTGGACACCGGAAAGAGACGTTCTATCCGAGCACTCCTTGATAACGGATGCACTGCCACTTGCATGGATCGGGACTATGCCAAAGCTGAAGGTTTCGAGCAGAAGGAACTGGAAGCACACATCGTAGCGCGCAATGCTGACGGTACCGAGAACACCAAGGGAAAGATCACTCATTACGTAGAAATGATCATGACCATCGGACCTCACACAGAACGCCAACGATTCCTGATCACCGGACTCGGAAAAGCTCGTGTATTCATTGGATATGACTGGCTCTTTAAACATAATCCAGAGGTGGACTGGAGAGACCAGAAAATCACGTTTAGCCGATGTCCAACTGAGTGCAATATGAGCGGAGAGGAGACCCGGACTGGTGTCGGGAAAGAGGAAGCTGTGGAGGAGGGAGAATCGATTCTGCTGGTAGACTTCGCACCAGCCATCGAATTACGTGCCAAAGGAACATCAGCACAGGTGATGGCGGAGGCGGCGGCGGCAGAAAAGGAGAAGTTGACAGAGGACAAAATCCCTGAACAATATCGGGAGTTTGTGAAAGTCTTTGCGAAAGAGTCGTTTGATTCATTACCAGAAAAGAGACCGTGGGATCATGCAATCGAATTAAAGCCTGGCTCCAAGGCAGTAGATTGCAAGATCTATCCCCTTTCATTGAGCGAACAAGAGAAACTCAATGACTTCTTAGAGGAGAACTTAAAAAGCGGACGGATCAGACCATCAAAGTCCCCGATGGCTTCCGCGTTCTTCTTTGTGAAGAAAAAGGACGGATCTTTACGACCAGTGCAGGATTATCGAAAGCTCAATGAAATGACAGTAAAAAATCGATATCCTTTGCCACTTATCTCGGAGCTGGTCAATAAGCTTCGAGGCGCAAAATACTTCTCCAAACTGGACATACGATGGGGATACAATAATGTCCGGATCAAGGAAGGGGATGAGTGGAAGGCGGCATTCCGCACAAATCGAGGGTTGTTCGAACCGCTCGTAATGTTCTTCGGGCTGACAAACTCACCGGCCACATTCCAAACCATGATGAACGATATCCTGAGGGATCTCATCAATGAAGGCCATGTGATTGTCTACCTGGACGACATCTTGATATTCACAAACACCCTGGAGGAACATCGCAAAATAGTCAGAAGGGTTCTGGAAACTCTGCAAAAACATAAGCTGTATTTAAAACCAGAAAAATGCGATTTTGAAAAAACAGAAATTGAGTACCTTGGGGTGATAATCTCGCACAACTCCATGAAGATGGACCCAGTGAAAATCAAGGGAATCATGGAATGGCCAGAACCAAAGAACGTCAAACAAGTGCAGGCATTCCTCGGATTCGTAAACTTCTATCGGCGTTTTGTGCGCGGCTTCAGTGAGGTTGCCAAGCCATTGACTAAGTTAACGGGGAAAAGCGGATGGACGTGGGGCCCGGAACAGACAGCAGCCTTCCAGAAACTTAAGGATCGCATTGCCGAGGACGTTGTCTTAGCATTACCAACAGACGACGGCAAGTTCCGGCTCGAGGCGGATGCGTCAGATGGAGCAACAGGAGCAGTGCTCAGCCAGGATCAAGAGGGTGTGTGGAGACCGGTGGCCTTCATGTCTCATGGACTTAACGAGACAGAGCGAAATTACGAAATCTATGACAAAGAGATGCTCGCAATAATGCTCGCCTTGGAGGAATACCGACAGATGCTGTTAGGAGCGAGGCAGACGTTTGAAATACTTACAGATCACCAGAATCTGCAATATTTCAGGAAACCACAGAAGCTCAACAGACGTCAGGCACGCTGGATTGTCGAACTGTCACAATACGACTTTGCCTTACGGCATCGACCAGGAGCCCTTAACCGGCAGGCCGACCTACTATCCCGCCGGGCGGATCATGATCAAGGAAAAGGCGACAATGAGAATGTCACTCTCTTGAAACCCGAGTACTTCCGAGCACAGGAGATTGTGGTGGAGGGAGTAGAGAAGGAGATTTTGGAGCAGATCAAAAACACGAAAACAATAGATAAGAGTGTGAAGCTGGCGCTTGAGAAGAAGCTCCCTGGATGGGAGAAGGTGGAGGATGTTATCTATTATAATGGCCTCATTTACGTCCCGCGAGATGACGATCTCCGCAACAAGATCATTGGATTACACCATGATTCGGCTTTAATCGGACATCCCGGAGGGAACCGAACCAGGGAGATTGTTGAACGCAACTACTGGTGGCCAAGGACGGGTGACTGGATTGCGAAATACATAAAAGAGTGTGAACCGTGCCAGCGTACAACGGTCAAACGATACAAACAGGGCAAGCTCAACCCGCACAAGATTGCGGAAGGACCCTGGCAGATCATTTCAGAGGATCTGATCGGACCGCTGCCGGTTAGCAACGGCTACAATGCAATCCAGGTGTGGGTTGACACCTTCACAAAGATGATCCATGTGGAGCCTACAAATACCGAGCTCAATTCTGAAGGAATGGCACGGTTGACACGAGATCGCGTCATTCGCTATCACGGGATTCCCAGGAAAATCATATCAGATCGGGATACCAGATATGTGTCAGGCTACATGAGGGAGTTGAACAAGATCCTGGGAATTGAAATGAACCCGAGCACGTCACACCATCCGATCACAGATGGCCAGACGGAGCGCATGAACCAGGAAATTGAAAAATATCTCCGGATCTTCGTAAACTATCGGCAATCAGACTGGGCCGAATGGCTGTCGCTGGCAGAGTTCTGCTATAATGATAAAGCAAGCTCATCGACGAAATCATCGCCATTCTATCTGAACACCGGATATCACCCTTGGAAAGGGATAGAAAATGCAGTGGAGACGCGGAACGAGGCTGCGGAGGACTTTGCCGGGAAAATGAAGAAGATCCGTGATGAAGCATCAGCGGCTCTTGAGAAAACCCAAAAAACAATGAAAAAATACTATGACGCAAAAAGAAAGGATGCCCCAGTATTTAACATTGGAGATAAAGTGTGGGTCGAGGCAACAGAGATAGCGACGGACAGACCATCTAAAAAACTAGACGATAAGAGGCTAGGGCCTTACGAAATCCTGGAGAAAGTGGGTGCTTCCGCATACAAATTGAGATTACCAGAAACGGACCAGTCACATCCGGTTTTCAATGAGGCTCTCCTAACACCATACATTGCACCACCTGCCGATCGAAGGGAGAAACGGCCCGAACCCAAAATCATCAGTGGAGAAGTCCGATACGAAGTGGAAGGGATCCTGAAACACCGCAAAAAGGGACGCGGCTATCAGTATCTGATCAAATGGAAAGATTATCCATTGGGGGAACGCACGTGGGAACCGGTTCGCCACCTCTTACCGGGTGCCAAGAAAATTCTGGAGAAATATCAGAAGGAACACGGCATCAAAATACGCGAATTGCCCGTTCTACCGGCCGGATCCTGGGATTACCTGATCAAGAGATACCACGCAAAGGAGGAGTCGCAGCAATATTTGACGAAGAAATTATTTAATCCCGAATCAAACGACTTCACCACGGTCAACGAGGACGTCGACCCTAGAAGGGGGGTAATGTCACGATTGAATGACAATCTTATCGCGACAACACCTTAAATTCCACGGTCAGATGCAACAAAGACCGGGCCGACAATCCATTACTTCCAGACACCTTACCCACCGCCCTCGCCCTTCTTTTTCATCAGGCCTGACACCATGACCGTCGTCCACACACATGATCACACACACTATCTATCGTTCACTCACTGCCACGTCACAGGTATAAACCATGAGGACAATGCGCCCTTCCCATCGTTCACCACTGTTCTCCTGCAACAACATGGGAGCCACATGTTTGCCATGCCATAGGAGGGAGGAAGCCTCATGGATGACGACAGGATGAAGAACGTTCCATAGAACACATGTTTCCCACACGCTTGACACTCAGAGTACGCATGTAGTTAATAGTTCACACGGTTCAGTAGACAGTATAAGTAGAGTAGTTTATTCGCCCTTGTACCCTAGTCCATTTATTCAGTTATTTTCTCCAGCTAATACCGCACCACCCAACCCCTTGTCTTAGACCTGGGGCGCGAGGCTTGATTGTGACACCGGGAAACACATTGAATGTTACAAAAATTCGATATTGGGACTTTTTGTTCGAGGAAATTGACTTCAATGGGTTCTTTGTGCATGCTGGGTTGTTCGACTCGAGTAGCGAGCTCATGTCGGGTAGCGCAGCGGCAAAGAGAAATTGAGAGGAAAGTTGGAGGAAAGAATTGGTCGAGTCACGCGTGCCAGTGATGCGCTTCAGGCTCATGAGCCATTCAAAATTTCAAACTCTATTTGCTCTTGGAAAAGACACAGACCTCGTTGGAAAAAGACAATAGTCACAGTTTTAGAAGATACTACCTGGTATTTTTATGGTGGTACAGAGTGGAGCATAAGTATTACAGAATGAGAAAGGAGCTCGATATCCCGGCGTCCCGGTTTGGTCCGGTGAGGACAGCGGCTTCGCAATGCAGTTGAAGATCGCAGAGATACTTATCACTCAAACGACCAACGATGCACCATTAACACTGCATCCGCAAATGCAGCGGGAGCTTCCGCAGGGAACGCATGCCCAACATTCTCCACTCGAAGCTCATGTCGACCAGTGAACATTTCTGCGTGCGATGCAGAGCCCCCTGGCTTCAGAGGATCGAGTGTGCCGTCCAGGGTAATGGTTGGAACAGTGATCTTGAGCTTCTGCGCAAGCTTTTCCTCGAGCGGTTCCAACGCAGGGTCTCCTTCGACATTGCCAAATACATGGCGATAACAATGCAACACAACATCGACAAAGTCGGGATTATCGAACGACTTGACGACCTCTTCAAAGAGCGATTCGCTGAAAGCCCACGTTGGCGACCATTGCTGCCACAGGATACGGCAGATCTCGCGTCGATTTCGCGCAAGTGCGTCCCGTCCGCGTTCGCCCTGGAAGAGATGCTGGTACCACATAACGCACTCGAGCGACGGGGCGAACGAAAGGCGCTGCCGAGCTCGATCCACGACGTCGTAACCAGCGTAAGAAACCAGCCCAGCGACACGTTCCGGCCAGAGAGCCGAAGCGACACAGGATGCGAGGCCTCCCCAGTCGAATCCAGCTAGTACAGCCTTCTCAATGTTCAGCGCGTTCATCAGATCGATGAGGTCCGTGGCCAAAGCTGCTTGTTGGCCGGTCCGCATGGTGGAGGGAGATAAGAAACGAGTTGGGCCGTACCCACGAACATAGGGCAGAATGACGCGCGCGCCTTGCGCGACCAGCAATGGCACGACATCGTCGTAAAGGTGGATGTCGTATGGAAAGCCGTGGGCAAGTATGACGGGCCAGCCAGTTGCTGGACCATGCTCGTAGTATGCAATTTCGAGGACGGGAGTGGTGGCTTTCTTGAGCGCCATGTTCACGTTGATTTGAGCTTCGTTCCAGCGGGGCTGGCTTTTATATTGCGCTTGAGTGCTGGCGAGTTTCTTACTCAGCTGCTCCTTCAGTCACGAGAGGAACTTCTGCGATTCAATAGATCATACACAAAGCAACGGCAACCGTTTTCGCAACTCTTTGCCGTCGATAGAGCACCAGATAAGATGATCGACTAGAGAGAAACCATTTTCGCCCTTTAAGTTGATAAAGAACGTGTTCTGAAGGCCTCTTGAAGTCTGCGTTGTTGGCGCCGGCGAGGTCGTGGGCCACGTTGTGCGACAGGATTCACAGGAACACCGCGTTCAATTACCATATTGTCGTACTCAACTCGTTGAGACGAATTACTGGTAACTGGGCAAAGCAGTGGTAGAGGCAATAGCAGAAGGCAACTTGAAAATGGTCACAATTGTGACACTGCTCTTCTCTGCTACCTCGCAGCCGCTGTTTCTCCCCCAAAGGTTTCACTGGATCAAGATTGAGAACGCGCAGCTCCCCTCATGGCGGTGAATACTTGGCAACGCCTGCGCGCTCCTTTGTGTCGGGATTCCGAGTCGGCACCGCAATCTGTCATGCCCAGTCACAGAGACAAGTTTACCTTCGTCGTGGAATACTGGCTAAAAAGCGGGAGATTCTGGATTGTCTACCTAGGAAGATTATCCCTCTGTGACAATAAACTGGTACTGGATTAGAACTGGGCCCTAACAACGCTTCTTGCAAGTTGTACAACAAACACTCATAGCAACTTGACACCAGCGGCACCGCCGCGGGCTGCTACAATTGTCTCTGTATTCATTATCACTTCTTTCAAGATGACTACAGTATTGCACCCCACATCCGTATGGATATAGCGGAGCGCCGACCTAATCAAAGCGACAACGTGTTCCCTGCAAATTTCCTTGCGCGCGTCTATTCTACTATTGTCTGCGAGGTCTTCACCTGAACGCAACAGCTGTGTTACTCCAAAGATTGGGTTCTGTATGGCTACTCCCATTCGTACCCCTTGTCCATTGCTGTGAACTTAAGGGCCAGGCTTGATGTGCTGAAATCTGGCGACGGGCTCGTGAAAAGCGTAGCCTTGGTTGAAACGGTCACTCCCATATATCTCAGGAGGGCTTCGGCTAACACGACCTTCCATCACTATCTTCGAGTCAGTACGACTGAGCGCGCTCGTTCCCGATTCAGCCTTCGTGCTGTGACTCGAAGCTCCCTGCGCATTTTCTATATAACTTCCGTGACAATGGTCTCTCACTCCAGTACCCCCCTCTCTTCCAATTTCCCCCCATTAAACTACCCTGAAATGCCCAGTCTCGTTGTTGATGAACCGTCTTTGAACGGCGTTGACGCCATTGTGAAGCCTAACGGCATCAAGGTCAACGGCGTCCAAGCTGAGTCGGAGGATTTGGTTGTGCCTTCCACCGAGCCTGTTGCTACTCCTGCCGTCCCCGATGCCACCTCTGCTGTTCCTGAGGCGGCCACTACCGAAACTACTACAACTGATGCCCCCTCCACGTCGGATGCCGCCGCAAAGGCAGAAGATGAAAAGAAAGCAGACGAGGCCACCAAGAAAGAGGACGAGGAGAGCGAAGAAGACAAGGAGATCAAAGCCCGCAAGAAGGAGCTTGACGCTATGAATGAGGCGTACAAGGATGTCCCACACGGTTCCAAGCCTGAGCTCGTCCATCTCGATAAAGTGGGTTGATCGTATTTAGTCTATATGACCTGAGTTGACACCACATACCTCCAGCGATGGGACAAGAACGGCGACGAGTACTACATCCGGCAAAAGAAGGCTGAACCTCGTGTCCGGGGCGAAGAGTGGTGGTGCAAGCACGTTTTGGTGGTCATCCGCCACTTCGACGAGGACGAGCCTGAGAAGGAGCGTGTCGAGCAGACCACCGTCGAAGTGTACTCGGAACACCTCAAGAAGATTTTGGCCAAGGTTATCAGCTCTTATCCTTCCATCTCTTTCCACACTGAGGTTCGTTCGTTCGCTTCACTTTCGCGTACACAGACGAAAGCTAAATGGGTTGGATAGCACATCTGCCTTACCCTCCCAGTTGAATGCCTGTACCACTATCTCTCGGAACTTCAAGCGGAGGCAAAGACTCTCGCAGAGGGCTCCGACGAGCTCGTGCACATGAATATCCTGCTCAATTTCATCGAGACTCAGTTTGCCAACACCATCGAACAGGTCAATAATCTACGTCCTCAAAATCTTGTTTCGTATGACACGTGAGTCATCCGTCCCCGCCATCTGCTCATTTGGATTCATAATTTGTCAGTCTGTGGACACTCTTCCGCCCGGGCACCATCATGCACTCGAAGATTCGCGGCTACGACCGGGCCTTCAAGGTCGAATCATACTACACCGTCAAGTGCGGCCAACATGTCGGATTCTATTCACTAGGCACATTCATGGACTACGATGGTACGCTTCTCTTCCAGAATCATGTTCTCAAGTTTGTTCCCTCTAACATGTTCTCCAGGCAAGAACTTCGGGAAACGTACCGAGCGGCTGAAAATCCCACCTTTCGCAGGGAGCGCGTTCATCCCCTCGCTCCCCTTTGCACCTTTGGACATGCGCACGCGCAAGGACGATATTCACGCAGCGTTGATGAAACGCGGGGAGCGCTTCCAATCCATGCGGGGCCAGTGCCACGGCGAATACGTCGGCGTCGCGATCGAGCAGGGGCATGAGGCCGACAAGAAATTCAGCGTAAGTTCTTAGTCCTTCTCAATCACGTCGAAATCTTTTGCTCAACGAGTGAATTTCAGATTAAGAGCCGAGTAATGATAGACGGGACTTCGTATAACCGAATCCGCACCGACTTTGCTTGGGAGGCGCCTGAAGACGAGGAGATGACTGAGACGCTGTTTTGGGCCGAGGACAGTATGTCTGCGGAGGAATTTGCGGCATTCAAAGCGAAGCTGGTCGCCGAGAAGGCGGCGCGGGGGTTGACTGAGGAGGAAACATTACTGACTACGAATATCCTGCGTGGGTTCTCCTTCACCGAGAAGCAGTGGTTCCAGCTGTTCATCGAGAACTACTCGGATATTGTTTGGAACGAGGTGAGCAACCCTATCGCGACTGTTGCCGTCGGAAATTTATCCCAATTTGCAGGCTTCGTTCGATCGCCTTGTGCTGCCTGATGCCTCGAAGTCACTCATACGGGCATTGGTGTCCTCTCACCTTAGGGTTGAGGACGACAAGTTTGACGATATCATCAAGGGCAAAGGACGCGGTCTCGTCACCGTTCTGCACGGTTCCCCCGGTGTCGGCAAGACGTTGACCGCAGAGTGCATTGCTGAGCACACCCGGCGCCCCTTGTATGTTGTGTCGTCGGGCGATCTCGGTACATCTTCCTTCTGTTCGCCGAAAACAATTTAGCTAACAATAACCACCAGGTACTTCGGCGTCTCATCTGGAACGGGAGTTGACGCGGATTCTGGATCTCGCTCACACCTGGAGAGCTGTCCTGCTTATCGACGAAGCTGACGTCTTCCTGGAGAAACGGACGCTTACAGACGTTCACCGCAATGCTTTGGTCTCGGTCTTCTTGCGTCTCTTGGAATACTACGAGGGGATCTTGTTTTTGACCACAAATCGCGTCAATACCTTCGACGGCGCCTTTCAGGTGAGTAGGAATATTTTCAAATCATTCTCCTCTTCAACCTTTGGAAATCCACACAGAGTCGCATACATCTCGCTCTGAAATACGAGAATCTCGAGGCAGACGCTCGCAGGCGCCTCTGGAAGGACTTTTTGAGCAAACTCAATGGTGGCGCGGGTGCCGATGTTACTGAAGAGGGATACGATGCCCTTTCGAAGTACGACATCAACGGAAGGCAAATCAAAAACGCCGTCAAAACTGCAGAGAGTCTGGCATCGTTCTCGGGCAAGGGTCTTAACCTGGAGTACTTGGAAACAGTGCTGAAGACCCAGGCGGACTTTGCTGAGGCATTTGAGGGAAATCAATTTTAAATGTACTTTTTATTCTAGACCACGACCACGGACCCGATAGAACATATTTGTATCCATATTTTGGCAATAACACCTGTACACTTTTTTTCTTTGAGGGGACTCCGGGGCGTGAGGCGAATTTCAGCATTCCGCCCTTCCTGGCGTTACGCGAGTCACAGTCACATTCAAGCTCTCCCTGTGTTTCTATCCATCAAACGACCACCAGCATGGCTACAGCAACCCTTCCTGCACAAACTAGCCATGCGTTCGCTGAGCCTGCAGGGGAGAAATATCGGGGTGCTGTGGTGGAGGTACAGGGTATAAAATTTGTCTCGAAGATCCACAACCAATCCCGACATTAGGACTTACAACTTCCCCCCGCTTTCTGCGTCAAAAGCAGCGAGACCATATTGCGGGCTATCGAACAGGCCTATGAACGCGACTTCTCTCATATTCCGTGAGGATAATCTATTCATCCGGCCCTGCTGTTCCTGCTCACACGGAGTGACAAGCGTTTTGGATCGCCAGCGACGACCCTTGGGATATATTGACGTCGCGAATCTGAAAACGCAATGGGAGGCTGGGAAGATTGATTCAGTGAGCGTCTTCGGCTCGATAATGTTTTCACTAACTGAATAAATTGTGTTCAGAGCGATAAAGTCGTTGATTATATGACCAAATTTAAGCGGGTCGCGTCACAACCATACACGCTCATTACACCTTATACGCCCCTCGCTGAGTTGGAGGAGTTTTTGAAACACAACATTTTCGCCATAGGTCCGTCCATTTGCTTCTCGCTACCATAATGTAGTATCTAACGTTTCGCGGCAGTTACGGATCCTAGCCGTAAGTTTGTCGTGGCACTGGCAACACCACACGATCTTGAGACGTTTGTCTCGCGCCGGGGTCTCTGATTTTTGCTTTGGTAGATTTCTCTGCCCTAGAGTGTACAATACAACTGTATTATCAGCTAATCTGTAGGGATTTCGTTGGGACCATCGCGCTTGTTTCCTGTCAAAGTGCTTCAAGAGCCTGGTTATCGGAAAGCCTATTCAACAAGCGTCCTTGGAGAAATAGTCAGTTTTGCTGCTCAGGGTACGACATATGGTCCCCCTCACCCTCCATCCCACCGTCAACGAAGACGATGTGGCCGCTTACATGGCCTGATACTTTGGTGGAAGCCAGACACACTATCTGATGAGCTATATCCAGCGGCTCTGCCGGTTTCTTCAGAGGTACTCTGCGATGGGTTAATGGGAGCTTTTCGTTTCCCGATGGACCTACGTCGCCAGCGCTCGATGCACAAACACCGGGTCTTTCAATATTTCTGTCTTCTTCGGTGTATTAGTCCAACCCGGCGCCACACAGTTTACCCTGCCCTCGGGTGCGATCTTGACGATTTCATTCTTAAGCGACAAGGTGAATCCGTACATGATGGCTTTTCTGGTTCAGCAATCGTCTTGAAGTCAAGGAACTATATTTACCACTCTTGCTGGCAGCGTAATCAGCATGCCCGGCCTCGCCATACTTCCCAGCGGTAGACCCAACAAATACGATAGCAGCTTTCGCTTTCAGCTCATCAGAGGCTGGCTCCAGTTGTTTCAAATACTCTTTGGAGATCAGGAAAGACGCTGTGAGGTTTGTGTCGAGGGTACTTCGCCATCTTTCCAGAGACATGTTCATCACCATTTGGTCCTCCGGTGGGGATACAGCGTGATTCACGACGAGGACTTGCACAGGTCCCAATGGATCATTCGACATCAAGCCCGCCACCTCGTTTTCGTCGGCTAGATTAGCCTGAACACAGTGCAGCCTGTGGGATCCATATTCTTCAACCAAGTTTTTTACTGCGTCGTTCTGATTGTAATGTGCAGTTACTTTAGCCCCTTGATCTGGAATCGCCGCATCGAATTGTTGAGGACAGTCTATAAGTTAGTCCCTCCGACACTCACTGAGAAATAGACGCGTCGTTTCGAGTCCGATCCCTCCACTAGCACCTATAGTAAACCACCGTAAGACAGTTGTCGGGATACAATTCAAGAACAGACCTGTAATCAAGACATGTACATTTTCTAATCCAACATCCATAGCGGGCTTGTAGTACTGAGAGTGGTCGTTGATTTGATTTGACTCGCAAATTGAGATCAGTTCAAGATCAGTTTCCGATGCAATTGCATCCGAAGCAAAACGGTTCTTAACCTCTCCGGTCAAATACGTCCTTCTCCGCGATGACAACTCCCGGGTCATTTGTCGAGTCTCAGTTCTTATTCTCAGCACCTGCGGTCATTCCGGCAGACGACACTCTTGAATTATTTTGGCGTAGAATGTCGTATTTGACGACAAGAACGAAGAAGGACGGAAAATGGATTGCTTGCCAGGAGGTGAAAGAGTGGAATGGTCGTAACCCCCAGGTAAGGTCGCACACTTATCGTTATCTTAGTAGTCCGAGTAATGTCTATGGCAGAAGTGTATTCGATGCAAAAACAGTCGAGTATGGAAACCTTGCGTGGTTGAAGACGACCAGCCGAGTTGTCTGTCTTGCAGAGATTCCAAAATGGCATGCGATAGGAAACCACAATTCCTGTTCGAAGCCACATGCGATGAATTTTTCCCCACGATGTCCCTGTTTCTGAAGGTTCACGATAACCCGCCACCTGTACAAAGCAAGACATATCAAAAAACCGCGAACAAGCAATTAAAACGTGGAATGAAAAAACTGCGGGCAAGCAGCTAAAACGATCCTTGCCTTCTGGTATGTGAATGGTTAACACCTGTCTTGACCGACGCTGATCCTTATTGGAACACAGTCGTAGGCGTGTCGATCGGAAGAGAAGACAAAGTAAGGGTGTTAGCGTCTCGCTCGTTGCGGAGACGGTATTGACCTATCACAGTGTGTCCGTCGTTCAGATCTAACAAGAAAATTCCAAATACCTAGACCCCACTCTGTGCGATAATATCTCACAAGTGCAGCCGATATGGAAGTCATGGCGGTCGGATAATCGAGGAAACGTCGCGATCCTGTCAACAACGGAGTATAAATTGGATGTGTTGCCTGAGGTCAGAGGACTGACCTACCAGCACTCACCAGGAGCCCAGGGT
The DNA here is from genome assembly GCA_037176885.1 of Favolaschia claudopus. Taxonomy (NCBI): domain Eukaryota; kingdom Fungi; phylum Basidiomycota; class Agaricomycetes; order Agaricales; family Mycenaceae; genus Favolaschia; species Favolaschia claudopus. The sequence goes on along the minus strand of JAWWNJ010000092.1, from coordinate 74,529 downwards.
ATCATAGGAGCATAATACCAGCTGGATTCGGCGCGAATGTCAAGCGAACTTCGAGTACAAATCGGATGCATTGTCGATGTATGGCTAGACAATACAGGGACTCGGCCCTCAATGAATTAATGAATAGCTTTGTTCAATGAACTAAGGGTTCACTCTTCCTCAGTATCCTTACGACAACCCATTCCACATTGCAACCGAGATGTAGGACTTTCTCAGTGAACCCGCTAGCCGTTCCTTTGCAGGTGGTGGAAACCGTGTACCCGACGACAACGAAAGAACCTTCAGAGAAGGCAATGAGGTCGCTAGGTTGAGTAGGCCAGCAGAGAAGTCGAAGTCTTAGTGCCTGGCGTCGTGTTTATGGAAATCTTGAAAGGGACCAACTGCTCGCAAAGTAGTCATTCAGTATGAACATCATCTCGTAAATTTCGTCAAGGGGACATGAAACAACAATTAGTACGCCTCAATTCCGTTCTCAGTGTTCCGATTCAGCAAGCGTCCTTCGAGAGGGCAAGATGAATATTAGCACCTCTGAAATGCAAATATAATTGAGAAAATCACCTTCCATTCCGCCTTCGACCATGACGGTGTGTCCGGTTACATGTCCTGATACTTTGGTGGAAGATAAAATCACGATTTGACCAGCAACGTCCTCAGGGACCGCCACCTTCTTAAGCGGTGTCCTGAAAAATAATTATAGAGGCATTGTTAGAAGTTTTAGGAATAGTCAACGTAGGGAGAAGAGACCGCACGTTGCAAGCGCACGATACACAACGATCGGATCTTTCAGCGCCTCTTCCGCCATCGCGGTCCTTACCCAGCCAGGAGAAACGCAGTTCACCCTCCCTTTCGGCGCGATCTTGACGATCTCGTTTTTCAGCGAAAGCGTAAACCCGTAGGACAGCGCTGCAAAATTCTGTCCTCAACACACCTAAAATCCAAAAATAACCCAATGATGCCTACCGCTTTTACTCGCCGCATAATCCGCATGTCCCGCCTCCCCATACTTCCCCGAAGTCGAGCCAACAAAACAAATCGACGCCTTCTCCTTCGCCACCTCATCCGCCTTTTCCAACCCCCTCAAATACTCACGCGCCACGAGAAACGCGCCGGTGAGGTTCGTGTCGAGCGTCGCGCGCCACCTCGCGAGCGACATCTGCGCCACCGGCTCGTCTGCAGTGGGCCAAATACCGTGGTTGATGATCGCTACTTGCACGGGGCCCAGCGCGGTGCGGCTCGCTTCGAAGAGACGCGCGACGTCCTCCTCGGAAGTCAGATTCGCCTGGAGGGCGACGACGCGCGAGGATCCGAATTCTTTGAGCAGAGCATCGAGGGTGGAAAGGGTGCTGTTGTAGTGGGCGGTTACGCGGGCGCCTTGTTCTGTAAGAAAGCGCGTACGTTTAGATTGGGGCAGAACAGAGAAATGACAGAAGTCTAAGACGTCACCTACGAAGGAATAACCGCGCGGTTTCGAGGCCAATGCCTCCACTTGCGCCTAGAGGGAATCATAATGAAATCGTCAAAAGCAATGTGAAATCGCGAATAGCGGACCAGTAATAAGAACATGCACGTCCTTCAGTTCAAGATCCATGTATCGTGTCAGTAAGTTTCGCTTCAGGCCTGTGCGGAGGAGCGAAGTTTATATATACTTGGGTCGTGGGAATGTGTGGGAGATTGACGCGACGCGACCATGTGACCGTTTCTCCCGGCCCGAAGGAACTTTGTGCTGGCGATTCTTAGCTGCATTTGAGTCCTACATTTGACGAGTGAACAGCAAGCGAACAAGCTAGCATCCAGTTCCAATTTTTTTTCAACCTGTACCTATACGTGTAGAGCGTTTTTTTCGGGCCATTGTATGGATGTACGTGGGAGCTCGTGAGACGAGATGGTGTGGAAGTGATCATGAGGGAGGTACGTACACGGAGAGGAAAAAGACGATGACTAGAAGGACAGAGGAGGGAAAAGTATGTTGAGAAGAGAGACAGGAGGAAAGGCTCGAGAGACAGACAGACAGAAACCACGACAGCGAGAGGAGACGGAGACGGAGAGATGCAGTGCGACAGCTTTTAGTACATGCGTATCAATTGTTATTTGGACCTGGAATAGAATAGAATAGGACGGGGGAGAGAGTAGTAAGCACTATCAATCGAGGAGGGAAGGCTGGAGTCAATCCAGATGCACGAGACGGGACGAAGAAGAGGTAGTTTGTAGGAAGAGGCCGGCCAATGGAGGATGGGCTGAATCGATCATGCCGTCGTCGCATTGCTAATCCCCAAACGCAGGACAAGCGCCTCGACGAGCTCGCGCTCCACACCAAACTCACGGGCCAGCTCGGTCATACGCGCCGCGGCGTCCTTCGCGTTCATATCAGGTTCTGTCTGCTGCTGCTGCATGGGAGTAGAAGTGGAGTCGATGGGAAGGGGAAGCGGAGGGGGAGACGGCGAGCCAAAGCCACTGAGGTGGTCATACGAGCGGACGGGAGAGGCAGGCGGGGCATAGGGCTGGCACTGCTGTTGTTGCGGTTGTTGGTGCAGCTCAAAATGACGCGCGTGGAACTCGTCTTCCTCGGTCTCGGCCTCGCTCTGAGCGGGCGTCGGCGTGTCAAACTCGGACAAGCCACGGAGCTGCTGCTCAGTGAATGCTGGAATTATGACGGTCAGCTAACGAAAGACGAACGAGACAGGAAGAAACTAACCATGGCAGCCAAGAGCCGTACGGACAACTTCCTTGATAAGGGCATCATCCTCCTTGTTAAATACGCCAGGCTCAATAGCATTCGCAGCAGCGCGCACACGCAAAACCTGAATCGCAGCATACGTAACATCATACAACAAATCGCGCAGCCCAGCGCCCCAGAACACACGACTATCGCGATCGGTCGGGAACTTTGCGAGTATGCTCACGAGCGCGTAGAACGGCAGCCCAGGGACCTTGACGAAGCGCGCGCCGTTGTCCTGCGTGCGCATCAGATACAGCAGATCCGTGAGCTCCGTTTCGCGCATCAGTCCGCCCTCGAGCGCCCCAGGGAGGGATGGTGGCGCGACACCAGCGAGGGAAGGAGCGCCTTCCGGACCGTCGAAGGCGCCGGCCCAGTTGGGGAAGATGGCGGCCATGAGGGCGGGCTGGGAGGAGCGGGTGAGGGTGACGGCGCGTGCACGGCGGCCAGTGCCAAGGACAGGGGCGGCGCGGTTCTCGCCGCGAAGAACGGAACGCGCGACAGCCTCGGTCGGGAGCTCAACAAATGCGTGCGACAAGGTCTTACCGAGACGGTCGAGGAGCACATGGGCACGGGCACCGGGAACGGCAGAAACACCAAGGAATGTAAGAATGGCGGGGGGAGTGATGTCCCAAGGGACGTTGTCAATGCGCAGCACAACGGGTTCTGGATCCTCGTCGGCGGAAGGGGAACTGGGCGGGGAGAAGGGGAGAATGAAGCTCTCATCCAAGCTGGGGGAAGGAGGTGCTTGGACGAGACCAAAGGTGTCAACAGTAGCGCGGCAGACGACGCAGTGCATGGAGAGCTGATCGACGATGTTAAGGGCAGAGGTAAGACATGAGGGACATAACGCGTGGGTGCAAGGAGTGAGCAAAGCGAGCTGTTTGGACGCGACGGCGCACGAGGAGCAGTGGGTGCGCGAAATGGGCTCTGGTTGGGGTTCACAGTAGGATTCGACGCGTTCCTCTACATCAGGTAGGTTGGATTTAAGACCAAACGCGCGTCGTTCGTGGGCGGGAGCAGTGACACTGCCTTTGAGACGCAAATGGGCAGCGATATGAGGATTGCGGGGTGGAGTCTGGGGCATGTTTTCGGACGCGTAGGAGAGTGCGCGGCGGCGTGGTGCGGTGAGAAATGGGGGCAACAAAGCGGCCTCGAACGACGTGTCGCTATCGTTGAAGTCATCTTCATCGTCCTCGACGCGAATACCGTTCTGGGACGCTCGGGAACGCCAGCTGTGTGTGGAATCGGCCTTGAGAACTTCGGGGGAGAAACTGAGGCGCTTTAAACGGTAGTTCTCTGGAGTGGCGGGCGCGTAAGACGAGGGGGTAGATGGAGTATTGGGGGTCGTATAACGCGACGCGACGAGGGGAGAGGAATAGCGGGAGTAGGCGGGGGAAGTGTAGCGAGAGGCGGGAGAAGCGACGGGAGGGCGATGGGGGGAGTACATGGCGCGTGCTGGGACTTTGAGGATGCTCACCGAGGTCGAGGTGGTGGAAGAGGACAAGAACAACACGCCGTAAACAAATTTTGGCCAAATGTTTGGTTCAGTCACGTTATCCTTTCGCGCGTTACGTACACTATCGGGTTGAGCCGGTTCATTTCTTCCCTTCACTCGACAACCATGGGCAGGGCCATCCATCCCCTCGCTCTCGCTAGATACTAGAATGCCTATCATTGCGACTGTCCATATACTATACTGCTATCGGACCTGATTTGAACCACCTAACTATTCCTTTGTTTCCTTTCCTTTCAAGTTGCTTTGTTCTGAATCTTACGCAGCGAGGAATTGTAAAGAACGACTTGAAGATAAGTTGGAGAGAGTCTTCCAAAACCTGTTTCATCAACTCATGAGCAAGGCATATTCAGCCTGAATCCGCAAACATCGATTCCTCGTCATCACTCGCTGGTTTCGAATTGTGTCGCGGTGGGCCTATGTTCAGATGGTCACTTTGAAAGCGGGGAAGTCCGTCACAGTGCGCTCGAGCCGTGCGTTGTTTCCCCGGACGCAGCCACCCTTACGTTGCCTTATAATTTTTTTTTCGGAGAAAAGGCAGCGACCATGAAGCAGATTGCAACCGCCGGGACTCGGTCCCACTCGGGTGAAAACCATACACAGGAGAGCCGAGCAATCTACACAAAACCGGAGCCATCGCTTTATTGAACGACTCATCCCTGTGCTTTTTCTTCTTTCCTCGAACTTGCTTGCTTCACTTGAAAACCGAACCATGAAGGTGGTCGAAACTTTCACTCGGTCTCGAGACATTTCGATCCCGTTTCAATATGTCTTCAGCGCACCTACTTACTGCCCATTGGTCCTGGGATGCGCAACGTATTGAACCGCAACAGCTGGAAATATTACGGCTATAATTGCATCCCAAACCCAGCGAGTCGTGTTGTCTGAACGATGTCAAGACAACGTTTCGAAATGGACCTAGACTCTGAAGTAAGTAAGTACTCAGGGCCGACTACAACGTTATTTAGCATTGAACAAGGACGCCGGAGGTCGCGCACCGTACTAGCCGACCCCAAGGACGCTTAGAGGTGTCTATGACAACGAGTCGGAATCGGCGGTCGTTTCATGTTTTTCCCCAAGACACCTCTCCGCTTGAGCGAAAAAAAATTACCAGGGCAAGTGAGACTTGTTCCTGGCTGCTTCCCAGGTGGAAACTCAATTTTCTCGGGAAGTTGGCGGGACCCATGTCCATAATGAATCCGGAACCTTCCATATGTTCCCGTGGGTCTAAGCGTCGGCTATAAAATCAACGTGTTTGATTGCCAGCCCGGCGTCTATCGGCTCAGCCAATAGTCGCGTTCGCCGCGGCACCGTGACTGATCTCACTAACCTACTTCGGACCGATTTTTTGATTGTGAGGATGTCCATTTAGCCACAAGGACCTTGTTCGCCTGTCGCCTCTTTCTTTTTTCCTTTTTCTCTGTTGGTTGGTCGAGAGGAGGGGGGCTCTACCATGCTGCCGTTCGGTCTCAAGGTGGCCTGGTTCGTTCTAACCATCGTCGGTGTGTTCAAAAGTTCTTCGACTCGCGCAAAATCTCATGGCGCCCACAAATCTCAAGGCACGGTCTTCTCCGTGTTGTCGGTCATGGCCCTTGGACGTTTGGTAGGAAATCACTGGACGGGGTTAGGATACAGCTTTGGGATGGTTCTTTACCAGGGCATGTTCTGCTTGGGTACGCAAAAGAACAGTGGCGCGACGCGCGCGACGACGAATCTTACCCCTCACGCAGGAATGATCTGGAAAATGGATCCGTATCGTATGCCCCGAGCCTTCTGCCTTGGTAGGCCATCCACAACTGTGCCGCGATATATGCTCAAACAACTCGCGGCAGCTCAAACTATCCTTATGAGTCTGGGATACTATATTATCTGGGGATTCCTAATGGTCTTCTGCTTTGCGGTTTGCGTGCACATATTGAAGCCTAAGGAGTGGGGAGACCTTTCGAAGTGCGTATATCAATTGAGTATTGTGCTGATCCAGCTGAACGTGTAAAAGGTGCTTTCACTGGCGACTCGTATACTATCTTCCCGCTCTCGGCTTTCCTGTGGCTGCAATCGCTGTACGCGTGGTTCTCATCCTCAAGTACGATGCTGTTCACCCTTTCGACGGCTTCAACTGCGACGCTAGTCATCCCATATGGTGGCATTTCCACTCTCTCAATTGCATGGCCTCTGAACTCATGTCCAACAGGGTCAGGCTTGGTGGATATGTCTTTCCGTCAATTGTGGTGTTAGTTCCTACCACATTCATGTCGTTGCTTTCCGCAAGACACATGCATGAGACTCTCAACCACATCAAGCGCGCTATGCAGGACGACAACGAATTGCCTCGACAAATGCGTATGGAGCGGCGTAGTGGACATCATTCCCTCAAACACTGCGGTCCTGTAATACTCGAAGGAGATGACGCCGTCGCTTATGCTGGTCGTCAACCCATAGAGGCCCCTCCAGAAGCCGTCAAACGCCCCCGCTTTCATTTACCGTTCTTCACCCAGCTGCAGTCCGCTAGAACTCTAACCCCTTCGCCCCAAACACCTGACCACACCAGCTCCTCTCCCTATGAGGGAGGGAGGTCGTCTATCGCGTCGTCGAGTTTCCCCACGTTTGCGCCTATAAACGACAAGCATCCCTTCACTGCAGCTTATCGACCGGAGGCACCTGAAAACGATGCCGAGGCATCGCAGACTTGGGTCGACGATGACTCGTCGGCTCCCAGGAGTTTTGACGCGCACGAAACGACTGATGCTCTGGAGTTGGACGTCAAAAGTCAGGACGACGATGACACTACGTACCGGTTGAGCTATAGAGAAAACGCCACCCCGTCAAGTATGCCCGTGGTTTTCACCCCTACTCATCGCCTCACTAATAATTTTTACTCTGCCTATAGGAATATCCCACATCGCATGCATCCCGCTACGTGCTCCAGAAGTGCAGCGGCTGTTTGTATGTCAAGTGTGCGTCTGTTTTTCCAAAGTTTTTGAGGTTCCAGACATTAACACGCCCAATCCTCACAGGTCTGTTCCAATATTCACGTTCTTGTCGATTGTGTCGATGTTGGCTGAGGGCCTTACACACCCGCACGAGCCCAGACCTATCAACACGCTGAACGTCGTGCAATTACTGGCGGCTTGGATGGGGACTATATTCCTAGGTATGTGTCTCCACCATCGCACGCATATCGTTGTCGGAAAATTCACCATCTGCACAGGCACACACCAAGGCATTCGAGAGGAGATTTTCCGGCGGTTAGCGTTCTGGAAAAGGTAGCAGCAGCTGGGTTGCTGGGGGTCGTCGATCCACATTACTCGAGTATGATATTACACACGCAGTTAAGTATTTGTACACTACTAAATCCATTGACAAAAGGAGGCCAATTTTTCTTACTTACTTACTTACCACCTTTGCATATTTCACCCCGCAATGTTGTATTTTGTACATAGCATACAAGCAGTTCTCCCTTCTGACATGTCGCAATTTGTTGAGGATCTCTGAGATGGACGAAAGAGGCAGTTGGGCACTTGCTATGAACGCATCGTGACGATGCTTCGCCCCCAACACTCTTCTCCAACTCTTCTCTTCGCTGTTCACTCCGACATATATAAATCAGGCTGTATCGGCTGTGATATCGTCTACATCTAAGGGCTCTTCGTGAATTGGAAGCTATCGACGCGCTGCTGCTCTCTTTCATGACCGATTACATTCGCCGTCTGGTTTCTGGCAAAAAAGCGCGCTTCAAAGATGGCCAACTCAATCTCGAGCTCGATCTCGTCTACCTCACCGACCGCGTTATAATCATGGGGTATCCCGCTGAAGGATTCGAGAGTTTCTACCGCAACAATCGAGAGGATGCAAAACGGCCAGTCGGATTTACAATTCGCGGTCAACAAACCCACTCACTCGCGAAACAACAGCTTTCTCGAACATCGACACGGCAAGAACTTCTGGGTCTTCAACTTCTGCCCTATCAGAGAGAATTCATACTCTGCCGATTTCTTCGATGGTCGAGTGAGTCGGTATCCGTTCCCAGACCACCAGTGCGTAAATCAAGATTGTTTCTTGACAATCGGAGAGCTTGACTTGTTAGATAGTGCGCCTCCGCTTGCTATAATGCCTCTTGCGGCGCGGGAGATGGCACAATGGCTGGATGGTTCGCCGGAACGAGTAATTGTTTTACATTGTAAAGGTATGCACACTCAAGGCCATCCTTGAAGTTCCCTAATCATTGACTTCTTTCAGCCGGCAAGGGACGATCAGGCACTCTGGCCTGTACATATCTTCTCTCGTTGGGTCAAGAGCCTACACCACCGAAACTCGAGCGAAGTCATACGGCGTCAGAATGGGCCAAAGTCCGGGCGAACGATGTCATGGAGGCGATTGAACATGAAGAGGATGCGACTACACTTGACCCCATAGACGAGGCTGCAGCCGGCTCCACAACTGACGCCCCTCAGAAATCATTTACCGAATCACTCAAGACCGTCCTCGACCTGCACACCGCCCGGCGAATGAAACCCCCAGGCGAGAACGAGAAACCGAAGCAGGGGGTGAGCATCCCGAGCCAGCGCCGCTGGCTACACTACTGGGCACTACTCCTCGCGCACGAAGCCCCCGCATATCTCTGGCCCGCCCAACCCCCTGCGCAGCGCCAACAACAACCCCGCGTGCGATTGACGCAGATTAAGGTGCGGATGCGCGAGCCGGGTGCTGTGAAGATGCACCTTGTGCGCGCGGCGACGGCGGTGATGGACCGTACGAATATGGGTAAGGCTGGGGCGGCGGAGGCGAGGGGGCTGGGGAATGGGAGTATGTGGGTTTCGCTTGCGAGGTATGATGATGATTTTGTGCGCTTGTTGGAGAAATGGGAGCTGCATACCCGGGATGAGGGTGGGAATATGGGGCGTTTGAAGAAGGACGCGGGGGCGTTGGATGGTGAGACGCTAAGAGATATGTTTAGTGCGGAGGGCAAGTGGGATAAGCATAAGATGGTGCGGAGTTTTGCGCGACTTGGGGCTACGAGTAGTGGGTCGCTCACTAAGGAAGTGACGGAGGTTGGTCCTGGTTTCACTATAACATCTAAAGTATTGAAGAAGATCTTGATTAGGACGGCAAGATATCGACATATACCCTGCATCCCTTGTCAGAGAGCGGGTGGGTAAACATACGAGATGGCCTACCAGAAGCAGAAGCCGTCCCGGACACAGACGATATTGACATCCCCGCCTCCGAAGCGAACTCGATGTACGAAGTTACTCACAGTGCGAGAGAGCGAGGCGTCGTGCTCGATGCAGGCAGAGAAGTTCGCGTCAAGCTTTACATGGGCCAGGTAGTAATTTCCACTATTTGTCTCAATTTCCCTTCAATATTTTCGCTAACGGTAACATCAATGCAGGTCTTCATCTGCTGGCTATGGTTCATCCCCGCATTCCACATGAATCAGCCCCCGCCCAACGGCGACGGTCTGAAGCCGCCCCCGACAAAGTTCACACTTATGAGGAAGGAGGCGGACTTTCCGCTTGGGGTGGGGAGCGCTTTGATTGATGTTGAGATTGAGATGGAGTGGCTGAAGACGACGGACAGTGAGGGTGTGCAGCCTCCGGCAAGGCAGACGAGTGTGGAGAGTGCTGCGGGGGAGAAGGGGGAGCCTGCAGGGATTTCAGCTACCGTTGAGGCGTTGGCGGCGGGGAATGTTGCGGAGGCGGTCGAGGCGAAGCAGGCGGCGGAGGATTAAATGTTAGATGTTTGGAGTGTATCTTATTGTAGCAAATAGAGGAGACGCGACATGGACTTGTTGATAATTCGGTGTACAGAAGAAATTGGCTATTCTACAGAGAAATTCCGCGAGCGATAGATGAAATGAGATGGACTGCGTTCAGGCTGTGTTCAGCTTTTCTCAGATTAGTTGGATACACTCTTCTTCTTGCTGAAGCTCATGTTGCCCAAGCGAGGTTTGCCTGCGATCTCTCGTCGCTTCTCCTGGATTGCTTGTTGCGAGGCACTATCACTAGTACTAGCAGAAGGCTCTGACGACGCAGGGTCGTTGACACGACGCTTTCCCAGTTTCTCGCGGCCATCTATGGACCAGTAATCATCATTTGCTCCCGTCCCCGTAATGTGAAGGGGAAGTTCATCCTGAGTAGGGACCGTCGCACGCTGCACGAAAAAAGTGAATTTCAATGGTTCACGGACTTGAAAATACTTGGAAAAGAATGACAAACCTCGAGTCTAAATTTGCACATCTTAAAACCCGCTTTGCCTTCTTCAATGTAGGCCTTCAACAAGGATCAGGCACAGGAACAGAGGATGATGAAACAAGAACTATACTAACCTCCTTAACATCGTAAAGGCCGTCGTAACGGTATCTGTGAATGGGCATATAAATATATGTATTGTGCCGAGAGAGATAGACATCGACAAAGCCACTCACCCCTGCGAAGGGCTATACTTGAGATTACCGTTAGGGCCGCGTATGACGCGTACAGGAAGCCCAGTTTCCACGTTTTTCTGCGAAATGAGTCAGAATAGATAGTTGTATTGCGCTTCCGAGCTCACCTGGAGGGCTGCGTTGCCTCGAGATTTCATGTCCTGGTCGCCTTGCTGCTTCTTCCCTGGGATGCGCTAGAGGAGAAACGAGGCGGGAATTATGGGTATGAATGAATGTAGGTGTTGGAACGCACCTCTTGTCCTTCCTCTGGCTTCCCCTTGCCTAAGAATATGGGTCGACGATGTCTGGTACGGGCAATGCATTGGCATACCTTCTCCGGTATAGATTCTGGAAAGATGGACGTATGAGAGTCGCATGTAATGGTTCAGAGGCGTTGAATGACAGACATTTCGTTTCCTCTGTCCTCGTCGTCTTCATAGCCTCATTGAGCACAATTGAGAACGCGCCTGAGTAATATGGTCAATAGTGTCCTTATATAATCTTTGAGATGTACAGAGACGCGCCTCCATCAGCCATGGTTCCGCTAATACCAGCCATATTCTGGTTATGAAGGCCAGACTTATGCAAGTCTTCGCGGTCGGCGAACATGAGCCCGACAGGTATGTCGGGCAGATCGCCGTGTACGTCGCCGGTTTGTCGGGCCATCTGGGTTGTAAGTGGTTGGTGGAAGAGTTGTATCGTTGTCTATGTTTGCCTGCCTTTGTCTCAGAGCACCTCAAGGCTCAGAGGACAAAGGGATCGCCAATCAATGCATCACCAATTAGTGCACTGCCACTGAGTGTGATTTTGGAAGAAATCACGTGGAGTTACGTAAATCCGGAGAGTTGCGGAAAATTTCTGGGAATTGGGGAAAACGAAAAGACAGGCAGTCGGCGCTGTTGTACTTCAAGCTCATCGGGCGGAGACCAGGCCACATTGATTTTCGTCGGTGGGGTGTTTCGATGTGGCTCCTCGTTTCCATCAAGCTATTACGACTTGAAACGCGGCGGGTGACCTCCAAATCGAGGTCCCTTGGACATAGCAGCAGCCGTAGGAGCAGTAAAGGCTGGTAAAAGCCATGTATGACGACCAAAGATGACTCGGAGACAAAATCCTGAGCCCTCGATTGGTGTAATCTTGAAACGGGAGTACGGGGTAGCCGAGGGTGGGGATCCGGCGTGGGAATATGTATCGGAGATTGAATATTTTTTGATCCACCACTCTTTGGTTTCGACCACCACCATAGACTGACCCTTTTTTCTCTTTTCGAGCTACAAAAACCACATCTCTTACCGTTTTTCACCATAATATGACAAATGGCATTGTAAACGGCAGCACGGGTCTTGAGACCCAATTCTGTTCGTCTTTTTCCTCACTTCTTGCACTTTTTTCCTGACTTTTTGTGCAGCCGATCTAGGAATCACGAAATCCGCCTATGTTCCTCCTCACTTGCGGAACGCGCAGCGGGCTGCTTCGTCCCCTTCCCTTTCCAATGGGTATGCTGCTCTTTGTTGCCTTCTTTCCGCTGGCCGTGCTGACTCATCGTCCGTAGAAACGGCTGGACTGATTCCCGCTCCTCCACCCCCACCTGCCCGCGGCAGCTACGGTGGAAATAATGGCTACAACGACCGACGCGGCGGCAGCGGTTACAACTCCCCCTCTCGCGGTGGAGGTGGAGGCGGCGGAGGAGGAGGAGGCTGGGGTGGCCCTACTCCCTCTCCTAACTGGTCCTCTGCCCCGTCTCAACCTCGCGACACCTTCGGGTTCGGTCTCTGGAAGGACGGTAAACACATCGTTGGCCAGCGCAACATGCGCATTGAGAAGGAGCTCTTTGGCGACCCCGATGACCCCTCCAAGCAGCATACCGGCATCAACTTCGAAAAATACGACGATATCCCCGTCGAAGCTACCGGCAAGGACGTTCCCGAGCCCGTCACTGTTTTCACCTCTCCTCCCTTGGACCCTGTCCTATTAGAAAACATCAGTTTCGCTCGTTACACCAACCCCACTCCCGTGCAAAAGTATTCTATTCCCATCGTTGCGGCGGGGAGAGATTTGATGGCATGTGCGCAGGTCAGCTTCCACCTCCCGCATCACGAAAATATCACTGACTGATCAACAACCTGACAGACTGGTTCTGGGAAAACAGGCGGTTTCCTTTTCCCCATTCTTTCGGCTTCCTTCTCTGTGGGGCCCAGCGCGCCACCAGAGCTACCTCAGTCCCACCTTAGTTACTCACGGACTCGCAAGGCCTTCCCCACCGCTCTCATCCTTGCGCCTACCCGCGAGCTTGTTTCCCAGATCCACGATGAAGCCCGCAAGTTTGCTTACCGCTCCTGGGTCCGTCCTGCCGTTGTTTACGGTGGTGCCGATATCAACCAGCAACTTCGCCAAATTGAGCGTGGATGCGATCTCTTGAGCGCCACTCCTGGCCGTCTCGTCGATCTCATTGAGCGTGGGCGTATCAGCCTTGCCAACGTCAAGTACCTTGTGCTCGACGAGGCTGATCGCATGCTCGACATGGGTTTCGAGCCCCAGATTCGTCGTATCGTCCAAGGAGAGGACATGCCCGGTGTCCAGGAGCGCCAAACCCTCATGTTCAGCGCCACCTTCCCCCGCGACATCCAGATGCTTGCCCGAGACTTCCTCAAGGACTACGTCTTCCTAAGCGTTGGACGTGTCGGCAGTACATCCGAGAACATCACGCAAAAGATTGAGTACGTTGAGGATCAGGATAAACGCAGCGTTCTCCTCGACATCCTTGCTTCTGCCGGCAGCAAGGAGGGGACGATTGGTCTGACACTCATCTTCGTCGAGACCAAGCGTATGGCAGACATGCTGAGTGATTTCCTCATGGCCAACCATCTCCCCGCCACCTCCATCCACGGCGACCGCACCCAGCGCGAGCGTGAGATGCGCTGCAGACCTTCCGCACAGCTCGCACTCCCGTTATGGTCGCCACCGCCGTCGCCGCTCGTGGTCTCGATATCCCGAATGTCACTCACGTCATCAACTACGATCTCCCCAGCGACATCGACGACTACGTCCACCGTATCGGTCGTACGGGTCGTGCGGGTAACACAGGTGTCAGTACGGCGTTCTTCAATCGCAACAATAAAAACATCGTCCGCGACCTTGTAGAGCTTCTCCGCGAGGCTAACCAAGACATCCCTCAGTGGCTTGATGCGGTTGCGCACGAGGCGTCCTTTGGCGGCTCGTACCGTGGACGTGGTGGGCGCGGAGGAGGCCGAGGTGGAGGTCGCGGGACGGCGGACGCGACTACCGCTCCTCCAGCAGCGGAGGCCATGGTGGCGCTGGAGGCGGGGGCTACGGCGGCGGTGGAGGAGGAGGAGGTTACGGCGGAGGCCGCTCGTATGGAGGAGGTCCCTCGTCGTACGGTGGTGGTGGCGGATATGGCGGCGGAGGAGGCGGAGGCGGTGGATCGTGGTGGTAAAGAGCTTATCGCCCTTTCCTCCTCCTTCTTTCCCTCGTTCCTTCTACTATGTCTATGCTCCTCCCATATGCTTCCTTTCTCTGCCCCAGTTCAAGCCTGCCAAACCCCTTCCCCCTGCTACGCCTTCTGATCTTGACCGATACTTATTCGCGCCCGGGACCGCCACCACGACCATGACCACACGATTCTCCTGATGCACCTCCTGCGCTGCTTTTCATGACCCAGAAAAATTGTCTCGTCTCGTCCCCCCCCGTTTCTGATGAACCCCTCACGTTGCTCTCGTCGCCAGCATCAAAACAAACCTATCTTATTCCTCTCGGTTATCTTTGCGCGTCCTTTCACTGGAGGCGTAACCCCTAATTTCCTTGATGCATTCGAACCTTTCTACACTACATTACAACAGTTATAGATGCGGGCAACCTTAACGAGCACCGGCAGTCGGTCAGTCCTTTCTGCGATACACCCCCCAGTTTCTGCTATACCCACCCCCCACTGTATTGCATTTTCATCCCTGGACTGATATCTCCAAGCATTCATCCGTACCAATAGACACGATAAGACACGACACGAGACAATCACTTATTGTAGAGCATCCGCATCGCATATATCTTGTAACCTTAGGTCCCTCTCGAGCGCTTTTTCATTGCTTTCCGATTTTTATTATTCTTGTTCTGTCCCTCTCCATATACGTATCTCTGTAGACGAGTGTACCTACTCTGATGTTAATTGAAGTCGTCCACCGTTGACAGAATCTCTTGTCCGACTGACGAAGCTGAATCGAAAGTACCGCCCGCCGTCCGAAGAGCGGGAAATGCGTCCAAAATGGTGCAAACTTGCAGGCGTCTGATTACCAACTCTCTCTCGGTCTCTCCACGGCAGATAGGCCAACTTGGCTGAATAATGAGATCAATATTGAACGCGTACCTTCTCAGTCTAAGACATTATTTAGAAATCGAAGGGAGGCGTAGAGAATAGATATAAAAAGGTCTCAAGCAGGTCATGTCAATCTCATGGCTCCCAGCATCCTCCTCCTCGGCGCCACTGGCGTCAGCGGTCTCATTTTCATTGACATGGCCCTCAGTCTTCCCGATCCTCCCGCTTTAACGCTATATGTGCGTTCGCGTAACAAACTGCCGCACGACATCGACAGAAAGGCGCGCGTTATTGTGGGTTCCCTCACGGATCGAGATAAATTATTGGAAGCGATGGAAGGCGTTGATACTGTTGTGAGCGTTCTGGGCACGTATCCTTCACTGTGGCACTTCATATTCCGCACCACACCCACGGTATGCATTTGTTGATTCGCTTCCAGTGACTGTGAAGGATGCTTATAACAGCGCACAGCCGATTGGAGACGCCTTCTTTGTGATATTGTCCGCAATGCGGGCTAAAGGCGTAAAACGGATTCTTGCGCTGTCGACCCCGTCGTTTTATTCCGAGGGAGAGGTGTATTCTCTTGGATGGACGTTGTATGGTCTCGGACCGAAGATTTTAACTCCGCAAGGAAACGCAGAGATGGTTGCCATTGCGAAGGCAGTCGCTACAGCAGACGATTTGGACTGGACGATTTTCCGCGTTCCGCATCTGACAAGGGAGAGTGCGGATTTTCCTGTGGCGGCGGGGCTGATCAATTCTGAATACAAGTCGACAATTCATTTGAGTCGGGCGAGCATGTGCAAGTGGATTTTCAGGGAGATGGAGGAAAGGAAATGGATTAAGAAGGCACCTATGTTGGCTAATTAACTGTAGCACGAATATGACGTTGTTGTAAAAGCTTACCATCTACGAATATCTGAATATCTGGGCATTCATTACTCATAATAATTTACTTCGCGGCATCCAATATGAAGTCGCGAAAAAGCGAGGGAAAGTTACCGCCAACGGGAATGACATGGCCTAGATGACGATGCTGAGCTTAGATTGGCTACCAGATCGAAGACATACCTTCACCGTGCCGGTAGAGAATTGAATAGCGGCATTTCTGCTGGAGCTCGAGAGTTCTAGCAGGTGGAACGATGGTATCACCGTCATCTAGGGCTGGGAGCCGAACAAGAACTTATTCAGAGAGCGATCTGGAACAGAAGGGGAAAGGGTCTCACTGTGTAAGGTAGGTATATCGGGGATGCCGTATATCGCTGCGTGCGGGGAGTGGTGCGAGACAAGGCCTAGAAATGATATATGTTTCTCAACATCAACACAGCAAGAATCATGTTCGGACCTGAGCAAAATATGCCGAATTTGAAATTCTGTTTCTTGGTGGGATCGAATCCGGACACACGTTCAGGATGGTTCACCTATGCGGCCGTTGAAAATGCAGCGAGGCTGCGAGAAACGACAAGGTCTTGTTACTTACCATGGACAACAGAAGCGCTGCCATCGCGCTACCTTGTGAAAGCCCAATGACACCATCGTATTCGTGCTTGGAGAGCTCCTTTGACCACCACTTTACGACGTTGTCCCAGCGAGTACGAGCTCTATCGTTGTGTGATGAGTCGAGCTCGAGGTTTTGGTCAAGGAACCACCAGGGCCGAGGTAACGATGAACTCGAGATTATGTTGTGCGACACTGGTGGGCCGTCGACATAGTGTAAAATCGCTACACCGTTGAGCGCGTCGCGGAGTTGGCGTGTGTTGTGCGCAACTGTTGCTGCTGATTGGACATAACCGTGGATCACTGGTTGTGATAAATTGAACGCTCAAGATTTGAACAGCAACTTGGACTGACCAAGAATGTTGAGCATGTTGAACGAATCCACAGAGGATGGGATCTGTCTTTCTTGAGCAGGGTTGCTTTATACAGTGAACATTTCGTAGTCTCGCGCACGGGTTGGTCGGGGTCGCCACGGAGAGGAGTCATGAAAATCAACGACGTTTTGCCCGGGTCTCCGTTCTCAGGTTCTTGCTACAGATTTTTCGAGATAATTTTGTGCAGGTTGTGGCGTGGCGGTCGATGCGAGATGCAGTAAACTCGTTTATTCGGCGTTCTGTAACCCGTGTCACCGTGTAAGTCCGTGTACCAAGTCATTTGTCCCAGAGACAGGCCTAGTGCTATAATTATAAGCGTAATAGCAGGATTGCTGTTGATTTCCGACCAGTGGGGGCCGACGTAGATCTTTCCAAAACTCAGATAAACCTCTGAAGATAGCAATTGATAAGAAAGTAGAAGGAGACTTTGAGGCGGTGTGTGTCAGGACCATAGAGGGAAAATTCAAGGCTGCAGTCCAACGCGGAAGGCGAAGGTGTAAAAGACCTTCTTCTGCAAGCACACTGGCAACGGTAGAATGCTCGGAGGACGCAAATTGCCTAATTTTTTCAAAACATACAATCAAGCGGCTGCGTTTGTCCTGAGTCGCACTTGCGGCTTGGTAATGTGGGTGCGCACGAGGCCAAAATGTAAGAACCCTGCCAGAGCATAGGCCAATGTCCCAAACCGAGTTGCCCCAATTCGGAACAGTCAAAAACTTGGACAACAAGTTGGGCGGCGGATACGTTGATTTCATCCAGTAGAATTTGCCTAGAACATACACGATAAGAGTCGTGGTCAGTCTTCTTCGAGTCTGTGGCAGACTGCATGCAGCCAACCCAGTTCTAAGTTGACCAGGGAAGAGGATCGTGGCAGGTAACGACCGAAACAATCGCATCTGATGGCAACTCTTGCAGTTCTCTTCCTGCTCAACTTTGCTCCAGGGTCAAATCCGCTCAGATGCAGTGTTTTGTCTGTCAGAAGCCGAAATATACCTACAAGGAAACAAACGTGGGACCTAGGCAACCACTGAAACTGGCAACGTCAAGTTTCTGACATAGATGAGTTGTAGATGAGCCTCGTCAGTACGAGTCAGTACGGGATGACGGACGGCCTTCACAAAATCGCAGAATTTCCAAGATTCGGCGTAATCTGGAGCCGTTGTTGAACGTTGAACTGTTCAGCGGTATGCAGACCATTGTCACTTTGGGGTAGCTTGCTCACTCACCTGGTGAGTATTATCGCGATCGATATTTCAAACGCCGGATGCTGCCCAACTTGGCCTCGAACATCGACTCGTCTTCCTCGACTGCATGAGAATATATGTACGTTGGGTTGCGACAGCGGTCTGGAAGGTAATGACTGACTGGTTCCACCCGTTGATCCTCTCATCAAGTTGCTCGGTATCCGTCAATGCTCTAAGCTTAAGTTGTTTTTCGCTAACCAGTTCTTGGCGACGGCTCGTCCGTCCGCTTGTAGCACCCAAATCAACCTTCTAAACTTGTCCCCGACATCATCTGTCTGTGGAATGCTCAGCTGCGCTGTCTTCCTCGGATTTTTAGCAAGAGGTTTCAGTCTCGAGCCAGTGGTTGAACATCGGCAACAAACAAGAACCACGACGGAAAATGTACCAATGCTTGGGGAATCGAGACAGACGAAAGGTTTTTTACACGGCACACACAAACAACAACCTGCTCCTGATTGTTCTCCGGAATAGCATGATAATGTCTTGTGGTTCCGCTTCGATGATAATTAACGCTGTCCGCCACTCGAAGGATCACCCCTCAGATATCTCCATCTAATTCGCACTGCCTAACCGTCTGGATGCAACCGGCCCGATTCACTAAGATTTTGGAGACCATGAGGATGTCCAATCTCCATTTTTTCCCTTGCAAATGTGGCTGTTTCGGGTCTTTGTTGACGAACCCACATTTCACAGGTCCGCTGTGCCGCGGCTAGTCTAAAAGGCACTTGGAATTTTTGTTCCCGCGAGCTATCCTTTCTTCTGTCAACTTGACCCACTTACAAACTCGTTTTCTTTCTGCGCCGCCATGTACTCTGGATATCGTCCAACGAGGTGAGCGTTGGCCCGGCGCCACTACCCCAATTGTCGAGCCAACAAGTTCACTTTCAGAACCACACGCTCACCGGCCCCTGCAGTGTATGTTATCCGTTCACGACTTCCCACAAATCCACCTACTTACATTTTACGGACTAATGCAAACAGATCTCAGTCTGCTCAGAACGCCATTGCTACCCGCCTTCCACCACCACAACCCAGGGCTACGCACCAACGCGGACCATCTTTGGACACCACATCAAGCCAGGCTGCGTTCCCGCCTGGAGCCAATATTTCCGGGGGAGAGTACCAAGCTGGGCGCGTTGTCTGCGAGGTCTGCGGTGAGGGTGTGTCGTTCCGGGATTCTGGCGGCGCATTTACGCTCAAGCATTGGGAAGCGCATCGAGGAAAATGGTAGGTTTAATCTTCATTTTTCCACTCAAGCATATATCTATTGTGATTTGTAGCACTCCGCAGCGTCCCTCTCATCGAGCACAATACTATTCGAGTCCACACAGTCCACAGGCGTATCCATCAGCCTCTCCTAGCTCCCCCTACCCGTACAGTTCATCCTCCTCATCCAGTTCCGGCATGCCACACTCCACTCCCTACACGTTCAACGCACCTGTCCCTGCGGTGAAAAAACGTCGCACGAAACGTACAGAGGAGGAGCGTATCGACTATCTGCGCTCTGATCCCTACGTAGCGGAGTTTGAAGCATACCGTGTACGCTGTGCCGCGTGCGACAAGTGGATAAGATTGCGCCCAAACTCGACTTACTGCAGCATTCCTTGGGACGCTCACCGAAAGAGCTGTGTGGAAAAGCTGACTTAGGTTTGGGTGAATAGCTTTTAATTTATTGTATGATGAATTACACGGAAATCATCTTAATGTAATAATGGCGTTAACTTCCGCACACAGCGCTGTAGTTACCCGGAATGAGGTCTCGCCGCTACAACTGACTGGTGGCAACTTGCCTGCCAGAGTTTCTTCAAATTATGTTAGAAGCTAGATTCATTCCACAGCTATATGTTTTCATTCTATTGTAGGGACATCGAAATCAAACATCGGTGAAAAGTTCTCCGGCTGCCCTAAAACATAATTACGAGCGCAACCTGGAAGCAGTAGCCAATCAACTAATTCTTCTACAGTTCCCGTGAAAACTGGAGCATTGGATTATAAGAGTAGTTCCCTCGACTCCCCCATCTACCCGTCGGACCAAAATTCAACATGCCCGAGATGCCCGAGACGCTCATGAAAGCTCAAAATATGCGGATAACTGAACAAAAGATGGGCAGTTCATAGTGAAGTGGACGATAGTTGCACAACAGCGTTCGTTACGCCACCGTATGAAGTTCGGAATTTGGTGGCATGTGGTGATACAAATTTCAACGTTATGATGAATTCAACCAGTCTCCGCCGTCACCTACCGAGACTCTCCTCGAGACAGGAATACTACTGTCAGTGGGATCGTATCTCCGATCTGCTTCGTATAGGCCACTTGTGTCGTTCGCGGCTCGAGGTGAACCTCTGTTGACGTCATGCGAGTGAAAAGGCAACATATAGGGCCGATACGGGCTACCTTGAGTGGGCATATACAACCGGTAAACCTGAATTCAAAAATGTCAAATTTGGCTCAAGGTACGAGGGGAGTCTATCCGAGTCAAAATGACCTGGACTCTACGAGCTTATATTGGCTACAGGTCAATACACAACTCACGAGTGGAATAAATGAGTTACAACGGACGATAAGGACCCCCTCATGAATCTTCGTGTTTGCTGCCAAAATTCCACTTGATCTGCATTCGAACATTCTGCCGTCAGCTGAAAATTCGAAGAGGAACAAAAATAACGCCGCCGGGTGCTCAAAAGCAGACGGTGGGCGACGGACATGCTGCCTGACGTTCCTTTGCCCTGTGCAGAGAGTATGAGGTGAACCTGGACCATGAATTCAAAATCTCTTTCTGCGGACATGGCTGATTTCCAATGTAAATTCCTTGAAGTCCTTTAGTTGCTGGTGGTTCAGACCAAAAAGACAAACGAGCAAGAAAAGTGATGCTGCCGTGAGACCATTTACGCCTGCCAGTGGTTTTTTTACTTCGAGGAAAGATCGTTCAGAGTGTACTGTGTCGTAAGTGTAACTCTCGATTATGGGCGGCTCGATCGAACGAAGCTAGTACTTTCTTGGCCCGCAAAGACAGGTTCCATGGAAGAAAACACGTCAATTAAGTGGAACGCCGCCGAAGAAATTCACCTGCCTCTTAGAACGTGTTTTCTGTCGAAAGATGATATCTTCAAGTTGCCGTCACCACCGTTTCGCCGCCGGCTTCATCCCCAAGGCTTCCCTGTTGTTTCTGGGAGTGGCCGATCCTAGCCGCCTCACACGCTGCAGATTCAGAGTGGTAGCAGAGTGTCTATCCCGCGTCATTGTCGGCCTTCCACTCTTCTCGTTGTTCATGGGCTGATTTGTTTTCTCCGTGGTCATTGGGATCGTTTGGACACCTTTCTCACCATCTGCTAGTGCGCAAATTCTTGCACAAGGCTCCCCATTCTTCTCGATCTTGCCGTTACTTGTGCCCTTCCCGTGCACATCCGCCGGCCCGACAAACGGTTTTAAAATCTCCAGTTCCTCGACGTTCATCAGAAAAATAGATACACTCATCTGAAGCCTTCTCCTCGTGATACCGACGGTGCGTGGAATTTTCTGGTTGCTCTTGGACCTAGCCAAGACTGGTGAAAATGTGGTTTTACAACGACAGATGGGGTTAATTCGATGCGAGCCGATATCGCTTCTTTGCCAGCCCACCTACGTCACTCATCTTTTATCGCTCTCCCATCTCAAGGTTCGAAATCGACGTCATTTTTAAAGCGAAGAGCGCCGCCCCCGCCGAACTGGAGACTTTGTTGAATTTGGCGACCCCAGACGCGTCTTGGAGCACGAAATTTACATTCAGGAATTACCATGAGCAGCCAGAAAGGGTGGCGCAAGTTTCGGGGTGTTAAATGCCGTGGTAGGCGCAGAAAAGTCAAGACTCGGACGAGGGAGAAGGAACGAACGGGGATTCACGTGGTCGAATCTTCTGGCACGTATAAAAGTAGTGCCGAGCGCGGCGAATAAAGCACAAATATCCCTTGTCTTCAGACCACAACCCACCCCAATTTTCTATCGACCATGCCTCAGGGAACCATGAAAGCGTTGTGGTACAACGCGGTGAGTGTTGCTTTGCGCGATGTGGACGCGTCGACTCATCTGGTCTTGTAGCCACGAGATTTCGAGATTAAACAGGTCCCGATTCCAACCTACGGCGACGACGATGTCCTTCTCAAAGGTGGGTTCCTTGTCGCTATCGACGAGTAGTATCTCATTTTCATTGCAGTGGCTTGTTGCGGAGTGTGCGGTACTGGTACGCGTCGTTTGTTCCTCTAACACGTCAGGGTTGCTCATTCGAATATCCAGATGGTCACATTCACGATGGTATGCATTTATTCTCGCGACGAGCTTACATTTCTTACACTTGGGACCACCAGGCGAATTCATTTCCAAATTCCCTGTAGGTCTTGACCCTTCTCCAGAAAACCATCATTTGAGCTTGCATTGCAGCTTATTCCTGGACATGAAGCCATTGGAACAATTGTAGAAATGGGCAAAAACGTCAAGGGCTTTTCTGTTGGCGATCGCTGTGTTGCGGACGTCGGAATCACTGTACGTTGTCCTTGAGACCGAGCATTCGTTTTTTAACGTGTCACATCACAGTGCGAAGACTGCTTCTACTGCCGCCGCGGACAGTCGTTGCTGTGCGAGAACTTCAACTCGCGAGGCGTTACACAAGACGGTGGGTTCGCTGAATACGTCGCATAGTGAGTTATCTTGCTTGCCTTGCAATACATCATTCCAACAATCGTCTCAGCCAGCAGAAGAAGCTATACAAAGTCAAGAACTTGACCGATGAGGAGTCGACCTTGCTCGAGCCCGCCGCATGCGCGATCCACGGTCTCGACAAACTCAACCCTCCCGTCGGCGTCGAAGTCCTGCTTCTTGGTGCTGGCCCCACCGGTCTCATCCTCGCGCAGCTGCTCAAGCTCAACGGTGCTTCTCGCGTGGTCATCGCTGCCAACAAGGGTATCAAGATGGACATTGCGAAAGACCTCAATGCCGGTGATGAGTACATCGAGCTCGACAGGCAGAACCCCGACGCTCAGTGGAAGAAGTTGCGCGAGGACAACCCGTATGGATTCGATGTGGTGGTGGAGGCGACGGGGGTGGAGAAGCTTGCGAATGAGAGTATCAACTACGTGCGGAGGGGAGGTACGCTCATGATTTACGGTGTGTATGAGAACAAGGCGCTCGTGCACTGGCCCCCGTCCAAGGTCTGTCCGTTTACTTCTCTTCATACGCTGAATGTTGACCTGCTCTTCATAGATCTTCGGCGATGAGATTAAGATCATCGGCTCCTTCTCGCAAACCTACTGCTTCCCCCGCGCCGTCGCATACCTCGACAGCGGCAAGGTCAAGGTCAAGGGCATGGTTACCGATGTATTCAAGCTCGACGACTACCAGGCTGCGCTCGACAAGATGAACAGCCGGGGCGCCCTCAAGATTGCTATTAAGCCATGAGCAGGAGGTGTTGCATAGTATACGCACTGTTGTATGTATAGAATCCCAGCATGTAAATTATCCTTCACGAGCATTCACCCACTGCAATTCGTCGAATTTACTCCTTAGGATAACGAAGAAGAGCTGGGGTAGTGAACGGGATGCCATGAGTCCAAGACGATCCAAGACAATAAATACTATTCCAGACAAAACAAGAGGATTGAGAACAAAACAAAACTTCGAGCCGTCATGGATCATGGACGAAGAGAACAAGGCGATATAGATCAAAATTCAAACCTACTACAACACCGCACCGGATATATCTCAGCCCCTCCGAATCACTTCTTAAAACCATTCTGCTTGCACTATCACTGTATATTCTGGCATGTATAAGCAATTTCATCTATCTATCAAGTAATTTCCACTTTATATGGTTACTGGGCGGAACAGTCGAAGAACACGCAGGGCGGCTCTGCCACTTTTCTTCACCTTCGAGGTCATACGCGCAATCAAACCACGACTCTTGGCTTTGGTGGGAGAGGGATCTGAAGATTCTGAGGTTAGACGGGACGACGCGAAAGACCGTTTGCCGCACCGTGGCTCGTTGGGTCCAGAGGTCTGTCTGATTTCTCCTCCACAGTGCCCGGCGGATTCATAACGGAATTGGGCTCGATCGCTGAGCGTTCTGTGATGCTGGACTCTTCGCACGGTGGAACACGTTTTGCGAGTATGTGCGCTAGCATGGAATTAGCGCGACGAAAAGAAGAATCGAAATTTACCCACTTGAATGTCGTTCCCCAACGGCAGCGTGTATTTCCTGAGTACGAATCATCTCATTTTGTAATCTCAATGCCCTACATTCCTTGATTCTTGACGCGGCCTCCTTCTCGATTCTGTGAAATCTTCAGTGACTGGTCCGAATAGTAGACGCTGTCAAATACTACCTCTCAATGGCCTGGACTTCCTTGAAATAATCGGCTATATCATTCAACTCGGTGACTCTTGAGAGGTCTTGTGTGATGCGGACAGTTGTCATTGCTTTGGAATATTCTCTTTGCCAAAATCGATCCTCATCTTGATCCTCTTCACTGTCCCCCTGCACCACGTCTACCCCCGTCCCAACGCTTCGAGATGATTCTGGACGGCCGATGGAGTCTGCTTCATCACAGTCAGCCTCTTGATCGGTCTGTAGGAGTGCCTTCTTGGCTCGCGCAACAAAAAAATCGCCAAACATCAAGTCGTCAAGTCTGATGTTTTCCCTCTGATCAACTGTCCATCGTGGAGGTTCAGAGGGCCAGAGCATCGAGCTTCGAACGGCATGATCTCCGGAGAATGCGAGAAAACAATCGCTCCAGGGAAGCATCTCCGAAGATTTCAGAGGTGCTCGGCCAGATATGTGCGTTTCCTGGGTTGTAGGAAGAACAGGCACCGACATGGATGGCTCTAAGAACTTCTCGGGAACGGCGGGTGGATGGCCCTGTTGGAGTAGGCGTATTGGATAGGTGTGGTATGGAGCCCACGGGATGTACAGCGCTTGGTGCTGTGGGTGAACGTCACCTTTACACGACTTGACATTATGGAAAACCTGGTACGCACCCGTGTCACAAGTGCCACATACTGTTTGCTGACCAATTGCTTGCATGCTTCAACGGCCTCAGGTACCCCTCGAGCTCCTGCGCTTAGGGAAGCAACAGGGTCTATCGTGAGGGCAGCCCACATTGCGAACTCTGGTAGAAAATGCCAGCGGTCTTCAGGCTCGGAGTCAGAAGTTGGCATCGCGTTATTGTCGGATACAGTCCCAGTAGCAGCGTTGGGCATGGCAGGAAGAGTGGGGAGTCATGTCAGGGTCACTAGTTCTTATACTTTCGCCCGGGGAAAGATTCTGAGGAGCACAAAACAAAGGAACAAAAGCACGTTGTCATGGGAGCGAGGCATAGTGTTCGGACCCACGAAGCACAACACGTCCAAATCAAGTCCAATTGTTATGAAGTCAGGTTAGAACAAGGCAGAACAAGGATGTTCGCCATCGTTGCCATGCGGGCTTGTCGTCGAGTTGTCCTGTTGTACTCCGGTAGGCATACAGGCCTTGTATTCCGATCGAATCCGTCAAGAATCCGCGGCCAATTTTCGAGAAATAATGACAATGGTCGCCGCCGGGGATGGAAGCCCTGCTCGCGAATTGACTCTTGAGTCCAGCGTACCCTCAAATTTGAATACTATGGCCTTCGGCTGCAATTGCCGACGTCCCCCTCGCGCACAAAACGCAATAAACCGACTGGGCGACGTCTGCACGGTCAAGTATGCCTTGGCCGAAGGTTCCTTCATGGAATTGAGGATAGAGGCAGCTGACGCCTGTCGAGAGCCCAACGACCGCAAAAAACCAAAGAGATGATGGACCGACTGGATATGCTCAAGGATCGCTCACAGCACAGGGGCAAGCCGCATCGCCCGTGTATCATTCTGAGCCCAGACGATGGCCAAGAACTGCCAGCAAAGTGTGCCTCTCCCGCAGCAATGGTATGGTATCAAGCCTCTCCCGGGATGGCATGAGACCTCCCCCCGCCGAATTAGGCGAGTTGAGCACCACTGATTTGGTGCTAGCATTGTCTAGATACGATGTGGCCAGCGCAAGAGCCCGAGAGTGATTTCTGCAGTCAAGCCGTCGAGAATGTGTCGAGATGAGGACAGTAGACGGTCTGAACGGTTGTAGCATGCACTACAAACGAGGCCTGACCATTGAAAAAGTGAGACATCCTGGAGAAAATGGTGGTATGAGATGCAGAGTACTAGGCACAGACCTGACAGCTGCAACAACCGGTGTGGCTTCGACTAGGCTGAAGAGTAAATAAGGTGGTGCGATTCTGAAGTGGAAATGATGATGTCAATGAAAACGGACATTTCCTAGAAGCGGATCTGTGGTCAGCCTTAGCATTGGAATATACAATGCACGAGACGAGATCATGACATCCAAAGCAGCTGCAAGAAACGCAAGTCTTTCGAGAGCTGAGATACATAGTCTCTGAGCTAGACGACAATTATATCAGGGATCGAAGGAAACGCCTCGCGGTATACATCCTGGGAGTCATTGGCCCCGGTAACCCGCAGCTCGTGAAGCAAACACCCGGATTTTGTTATGAATCTTCCAAGGGACTGGACGGGGTCGAAGCCGTCTTCAGTGTCGCCAAGAAACCCTTCACCTGTTTGTAAACGGCGAAGCGCAGGGGTGATGAGGCTTTCAAAAAACCCCACACTAATGCGGCTCTCTCGCTCCAAGATCAGGCTTTCGAGCCGCGATAAAATGAGGCTTGGGAATTCATTCTGCCCATCTCTCAACCCCCAAAGTGAAAGCGCGCAATGCTCGAGGTGCAGGGCCTGCTGCAAGATCGAGATGCATTCCTGCGGAAATATGCCCCGCAACGTGAGGGAAGTCAACTGTGACCAAGGTAAAGCAACACCTGGATACCCAAAGTTATCGACGATGACCGTGCGCAGGAGGGGGAAGACCTGCGAGTTCACTTCGACGGGAACGAAGGGCGCGTCGTTAAGATATATATCCAGGGTGTGGAGAAGCGGCATCGGCACGTTCAACGCATTGATATTGTTGGCCTTTTGGAGTAATAATTTCAAGTGTTCCCAGCGATCGCAATGAGGAATTAGACTCGAGAAAACGGGGAATAATTTGTCGGTGTCCGTGGCTGAGATTGAGACTGGCAAGCAGGCAGATCTGTTCAGCCATACAGGAGCCAACGAGGCCACCGCTTCCGCCGTGGATGTCAGGGGGATGGCGCTCCAAAGAGCGGGCAGGGAAAGGGCGACCTCCCGCCATTGACGACAGATCTCCGTCAGAATAGCGGGAGAATTCGGCCCAACGAGGGGAGGGGGGTCTGGGTAGGTCGGCAAGAACCGAAGGAAAATTTCTGCGACAATCTCGGGCGGTAATGTCAAGATTGGGTATTTGTACGAGTCGAGACGCTCCTTCGCGGGCTTTTTGGCTTCTTGGAGCAGTGAGAGAGAGCATTGAAGCGCAGATATTTGGGCTTCCAGTTCGAGAATTTGAGCGTCTTTCACCGCTACGAAAGCGCGATCCAGTTCCATATGGTCAAGCATGGCTTTCACAGACAAACGGAAGAATGAGGACGAGCACGTTGATAATCGGGATATAGTGGCGGCTGGCCCAGGATTGCTCGTGAGAGAGCGAAGGAAGAAAGCCGTTTCCTCGCGTAGTAGTACCGTACGTATAGCGCCTTCAGCCCTCCTCAACCAGCACACGTCAGTTGGTGGTAAGACTGTGGTAAGTAGACTTAGTGCCGGCGGTGCTTCGTCTTGCGATTCTCTCTAAGAATAAATGCGCAGTTACAACAAACCGCAGGTACGAGGACATTTTTGTTGTAGCGTCTGTTTACAAGAGAGTAATGCGCAGTATTTCTGCTCAAAATTGCATCACATTTCCATGCGGAATCAGTTTGCCCCCGCATGACGTAACACCACTGCTTTTGGCGCGCCATCAGCTCCTTTGCAGGTCACTTTACCTGTTCCTCTCGTACCACCATGTCAGAACAACAACCTGGAGATGTAATTCTGGCTCTATGCTTTGCGTTCCCAACTTACTCGGCGTCTTAGGCTGTCCCTGTTGCCCAGCGAGGCAGTTGGTCCTCGTTTCTCAAAGCGTACGTGCATTTTCCGTCTGTTAAACGCTCAGAAACTCATATTCTTCTGTTAGAATCGCCTCGATGTCTGGCGATCTATCCTCAATGACTGTGAGTGCTTGACTTTCGCCGAGCCGAATCGAACGCGGTCTCGTGCCGTCCAACTAGTTTACTGACAGGACATTTAGGCCCCTCCTTTTATTCTCTCAGTGCGTCTCCGAGCTTGATTTTGACCGAGGACTCACTTGGATGTAGCCTGTCTCTCTGACGGAGTATCCCGGTATGCATAAGGAATTGCCGTGAATCCGTGTGGTCTCAACGTCGTGCAGCGTATTGGTGCGAACGGCCAGAGCTTTTTGCTCAGATTGCGGATGCGAAGACGTCAGAAGAACGTGCGCTCGCTGTTCTTAGATGGTTCATAGTATGTTGCCGTTCGATTTATCTTAGTTGTTTACTAACTTGAAGTCAGAGCACATTAAAAGGTCAATACACAACTCGTAATGAGAGCGCTGGCTCAGAGAAGAAGTGCGTCATTTTTCGATACATCTAATCAGCGCCACTAATCATGTAATAGACCTCTCAACCCCGCTCTTGGAGAGTGAGTGTACATTCATCCTGACTCCGCGCGCGCTGACCTGAAACAAAGGTTGTTCTACGGCTATTGGCCTGATAAGGACGGCCGCGGACAGACTACACTCCTTACCGAACAGGTTTCGCATCACCCACCGATCACTGCCTATGTGATTGAGAACGAGTCGAAAGGCGTGAAGCTTGTAGGACACAATGCACAGAAGACCAGCTTCAGCACTGGATCCATCATCGTCAAGCAGATCGGCCACGCTGTGCTCACTGTGAAGCTGCCTTCAGGCGGCGAGGAGAAATATGTGCTTACGCTGCCCCGGCTCAGGATAGATGGGCTATGGTACGGTGCACCGTATATCGAGTTGAGCGAGGTGCGTGTGCGGGTTAGCGCCGTTTGTCCCGTGGTTTATTTGGATTAGTCAACTTACATTGCTGGCGGCGGCTACGTGGGCGTTATCGACTACAAGGGCAAGGGCTACTTCTCGGGCAAGTCGCATTCGTTTAAAGCGACACTTACACCTCAGGGCGGAGGGGGCAAGGATATCGTTGTGGAGGGGACGTGGCACCAGAACAGCAAGTTCACCTCCGGCGGGCATGGCACATTCCACGATGTTTCGACGCCTAAGGAAATCGTGACTGCTATCGGTGGGGAGCCATCGGGGGAGATGGGTCCGATGGAGACGAGGAAGTTGTGGGAACTTGTTGCGAAGGGTATTCGCGAGGGAGACTTTGATCTTGCAAGTAAGGAGAAGACGCGGATTGAGGTGCGTTTTGTGACTTGATATGTTGAGTTGGTGCTGAAGTGCTGGGGTTAGAACGAGATGCGGCAGCGGAGAAAGGATGAGGCGGCCAGTGGTACGCAGTGGGAGTTGAAGCATTTTAAACCGCTCGATGTCGATCCTGTTTGTGAGTACTCTGATCTTTCGGTTGCATTTTGTTGTTGATTGATTCGCAGATGAGAAACTGGCTCAGAACACGAAGATTGCCCCGTCGTCGGAGGATACATACGTTTTCAGAAATAACTGGCCTGAGACGTTGCAGGCGAAGAAGAAGTAAACGCGTGCGAGGAACCTTGTAAGAATGCGGAGGATTACGACGAGTCGACGACGGATGTGTGCATGGACTGAGTGCTGGATTCTGTAGATTACATACGAAGCTATCACGGAAGAGTATTGAATTAATTAATGCGTAGAAAAGTGTGAAATTTTGGACTCATCTTGTGGAGTGAACTAGAATTTCCATTTTG
Organism: Favolaschia claudopus; assembly: GCA_037176885.1. Taxonomy (NCBI): domain Eukaryota; kingdom Fungi; phylum Basidiomycota; class Agaricomycetes; order Agaricales; family Mycenaceae; genus Favolaschia; species Favolaschia claudopus. The sequence goes on along the minus strand of JAWWNJ010000092.1, from coordinate 44,556 downwards.
GGCGGTTGGCGTTGAGTAGGTTTTCGGTTCCGAGATTGCTGCTTTGTCTCATCATCGTGCGCAAAAACGAATGTCAATCCTGAAGTTTGAGTCTTCCCAGTATACTCTACGGACTGGCACTACGATCTACAACACTTGGTCGGCCGATCAAGGCGCGGCGGGCTACATTTCTTCTTCTTTCGGAATGCGCAAGCTTTGGCTGGCAGCAGCGAAGGTCGGGCTAGCATACAGATTCAGAAACACTGGGGTTTTCGGACCCTATACTCTGTTGGCTCCAGCTTTAGTGATTCTCACGCAGAATGGCAACCAGGGTTGACTTCAAGAGGTTTCCGAATCCTTGCCAAACTCTTGGATTTTTGGAGGGAATCAAAGAAAAATAGTATGATGAAAATGAGACCCTTCGAGCTACAAGTTCGAGAATCCTCGTTTTTCGCGATAGCACTGAAGAATAGTATGCTTCATGGTATGTCGGCTCTTGCGATGGTCAACTTCCGAACGAAGACACCCCTTTCAAGTCACTATGATCGATTGTTTGTTCACGTTCACGTTCACGCTGGCGCGCCTCTCCTTCTTCCTCCCACCATCTTCAAGTCCTCTCTAGGCAGCGAAATGTACCACGCCATTCGTACCTCGAAATTTTCTCGCTTTGTTCTTTTCTTATCGGTAGCCACCACTCTCGCCGGCGTCGATGCACAGAAGGGCACCTATCCCGCCACGCCTCTCGCCTCGAAACATTTCTCATACCCCAGTGGAATCGTGAGCTTCATTTTGACTCGCCTAATTACGCGTTTCTGAATCTTGTGAACGTAGCCATACCAAGCAGATAGCGACGATCTTATTCGCGGGCGGCAGACTGGATATAATTTATGCAATTCCACCACCGAGGGTCAAACATCGCTTTGCCAGACTGCGTTTATCAATGGTTTAGACGGTAAATTGATAAGTTTGCAACGGGCGAGAAGGAACTAATGGCGGGGCGTAGACTTTTGTGTCTGGGCGCCGAGAGATCCTAACAGTACCATTGCGGACACGGAGGGCGAGGAGGTCGCGTGGTGTACGAAGCCTGGCCGCGGTACTAGGGTGTTTCCTCCAGGAGCGCTGCAAGGCGTACAGTTTATGCGCACGCCGGACTATGTTCAGGTCGTAGGGTTTGTTGACCAGACGCTCATCAATATTATGGCGGGTGATAGTGGAGGGGAATTGGGTAGGTTCCAAAGTCGTTGTTCGAAGACCGATGCTGATTCTTCTCCTTCAGATCCGCACGGCGCTGGTATGTAAGACTCGCCATATTCCGCCGCCGCTCACAGTATTCCTAGATTTGCGCGGAAACCCATTGGGCGGGCTCGTATACTCGATGGCTTGGGGCGGGAAAGGCTCTTGGACCCAGGTTATTGAATGGCACAAGTAAGATTTCGACACCTTGTACGCGTCGCCGAGACTGACTTGTCCCTTTCACAGCTTCATGGGCGGGAACCAATTTTGCTTCAAGGCATGCGATCCTTCGAAGCCCAACGCTGCGAAGTTGTGCCAACACATCTACGATCGCATTGGATGCAGGTATAACGCGCCGAGTAACGCCAAAACAGGCACTTTTGAATCGTGTCTTGGGGACAACCAGGACTTTCCGGGGATCTATACGTCTAATGGCGTCGTCGTGACCTACACTCAGCCGCCCGAGAGTCTTGGACCTATCAGCACATTACCGTACGACCCGAAGGTGCCATCGAGCAGCAGTTGCACGCAGTACAGCAGTTCGCAGCTGTATAATGTGGCGGGGAGCCCCACGTCGAGTGGCATCGTCAGCGCTACTGCGTCTCCAGCTGTGTCTAGCTTGGCCGCCAACGGTGGAGGGAGGCCGGGCAGCATGACGAATTTGATTCGGAGCGGGGCAATCCTGAGTGAGGTGGCGTTTCCAAGCCCCACCGGAACATCGCAAACGAGTGGTGCGGAGGCGGTTAGTGTCGGGTTTGTTTCCAGTTTGTTGGGTGTGGTACTGGCAGTGGTGTTTCTGGCGTGAAAGGTCGCAGTTTGGGGTTTTGATCACGAATGGACTGCGAGAATATTGTTGCATAGAGTGATTTGCACATACTAATCGGATATGTAACCTGTACAAACTATTGAAATATCTGGGAAGTCGAGAGAACAGCTTGTGTCGGACAGTGGGCATCGGGGTTGCAGGCAAGTTGCAGGACAGTGAGCGCGAGAAAGTCAACGCGAGTGTCACACACACGTGTCGTTACCGTGACATCGCGCTGCTGTTCCCAAACGACTTGCCCAACGACGACTATCGGATGGAGGAGGTCGCCGCTGCCATCGACGGCGTCAAGAAGGCGGCGCAAAAGAATAGGGATAAGGCAGTTGTGGCTGCCATCGATGATCTGAGCTCTACTTTGCGTCTTCTCGTTAGTTTGGTCAATTCAGCTCCTGATTCCAAATTTCCTCACTAGCCATTTTCTTGGCATAGCAACTATCCTCTTCTTCCACGAAGACACACTCTACACTCTGTAAACTATTCGTCGAAAAATTGGGTGCTTTGTATACAGCATTTCCACACCTCATGGGTCGGTATGCTGCCGCTGTTCTCACCGCGATATTCCAAGAGAAGATCAAGCCAGCATTCGATACGGAGGATCTGAAACTGCAGTCTTCATGGGAGAACGTGCAGAAGTCGGTTGTTTCTGGTGTAATCGTGAGTCGAACGATTTTGGTGAAGTGTTGGCTAACCAACTTTTGTAGGACTTCCTTGAAGAAAAATCAGATACCTCTGGTTTGTCTGAGTGGAGATTCTGCCATACCATCGTTATTGATTATCTCCAGCGCCCAGCAACGCGTCCAACAAAGGCGCTGCTGCTGAATACCTGTATCCTGTTATTTGTGCCATATTCTATCCCCCTAAACCTCGGGTGGAATGGAGGACCTCGGGTTTGATTTTCAACGTCAGTCGAAGGGAATGGCGATGTACGCGTTGCTAATACTGAAAAAACTCATCTAGGTCAATTTGCTGCTGTATGAAACTGTGACGAGACATCCAGCCAATCAGACCTCTCTTCGGTCTGAAAAGGTGCTTGGACCGTAAGTGGGATTTGCTTTTGCACGAGCGAGCCAACGTTTACTCTACGCCAGGACACGAATCGGTCTCGCTCTTTCGCAAAATAGAGGTAAGACTCAGATGTGTTCAACGATACTATATTGGGCTGACTTTGAATTGAAGATTTCATCATCCTTGATTCTCTCCTGTTGCTCATCGGAGCGCTATTGCCTTCGCGTCAGAAGCCAGCCAAGCGTTCTAGCTTCGTCGATGATGTCTTCAAGCCGGAACTATTTCGTCAAAGCGATGAAATCAAGAATCTCATCGCCTCGTCGACCGACTCGCAATGGGACCCAGTTGCGGTGAAAATTATCAACTCTCTGGCGGGATCCGACTTGTCGTTGTGCGTCGCCTGGCAAATATTCATTATCTGGTGGTGCTGATGACCGTGGTAGTCCTCAGCCGTTCTACATCAGCAAGCTTCGCGCGAGCATCGAGTTGCCAAAATTCGCGGCCTCGGATCCAGTCTATTTGGATGAACGATCGTTGTTTGCAAACGTTGACCAGGTGCGTCCTGGTCTGCTGGAATGCCCAAGGGACAGGAATTGAGTACGAGCAGGACAACGAATCTATGTTAGGATCTTTTCAGGTCCTCTTTGTGAATATAAAGCAAATCAAGATTGGCGGCCCTGGCAATCCACCGACACTGGTCGCGATCAGTGTAAACGCGGAAGCCGACGCATCTGAAGGACCGGGTCAACAGTGGACTGTCCAGTTTCAGCTCAAGCACGCGGATACTGGGCGCTTTGCACAGACATTCAAAGAGCGCGGATTGGTGGCTATCTCTGTGTCCTAGCCCACTATTTCAATCTCTAATTCGCATCTTTATATTTTCAGAGCCGATTGATTAGCGAACCGAAGATTTCGAAACTCGGGGAACCTCTTGGCCTGACCTTCGACTCTACACAGCAGTACCCTCCGAGCCGTGTAAGTCTTCTGGCGTTTTATGCGTAAGTGTTCTATTTGATGAGGATTTGATAGCAAGAGAAAGTAGACAAACTGCAGCATGGTATATTTTCTTCATCCGATCTCTACAATCCAAATAACGAACGACCACGCAGTATGGGATTCCGGTCGACCAACTTCGCCTCTTGTTTCGGACCCATCGAAGACGCCAGATCAGAAGCATGATTCTCCTCAAGCAGCGTCGAGCATTCATGAGGCTATTGACGGAGATGCACTGACTATGTCGGAAAACGAAGAAAATCCCGTTCTCAAGCCAAAACGTCCGACCTCGAAACCGAAACCACCGCCATCCTCTGCGCCGCCCGTGCCGACGGTCGAGTCAGATGAGGAAGACGACGTACCCCGCAAAGCGCGGACCAAGAACAGGAAGAACCGTGTCGTTGAGTCCGAAGATGAGGACGAGGACAACAACATCAAGGACAGTCAGTCATCCCCACCGCCCTCGAATCTCAAGGACCAGGACTTCGAGCCGACGCAGCCAGATGCAGAACACGTTCCGGTGGATGTTCCGGCTCGAGTTACTCGCGGTGCGGTGAAGAAGAACCCCGCTCTTGCGGACGATGCCGCAGCCCTCAAGTCTTCAGGCAAGCAGGCCAGTGCGTTGACGGCTGTGACAGGGGAGGATGGGACATCGAGGGGTCGCTCCATTCGACGTACGGCGGCCAGGAAGTCTGCAGCTGACAAAGAGCTCACTTTGTCTGACGACGATATCGAGGACGAGAAATTTGCTCGAGGCCCCACCGCCGTCGACGTCAAGAGCCAAAGAACCTCGAATGAGAAAGCTGGTTCAGGTAAGTTAATCCAATGAAATGTATATGGAAAATGAGAGAGCCTAACGGCGAAGTTAGAGACGCGCGAAGTGACCGCAGTCAAGAGCGGGTTCAAGAGAGTCAACTCAAACGACGACCCTCGCCCTACAAAGCGAGTCCGCCGTCCGACTAGCGCGGTGCTAGAACTCTCAGAAACGATGCCTCCTCTTCGTCGAGATTCTGCTATCGTCTTCGGGACTGGGGCACCTCCTGCGAGGAAACGTTATGGCGGCAAAAGAGGCCGAACTTCCTCTCCCGTCCCCGACTCAACTGCTGGCGACGTCGATATGAATGTTGACTTTGACGAGCTTCCTGGAGCTCATTCACCGCCACCGTCTCCAGTGCCAGTGAAAGCCCCCAAGGCTGTCAAGCATGAGTCTAAGGCGATGAATGAACCCCAAACTAGGGTGGCCGCAATGAAAGGAAAGGGTGGTCAGAAACCCGCCGCCAAAGGTCCTCTGAAGGCTACCAAACCAGCTCCTCGAGCAAAGGCCAAAGCCAAAACGGAACCTGAAATAAGCACCGAAGTGGTTGAGGTTCGTCTCCTCCGGATTCTTGTGTGCATTACTGACACTGCGCCAAAGGAAATTGAGCCCGAGGAGATCAAACCCTTGCGAAGGTCGGGTCGAGGAAGCAATGCAGCACCTCAAGAGGAGAAGGTGAATCGAACCTTCTTATATCTTCGTTTCTTAACATCATTCTGTAGCCGACTGTGGACACTGTCCCCAAGTCAAAGGCAACGAAGAAGGCGGAGAAGCCGCGTAAAGCTCCCTGGGAAGACATGCATCTACTGAAGAAAGAGGCGGCGACTCCGACGGACGGTCATTTGCCGCAAACTGATGCCGATGCAGTTGCTCAAGACGATGTCGAATTCGAAGCCTTCCCTGATGCATTCGAAGAATATGATGTTCCGTTGAAGGCACGGGTTTCCTCCCCTGTTGCTTTGATCTCGTTTCCGATGACTTTTCCAGGGTTCTACTGACCCCCTTCCTTTTCCAGAGGATGATGCTCCGATGGTCGATCTGACTCACGACACTCCGCCTCGCACCACTGATAAGCAACCTGAAGTCAATGATCCATCTCCCGTTGTCCCCGATGTAACTCGTACTCGTCCTCTCGATTCAGCCCCTATGCGACCAACTACAACCTCCACTTCTTTTGTTCTTGCTACCCCGGCTGTTCCAGTTGCCCTCGCATCCGCTCCTGCTACTGTGCCTCTCAAGTCAACCCTAGCTGTCCCTCGTAGCCCGAAGCCACTCCTCCCCTCAGATCCAAGCCCAAATCATATCACTCATCCAATTTATCCTTCCACTGTTACGACGAAGTTGGCAGCACTTCCTATCATTCCAGATGTTACGCCGATTCGTCTGCAACTACACTCTGCCGCCGCTAGCGTCGAAGCTGGACTTGCACCCCAACCCCCAGTCACCAAATTCGAGTCCGATGTTCCCTTACGTTCGAACAAACCTGCAGCTTTCCTGCCCCCAACGACAAGCCCGCCGCCTCAAGTAAGCCCTCGGAAGCCAAGTCCATCCGCAAACTCGTTGCGCCTCAACAAGCCAGCGCCTCTTCAGCTCATAGAACCACGTCATCTTCCTGAATCCCCGGTTGCCCCTGCTCATCACCAAGTCATCTATGATTCTCCATTTCCGAAACGAGTGGATCAAGCAACGACCATTGCACCATCCAGAACCTCAACTCCTGCTGGTCAGCGAACAGCTCACGCACTCCCAATTCGCAAAACAGTCCAGTATACGGGTTCGTTGATAGTTCCATGACAAGCAGTTGAACTGAGAGATTACAGCTTACGCAGACACTCCTGACTTGGGGCGTCCTTCACGAACATTTGGCCGCGCACCCCTCAAGCACGAAGTAGATGGACGAGACCATCACACCAAGCGCAATCGTAGTCCGATGCAGGGTATACTCGAGGTAAACACCCCCTCGACGTCAACTCAATTATCGCAGACGACCCTTGACCAGATCCTGAACGAGATACAAGATGTTGTTGTGGAGAAGATTCATCAACGCTTCGACCACGTCAAGAAAGACGTCCGAATTGGCCGAGACGCCATTCTTCGCACTGCGACCACAAATCTTGAGGGCATGTGTGTGGAGAGGCGAGTTTCATTGCATTAGACCGACTGTGTAAACTAAGAGAAGTACAGTGAGCGTCATTTCAACAATCTTGTCGACCTCGAGAAGGACTACGCTGGCTATCACCGCGACATCATCTCGGGCATCGACGACGTGCACAAAAGCGCTCAAGTGATGTCCAATGCGCTTGGGAAGATCGTACAGCAGCACGACCGCGGCAGCCTTTCGAAGAAGCTACCTCCTAGTCTGTTTTCCCTTCCGTCTACTATTCGGAAGCCTCTAGTCCTTTGACTTTTATTATTCGTCGTTGTATGGTAGTTCTTTGTATTGTTTTTAGCCTGGAGTGGAATGGACCACGGAAGTACATCTCGGGCAAAGGGGGTCGGATGATGAGCGTGTGAACGTCCAACATCGTGGGCATTTCTCAAGCTGGGCGGGACGTATCCGAATCGCCAGGTCTTCGTCGGAGGCTAGCCAAAGCCAATCATCAATGGGGCGACGCATATCGCACATAGATTTAACTCACATCGAATAGCCATAGTCGACATGTACAACCACTCAGGTGACTGGGTCCCCAAGGAGCCTTCGTCAACCAGTGTCGCGTCGGAGGTGATAAAAAGAGTCTTCAGAAGGTTCTCTAGAAAAGAAATCAGAAGCTAGGTGAAGGCCAGTGGTGTGTTCAAACCTTCGCGCTGTAATAGCTCGATGAACGGCAGAGGTTGCTCTAGGTCAGATACCAACAGCTCAACGTCTGCTTCGAGTGAACTCTTTATCTTCCTAAGCCACAACGTCAGTACACGGAGACATCAATCACGATAACCTCCCGCGTACTTATCTGTTCGTGCTTCCTCCAGGCCGGAGAGGACAGCTGTCCTCAAGCGAAGCAGCAATTTCATTTCATCGCTCGCCTTCTGGTCTTCCCATTCTGGGGGCTATCAACGATGGACTGAGTACAAGCCAAATCGTAACAACGGGAATCTTACCAAAGGGGTCCAGGGAGTCATGAATACCGATGCGTCCGTCTCATTGAAGGACTCGTTAATCTCTTCCGCAAGATGAGGCAAAATGGGCGCCATAATCGATGTAACGGTGTTTAGAACCTATTTCGATTCAGTCAGATGCGGGTCAATGAGTTTGTTGATGGCATACATGCTCCAGAACGGTGACCGTTGCTCGCCGCTCGATGCTGTCCAAGGCGTTGGCATATAGCCCATCCTTTGAGATATCGAAGTAAAAAGAAGAGAGTACGATGTTGGCGAAGTTGTTCAGAGCGGCGGACACTGGGGACAAGTGAGCATATAGACACCATCCAGCTATTGGTTGCATTCACCTTTGGCAAAATGATACTGAGAGTATCCTTCGAGAGCCGTTTGCTCGAGGAGACGCAGCTCATGCATTATGTACCGTTCCACCTTACAGTATTTTCAGCGATGTGTAAAGAGATGTGTAGCGAGAGGAAACATACCAGGCCGAGCTCTGTCCGCGGCACTCGTTGAATCGAGGAACGAGTTTCCTTACTTCCTAGATTGCCGAGGATGAAACGCGCAGTGTTCCGGATCTTACGAACCCCTTCTGCTGCTTGAGAAAGGACGAATGACCCAAGGTACGAGTCGTTCCAATAATCGACGGACGCCACCCAGAAACGAAGGACGTCGGCACCGTACACAGGCTCTTTTTTGACATTCTGGAAACTCTTATCAAATTCTGAGACATTGACACGCTCGAGGTGAATACCTACTGTACCACCGTCGATAATAGTCATTGGGCTAACGACATTTCCTAGGGACTTGCTCATCTTCTTTCCCTTCTCGTCAAGAACCATTCCGTGGGTGATCAGAGCTCCATATGGATTGAGCTTTGACTGAGAAGGCGGGGCCGATCCCACAGCAGTAAGTAATTGGCTCTGAAACCAACCCCGATGCTGGTCGGAACCCTCTAAGCACAGGTCTGATCGCGGGACACCATTCTCACGCTCGGAAAGCATAGACCAAGACGTCCCACTATCAAACCAGACGTCCATAGTGTCCGTGCCTCGGCGCCACACGTCGCCCACTGGGACGCCGGCTTCCTGCAGCGCAGGGGGGACGAAGTCCTCGATAGGGCCTTCCCACCAGTGCTCGATGCCTTTCTCATTCAGGACTGAAAGTATATGTTCCAGAGTCGGCGAATCGAGAACGGCTTCGTCTGTGGCGATGCGGTGTAATGCGGGAATGGGAACACCCCATACGCGTTGACGGGAGATGCACCATTCGGAGCGTAGTTGAACGAACGAAGTGAGCCGGGCGCGAGCTGGGTTACACTGAGCATTACGCCACACTGACGTTGAAACTGCGAGACTTACAGACGGGAGGGTAGAACACAACGTCTTCGAGCGCTGCGAGCGCGTCCCCTTTGATGTTATCCAGATTCGCGAACCACTGCGAGGTAGCTGTCACGATGATGGGCTTGCCCGTTCTCCAGTCATACGGGTAGCTATGCTTGATGCGCTGAATCTTCACCAGCGCGCCCGCCTGCTTGAGAAGGTCTACAACTGCGCGGGAGCCCTCGTCCAGCACTTCTTTGCCGACGAGAACCTTTCCTGCTTCGCCGACAACGTCTATGACATCGCTAGTGAATTCCCCTGCACTTCCGACATGGCAGACGAGCTCGTCCTTTGTGTTGAGTAATCCGAGGTTTTGAAAAGCGTGGTAGTCTTCGGCGCCGTGCGCGGGAGCGCAATGCACGAGACCCGTTCCTGAGGCAGCCGTTACGTGTGAAGCTAGGATTATTTTGAGGGGGCGACTGGCGTGGAGCGATGTAAATATGGGAGCGTATGATAAGCCCACTAATTCCGATCCTTGAAAGTAATATAGCAGTGAGTAGCGTAGAGGTTCAGTGATTTCTGGTTTACCTTGTACTTCAGCGACTGTTTCTATTGGGCCGAGAAGCTTGACAAGCGCCTCCATTCGGTCTTGGGCCACTATCAACAGCGGGGCCTCCATATCAGTGCGCCGAACGAGGACATAGGGAAGCTCTGGGTTAACTGCAATGGCCTAAGGAAACGAGGTCAGCATTTTTGGGTCAAGCAAAACCTGACAGAATCAGAGTCACAAACCATGTTTGCAGTCAAGGTCCAAGGCGTTGTGGTCCAGACAAGAAGCTGCACAGTTGAGGAGCCAAAATCATGGTTTCCAAAAGCTTTGACGTTCTCCATCCCAAGGTCGAAAGTGACGAACACGGAGTGAGATACATGGTCGTCCTTGTAGACGAGCTCTGCCTCAGCCAAGGCGGAACGGGACGACGGTGAAAAGTGGACGGGTCGGTAACGCCTGAAAATCAGGCCTCATATAAAGTTGAGTAACAGTTGGGTGTCTCGAAAATGAAGATACCTTTTTCTACCATGTTTCGAAAGACTCGTAGTTGTCTCATCTGGTATGCATGATCTACTCTGAGTCAGAACGAGAGAGATTAGATGTCACGAAAATTGTGTACCTATCGTACGGTACGTTGTCTCGTTGCTCCAATCCGCCATGATTCCTAAACGCTGGAACTGAGCCTTTTGGGAGCCTATCTCACGCAGAGCAGTTTTGTGTGCTGCAGCTCTTATGTCTGAAGGTGGGAGGGATGCGGAATCTTTCTTGACAGTCGTTAGCTTTCCTTTCATGATTGTTGGCGCGAACGTACTTCTAACTCAGCCAGCGCCTTGTTCTCAATTGGTAGACCGTGGCAGTCCCATCCTGGGATATACCTGGGGTGGAATCAATGGAAAAATTCGACGGAAGGTTGGATTGCATACTGCACCCTAGAACCGCGAGATAAATGGAAACGGTTGATGATGTCCTTCAGAATCTTGTTCATGGCATGGCCTGTATGAAGTCAGATTATTTCGAGCCCTGACATGCGGTCAAACTTTACCCATGTGCAAGTCTCCGTTGGCGTATGGAGGCCCATCATGCAAAATGAATTGCGGTCTGTCTAGATTCTTAGACTGTGATAACTTTGAGACGGCGATACAAGGGGAAGATGGGATGGCAATTGACCTGCCATTGGTACAATTCTGTCGATGTCCGGGCTCGGTAGCGGGCCTCTACTTCGGTTGGATTTGGCCGAAGTGCAAACGATGTTTTTGGAAGTAGAAGAGACTGGGCAAAGGCATGGTTATCCACTGTACTTGAATGTCTTGTTCCAGACAGAAATGAGCGGCCTTGAACACGCCGCGCTAGCATCCCTCAGTTGAGAACGATCCTCGACATCAAAGTATTTGACAAGGCAAAATTTTAGCCGCGGCGGATTCAGAGTGTCACAGCAAGTCACGCCCGCGAAACTTTCTTTGGCTTTACCACTTTGACCTTCGAAAGCCCCGAAACTCGGAGCCGTATTGCACGATTTGCTATCCATCCCTTCTTGTGAAATATGGTCCGAGCTGTAGATCTCCACAATTCGGGCCAGCTCAAGTATCAGGCTGGACTCATGCGTGAAGCGTTCGACTACTATCACCGTGCCATCGTCCAGATTTTGGACCACGAAGATATATTCCAAACGGGTGGTAATGTACCGAATGAATATCCACGAGAGCTGCTTGGTTTTCTATGGAACAATCTTCTGTCGTTTTTTAAATCGGATGACCCCTCTTTTACACAAGGTGTGTGTACGCGGTGGTCATTAAGATTTCTATGCTGATGCTTTTGCATGAAGAGAAATGTCCAGCAGCATATGATCTTGTTTATTCGTTTCGTCCCACTTCCTCGTCTAAAGCGCACCCTCAGTTCAAAGGTGCGAAAGGACAGCATTTGTTGAAGGGACTGCAGATCACAGGCGGATTCGCACTCGGGATCCTTGCTTGGAGGAAGGGTGATCGCGCGACGACTGCAAAGCGATACAAGGAAGCCCTCGATATTGCGGATGCGCATCCGCCGTTCGATAAATGGTCTCCCAGTCTCAAGCATCTCGACTGGTATGTCGCGCACGAAGCTGAGGATATGCGCAACAATTTCAAAATTCTGGTCTCTCGAGATGAGATCAACTCGCGGATGGCAGGGTCTGGGCAGGGAAATCTGCGGAAGGACGTTCTGGAGAGTACGACGGTTCGCCTGGGACAAGATGGGTCTGAATTGAATCGCGAGGAAAGTTTTGTTGTCGCTACGGATGCTTGTGGAAGGAGTGAATGCACGAAGCGGGGGGTTGGCTTCAAACGTTGTAGCGCGTGTAAGAAGATCGCAAGATGGGTCTGAATTGAATCGCGAGGAAAGTTTTGTTGTCGCTACGGATGCTTGTGGAAGGAGTGAATGCACGAAGCGGGGGGTTGGCTTCAAACGTTGTAGCGCGTGTAAGAAGATCGCATGTAAGGCTTCCGCTTCGTGTTCTACCCGTCGCTGATGCTCAGTTGCGCAGATTGTGGTGTTGAATGCCAGAAAGCTGACTGGAAGTGGGTGATTTTTCTGCAACGCGCTAGACTTTCCACTGATTTGCCGCAGAAAGCACAAATTGACTCACAACTAGCAGAGTTTTTGGGTTATATTTCTTCTTCTGTAGCATAATTTGTATAAAAAATGTACATAATATAGTTTTTGGTCACGTCGGCGCGTCTCCGCGTTTGATAAGTTTGATGATATTTGTTTGTTCTGGTCAACGGTCACGGGATAGTTGATCAACTCGAGTTCCCGTTACGGCTGCTCTCTTCCTCCTCCTCCCCAACTTCCACCACAATCCATTTCTTACTCTCCTCTCCATCCAGGTCAACGGCGTCGACGATAGATGTCGACAAACCCCCAAGTACGCCCATAGCCCCCTCAAATTCATCTACAGGAACTGACGCTCTCATCGCCAGCCTCGGCGTGCTGCTGGACGCACTACCCGCAATACAGCACTGAAAGATAACGAAAACGCAAACGCACGCCCTTCACGAATTAATACACGCGCGAAACCACTATCTGTGAACGTCGCCGCCGCTGCCACCAACGTCAACGGCGTCTCCACCCGCGCAACAGCGACAACGGCCGCTTCAAGAGCAAAGACCGGTCTCGCTGCTGCTTCCGACTCAAAGCCTGATGTTCCTGTTGGGAAGAGGAAGCGCGAGGTACTCGGCGAGAACACGGCGGTGGCGGGCAACAGGTCCAAGAACCAGATTACCAAGGGCAAGGAAAAGGAAGGCGTCGTCAAGAAGGACAAGCTCGATGCTGCCACCGGGAAGCCGACCACAGTACGGACAACTCGCCAGCCTTTGCGCGTCGTGGCTGGCAAGGGCCACAATACCGCCGTCGACGATGCTGAGCTCGATGGCAAGCTGGAGGTCAGGGAAGATCTGCGCGTCGATGAACACGCCATGCTCGTAGATCTCCCTCCCCAACCCGCCTTGCCTGTAGCTCCTGTGCGCAGGTCTCTTGTCGCCGGTGAGAACACCTCTGTCGCCACTCGCCACTCCACCGCTGCCCCCCGCCGGCGATCAACCCGCTCTACCGTAATCGCTCTCCAGCAGCTCGAAGATGAGGTTGATGTCGAGGACGACCGTGCTCACAAGCGGCGCAAGACGTCCTCTGACTTCCCTGAGCAGTCTGAGGAGGACCCCGCCGTACTCGAAGAGGCGCGGTTACAAGCAGAGGAAGAGCTAATTGCGGCACGAATTGCGGCTGAACTCGACTCTTACGCCAACGACGAGCCAGAAGCAGACCCCGAAACCTCTCCCTGGGATGATCTTGACGCTGACGATGCTGACGACCCCGTCATGGTCAGCGAGTATGTTACCGACATCTTCCAGTACCTCAAGCAGGTCGAGGTATGTTTTTCGCAATGTTATCTTGTTTCCGCCTTTCTGAAAGCACACCACAGTTGACGACCATGCCCAACCCCAACTATATGTCGAGTCAGACTGAACTGGCATGGAAGATGCGCGGCGTCCTCAATGACTGGCTCATCCAACTACACGTCCGCTTCCGCCTCCTCCCTGAGACCCTCTTCCTATGCGTGAACATCATCGACCGCTTCTTGTCGGCGCGCGTCGTGTCCCTGGCCAAGCTTCAACTGGTCGGCGTGACGTGCATGTTCATCGCCGCCAAGTTCGAGGAGATCGTCGCCCCGTCGGTCATTCAATTCCAGGAAATCGCCGAGGGGACGTACACCGAGTCCGAGATCTTGCAGGCCGAGCGATACGTGCTCAAGACACTCGACTGGAACCTGAGCTTCCCCAGCCCCGTTCACTACTTGCGGCGGATCAGCAAAGCGGACGACTATAATCTGCAGGCCAGGACACTCGGCAAATATTTAATAGAGATCGCCTGCTTGGAGTGGCGACTCATCGCTGCCCCGCCTTCACTGCTGGCAGCGGCAGCGATTTGGCTTGCCAGGATATCGCTTGGCGATGAGAACTGGGTATGTTGTCTCGACTATGTGTCTATGAATCTTACTCATCGAGCGGCAGACCCCGAATCTGGCCCACTATTCGTCGTACCCTGAGAGCGCTTTGCTCCCGACTGCGAACTTGATGTTGAACTACATCTTGAAGCCCACTCGCCACGAATCGTTCCACCTCAAATATTCGGGCAAAAAGTTTTCCAAGGTATGTATCTTCGCTCGTTAGCTGCCGATATTCAGCTCTAACACATGCACATCAGGCCAGCGTTTACATGCGCCAATGGGCCCTCGAACGATGGGAGGAGAATACTCTCGTCGACCTTCCCGCTGAGCTCGCCCAAATCAAGGCCGAAATCAGGGCCGAGCGCGTTCATGAGCAGGTTCGGTTAGAGCAGGAGGAGCTGCGGCGGGAGAAGGAGGCGGCGGAGCGGGCTGAGCGGCGGCAGAAGATCCGGGGCTCGATGGCGCTAGTGTCGAGCAGGTCGTCCACGCAGCGAGTGGCATCGGGGAGTGGCGCGGTGCGGTAAATGTATGGGAGAGACAGGGATGCAGTATCTATTGGCCCCCTTCGAACCGCAAGTCAATCTCAACCTATCATCGTAACCACAGCCTATCCCCCGTCCTCCCTCCATGTGCATGGCATCGCATTCATCATCATCATTCACCATCCACTTTCAATCTACCACTTGTAACCCCAAGCCACAAAACACCATTGTTGTCCTTTTGTGATATGTTTATTCCATCCTTTTCTTTTTTTTTCCCCCCATCTTCGCCTTTCGCCGTGCACTCCTTCACCGCCATACCATTACCCTCTTGCCAGGCTACCTCCCGGCATGACGCGACTTGCAGCAGTAACAGCCTAATCCCCGATACGACACGATACAACGACACCTCGTTCCTGGTGTGCCTTCTTTCCCGCCAAACTCCAAATGCTCTCCTGTCCGTCTGCTCGATTTGTTCTTTGGCTCTTTTTGTACTGGTCCCCATTACGAAGTCGATGGTTTCTTAGTTACTCAAATAATGGACGTATGAAAACAAAACGCTTCCCGTCGTGTATGAATAGTCAAGTTCATGTATTCCTTCTTGCCGGTGTTCGTGCGGCTTGACGCTGGAAATATACTTACGTCGGGTTTGAAGATGAGAAGTTATTGCGAAAGTAAGGAAGCGTAAGGAGGCTCTGTTTAATGCGAGTTCCATGAGCTCTCGTCGACTAACGACGCTAGGAGTCTGAATTCTTTACCGAGCGAACTACACTGACTACGGACACATTCAACAAGTCCGGCAAGTTTACATGGATCTAGGTATGTGCGTATCAAACCGGGGAATGTGCCTCATCGCATTTGCTGCTTTGACCGCCGACATCGGGATGAGATGGATTATCCTGGTGTGATAGAGGTTTGGAGTGCTCCGGTAATAATGATAGCCTAAGTCTACTTCCCTCCCTTGCGATTCTCGACAGCCTGGATCTTTTCTTATATTTCAACCTGTTAATCTTTTCCCTCACCACCCCGGTATGTTGCCCCAGATCGTCAAGTCGGGATGTACCCAGTCAGATGGGTTACTAGGTGTAACGATCCTGGTGAAGTCTCGCCGTAAGTGCATCGAGTTCGCAAGTCGATGATTGCCGGAGGCCAGAGCAAACCGTCGTCCCAAATAGATGCGAGGCGATCCGCATGGTCTCGGATAGGTATCAGAGCAACTATGGCACGCAGAAGGGCTACGATGCGTTCTCCGTTTTCTTCACCTGTACCGCGGGGAGGGAAGGGAGCCGGTCAACTATCAGGTAGATAACGGTATGTTGTCCCGTGGAGAACTACGATCAGGGCGACGATGCACGGAAGGCAATACCGAATAAGCAGGCAGGTGGGAGGGAAGCGTCGGCAAGGAGCGACTGATGTGGTGCAACGAGGAGTGCATCCAAATGCGATTGAGCAGCAAGGAATAAGTCTTCTCTGTTGAAAGGATTCGTACCGGTACCCATTTTACTGTCGGTGTCTTGAAGCCGCATTCCGATTATAAACGCACGAGATGTAAACCTAATGGTGCTTTGCCAGATGACTTCTGCGGTACGCCCCCGTTCCGGAATCAAAGCGAAATCGATCTGCGGGAGCTTCTTACCGGGGTGGTGAGGGAAAAGATTAGCAGGTTGCTTGAAATAGTATAAGAAAAGATCCAGGCTGTCGAGAATCGCAAAGGAACAACGAACAATTTGTTGACAGATATGTTTCGCGGAGAAGTAGCGCCAGACGATAGAATATAGCAGTGGGGTGATTCTCATGCGACCACGATCGACCATCGCGTTCAGAATCCGGCTGTCAGCTTCTTCTGTGGGTTCTTGCACCAGAAATAGGCCTATAGGGCCCCACAGATATAAGATGAATTATATCTTTGACTATATATCACTGCTGGCGGTAAAGTAGTCCACCTACAGTCCGTTCTTGCGGAGTTTCGACAGACTGAGATCGCCAATGTCCTCATATCCTCGATGTACCCGACGGCTTCAAAGTTCAGGTTTAGGTGTAAGCCAGGCTGTCAGAGGCGGAAACTGGCCAAAGTTCCACAGATTTGAGACCTTGAGTCATCAGAAAGTCGAGCCGCTATCCCAAGCCTCGTAACTCACTCGTCGACCATCGCCGTTCACTATTGCACAAAACGCAAACGCAAGGTAAGAGCTAAAGTCAGCCATCAATCACCAAGCTGCCATAAACAAGCGGCTGGACTCGGACCGGTGGACCGGTGCTCACTGCTGCTTCGCAACTTCCTTTCCAACTCTTTTGAACCCGATCTCCCAAAAATGCTTCGCACGTCTGTGCTGAAAATAGCTGAAGATTTCGATTCCGGGCACTCTCGGGGTAAGGCGCCGTAAGAAACGGCTATTGAAGTTACTTAAGAACTGCCGAACGCGTCGCATTCCAACATCCCTCGTCTACGCTTGCCATGAACTCATCTGAGCCGGAATATAACTCGGATTTCTCCCAGAATGCTGCCGATAAGGATGAAATCCATTCTAATTACAGCTACACAGGCGATCGGCAAGTAATTTTCGTTGGTACGGACTCCACCTCTATGTGGAAAGCTCATGCTGAAATGCTGTCGTCAAAGCCGGGCTCGGAATGGTTGGAATTGGTGAGTAGTAATTACGATTCAAGATTAATGTAAACAACAGTGATCCATCTTCCAGCGTTCATAGAGAAGATTCTTGCTCTCGATGTGCAGAAGAAGTATTTTGTTGTTACTTGCGGGGAAGAACAGCACTTTGCGTATAATCGTGTGGGGGAAGTAGATCATGTTTCTGCTCGATCGCGCATTGAATGTACTACAGATTAACGGAATACTTTGAGCATCGCAATGTCTGTCTCTCGGTTTGGTTTCGCTCCGTATTATAACCTCCAGTCAGATTGAAAATCTATACTTGAATCCACCGTCCTGGTACGCAGCCCAACAACCAGAGGATTTTCGATACTTTCTTAGCGAAACTGTGACCGCCGTATCACCTCAAGACCACATCATTCACACTTCCAAAGGCAATACCTTCAAATACGACAAGTGCATCCTGGCTACCGGTTCAAGTGCCGGTCTTCCTCCTTATATCTCGCCAGAACAGGCTGCTCGGACAAAGGGTATCTTCGTGTACCGCAACATCTCTGATCTGGATGCCATCATCTCGTATGCTGAGAAGGGAACCGTTCAGAAAGCGATTGTAGTCGGAGGCGGATTGCTTGGACTAGAAGCCGCCAAAGCTGTCTATGACATGCCCTCGTGAGTTTGTTGTCAAATCATCACTGAAAACTCTCCTGATAATTCCTATGCTCGAAAGAGTTCCTGAAGTCGCCATTGTTCACCGTGGAGGTCATTTGCTTTCGCGTCAAGTAGATTCTGACGCGGGCGAGATGATTCTACGACAGATTCAGGGCATGGGCGTCGAGGTTCTGACTAGCTGCTCTCCGATCGGGCTATTGACTCGCCTAGCAGAAGACGATTTCGAATCCGAGGTCTTTGCAGGCTTAGAGTTACCTGATGGCGGTTCGATCCAAGCATCCTTGGTCATTTACGCAATTGGTATCAAGCCCCGGGACGAGATTGCGAAAGCAAGCGGAATTGAATGTCATTCTAGAGGCGGGATTATCGTTGGAGACGATTTACAAACTTCAGCCAATGATGTTTATGCTATTGGAGAATGCGCAAGTTGGAAAGGGAACACCTATGGTTTAATTGGACCTGGCAGTATGTTCGTACTTTTCGTTCGGATTGATCTAATTGTTACGACGCACAGTTGAAATGGCGGACATTCTATCCTTCAACCTCACGCAAACTGATTCTCATGCACCTCGAATCATGAACGCACCGGACCTGAGCACTAAATTGAAGTACATCTGCCTCTGTCGCAGTTTCCGTCCTCACTCAACTTTGTTCAATGTATTTAGACTGATGGGCATCGACGTTGCTTCTTTCGGCGACTTTTTCGCCGACATGAAATCGATAAATGCTCAAATCCAGGTCGTTTCTAAAGTTGCGGACAAGGCCCTGCCTGCTGTTCAGATCACAATCGATGATACAGTTCAGCAAGCAGCTATTCCAAAGATGCACAAATCTAAAAGCGATGGGCCAATCAAGTGTCTCGTCTACAACGACCCATTTGGTTCAACTTACAAAAAGTACATATTCACGGCGGACGGAAAATATCTTCTTGGAGGTCAAATGATCGGTGATGTTGGTGACTATGTTAAACTTGTTTCTATTGTGAAAAAGAAGGTATGCGCACGCCTGAATCATGATCACGGTGTCGTGAATACAGAACGCATACATGATAGAAAGCACTGGAAACTCCTCCTTCGCAACTGATCATCGGCAGCAAGAAAGAAGATGCTGGTGGGGATGATTTGGACGATGATGCTCAAGTTTGTAGTTGTCATGTAAGTTATTTTCGTTTGGATCCCTTCGTTGGCCACTCATTTGTTTTCAATAGAACGTTGACAAGGCTAGAATAGTCAAATGTGTTAAGGAGGAGGGGTGTACAACAATGGCCGACGTTAAAGCAAAAACTAAAGCCGGCACAGGATGCGGTGGCTGCATTCCGTTGGTGAGCATCAATCGATCGCCAACGGTTCAAGTAGATTTTACATTCAAAATTTTAGGTTACTAGTATCTTCAACGCCGAGATGCGGAAAGCCGGTCATAAAGTAAACAACAATCTTTGCTCTCACTTTGCCATGTCTCGTGTCGACCTATTTGCCATCATTCGAGTGAAAAAACTGCAGGATTTCGCTCAAGTGATGGCAGATTCTGGACAGGATAAAAATTCCGTTGGCTGTGAGATTTGCAAACCCGCAATTGCAAGTATACTGTCGAGCTTGTACAATGATTTCTACACTTGCCCTTGTTTTTCTGGCACTGATTCAAAGATTCAACCAGATACAACGAACACATCATGAAGCCGGCTCATCACCAAAATCAAGACACCAACGACAAGTACCTGGCCAATATGCAGCGAAACGGCACATTTTCTGTCATTCCGCGCATTGCTGCGGGCGAAGTGACTCCTGATGGGCTTATTGCCATTGGTAAGGTTGCGAAGAAATATGGGCTATATACCAAGATCACTGGAGGACAACGAATTGATATGTTTGGTAAAATATTCTTCGGAAAGTCTGCCGCTTGACTGAAAAAAATCTCGTCAGGTGCTCGAAAGGACGATTTACCAAGTATCTGGGAGGAACTCAATGAGGCAGGGTTCGAAAGCGGGCATGCTTATGGGAAATCCCTCCGCACCGTCAAGTCCTGTGTTGGCACAACATGTGAGCTTTGATATGATCAGTTCTTTAGTTCTTCCCTGAGAGTTTTTTTTTTTGTTTCAGGGTGCCGATACGGCGTCGGTGATTCCGTCGGATTGGCTGTTCAACTAGAAAATAGGTATAGAGGTGTTCGAAGCCCTCATAAATTCAAGGGCGGGGTTTCCGGCTGTGTTAGAGAATGCGCTGAAGCTCAAGGGAAAGATTTTGGAATCATTGCGACCGATAAAGGATGGAACAGTACGCGTTTTTGTTGTTCAACTCGATCGCTGATTTCATATTTTTACAGTATTCGTGGGCGGAAATGGGGGCGCGAATCCCGTAAGCATATTTCGTACAATACAGCATGTTCCTTATTCTGAATGATTAGAGGCACGCCGAGCTCTTCGCAAAGGACGTACCACCGACTCAGGTTGTGCGAATCATCGACAGGTATTTGATTCGTTGAGCGTCAACTGATGGAAGCCGATTTTTCCACAGGTATCTCGCGTACTATATAATGACGGCGGATAGGCTGCAGCGCACTGCGCGCTGGATTGAACAGATGGAAGGCGGGATCGAGGTAATTTTGCGTTTAAACCAGCAGATCAATCCATTTAAATCATTTTCACAGAAACTTCGTCGAGTCATTCTCCAGGATGAACTTGGTATTTGTGCTGAACTAGATGCTATCATGGATAATTTGGTGAACACCTTTCAAGACGAATGGGCCCAAGTTGTAAAAGGTGAAATATTCCGAGTTGAACTTTTCTCAACAGTCCGTTTTACACTGAACATTCACAGACCCTGTTAAGAGAAAACAGTTCAAACAGTTCACGAACACCGATGAGCGGCGTCCACAGTCAGAAATCATCACCGAACGTGGTCAGCAGAGACCCGCTGATTGGGCAAAGGCGTATCCCCCAGTCAAACTGACACATGATCAATTTGTGACTCCGAAACTGGACTGGCAGTGGATGAGTTTGGTGGAAAAGGCAAACATGATGCCTACAGATGCAGGTACCACTAGCGTTGCGGTTAAGTACGGCGAGACGCAGCTTGCTGTATTTCATGTTCCGAAACGTGGATATTTTGCGACACAGCAAATGTGAGTGAATTTGTTGACGTCTAAATGATGCTCAAATCTAGATTCGCCAGGTGCCCGCATCGCCGGTAAGTAGTTTTCTGTGGAGACCAACAGGAAGCTTGAAGGGATTGTTCTTTTCAGAGCCTTCGTGCTTGATCACGGTATTGTGGGTGAATCACCGAAGGGGGAGCTCGTACGTGCACATGCATCGCCCTGAGGCCGAGGTCGACTGATTCATTTCGTAGTATGTGTCGTGCCCTCTTCACAAACGAAACTACACCTTCGACTCGGGAGCCTGTCTCACCGACGCCGACTACCAAATTCTCACTTTCGAGGCGCGAGAGAACCCAGACAACGAGAACGAGATTCAGATACTCCTTCCCCCGAAGGACGATATTGATGCGATTCTTGGTACGGAAAAATGGCTCGTGAGACAGGCGCAGTCGGAGGCGTTGGGGTTGAATGCTGCTACGCAGGTCGAGATTGTCGCTAATGTGGCGCAGGAGGTAGGGGGAGCTGGTTGCGAAGGTGGTGGCGCATTGGTGTGGTAGATATCACCACGAGAAATACACGACAGGCATAAGTGCATGTATTCGGGCAGTTGAAGCGAAATGGTTGGGGAGCGGGTTGGGATTATGATACATGAGTAGACCTGAGGGGTTCGCAACTCCGGTCCAATTGGGTTGCCTTGCAATTGTGGGCCTTGCTGGTCTCGCTATCACGAGTCGAGTTGTTTACCCGGAAAATAGAGGTTCCCAAAATGAGCTCCGCAAGGAGTCGACCACGACGCATGTGAGAGATGGCTGCAGCGATTCGTAGCACTCAACAGCTGGCCAAAAGAGAACCCCAAAACAATCGAGTCGAACTCGAGCGACAAAAGGTGGACAAGTCCAAGCAGTTTTGCCATGTAAAATTGGGTAAAAAATCGGCCGCCGTTTGAGCTCATCGATCAGATAGCTCAGTTAAAAAGCTAGCGAGAAACCAGGTGGATTTTGTACAATACAACATAGAATGGGCCGCAAAGAGGAGGGAGCCAGTAGGGAGCCGCAGCAAGCCGCAGCGTGACAAGTGTGACGCTTGCCTTTCCGGGAGCGTGAGAAAATAGGACTTGGACGCGCGTCGCGTTGCTCTCAAATCTTTCACCACAACTTCGGGGTCACCTTATGCCAGATTCAACTGACTTTGCCATCCAAGTTCCTTCAGAGGACCCCAAGAAGAAGGGCGACAAGGACAAGGACAAAGAAGAGGGCTCATCCAAACTCACTAAGGACAGCAAGGACCAAAAAAAGGATGGCAAGGATGCAAAGGAAGGGGAGGGCGAAGAACTCGTGCGTTTACCGTTTGTGGCTACTTAGGATACGATAGCTCATCTTTGTGGCCAGTCTGAAGAAGATTTGCAACTCAGGAATGAGCTGGAGATGCTCGCGGAGCGTCTCAAGGTAGACGCGTGGTTCTTGTTTTGAAATTTTCAATTTTAATGCGATTATTCAGGAATCGAATACAGAGCTCTATAGACCTGCTCTGGAGACTCTCCGCACGTTAATAAGAACGTCCACGTCGTCTATGACTTCCGTTCCGAAACCTCTCAAATTTCTGCGACCGCTATATCCCGATTTGCAGACTCTGTACGAGTCATGGCCTGCATCCGACGACAAGGCACGTTCAATTCGTCTTGCTGCGCACCCATTCTTACTTTTGGACCTTAGTCTCTCTTTGCGGACATTCTCTCCGTCCTCGCTATGACCTACTCCGACACCCAACCTCGTGGAACTCTGCGCTACCGGCTCTTGGCTTCGTCTTTACGGCCAGAAGGCTCTCCTCTTGCTGATCCCGGTACATGGGGGCACGAATACGTCCGGCACCTTGCCGCCGAACTCGGGGACGAATACACTTTCCGTGAGACTGAGGTCGACGACGCGCCAACACCGGAAGCCGGCAAAGACGCAGCTCCTGAAAAGCCCCCCAATGCCCGGTACCATCGATGACCTGCGTTCTTTGGCGAAGGAGTGTGCCGTCTTTTTGATAGGTCATAACGCGGAACCCGACGCGGTTGATCTGCTCGAAGAGATGGAAATTGTGGACGAGATCGCACAATTGGTAGACCGACGATACGTTCAACCGCGTGTGTCAATACATGATACGGTGAGCGTAGTTTTTGTCAGTATTTGAGGTCTCTAAATGTATGTAGCTGCGTCAACCTCTTGCCCCCACCGACGACATCTCCTTCCTACGGACAGCACACAAGATATACGTACAGCACCGCAAATTCCCTGAAGCCCTTGCCCTCGCAATACGGCTTGGTGATCCCGCACTCATTCGGGAAGACTTCAACGCACCCGGAAACCCGTGCGTTTCTGCGCGATACCCTCATGAACGAATCTGACGTGGTCACAGACTAATGAAACGGCAATTAGCATTCCTGCTGGCGCGCGCGCAAATTCCTATCGAGTGGCTACGCACCCCGTCCGCGAATCCTGACGAAGAGATTGATATTGAGGACGAATTCCCCGAAGACCTGCGGGAGTGTCTTAGCAATACCCGCATGAGCAGTCATTTCCGCGATTTTGGCAAGGAGGTTGGCGTCACCGATCCGAAAAGCCTCGAGGACGTCTACAAAACGCATCTAGAAAACACTCGTACGTCTCCTATGTTTTTTGTCCGTGATGCTCAGCTCACTGAAATATAGGACCAAACGCTCTGGCAAACGTCGACTCTGCGCGCGGAAATCTTGCGGGTACTTTTGTCAACGCGTTCGTGAATGCTGGATTCGGTAACGACAAGCTCATGGTTGAGGCCGAGGAGGGCAACAGTTGGGTGTACAAGAACAAGGAGCATGGTCGGTTCTCTTTCACCCGCGCGTTTCCCGAAACTTCATTCTCTTCTAGGCATGATGAGCGCTGCTGCATCTCTTGGACTCAGTCTGCTGTGGGACACCGACATGGGGTTGAGCCACGTCGACAAGTACACCCTACTCATCGGAGGAGTACATCAAAGCAGGGCGCCCTCCTCGCCACAGGCATCTTGAACAGCGGTTTGCGCACCGAAGCGGACGTCGCAAAGGGTCTCATCGGGGAGTACGTCGACAACAAGTCTGTACCGCTGAAAACCAGCGCGATTATGGGTCTGGGGTTGGCGTATGCGGGCTCGCATCGAGAGGACTTGTTGGAGTTGCTCATACCGCATGTGTCGATGATGGTGTGACGATGGAGATTGCTAGTCTTGCGACGCTTGCGCTTGGGTTTATCTTTGTTGGGAGCGAGAATGGGGAGATTACGGGAACGATACTGCAGGTGTTGATGGAGAAGGCGGAGAGGAATGATGCGGGGCTTGATGAGAAGTGGGCGCGGTATATGGCTTTGGGTCTTGGACTTCTTTACCTTGGTGCGTTGTAGCGCGGCTTTTCTTTCGACTGTCGTTGATCTGATTTGCGCAGGCCTACAAGACGCGTCGGACACGACTATCGAAACCCTCAAAGCTATTGAGCACCCTATCTCGAAAACGGCGCAAATCGTCGTAGAAGCATGTGCTTTTCGCGGGCACTGGTAATGTGCTGAAAGTGCAGGCCATGTTACATCACTTGCGATGAGCACATCGACATGAAGGAGAAGGGAGCCAGAAAAGGACGAGAAGAAGGAGGAAAAGAAGGAGGAGGCCACAGCTGCGGGTGCGGATGGCGCCAAGGAGGAGGAGACGAAACCGACCACTAAGCCTGACGACACCTTCCAGGCCTTCGCTGTTATTGCCGTGGCTCTGATTGCTATGGGCGAGGATGTTGGAGCTGAGATGTCATTACGACAATTCCACCATTTGGTAAAGTTGTACGCCGTCTCTTATGAATGCGCAATTGACCTCTCTCGGTAGATGCACTACGGCGAGCCTATCATCCGGAAATCGGTACCCACTCGCCATTGGCCTCGTCAGCGTTTCCAACCCCCCAACTTCCCATCCTCGATACTCTGTCGAAGTACAGTCATGATAACGACCTGGCCGTCGCGCTCAATGCCATCTTCGCTATGGGCCTCGTCGGTGCTGGTACCAACAACGCACGGCTGGCACAGATGCTACGACAATGGCGGGATACTACTATAAAGAGCCTGATTGTCTCTTCATGGTGCGGATCGCGCAGGGACTCGTTCATATGGGCAAGGGCACGATTGGGTTGAATCCTTTCTTCTCTGACCGGAGTATCATGAGTCGGTCGGCGGTTGCTGGATTGTTGGCGACGTTAACAGCGTTTACTGATGCAAAGAACTGTGAGTGACCCGCTGCACGACTCGTCTTCTCTGAGCTGACTCGGTTTGGAACAGTCATTCTTGACAAATACCATTGGATGCTGTATTTCCTCGTCACCCGCCATGTACCCCCGCTTCCTGATCACCCTTGATGAGGAGCTGAACAGCAAGCCGGTCACCGTCCGCGTTGGGCAGGTAAGGCGATTTCCATGCACCGGTAATTCTACTCGTACTCACTACGTATCTTCTTCCTACAGGCACTTGACGTTGTCGGCCAAGCAGGCAAACCGCGCACGATCTCTGGGTTCCAGACGCATCAGACGCCGGTGCGGTTGGCGACGACGGAGCGGGCGGAACTTGCGACGGAGGAGTTCATTCCGTTTGGGCATGTTCTTGAGGGCTTTGTGATCTTGCAAAACAATCCTGGGTGGGAGAAGGAGGATAAGATGGAGGTGTAGTTGATGGCTGCGTCGTTACAATGTTTTGCGGTAAACATGAAATTAGATTATTCACTCCTAGGTGTTATTGTTATAATACACAGCAGGTAAGAGGAGTTTTTGCAATGTCTGTTCATAGAAGAGTAAAGGTGGTATGTGTTGACTGTTACGTGAACCTACCGACGCCCAGAAGCGCCTACAATCAGTCTGAAGATTCAAACTCCGATTGTCAGCGCGTTCCTTTCCCTTCAACCACTTGCAGACGGCCCCCGCTCCGACTGCTTTAATTCCTTTTCCATCTGAAATACTTCATATAGATATGCCCTCCACATTGGAAGCGGATGTTGCTCTCTTGGGCCTCCCCCAGTCTCCTGCTGATCTCCGAGACCAGAGTGCAAGGTATGCGGCTGCCACTAAGTAAGTCGTACAGGGAGTTTATCCTGACTTAGCAAATCATCGGCAGACAACATGCATATCCTGGGTTGGAGTATTATTTTAGATGAAGACCTCGACCTCGACAATGTGTGGGGTTATCAAACCTTTAGGGCCAGGGAGATACTCCGGGATGCAGGAGCACGCGGCCGGAAGAGCTGACCCTATCCTGTATCATGTTCGAAGGGTACGCCAAAGGCGTCTGAACATTCAGGCGTATCCCCTTGCGCCTGTGAGAGTTTCTGATCTCTATTGTTTGGTGGGCCAAGTTGTGTATCATGTTTGACTTGACACTCATTCAAGTGCAGCCTGAGGATGCAGAGACAACTACATCTGAAAAACAACGTGGACGCCACGAAAGCTGATACACAGTTGCTGAAAGTAGCCATGCACTTTGTGTGCGCAGCGTGTCCAAACGGGTACCTAGAGCAGCAGTTCGTATGGATCAACCGCGCAGACCCGAGCGAGTCCAAGAAAACGACTCAGATATCCCGAGGTTGAATTATGTTTGAGGACGATCCGAGCGAACTGCCAAAGCAGGCCGAAAAGAAGATCAAGGAAGCCGCTCTCATAACCTTGCTGCGCTTAGCCTCAGTCACAGCTAGTGCTGACGTTGTCAGTGAACTGGCTGTCGAAAGATCGGTTGGTGCGGCACTCAGCGGAGTGTTCTATAGTGCAGACAAGATCCATGTTACCAGTAGGTCTTCATGCACTGCTGCATCTGAACAGCACCAACTCCTTTTAGTGCTCAGAAGCAGAATCTTTCGTACATCCTTAGACCCACCGCCAGCCATGTTTTCCCTGACCTATTGGAGGCAGTGCGTAGAACGGGGGGCAACAACGTACCACATCGAACCGGTTGCGATTATTGGCGAGGCGGAAGTCGAAAGACGGGGATCGGAAGATGACACTATACCCAAGGCCAATAGACCAAGTACTCGCGTACAAATGACTGCTGCTGTTCATGGAACCCTGATACTCCTGGTCCTCGCGCATTGCCAGAAAAACAACATCCGGCTCCAAGATTTTAAAACAAGTCCAGAGGTACCCCCCTTCGACGAGAAGTCGATGGTTTACGGTGTACACTATGATGAAGCAAAGATCCAGATCTATGTTCACTTTCCTCAGGTTATGACCGTCGATGGACATAACGTCATACGTTTCTTCCAACTCCGTGTGGCCAGCTATACCTTTGCGCATTCTTCGTATTGGACTCGCTGGCTCATGGCTTGTGCGTTGTTTGCAGTCCAGAAACATGCCGATCTTATATCGGATGTCCTGGTCGACGTCCTCGAAGGGTACTCTTACATATCCGGTTCAAAATAGAGGCGAATTTAGTATCGCAAAATGGATGCTTCGGAAGAAGAGGTCCGCAGCATTGCGGTGAGAAGAGTGGATGACGAGTCCCTCCCGCTCCTGGAACCGCAAAAGGTTCAAGTGTAACACGGTAACTCGGGTGGTTGTTCTGCGTAAGAGGTTCCTGGCAGCCAACTGTCGACCAGCGTTTTTGAACACTCGATCTCAGATGATGACGGGCCAACGTCGACAGCGACCTCCTCGCCTCCACGAGTCAATTTCATGTGATCCAGCATATCGCCCCAGGCAGCAATTTCTGGCTCTTCGTCGTCAGAGGGGTTAGGTGTCACGACCCCGGTGTACTCTCGTAGTGTGGTCAATTCCGCGTCAACGATTGCCGGGTCCCAGATCAGATCATCCCATAGAGACGCGAGGCGATCTGTATGACCCCGGATCGTCAAAAGAGCAACGATTATACGCAGACGCATCACGATGCCATCTCCTTCCCCCGGAAAGTGTGGAGGGAAGGAAAGTTGGTCGACAATTAGCGATTGATAGCGATACGTTGTGTCGTCGCGAAAAGCGATTTGGGCTATGATGAAAATAGTCATATCGCGGAAGGCAATAACGAATATGCAAGGAGGAGGGAGCGCGGAAATAGCTGCTTCTGAATAACGGTGATGTCGTGCAACGAGAAGCGCTTCAAGTGTGGTTGCGTAGCGCGCGCCACATAGAGCAAATCTTCCGTTGTGAGAGTACCTGAGTCACCGTCGGCGTCTTGAAGCAACATTCCAATCGCGAAGCGCGGGAGACGAGAAACATAATGGGGCTTTGGCAGATCGCCTGATCATGTCTTCTGAGAGAGACTGCCACTCAGGTACTAGACCGAAATCAATAGAGGGAAAATCGTGGCCGAAAGGGCGAGGAAGCCTGTAGGAAGGCCGTCTAGAACCACGTCAAGAAGTCAGCTCACTCTCTACGCACGCCAGATGTAAAAGCGAACAATTTCAATTGACAGTCGTAAGTTCCGCGAAGAAGCAGTGCCAGACGAAAAAATACAGTGGTGGGACGTTCACCACACAGCAGTACGTCGAGCATTTCTGTGAGGGTCTGGGAATCGATCTTTTCTGGGGGACTGCGCACCGGAAGGAAGGGTCCAACATATTCTGCCGACGCATAACGATTGCAGAGAGTAGTCGCAGGAACGTGCTGTAATTCAGAGGATACAGTCGAAAGAATGGCGGATATGGAGGACAGGGGAAACCACCGTTCCAGTGGAATGTAGGGTCCCGTGGGGTTTGAGGGTGGCAAAATGATGCGCTAAGATTTGCGTATGAAAGATCGGCGGGATGTACAACAGTGGCGTACATACCGTCCATTCCTCTGGAATCTCGAGGCTGGATTGCGGTCGCCAATAAGCCTTCAGACGTGAAATGTACGCAGTTATCTCGTTTGTGGGATCGGTAATTGCAGATGGAAGTTCGTCAAAGCACCATAGACAGAGGTCGTCAGCAGAGTCTGGAGACTGGTGGTCGATAGGCGGCTGCCCGTAGATTTGCAATTTCATCGTCTGCCGTCGCCATTTACGAGGTAATGAGCTGGACGTTCGCAATTAAAATTGAGTGCTCAGTGTGGGTCCCCGTGGGCGCTTTGGGCGCGGTAAGTGGGGTCGGACCTGGTCGGACGAAACAAATGTTGCGTCCCGTGACTGTCGCCCGCTGTTCCTGACGCCGACGGTGACTCGGCTTTTCCCTCAGTCCCCAGGCTTCAGCGCAGAATGCAGGCCTACCTTTCATCAACGCCAGCGCCTGTCTGAGTTGAACAGTTCTCTGCGGTTCTGTTCGGCCTTGATGCGCTGATGATTTTTGATGCGCTGTTGATGATTTTGATGCGCATCTGCGGCATCACCACCTTCGATTGCGCGACCCGCCGGGGTTCAACAAGTTCAACGGTGCCCAACACCAGCCGAATAGCCGGATATAGTCAGCGTAGACTTTTCGCTTTCGTCTATCAGTCAGCGGCGGGTCAGCGCTAGTCAGCACTTTGCTCAGTCAGCGACTTGCAACGCACGCATCAAGGGCGCGATGGAGTGTATGAACAGGCAGATAAAAAGGATGAAGCACGTCCCGACTTCACTCAACGACCTTCAGCAACTCATGTAAGTCATATTGGTCTATACGTGGTACTCGATGTCTCACACATTCCACTTTACCACGTACTTAGCCCTTGTGCACGATGTCGTTTCAGGACCTCAACATCCCAGCCTCTTCATCCACCGTGACGGTCAAGATATTCGACATCGTTGACGATCCCAAGAAAGTCATAGCTGCTGCAGCGAATTTCTTGAGTCCTGTCCCAGCTGGTTATGAAAACACGACATGTCCTGTCTATGCATTTCTGGTGGAGCATGTACCCTCCGACAAGAAGGTGCTGTTCGATCTCGGTCCGCGCAAAGATCTGGGCGAAAATGGAGCTCCTTTCATGAGGGAAGCAGTCAGATCCGGCGCCAATATATTGCCCGTCAGTAAAGACATTGTCGAGCAACTTGCCGACGACGGAGTCGACTTGGCTTCTATCAGTTCGGTGATTTGGAGGTCAAGTTCAGTTCATCCTTCTGCAGAGAACTCTATCTGACACACTGGAATTTTGTCTACAGCCATTCGCATGCCGATCACACTGGTCAGTTCAATCCAATGTTCAAAGAGCATGTGTGTTGACTGGCAATTACAGGCGATATGTCGAAATTCCCTCCTTCAACGACGCTGATGTTCAGCAAGAATATGACGACCGAAACCTACGAGACGAATCCATGGAGCTCGCTGCTTCCCAGCGACCTAGCGTACGTCTCAGTGAACCTAAACCCGGTTGACCTTTCCTAAATGAATCGTAGTGGTCGGAAGCTCATTCCCATCGACTTCGACGCGTCTGAGTCCTCCCTTATAGTTGGAGGCTTCAAAGCTTTCGACCTGTTTGCAGATGGTTCTTTCTACATTCTTGACGTCCCGGGGGTGAGTACGCCCTTCTAGTCGCGCATTCACTCACGGAGGACTCTCATAGCACCAAACCGGGCACGTCTGCGGCCTCGCGCGCGTAACCCCTACCTCGTTCATCCTAATGGGCGCAGACGCCTGCCACCACGCAGGCGTCCTCCGCCCCACATCCGCCCTCCACCGCAACGTCCCCTGCCCAGGCGAACTCCTCGCCGCCACCCGCCTCTCCATCTCTCCAACGCATGTCCACAACCCCGGCCCAGAATTCCAGCCGCAGTTCGACCTGCCCTCACGCACCACGCCCCTCCTCTCCATCGCCGAAAAAGGGTACTTCGAAGATCCTACTGCGGCGAACGAGTCGATTCGGAAGTTGGGTGAATTTGACGCGAATGGGGATGTGTTGGTGATTTTGGCGCACGATGAGTCGATTGGGCCGTTTGTGAGGCCGTATCCGGCGGTTTTGGATGCGTGGAAGGAGAAGGGGTGGAAGAGGGAGGCGATATGGGCTTTTCTTGATGAGAGAAATCCGGCGTTTAGGTTCAAGTAAAGAAGGCGCTTGTTGTTGAATGTCGGACACACCAGTACAAGTATGTGCAATAGTAGTTGGCTCAATTTTTTCCCTTCTTGCTGTTCCTGTTTTGTTGAGTGACGATAATCGAAAGCTATAGGCAGGTTTTGTGCCATTGAGGCATGCTCACGATGATTTCTTAGTGTTCAGTCCATGGAAATGAAGCAAAAGGAAAAATTGGCATAGAGCATAGGGCATAGGGGGGGGGTATATCATAGGGGGTATAGCTAGTTCAACTTTTTCAGTGCAATCCACTCAGCCTCCTCGACGGCCTGACCCACTCTCCAGGCGTCGCATTCTCCTTCTCCGCGCCCCTTGGCATCGTTTTGCCCGCCCTCAGCCGTCCGTACGTGTAGCTAGCCGTGAAGCTCGGCTTGAATGCGGAACTTGGCTTTCGGGAGTCAAACATCCGGTCCGCGAAGTCAGAGGTGGAGCGCTCAATGACGCTGTGGTGGCTGTTTACGGGCTGTATATGGAAGAATTAGCGCAATATTTTGCGAATGAAGATAGAAAACGGACCGCGAGCACTTGACGGGATGGCACATCTTCCTCCTCCTTGACACAGACAATGAGATAGGCATTATGGAAAGATGTTAGAGATGAACGTACCTCGTCTTCCTCCGTGATTGCCTCGAGCTTGGATGGTGCGTGGCTTGGGTATGTCTCGTCCGACTTGACGCATACCTCCTCGGGGATGACCGCAGGTTGGTTGGTGGGGAGGTCGTCGTCAACATCCTCCTCCTGAAAATCGGAGCGAGTCAGCTGAGGAAGATAGGATGGGGGAAAATGACCATACCTCCTCCTCCTCCTCGGCAATTGAACATAGCTTTGGCGCTGCGCGAGACATGGTAGACTCGACGGGCTCCTCAGAAACAGAGGGTGCCAGTACGGCGCTGAGATTGACGGTAGAGACATCCTCGTCCTAGTTGTTTAAATAAGTTGGAGATGAGGATCGAATGAGGCAGATGCACGTACCTCCTCTGCGATGGTACGCATATCGAAGGCCGGAATAAATCTGTTTGTTCGGCGAATCGTTGGTAAAGGAGCTCCCATCGGCGCGGTAGACTCCAGATATTCAAGGAGGGTGCGGGACGATGACTGCGGCACTCGTAAATTGGCTGTGTTGCGAAAGATGATGAGAACTCACTATGAACTTCTTCTCTGCTGCCAGCCCCTTGAAAGATCCGACATGAGCGAAAAATCCAAAGCAGACGTATAGAAATAGATTACCTCTGGCTGGTCAGCACATATTTTTTCTAACGGTGCCTCCACTACGGTCCCCTTTCTCTACAAGATCTGGGTCAGAGAGAGAAAGGAGGTACAGAGTAAATTGAGACTACCTCTGCGACAAACTTGACCTCTACTTTCTTTGAGGGATAAATTCTCTCGACTTTCGCCTCCTGCGCGTGAAGAGATGTTCATGAGAACCGCGTCGGACAAATTGAATTTAAGATTGACGTACCTCATCGTCGTCCGCAAGTGCGCATCGCGTCTTCCATAGCTTGCGCAGACAGATCCCCAGCAGATACACCCCACCGCCGACAAAAGACAATGTGCCGAACACCATAACGGCGACGACGAGAGCGAAGGGAACAGAGGGCGAGGAGGAGGGGAGGGAGGGCATGATGAGGAAGTAGCTGATGCTGACCTTTCACCCTTACCTCGTTTTCAATTTATACATTTGGCGGGAAACTGGGAACGCGTATCTCAGACATAGACATTGAGCGGATACAAGGTTAATTGCAAATTATCGAGTTTTCGCACAGGAGAAGTCGGTTATACCGGTGAATACACTAGGAGGAGCAGCAAGGTCACCACAAACAGCTCCCAGATAGTACTGAACACAAAAGCAGGCGACAAAGCCAGCTCCAGAGATTTCAGAGACACCCAACAAGACGTGGTTCAGGAATCAGAACAAGGGCGATTGCCTTTTTAGGCAATTTTGCAACTCTTTTCTGATCAGTGATCTCGACGATTCTCACACTTAGTCTTTGGCGGTGGCACAATGGCTCGACAGTTTTGCGCTCCACTTTCTCACTTCAGCCATCACCCTGGCTGCTGCGCTATAACCAGATCTCGAATAGTCGTTCGGCGCAAATTCAACTCATGCAAACTTGTGCTCTCGCTGAGTCTCGCTGTCCTTGTCGTTGCGGTCGACTATAACGGCCATGACTACGGCTGTAATTGTCCGTCAAGAGGACTACCCGGCTCTCGTTGAAGGTATTGACGAAGTTGAAGTGGATGAGATCTTCTCCCACTACAAGGCGATCATCTTCCGAGCCTCTTGGGGGTCACTTTCTCGACTGTGCGGCTCATGATTGGTGCCAATCTTTTTTGGCGATTTGTTGAGTAAGATGCTAACTCTCGAAGTTGAAGTTCGAGCCCAACACCGAGCGATGGGACCTGATGGGACGCGACTCAGCTATTGAGCCATTCCTGGCTTCTCGATGTCGGGTACTCATATCGCTTTCCCGAGCTCCAAACAGCTCCTCGTCACTTGGGTCAGGAACCAATACTCACCCATACCCCTACTTGCATCGCCAAGCCCGCTCCGAGTCGAAATGGCTGTAATTCTCTTGCCGTGTATGCACGGATCTGCTGCTGCAACAGTTCGCATCTGGCTTTTGTATCTCTGCGACACGCATCTGTTGCATGAACATTCCTTTTCGCTTTCAATGTTGTGTTCGCTGGCAGGTCAAGCCTGAGTCTGCAGCTTTCAGGATTGCAGACCCGAATCAAAGCGGAGGGGAATCAGGGATGCCGAAGGCTTGAGGCTTAGCGCTCGGGCTTGAGGCTGGCCAAGCCTGGTCGTCGCGGGCTCGCCATCTCAGTGTACGTGAGTTCCAACGGCCTATGCAGGCCGTCCCGGTCCAAGGGAATTCTTCCGCTTCGGAACTAGTCTCGGAAGTTCATTTTTTGTTGAACACAATGAGCTTGGCCAGCTGGAGAGTAGAATACCGTGTTTCAGCCTACAAAACTGCCAGTGTCTGTACCGTCAGTAGTAGAACAGGCAATTCTGGAAATAAAGTGGAGTTACGTAAATCTGCAAGGCAGTCCAAGGCGATCATTCGCGCCTGCTAAATCTTTGCTCCTGTACTCTTCCTTCTTCCTTACCACCACCACCACGCTCATTCAACCTTACCCCGCTATGCTTAATCTTCCCCTCACACTCCTTTCTTCCTGCTTGCTATGGCTACCCTCAGCAACGGCCGCAGACTACAAATGGCCATCTCAGCCCTACGACGCTTTAGAGGAATTATTATACGAGGGCGCCAGACCGGACGGATCGAGCTTGGCAGATCTTGTTCGGCCATGCAAGCTGAGAGGGGGGACCAATACTACAGTCGCTGCGGAGTGGCTCCGACTGGTAAGCATTCTATTTTCGACCAGCTACGCTGCAAGCGGCATTCGCTGGAGCGTTGCTTGCGGGACTATATTTAGTGCAGTGCAAGAGCGCTTTGCACGATCAAGCGCCTCGCCTTTGCTCATACTAACTATGCCTGCAGGTATATCATGACACTTCGACGCATAACGTTTCCGACGGAACTGGTGGTTTGGACGGCTCAATATTCTTTGAGATAGGTAGATCCGAGGTACGAACGTTGGAACTTCCTTCAGCGGATTCCTCAATC
Organism: Favolaschia claudopus; assembly: GCA_037176885.1. Classification (NCBI taxonomy): domain Eukaryota; kingdom Fungi; phylum Basidiomycota; class Agaricomycetes; order Agaricales; family Mycenaceae; genus Favolaschia; species Favolaschia claudopus. The sequence continues at coordinate 9,828 of JAWWNJ010000092.1, read as the reverse complement.
ACCATGGAACACAGAACGTTGGAGCAGGCATGAACAACACAATCAGCGACTTTTCGCAATATCCCAACAAATATGTCACTCGTTAGTCCGAGTTTCTTCTCCACCTTGTTCTCCAATTCATCGTGCTCAGGCGCCGATATCATCGCCATTGCCACGATCTTCGCAACCACAACTTGTGGTGGCCCAATTGTCCCTTTTCGTGGCGGCAGAATAGACGCAAACGCAGCGGGTCCTTTGGGCGTTCCAGACCCTAGCGACAGTCTAGAATCGCTCACCAACAATTTTGCCAAGCAGGGCTACAACGTCTCAGAAATGATTCAGCTGGTAGCCTGTGGGCATACGCTTGGCGGCGTACGGTTCCCCGACTTTCCTACAATCGTTGAGGGCAGCGGGCAAAGTACGGTGGTCCAACTGTTTGACGAGACGCAGCAGTTCGATCATGCCATGTAGGTTTAGTCAAGGTTGGCTGTCACCCAGACTTACGGTCTTGCTCAGTATCTCCCAATATCTCGATGGCACAACGCGGGATCCTCTAGTTGTGGGTAATCAGACTATGGCGTCTGACCTACGTGTTTTCAGCAGCGACAACAACGTCACGATGCAAAGGTAATCCATTAATCCATTGTGTTGCCAAATAAAAAAACTTGGAACTCAAACCGTGTTGCAGCATGAATTCAGCCGAGTCCTTCTCCAAAACATGCGTCACCATCTTCGACAAAATGCTGACCACGATTCCCTCCGGAGTGACGCTGACAGACGAAATCACACTTCTACCCTTCAAGGTATCTTCCACGCAGCTCACCGTCAGCGGCTCGCAGCTCCAATTCCAAGCCAACCTCCGGGTGGTAGTCCCCTCCAACAGCACCACCGTCCAGATGTACTGGTGCGACCGCTACGGCTCCTCAGCCAACTGCTCTGGAAACCTCAAGCGCTACGCCTCCTCAGGTGGCGCAATAACCGTCTCTTCCCCCGTCACCACCGCCATGAACGTCAGCCTCCGCCGATACCAATTCGTCGTCCCCATCAATGTTGATCAGGGTATTTCTAAGTTCTGGTTCGTTGTGGACTACGGCAATGGCACGACGACTGTCGCGGACAACGGCGGCTCGGAATACGTTGTCGACCAGGACGACGTTCTCTTCGTGCCTAGCATGAGTCGAGACAAGTCCGTCCTGACCGGGTCGAACGGCGTTTCCGTCACCGCCGCCGTCAAGGGCACGCCGTCCCACGTCTTCATCGACTGCTTCGGCCGCGCGACAAACGACTTTCTCCCCGTTAACAAGACGTTCGATCTTACATTGAACACGAGCATCCCAGCTGTTGCGGGGTACAACTTCTACACCGGCACCGCAACGGACGATTTTGGCGCGACGATGCAGTTCGATATTGTCGCCGTGGGGTCAGATGGGAAGCAGAGCGTCGATACGTATAGGCAGTCTGGGCTGATTGGAATGGCGATTGCCCCGGCTTCGGAGGTGCAGCAAACAACTGCGGGTAAAGTTGGTGGTGCGTCTGGGGCCGAGACTGTGATGATGAGCTTAGGAAGCTGGTATGCGCGATGGGGGGTTGCAGTAGTTGCTGGATTGTGGACTTTGAGTTACTGCTATCTATAGTTCTACTGGATTCGCATGCATTTTTCTAATATCTTACACTCATATGGACGTTTGTATCTACAGTTTCGAGAATTGCATTGCTGTGTTAGAAAGGATATGAGAGCCGTCAGTCGTTAGAATTGATACTGTGCCGCGCACAAGATTGAGGAATCGTTTGCCAAAAAATTAGTGACAATTTAGTCTAGTCCACGTCGCTCAAGCAAGCCTAACAACATCTAGCGCAAGCTACAGGAGCCCAGTTCAAGTTGTTTGTATTATAACAAGAGTTCTATTCCCATTATACAAGCAACTACAAATTCATTCAAACTTTCAAGAGACTTTTTCGTTTTCTACGTATCGTCCTCCCAATCTTCAGGTACGTCTTCAGGTACCTCAGTGGAAGTTGGCGGGACGACCGGGACAGCAACCGCAGCCGCAGGGGCAGGGGCACGAATCGGCGGGGGTGTTGGCGCCGGGCGAGGTTGGGCTATCGCCGATGCGGGAGGAGTAGGAGCACTGGCTGCACCCCATGCCCGAGGGGCACTAGGAGGTGGCGTTGGAGCCGGGGAAGGCTTGGAACTCGAACTCGGCGCACGCCAAGAAGGGCTCATCCCAGCACGGAGGTCCGCGAGCTTGCCGAGGCTCGGAGGAGGGGGAGAACTAGCAAGAGCCGCAGAAAGCGGCGGCGTTGGAACCTTGGTATCGAATCGGCGGAGGAGCTGAACACTTCGATGGGGTTCTTGGTCAACCATCTGCGAGTCCATGCGATAGATTGCTGCGACCTTCATTTTGTGAAAGAGAAAATGTCAGCAATTGGGAGATGTCTTGCGGAAGACAAAAAAAACTAACATCATGCACAAACTTCCTCCGCTCGACCGGCATGTGAGGGAGAACCTGCATCTTCTTATCACTAGCCACGAAGCTACAAACCGAAGAAAAAAAAACAGATTAGTGGTCAAGGTCCTCGAGACAACAAAATGCAACGCACTCTGCAAACGCCTTCTCTACGACCCCAACAAACTTCGGATTCGCCCGCCCGAAGGCCAACACCTCATCTGGCCATGTCACCGCCGCCCCGCGCTCACGACTCTCTGGCGTGATTCCCAACGCGTCTGCCAATCGCGCGTTTCGCTTCGCAATGAGACATTCGTTGGTGCATTTCGGCTGTTGATTCTCTCTGCCTGTCGGAGTCGAAATGCTCTTCCCGCATTGAAGAGGTTGCCGGATGCGGCCGCATGCACAATTGACGGTGATGACGGCGGTACATGGCGTCGTTTCATCGCAACTTGACGGGGCATGGCAGGGATGCGTGCAGGGGTGGTTGGAGGGTAAACTATCGAGCATCAGTTTAAGTATGAAAAAATTTACAGCGCCCGAAAGAGGGAAAGAACACATACCACAACTTTCTCGGCTTCCCACAAGTCAAGACACACGCGCCGCACCCCTCCTCCGCTGAGTGACAAAGCCGCTCGCAATGATGATACCCGCATCCAAGCAACCTGCCGCAAACACTCCCGCACGACACCCTCTCCTGTGCGCACCTCACGTTTCCCACATCCTTCTTCCCGCACATGCACTTCTTCGTCGTCAAAAACGGGCACGGCGGACACGCCGCTTCGTCGGAATGGCACATGTGCTGCGTACGCGGATGCCCACAGAGCGGTGGGGGCCGCGGGCATTGGTACGTGCACTGCATGCGCGTACCGCAGGGGATGGGAGGTTCGAGGATTGTGCGGCCGCATGGACAGATGAGCTGTTACAGAAAATAAAAATTATCAGCATGAGTTGCTGTTTTGAATACGGATTGAAAGGGAACAAGAGAAACAAACTCTACTCACCTCCTCAAAGCTACTCCTCAAACACGGCCCACACGGCCCTTTGTGATCCCGCAACTCACATCGATGCTCCCCACAACTCAGCGGCTTCCCACAAACCAAGTCACATTCATGCAATCCTCCCCGCTCCTCACCAATGCCCACCTCTGCATCACCATGTGCATTGGCCCGTTTCTTCCCCTTGCTCTTCGACTGCATCGCCGCAACACTCGCAAGCGGACAACAGACCCGTAGACATTGATGCCGCCCGCACGCGCGGAGAGCTTTGCACGTTTTCTCGCAGAGTATTTCGGCAACGGCGTTATTGTCGGGATGAGCATTGGCCTCGGAACAAAACAGTGTCTTGTTCGTCCCTCCACACCGACAAGGTCGAACAACACGCTCGAGACACGGCGGACAGACACCTTCGTGGCACGGCGCCGCGCAGGCGTGGCCGCAAGGTAGAATGCTTCCGCATCGCGCGCCACAGGTTGGAATTGGGGCGGAACAGTTGAACCGGGGAGAAAAGGCACCCTTCTCTTCTTCTTTGCCCGAAAGCGCAATGGGCCGCCTGCCACAAGGACACGTCCTGACTTTCTCCGGCGACCGAGGACAGACAGCTGCAGGACCGTTCGCAGCATGACACGGCTGCGAACAGTGATGCACCCCGCACGCAAAGAGGCGGTCGCATACGCCGTTGCACTTAAACCGGCCAATCCAAGCAACCTCCACCTGATCATGCTCGCACGTCTTCGCCTCTCCCTCTCCACACCCTACCTCCCGCTCCTCCTTCCCGCAATAGCACTGCGCTTGTTCACGCACGGTACACGGCGTGCATTCATCCGTATGACACTCGCGTTCGCAACTATGCTTTCCACAGCTAAGCTGTCGCCCGCACACGGCGCCGCAGCTGATGTTCGTTTCACCGCATCTAAGCGCAAGAACGGTGCCCTTGGGGCAGCCGCATTTGACGTCGGTGGTGATGCGGCAAGGCGGACACGGGCCAGGATGGCAGAGGAGTGGGCAGGGATGCGAGCATGCGGGGCGCGAACGGGTGCAGGGTGACGCACAGGAGTGCGGCGTCGATATGCGCGGAGGCGCAGGGGAGGGAATCGAGTCGCAGAAGCAGCGGTAGGCTGTCGGGGTCGCAATGCGGCGCGCTTGACACCCAGGACATCGCCATTCGCCGCCGCGATGCGGCTCTCCGCGAGCAGCCCACGCGTCGGCAACCTCTTTCACGCTCTTTGTGGCCCAGGACCTCACACATTTGAGGTGAAAAGTCGTCCAACAGTACTGCTGAGTTTCGAGGACTGGTATTGACGGGGAGCAGGACCACGTTGGTTGGGCAGGATGGACTGCTGAGAAACAGATTGGACAGTCCGGGTAGGGCGGAGTGTTCAAGGCGGCGGTGAGCCTCGAAGTCAGATCATCGGCCACTGGCGCGGGCTTGGGCCATGGGGGGCGTCCTGATCTAGAGTTGGAAGACGCTGCTTGCTCACCGGACGTAAGGCCTGGGTTGAATTTAGCACGACCGCGTCTCGAATGCGACGTCTCTGGAACATTAGGCTCATGAGATCGCCAGTTCTGATTCGTACGCGCCCCCGATGTTTCTTGATTCAAATCGGCGGCATGGTCGTTGGCATTCTGAGGACGGCCGCCACCGCGAGGCGGACGTCTCCCTCGATGGTCACCTCGCGGACGAGACTGGCCGTTGGGCGCGTTGGACGCATTGGCATCTTGCTGAACGCGCTGATTGTTGCGTCGGTTGTTATTCCGACCTCTGTTGTTTCCTCCCTCTGGAGCAGGACGTTCGGCTGGGGGTGGTCTTGCCGGATTGTCAGGTCCTTCCATGCAGGGGTTGTCGGTGCCGCGTGTAGTTATCACCAACACCAACTATAGTCATTCGGGTCAATTATCTTGTGGTAAAATCCAGGACAAGGAGATAAGCGTACGGGCAGCAGATAAGTAGAAGACTCGGTCACTGTGATACGTTTCAATGAGTGTCCTTCCCGAAATTCAAGTGAGATGGTTGAACGCACCAAGGGCGCTGAACCGCCGCTGGGTACGAAAACGAAGAAGAGACTGGCGATAAGACTGCCTAGTCGATACGGGTTGATTCAAAGGCAATAAAGCCCGAAAGAAGGGGTCAAGCTTTCACTCGACGCTGGTGATGTACGAGGCTACAAGCTGTGGTGGTGGATGTGGAGTGAAGAAGGCAAGCGATTTATAAAGCCGACAAAAGCCGGAGTCTTCGGGGCCTTCGGGTTGTCGGCGCGTTCTGACTCGAACGTCGTCAACCACCAGAGTCAAAAATGCTGATCTGACTCAAAGACAAGGCTATGGGCAAGAGATTATTGGTCTGCAAGTAAAGGACAGTGGTTTCATTGAATTAGATGGAGTGGGAAGGACGATTTATTACATGATTCAAAATTTTCATGAGCGCAATTCAAGCAGACAGGGACATTGAATGCATTTTTTTTTCGCGTGACAAGTAGAACGAACAGCATACATACAAGAGCTTGAGCACCAAATCCCAATTCCCAATTCCGGTTTACAGGCACTGCGAGTAAACTGTCGAAACAAAGGTCACTCGGTGTTCGACACATGGAAAGAAGGACTGACAGTCGTTGGAGAATGTGCAGGTGCTGCCTGACGCACACGCTGTGCATCCAGTGTACCCTGTTCCGCCGCACTGGTGATAAAAAGACGCGAATCAGTACATGCACATCGAGGCCAGCGTCACGATTCAAAACTTACCTGTCCGAACTTTGCGGTGGTGCATCCAGTCGTACCTCCTCCCGAGCTAGTAGTCGTGGTGGCAGTGGTCGTCGTAGGGCCGCCCGAAACGGCTCCGGGATTCGTCAGCGTGAGGAGCCCAGGGCGGTAAGGCAGCAGGTCATAACTTGTCCCATCAGAGCTGGGCGAGCGGCCTTGGTATAATAACTGCAAATTGCACGGGTCGATAGTCATAGTCTGGTCGTTCGTCACACGGATGAGATCCCCATGGCTGATATCATTCGTCCAGGTAGCCCCACTGTTTGCTTTGCCTGCAAACGGCGCGCTCTCGCTCGTCTTGTCAGCGGTCCAGGAGCCCGATAGACTCGTAGCCGTGTACGAGCGGAAGTATCTCCCATTGGCACCAATGGACTCGATGATCATGAGCCACTTGGTCTGCCCCTGGATACGATACACCTGAATGGCTTCGAACAGATCGTTCCTCGCGCCGCTCAGAATGGTGGTGTATGTCGAGCCGAAGCTGCCAGGGAAGTTGCCTATGGGCATGCTTTGGCGGTAGATATTGCCATCGTCGCCAGCGAAGAAGAGATACATGTTCGTGTCATCGCCGATGACGGTCTGGTCGATGGCAGTGGAAGCGGTCGCCGTGGAAAGGGTATTGACGTTGGACCATCCGTTAACGTTGGTGGGGTTAGACGACGTCCGATACGAGAACGTCGTTCCGCCCCATTGATACGCCAGAATCCACGTATTTTTCGGGCCAAACAGAAATATAGTGGGTGCTACAGTGCCATAAGGCATAGCGTTTTGAGACGCAGACGCCATGCCACTCCAATCAGAGAACGGACTGAAGGTCATTGAACCATAGTTCGTGCCTGTGTCGTGTGAGCTAGCATAGACGAGATGCTGGCCGTTGTAAGGGACATGGTTGAAATCTTTGAGAGCCACCCATCCTGATTTCGGTGTGGCGAGGGCACCAGTGGAATTCCACTTGTAGCTAGACGGAAGAGCGCACGTCTGCTGGCCCAGAGCCGTCGCTAGAGATGCGAGGAGAACGAAAGCAGCAGTGATCATCAAGCCAACCAGGAAAGAAGTTGTGGGGCGAGATTACTTGGAGACATGGGTCATTGTACGCAAACTTATAATGCGACGAAGCAAGGCCAGTCCAACGATGCGAGAATTTTCCACAGGTCGCGTTGAGAAGCTGGTACCGATGATTGTCCGCGCCGCCTTGTACAAAAGGTCCGTCGCGCGGTCCGTCGAAGCATCATACTCATGACCATGCCCTCGATCTTGAAGACCACCTGTCTTTCCGCCGAGCCTTCGCACCGATTTGTTTCCGTATCTGCCAACGTTGTAGAGAAAAACTCGAACAGTCGACAACAGGAAGGATCCAAAGCAAGATTCAAAGCACTGAACAATTTGAAAAGTCTTGACGAGCCACGAACCACTTGAGGCAGATGCACAGAAGTAGTCCCCCGAAGCCGTTCGGGAACCCAAGAACAAAAACTGAAGGTATACGGCGAAGGGCCGGAGCCTCGATGAAAGCTCCTGCAAAGCCTTGGACCAAATAGCACTCAATACAGTACCGTCCGTTAGACTTCTTTTAGAATCTCTATTTTCCACTTCGCTTCAGTTCGATGGCTATCTTCTCATAACGAACAACAAGATTTCACCTTCACCTGGTTTTGGTCCCGTAACTCTACGTATCGAATTTACTACAATAATTATACCGTTATACGCATCTCCCAAGACACACTGCCACTCGAGTACCACTTTCAAGCCCCCACCGAAAGCTCCACATCCCTCAACTCCCCCTCAAACCCAAACCCACCAACAACCCCCGCCGGCGCCGCAAACGACATATTCGCACTCTTCATATAGTACCCCCAAATATCGAGCTCCGTCGTCCACCAATACGTCTTCCCCCCAATCAACGCATACGTGTACCTCTGCGTCGCGTGGATCTCTACCCTCGTAGGCACGTCTGTGGGGAAGGTATAGGGGAGGGGGTAGAGCAAATGCGTCGTGATATCTTCGAACGCGAGGGTTTGCGACTGCGTCATATGTAGCTTGGAGTCGACGCCTGCGAAGATGACACCCCCGTCGTATGGTGCCAGGATAGAGGACCCGTCGAAGAGCGGAACGCTAATCTGACTTTTCTTCGGCGACGCAGAGGGTTTGACGGTGAATGTAAGCGTATACGGCGGCCCCACAGATTCGAACGAAGTGGTAATCGGCTGAGTGACATTCACGTATTGGAATACCATATTGTTAGGCTGCGTGGGGACAGCGCGATTGAGGTTCTGCCCAGGGGCTGCAGCATTAAGAATATCGTATACCGAGTCGAATTGATCTCTTGAGAGTTCCGTCGAGCGAATACCGGACCCTGCCCAAGTCTTCTCTGCAAACACAGCGAAACTGCGTGCGAGCTGGTAATAGATCTCGAGCGGGGTGGTAGCGTTGTTGCCTGGACAACGTTCATTAGTTGGATTGCAGAACAAGAGGGGAGGGAACCAGCACACCCCAATCATTCCAAATCGCCATAATCGCCCCCCTCAAAAGCGGGTTCCCGGGTTCAGTATTATTACTCCCATCCGTCCTTGAGAACACATTCGGCGCCCACCCGCCACCCCCGGGCGCCCCACTCCACATCAAATCCCCCACCAACTCCCAAGGAAACTGGCCATCATCAGACGTCTTCCCGTCCAGATATAAGAACCCCTGCTCCGAGTTAATCACTCTATACCCTTTACTCATGAGCTGCACGGGGATCGAATCGCCCGGAAAATCCCAATGCTGAATCGTCACGCTCGTGTCGATGGACAGCCGCGTGCTAGGCTCGTTGGTGCCCCATACCCGAATCGTCTTCGTGTTGTTGGTTTGGCTGGAAATGTACGACGCCATCTCGTTGACAAACGAGATGTAGTCGTCAGCGAGCGCGGGGTCGTACTCATCCGCGCCGATGGAGACTTCGTTGGCGGTGATCCAAGGGAGGACTTCGTCCCAGATTGCCTTGATGGTGGGGAGAGTGTCGGGATGCGACAGATTCAAGTGATCTGGGGAACCCGGGATCGACAGCTCTGGCTTCCATTTGCTGATGGCGAGCGAGTGGCCGGGAGTGTCGATTTCTGGGACGATCGTGACGCCGTGCGCGGAACAGGTATTTTGGAGGGCAAGGAACTCGTCTTTGGACCAGGTTTCATTGAGGAGGGGAGCGAGCTCTGTGATTGGGGAGCCGGGGGAGGGTCGGAAGCGGAAGGCAGAGGAGAGGCGGCGCCAGTCAGGTCCCGAAATGATGTTCTGGTTCCACAAGTTGTCGGAAGCATGAAGGTGGAATGTTTGAAGCTTGAAGAACGAGGCGTAGATGCAGAGGTCGGCTGAGAAGAGTTATATAAAATTTAGATACGGTTGAAGGGAATCATACCGAGGAACGAAGGTTGGTACCAATGCCGACCAGCATCAAGCATGAATCCCCGTACTTCCCATCCCGGAGTGTCGGAGCCAAAGCCCGCTGCTAGACTGATACCGTTGGGACTTCCAGCAGTCAATGCAACCTGCTGCAACAGCGTCCTTGTACCTGTAGATGTATCAAACGCGCAGAGATTGCCATTGAATTCGTAACGCACCCCACCACGCCCCGAGAGACCCACTTCCTTTGATCACGTACGACTGGCTACTGATTT